>JAHLJT010008446.1:206841683-206978046 GCA_031308135.1 Acheta domesticus
AAACAATAGCTGTCGTGCACAAAAGCGGAGACATATATTTCTCCTTGCTTACTATTGACTGGGATCGTATGATCGTGAGAATTCTGTTCGATTCTATACTGTTTTTGTTTAAGCGGGGAATGAAAATAGAGTGGGATCTTCTTATCCCCTAGGGTGATGGTATTAGTACCGTAATCGATTATTGCTTTCAGACGTGCAAAATCTGAAGAACCGATGAGGGCATCAAAATAATTGTGCCACTGAATTACTCTAAAATTAATAGGCGAGTCCAGACCGTACTCAGAAAATATCTGATAGCGTACGTTGTCCGTTCCTCTAGTTTTCACATGGATGGACTGGATGCAAAAATCTTCCTTAAAAAGGTATTCAGAAAACATTTCGTAAGCGGGGTTCGGGATTTATCATAGAGTTGCTGGCGCCGGTGTCAATTAAGATCTTTAGACCAAACAACGTGATGAAAGGGAGTTCTGGGGCATTGTGTATATTATTCAAGTCTTTGGTATGGATGACGCAACCTCGCGAAAATCCTGGTTCACGAATTCGCTAGTTTCGAAGTTCTCATTTGTCTGCTCTGGATAATAGTAGTCATACTTCTGAGAGGTTTCGTCATAGGTGTCCTCATAATTCTGTCCGCTATAGTCAGTATAGTCAATCTGATTGTCATTGTAGTGGTAATTCGCGTTTTGTCTGATAGTGGAAAACACCTGACATGGGAGTCTGTCTATTACCTTGCGGTCGATTCGGCGGGTCATGCATTCTTCCAATCTGCAAGGGATGTGGATATGGTCTTCCCTGACCTACAGGTGGTCGAAATTGGGGAGGCCTAATAAGAGGAGAACGATGCAAATTTTGCTGCGTGTGATTTTGCGGCTGACTTACATGCGGTGGCAAGACTCTACTTGGTTCATTTCGATGTGGCATTGGCTGAAACGCGACATATTTGGAGTAAAATTAGAATGCGTAAAAGGTGTGGGGAAGCTACTTCTGAAATTAAACGTGGGCGTTTGATTTGTTTTAACCTATTGGTTGGGAGTTGGAAGATTTTGTTTTTGGTTGTTGCGCAATGAATCCATGTAGTTTTCGTATGCTCGTTCGTTGTCATAATCGCGGCATGCATGAAGAGCTTGAGAGAGGTCTGTAATCTGTGCGTACCTAAGGTATTCGCGATATGGGTTAAGGATACCTGCTCGGAAAGCGCCTAAAGCTTTCCGTCTGCTTCCTGTAACTTCATTTCTAGAATGGGATTTTGATGATTCAATTTTAATGTACTTTTGTACTTAATGAGTAGTTGATTTAATCGGTCATGATATTCCAGGAAACTTTCATTGCGTTTTTTGACAACAATTGGATATTTCGCGGAACAAGATGTGTTCGTCGCGAGCGTCTCCGTATTTTCTTATTAACCTTTCCTTTAGTCTTTCGAAATTCGAATTTGTTCGACATCGAGCACTGATTGTGCTTCGCCTTTGATTTTGGCTTTTACTACATTGAAAAGGAACATATTAGTTCTGCATTCGGGGTTTCCGGAGATCTATGAAAATTTCGCAAGAAAGACTCGCATTGGACTAAGAAATAATCTAAATTACAGTCGGAAGTACCGTTAAATTCTGGCAACAGATTAATGTGTGCCATTTTCCCACTTTGTGAGGGGTTCGAAGCCTTGCGCCATTATGTAAATAAATTTACCTTTAAGTTATGGAATAAATTCCTTAAAATATACAATTAAGATAATATTTAAAATTAAAATTTATTTTCTAACTGGTTACTTTCAAAATGAAATGAATTATAAATTTAATTCTGGTTCACAGGTTATAAAAATGCAGGATACGAAAGTAGCTTTTTAAACTATTGCGTTTAACTACTGCACTTCTATAAGTTACGTTGCACTTCTGAATTTTGCTTAATGAAAATGCACGATAACCAAAAATAGCTCTTTGACTACTGTAGCTAAGCACTGCACTCATTAACACAGCGGTGTGAAGTCTCACTTACAGCATTGAAGAGATGAGGATCCAGACCAACATCCTGCGTCTGAAGTGGGACGTTCTCTCAGGTTCCGTTGATCACCAGGCCGGTCCGAAGTGGATGGCAGCAGGGCGCAGCAGGTCGCAGACTCGAAGGCCTCTTAATGGGTGAAGAGGTTACTGCTGGCGATCGGCTGGCCTTAAGAAGTCCTCTGCAATGGCGATGAAGACCGCGTGCTCGTCGTGGACGTTCCGTCGAGACAGGGCAGCAGGGCGCGGCAAGTCGCAGTCTTGAAAGCCTCTTAATTGTTGAAGAGGTTACTACTGACGATTAGCTCGCTTAATGTCTTCCGTAATTGCAATTATTGGACACCTGCCATCCCGGCTGAGCCCCCAGTAAAATACGTCGATGGCAAGTCGACAGTTCTCCAGACAGGACGTAGTGAAATGAAACTCAGAGAGTGAGAACACACCGAGTTTATTACAGAAGTGAATACAGGTTATACAAATTTCTATTACAAAGTCGAAAATGGTTGTGAACCCTTTACAATATCTCCTTAGAAACTATATAGGCTACATCCCCACTCCTGTTTGTAAGTACATGGTGGAGGGGGAGATACTTGTTATGGTCAGAGACGCAAGTGCGCTCTGTGTGGCCCTTATCACGGGCGGAGGGGGAACTCCAAAGCGAGGATCTTGGTATCGCGAGGACTGTGCCCCGAAGTGACCTTTCATGATTACATGGAGGTTAAGGGGCAGGCGTTAGTTATTGGAGCCTTCGACGTCTAATCTGAGCGCAGGGCGCAGCTGCGATGAAATTTATTAATATTTATTAGGTGCTTAAGATAGAAGTTCGTTAAAATTATCGGGGACACGAAAAGGCGCCTTCTTTCTGGTTCCAAGATATTGGTTATCGGGCCTTGTGCTTTAATTAAATTCGTAAGCCCTGCTTTGCTCCGGAGTACATTGCGTAATGCTATGTACAGCCTGTACGCTCTGTACGTGGGGATATAAGTCGAGCAACGCTGATCCGAGGATAAACTCCGTAATATAACCAATATGGGGCTCACAAGCGACATTGGCACAATCAATGGGTCTCTGATTTGTAACAAATGTGATGACACCTGGAATTGAAAGACTCTGACCGGTTCAGGCCATTAATTGATATCAATTCAGTGTTTCTGGCGGGCAGGTCCTAGGTTCCAGTCCCCGACCGTTGCAAGATTTTCGACAGTAGCTAAATAGCTGAGTCGAATTCACCCGCTGGGTGGAGGAGAATTGTAGCGACCGGCTGCTCTGGTCTGTGGTTTCTCCTATTAACATCAAGAGAATGCCGGAGCAAAACTCTAACAAACGGGACACGGATCGCGGGTGATCTTTTCTTTCCCGTCCTTGACTTATCCTCACCCCTTGTTTACACACACATTTACATACTACACTATCTGAAGTGTCGGAAGGCCAGTCGGGAGCTTAAAGCTAGTCCGGGCTTAGACGGAGCCCCGCTGGTGGGAGATACCTTGATGTGGAAAAACAGCACGTCGGCATGTAGGTCGGAACCGTCCAGCGGGAGAAGAATGCCGGCAACTCCTGTGATAAAAAACCTGTATTACACTTACGAGACTAATGACTTCAACAGTTGACACGTCCGGATACTAGAACGAGTCAGCTGACGTGGGGGCGGACGTCCATTGAAAAGGAAAGGTGAACGTAAAATTGGAATACCACAACGAACGTACACATACTTAAAACCAATGATAACTTTTCTCGATCTCTGTGCGTTCTAATCTCTCAATTATTCTCATTGCAGAGGTACTAATTGAGAGATATTCGAAATAAAATACAAATACTATTTGTAACGTCTTCCCTGCATCACAATAACGAGATAAGAAAATAAAAAAATGTCCATAAACTATCATTCAGATTCTATGATTGATTGATGATTGAACGATCGATTAATTGATTTATTGATGGTTCCGAGTACGTCAAATGCTATGGTCATTAGTTCCGTTGATTTGCAAACAATGGAGGATAGTGATGAACCCCAGCGAGTACTTTTATGGACTTTGGATTTTAGGGCTAATTACGTATTAGAACCTTGCTCAGCTCTTTCTGATATTTTTATCTTTCAACTCTAAACGGATCATTTGAAAAAAATTCGAAACCGTCACCGTGCGTATTCGCTTCTTAGAAAACTCCGAAATTCTCCTACAGACATCGGCTGCACGAGACCTAGCTATATAGCTAGTGACAAAATTCAGTCATCTCTGACAGGGGCGGATCCAGCCGACCATTTTGGAGGGGGCCATCATATATTTTTGTTAATTAATAAGCATGTTATTATATTGTGCATTATTTTTGTAATATATATATATATATATAATACTACACAATATTATTTTAAAATAACTGCATAATTCTAATATAAATATTTAAATCAATTTTTCCAAAGAAAAGAAGACAAGAAACGAAAACTTTACGCCTCTTGGAGGCGGTATGGCCCCCCTCCCCCCTGGATTCGTCACTGGTCTCTGACCACCCGGTCAGAGAACCTGCAGAGACGTCAGCAGTGCTGGCTCTGATCTGAACTCAGCTACTTTCAGATTCTAATATTTTTGCGTGTTCTTTGAGACGAGGCGAACTCCAAGCCCCCACGGTATGGATATCAGGCTGCTGCATCCGAGACTTTTTTTTTTATTTTGCTGCCTGAACAGAGGGACGCAAAGAGAAAACGAGCTCTCCAAAAGGAATTTTACATTCTTCACATTCCTCTGCGACGCAGATTACATCCGAGTCCGAAAAGGCGATTCCAAAACGAGCACGGAATGCTGCTCTCTTGCCCGCCGGCTGAGCGCCGCTCGGAAAGCGTTTTCGCATTCAAAGATGGACCTGTTCAGATATTGCAATGAATCAGGGATATCAAAGTAGCTGCTCGTATACGCATTATTATTGGTGTTCACAGTGATTTGTAGTACATCTTCTATCTTAAGAAGAAGAATGAATTGCTCTGGATGAAAATTGCATTTGCATGCAACATTCATTTCACATGTAAAATGAAATGCCACTATTCTACAAAACGTTTCATAGTAACACTTTGTTTTCTGAAGACACAGCATCAAATCTATTCCTCTTGTAAATTCGATTATTGTGTTGATTTTTTAAATGTAACGTACGGAAATACATGTTTTGATATTAATATTTATGATCTTTAGCTACACAACATCTATAGATTATTTATGACGTACCCATATATCTCCATATTGGCTATAATTTTCTCCAAATTTGTGCTGACTTCCATATCTGCATCACCAAATAAGTTCCTTTTTTACAATATAACATCGAATCAGGACATCAGCATACATTGTTATAAAATAAAAATATCGTTGAATCCGAATTTTAACAGGAGCAAAACACTTAGAATTTCTGTCTAAGAAACGTAAATCTGAAGGACAAGAAATTTACTGATTATTTTTATTTTTATTGAGTGATATCAATTAAAAATATTTCTACATGTACTACAATAGTATGTACACAACTGATCATTACTTTTCGCTTTTTTATTAGTTACAAATGAAATTACAATTGCTGTTTACTTGTAGTGTAGTCTATTAAAATAAATTGCTTTAAACAAATATTTTTGAAACCAATAGGTTTTAAAAGTGAAACCATATAAGTACTACAAACCTGAAGTTTAATTGTTGAAAAAATTTGCAACTGAAATGGGTTTGACCACTCTTGAGGGCATATCATCACGAAATGCGTAAACCCACTGCATTGACACCAAGTTAAATGGAAATACGCCGTGGGCTTCTAAAGGTGCACATACAATAAGAAAACGAAGGAAAACGAGGTACAAAGAATCAATTTGAAAGAATTCTATTGATTTTTTTGCTATAGATAATTTGCTTGTTGTCCACACACTACGAACTTGTGCTTTTTCAGGCATTCTTAGAGTAGTAGATTCGGGGGCACGCTGCTTTCGAGTAATCGAAAACGATGCATCTGCCCTGTTGTGCACTAAGTCGAGCACGTTCGTTCCTAATATTGTTTGTTGGATCGCCGTCCATGCGAACGTTAATGAAGCCGAACGACCTCCGGCGAATTCTTTCCTTAGTAGTATACATTACCCTTACGAATTCATTCGTAACTGTTCGCCTCTCTCGCAGCCTAGTGCAGTGATGACAAGATAGTTGCTATCCGTGCGATTTGATGTCATTGCTGGCCAATGATGTATCCGCTTCACGCCCTTGATTCCTTTGCCACAAGAGAGCATTTCTCAAAGCTCTTGAACTTGCACGTGAGATACGAATAAACAGAGGTTTGAAAAATCAATTAATATATGTTTATGAAAATTTTAGTTCTATTTTTGTACCGATCCTCGTTTTTGAAAAAATTAAATAATTGATATGCTTTGACAAACACGGTTTTTTTAAATTTACACACAGTTCAATTTATACTCCGTAGGACGTATATACATACGGCAAAGACGAATAAAAAAATTGTAATTAATAAAGTTACTTTCGGAAAAGTGGTTAGTTTTTGCTGTCAGTTTGCGAAATGTATTGTTTTGAACGATGGTAAGACAGAAGCGCTATTTTAGTGTGCTCACATTTGATTGTAATGTTTACTCCATGAAATTATTGAATTTTTCATTCATTTGAATGGAGCTTAACATAAAGCAAATTAACAGATGAGTAAACTGTCGATGAGGAATAAAGAAATGAATTTTTTTCTCAAATCTCTCGCAATATTCGGAGTCAACGAAGGATAATTTAATGTTATGGGCAATTGAACATTGGAACATGATTTTTGAGCGGCTTTTTCATTGCCGAGAATAATACAAACGTTTAGATCAGATAACACCATTAATACCCATAAACTCGTAAGCAAGCAAGCCAACCAAGAGTTTATGGGTATTTTTTTGACAATTAAATAAATACCCATTAACTCTTCGTAACTCAATTGAGAGTATTTTCTCTCAATTGAGCTACCAGAATCCCGTATGATAGAAAGCTAACAAATTACAATAAAGAGACACTTTTTTCATTGCTTTTTGATGGGAAAGAAAAAATCTTATTACTGCAAGTGCTGTTTGAGTTGCCTTAGAGTTTGCGAAGACACGATTCGGGTCTGGTGGCTGATCATTGCAGGATCTTTTGTAAAAGGGAGAAAGTAACAAACGTTTACCATTTTTGTTTACATAGCTTTTCATTGTTTAACGTGATATTTATCTGTTGTTTTCACCTTCAACTGGCTAGTGAAAGTTAGGTCTGAGAAGGCAGGTCCCTTGTTTTTACCAACGTAAAATGTTCTAAACCTTTCTCTAAACAGCCAAGCAAGAAATGAGTAAAGGATCCTATGTAACCCATTCGTTGCCAACAATTTATTTCCAAATTCTGTATTGCAAATAAGATGATCACTGGAATGTGTTAAATTTTATTTGTCCGTGTTTCCACTTTGTGGCAGCAATGGACTTAATGTGACTCCAATTTTTTCTTGACTTCGAAGGGTACAACTACTTTCTTTCGCATTAACAGGGCAACTTGCTTGGAACTATACCCAAGGTTATTTTCTCTGATATCCCAAAACATCACCTGCATTTTTTTCTTTTTTTCACCTTTAGTAAATATGTAAAAGATCATTTAGTTTATAGTCTCCAGTTCTCTGAAACATTTGAAATCCCAGCCCACTGGTGTCAAACAGTCCACATGACTGAATCTTCAAACTAGTGATGATACAACATCGTTTACTCGTATTATTTGTAACTTTGCATTTTTCGAAAGTTCAAAGCGTGCAACGTAAATGAAACCTCCGCCGCTTCTATCAGCGTATTCTCAGCGGAGCCTTTTCTGACAAAATCTTTTTTAAATTGCCTTTATTTCAAGAAAAAAATTACGTGAAAAGTCTTCTTTTAGAAAAATTGTAATCTTCAAATTGAAGTCCAAACTGAACTAGAGGGAGCCTTTTTAAAGATCTGCCTTTGAAGGACAGATGACATTAAGAAAAAAACATTTCAGTTTAGCAATGTTGCTTTCTTGCACGGTAGAAAATTTAGAGAATCCAGCAAAAATTGGATCTACGCTAGTTTTTATCGTTCTTTGCTCTGTCCGAGAATGAAATGTAATAAAAAAATTTGGAGTCATATTTGAGAAACATTTAAAAATTTCAAATGCTCACGTAAAGCACCCCTAAAGTCAAATTATTCAGTCAAATTATTTCAAATTGGCAGAGCCTGAAGTTCGGTGAGATTGTTCGGGGGATATCGGTTTTGGAGGAAATTGTCTGAACTGTTTAAGCGCTAGCGTTGAGGACGAATGAGTGGACGAACAGAGATGTTTTGCTTTATTTGCTCTTTTGTATCAAGAACCCACACAACCTGGGTTCTGGCTACAGAACTTGTTAGAGGAAGTAATTTTCGACTTTTAGGAACAAAATTTATCATTTTTTATATCACGGCACTACAATGAGATTTCTGACAAAAATTGCCGCTTTCCGCTGTAGCATAATACACTTTACTACGTAAGTACGTAGTAGGTGAAAAAGTAAAAATATATTTACAGGGGTAGTTGTTTAATTGAGGCATGGTATTTGAAGCTAGTGGTTCTCCAATAGCACATACATTCTCGTATTACTTGCAACATCAGCAACTTTCGAAATTCAGAGAGTTCAACGAAAATCAAACGTAAGACCTGGGATACAATGACTAGGGGACTCACTGATTAGGGGGACCCGTGGACGGAAAGGAACGTATTGGTGACGGGCACTCATTTTCTCATGAGTCTCATGAACTAGAGGTACATATCGACTTGGAGCCGGACAGATTGGCTAGAGGAGAGAGAAGATAATCTCTTCCCCCATACGTCATATATAGTTTTTTACTGTTTTTGACCAAATAAATAAATAGACTAAGGGGTAGAATGACTAGGGCACCGATCTAGAGCGACAGAACGACTAGGGGACTGAACGACTACGGGACAGAACGACCAGAGGGACAGAGCAACTAGGGAACAGAATGACTACGAGAACAGAACTATTAGGGGTACAGAAGGGCTAAGGGACAGAACGGTACAATTGTCGAGTAGGTGGGCAGAAATCCATTAGGCATCCCAGAATTTGTTTTCATTTGGAATTGTTCGCGGTGGCAATTCTTTCTGTACACCGTGAACGCAAAGGCAAACTGGGAATATTGGAGCGCAAACGCGCGAGCGCTATGGGGTTGCCTGGCGCTCAGCGTCGGAGCAACCGCACGCCATGACAATCACCATCTCCCTGTCGTGCGATAATGCCGCGCGATTAGCGCTATGTTTGCGTTTCATTTCTTGCCGGCCGGTGGCAGCGGAGTTGGCGTCTCTGGCGCCTGCATCCACTGCAACGAACGCGCGTGTTTGTTTATTTGTTTGTGTAATTAAGTTTACGTAAGCATTTGAAGGATGTGAATTAAAATTATTTTCCCGTTCTTCCCCTCGTCGCTACCAATACCTGAGTTAATGTGAGTGCATTCTCGATGTGCGTGGGTTACGGTATTATTTTAAAGTTCTTGTGGGTGGTTCTGAAGTTTTTGTGACAGTGAAATTTTTTGAAAAATTTTGTCGACCGAAGAATAAACAAGAGACAAACAAATAAACAGTATACAAACAAAACACAGATGATTGTCTGTAAATGAGAATCTCTTAAGAATTATTATGTCTATAACATTCATTTATAGTCTAGAAATATGGACAACTTTAAACAGGATGTCTCAGTGAAACTACTGATTATACAGGTACCAAGGAAAATAATTGATAACCAATAATTTCCATTCAAAAATATTTTTAATAGATCTTCCCCACCCCAGTCTAAATATTTGTCTCCCACGATCAGTGCCATTATTGGTAACAAGTTGTTCATTTCCTCCCCTATTTCGCTTTATTTCATGTTTTTTCTCCGATAATGTATTTGTTCTTTGAAAATTTGTATTACGTTTTATCCTAGGGCACTCTCTCACTTAAGTACATGGGGTAGTTCGGAGACGGCTTTGATTTCTTATGCAATTTTGGTATTATCATTATTTGTATTTTTATTGCTGTGTATTAACTTCGTCACCCGATCAATCATTATCCAATCTTAGAGAATATTTTGTCAACATAAAGTAAAATTTCTTTTTAAACCTTGTAGATGAATATTAATTATCATGTTGTTTCATATGCGACATGCGAGATACACGATTGGCAACTTCAATATAATTTTGTTTCATAAACTGAAAAGGAAATATGTAATTTTTTCTACTCACCTTTCCTTTGAAATATTATGTGAAATAACAAGATGCTATATTCAGAATGGCGTTCATTTGTTTCTGTGCTTTCGGGCTGACTAGTGTTTCTAACGTATGTGAATACTAAAATATCTTTGGTAGAGTGAGAAAGTGGAATCTTCACTCTTAATAACAAATTCGTAAGTTATCAATATTTCTTTCGTGCCCCCTTCCTCAATGTTCTTTTGAAGTACGAAAGTAAAATAAACAAGATAAATATATCAGCAGGTTGATCATAAATACCAAATAACAATTTTTTTTCTCGCCATTCTTAAGAATAGGAAATCATGCGCCAGCAAACTGCGAATTTTCGACAGAAAAACTTATTGCCGGCCACTGGTAAAAAAGTGGATAAATCTTGTTCCTATACATAGAATATTACTTTCTCTAACAGATTATGTAGTCAGAATCTATGTATTGTGGGTCCTTGATACCGAAAAAACCATTCACTGCCATTCGCTACAGCAAAACGTTCGCCCCCGTCTGTTCGTTTGTGGTCAACGTTGGCGGCAAAATCGTTCAGCCGATTTTCTTTAAAATTTATATTCCTTTATCAATTTTAAGAACTTGAGGCCCTCTGAGTTCGAAACTTATACTATTTTGACTTTATGGGCACTTTACATGAAGCCTCAACATTTTCAAAAATTTCTCAAAAATAGCTCGAAATTTTTGAATTAAACTTTGTCTTGGGATAGCATAAGGACGCTTCATGGATTGGTGCTGGTTTCATTTTCATTTATAGCCCTAATTTTCAAAATTTCAAATCTTCCCAATTTTTCAGCGTCCTCCAAGAATATTAAAGATAGATGTTATTTAGAATTCAATGAAATCTGTTCTTGAAAGACTGATCTTGAAATAAGGTCATGTACAATTTTTTCGAAAAATATGAGTAATTTTCGTGTAATTTTGTGTGAAATATAGGCAATTCGTAAAATTGATGAAACAATTTTTCTCAAAAATAGCTCCATTTTTTCGTTAAATTATTTCCACGATTAAAGAAAAGACGCTGAAAAGAATAGAGCAGGTCTCATTTTAATTGAACTCTTTGAATTTTCGAAAATTGGAAATTTAGCAATAATGCGAGAAAGTATACGCTGTTAGCACCAATAATTTTCATTTCATACCCCTTGCTTCTGGTGACTATAATATATTTTAGGTTATTTGAGTAAAGAAGTGATCGTTTCAATATAATTTTACTTTCTCCCATTTACTTCGTAAGAAGGGAAAGTGATGAAATCGTGCGCCGGAAAAAAATTTTTCTTTACATTTTCTCCTCTTACTTATCAAGGGACATTAAAAATGTGGCACTAGTCTTATTTTCGGCGAAATCTCCGTTTTTCGAAAATTGCAAAAAGTTAAGATTTCAAATCTACAAAATTGTGGATAAAGATTTTTTTCCTGAGACGAAGTCTGTTGTGAAAAATAAGCTCTTTAATAAAAGGTCATGTAAATTTTTTTGAAAAACGATAAGATTTTGCGTAATTTTGTCTGAAGTTGATGCAGTTTCTAAAAAAATATTTTCTCAAAAACTGCACCAAACTTTTTCATTAAATATTCTGATATGCACTTTTGCATATCAAAGGACGGTAAACAATATGGTGCTAGTCCCATTTTCGGCAAACACTTAATTTTCGAAAATTGCAAAAATTGCATGTTTGAAATATTGGATTGAGACAATTACATTTTTAAGCGTCGACCCGAATACGAACTACACGGCGTTTCTGTAGAGTAGTGGTATGGCTGAAGGTGGGTTAACGTGGAACTTGAGTTCGAGTTTCGGGGAGGAAAATAATTTTTGCTGATTGAATACCTTTTTTTTCATATTTATTTAGTACTATCATAGCGGAACAGTTAGAAATAATGCCAGAACGCATGTGCTTTTGTAGTACCACTAGTTCATTATTTTTTTACGTAGCATACCGAGATCAGTACAATTAATAGACTTTACGCATGTATGAGTCATACTTTCTAATTTACGTAAAATTATAGTAATACAAACCAATTTGGTTGAAGAAATCTTCAGACACCTCTAAACATAATATACATCGGGAAATTTCACTAGGAATTCCTGATATACATATTCATTTTTAAATATGGTTCTTTGAGGGAGTTCAGGAGTATCTTAAAAATAATAATTTTTACACTTAATTTTGCAAAAATAAAAAATATTAAAAAGTTGTGTTAAAATTATATATTTACTCCAGAAACATTTAAAAAATCCACCATTTCGTTATCTCTATTACCTTGTATAACTTTGACGTGAATTACATGAAATCGTTGCAAAATAAAATGCGTAGAAATTAAATTAAATCCACTGAGAATACAAGGAAAGTTGCAGACAAAAATTGCGTTGGCTCGTCTGGGAATGCACGCAGACACATGCATACAATTAACACTAAATAGGCTATCAGATTTTCCTCGTATTGCAGTGTTGTGTGTATCATTGTTCTTGCATCAGACTTGAGGTTCCCGACCTATCCTTTCAGACAATGAGAAAGCTATTCAAATTGATCTACAGGCATGACATATCCTGTTCTGTTGGGTATTTCCAGACCAATTGTGTTTCTCTAGAAGACATATGTAGTATATACTTGGAACACACGTTGAAATATCCAGGCGAAGGAAAACTACTTCGCAAGCCGAGTATGTTGTCTCATACAGGGTTCAGCATAAAATTTGCATGGCTTCAAACAAACTAAAACTACATTAAAACTTCTCTTCACTGAAAGTTTGCTATCCTGGCGATATATTAACAAGTTGGTCTAGAGTTCCATTACTCAATAAATGAACACATTCCTAAAAAATAACAATGTATAGTGAAACCTCTGTTAAGCGACCACTGTTGACTTCGTGAAAAAGTGGTCCATTAGAGCGTTTGTCGTTTATTAGGTGTACCTTTGTTTTACAAACAATAAGTCAATTTTTATTAGCCCTCAGGTGATTAGAAATGTGCCTATAAATGCATATTCATAAATATTAAACGTTTTTAGTATTTGAGCATAAATTATGACAAATGAAAAGTTTTGAATCAGTTTTATTTTGCTTTTTTGATATAAAATAACTTGTAGAATTATTTACTGTTTTGTTAAATGAATTGAAAATTATTCGTATCTTCTTCTCGTGGGTAAAAATGAACGATTCATTTTCGGTTTTAGTACTCCCAATAGTTGTGTACCAATAACGAACCTTCACGTCATTTTTATACTCAATTTGTTTGGGTATGCATGGCACGTTCCACGCTCGCGCTCTTGTTTGTGCAGTTAAAAACTCAAGCCAAGGGCCTTGGGTGAGAAATCGTCCCAAACAGTGAGACCAAAAGTGTTTAGTGCAATTTCAAACGATTTACTATTCGAGAAATTGAGAAGGGGTCCAGTATTATTTCTGTGGAATTGAGAAAGGTATTGAGAATATGTAAGGTTAAAGTACCAGCTGTACTGTGCGCAATGATTGAGGGGAAAATGGTATTATGAAAATATTTTAAGTGAAAAAAATCAAATCGCATAACACGATTAAAATTTTCAAAACAGTGCCAAATTCAAATTTAGGACTTTCGGAATTCTGTCATTTTTCAGACAAAAGAAAAACTAGCATTTTGTCTCCGAAGTAACGCGCATAGTATTAGGCAGAACTGATCCCTCAATGGTAAAATTGTGTCAATGGTAAAACAGTGGCGGTTCTGTGGTAGTCAGAGGGTCTTTGAATGCCTCGAGAGTGGGTCAGCTGCGTCTAATCGAAAAGTTCATGTTATCTACTCATACTTTAAGGAAAACCTCTTTAATGAGCTGGAAATAAATCTTGTAAATAACTTTGTCTTTCAACATGGCAATGAACCAAAATTAAAATTTTCAGAACTCAATTATGGATATTTTACAATACAACAAAACAACTCAATTCCTTAAAATTCACCCTATATATCATAAGTGGTCCCTTCCTGGAACAATAAGTAGAAAAATTGTGTGTAGAATAAGATAGATCATAAACATACGCTCCTAAGAAATGGTGTTTAATTGATCCCGCGACTAAAGCAGATTAGGCGAAATCCATGCTGCAAAGATGGGAGGCAACAACCAAAATTAATGGAAACCTACACGGCACTAAGTAACGTAATATTGTTGTTAAACGTAAGTGTACTATGACTTTTTGCGTGTTTAAAATCGGGGTATTTTCTTTTGTTTGGCCGGCAAACAAAACTCCGGGCATCAGCTGATATCACTGCAGTACCTCTGACCGGGAGGTCTTAGAGTTCACTTCCGACGGTGGCAGGATTTTTGACACTAGCTACGTAGTTGGGTCGAATGCAGCCGCTATCTCAAGGAGCATTCTAGCGGCCGCCTGCTGCGATCGGTAGTTTTCCGTGGTTGCTGCGATCAACACCAGGTGAATGCCGGGGTAGTATCCAAAGAAACGAACAGCCCGTGATCACACTGTACTACCACACATGCCGAGAGACCAGTCGGAAGTTTAGAGATTGTATCGGCAGACGCGGCGTTTCGCTGATGGGACTTACCTCGTCGGGAAAACCCCGCAAGCTGACGGATAGGTCGGCGCCGGATCTCGCCATCCAGCGTTAGAAGATAACCGTCACCTCCCACGTTAAAAACATGCACTACAGTGCCGGTACAATGACCTTTGCAGTTGACAGTCTCTGAGTCAATAATCAATCAATCAGTCAATCAATAATGGGAGTTTTCCGGTGTCTGGTGTGGATTAATTTGTAACTGCCTCAAGGCCTTCTTACATCAATCAAAGAACGTATCTGTTTTCTTCCGCGGAGATCGGAAATATTTTATTATTTTAGTCATTTCTTAGGTGCACAATCACTTGTGTATTAACACCTCTGCATTAACTATTTCATAGATATTCATTTACATTAATTCCCGTTATTACTTTGAAGTACATCCCACTCTTGATCTAGGTCTAGTTGCTTCTTGCTATTTCCGCACCTCATCCATTTCGTTTTACAGTAAAATCTCTAATTAATGGGCTCGCTTGGGACTGAAAAAAGTGTTTGGAAAAGGCGTGTTCTCTATAGAGAAGTTCAAACAAAAATTTGTGTTTCGCTCCAGACTTAGAAAATTGTTCCCTAAGAAGAGCTGTCCGGAGGTTTTATTGTGGACAATTCATTTATGTTAATTTTCAGATTTCTCCGTGTGTTATTTAAATACATTGTGATATTAGTTTTTGTCAATTACCTAATATATTTGATAAGTATATTTTTAATTTTGAACCATTCCGCAAACTTTGATCAGATTTATGATCAACTGTAAATAGGATATAAAAATATTCTATGCAAATTCAGTGTATTTAACTTACTTTCAACACAATGTTTTTATGCACATGATAATTCTTATTTGCAGCTAATGCTGTCTTACTAAAGGAAATATAAAGCACACATCCCGGCTATTGCGTGGAGAAGTACGTATTACACGAACATGAAGGAGTTAACAGCGTACTAAAAGCATGAAATCTCGCATGTCTCTATGCAAATAACTCAGTCTCGTGGACAGTACGCGTTTGTTTTCCTCACGCGTTTTCACCAAGCAAAACGTGCCGTTTAGCCTCTTCGAGGATTGGTTCATTACTCGGCCATTGCTCGCACGCACGAGCTCTTGCGTAATGATAGGGAAGAAGAAACGGCTCGCGAGTTCTGGCTAAATAAACGACGTCGCACGTTTATTATCGCTTCGAAGGACGCATGGCGCCAAATTACGAGATCACTACGTTGCACGTAGTGCGTGCGTTTTGACGTTATAATCCCCCGTGCACACGTTCCTGCTGACCTAGCATCCGAGTCAAGGTTTGAAACGGTGTCCCCAGCCGTGACGATGCGGAGGTCACGGCCTTTCCCGCGCGTCTTGTCCTATCTCCTGACTTTCTCTTTCCACAAGATCGCAGCGCGAGACTTCTGCAGTGTCCTTAACGAACGTCTCATTCGGTATAATTACAGTTATTCTTTCGTTTACGTGGTCGACACGTCTTCATTGAATAGACAAGTGAAAGTGAGCTTCCCAAGATTATTATTTCCTCATTATAGAGACAAATTATTAACGTGCAATGTATCAGGTAAGGTCCCCCAAATGACAAAAGTGACTGGTCTTGTTGCCACGTTATTATTGCACACTGAAGAGAGCACATGTGTCGGAGAAACCCGCTTATTTATTACTTAAACCGTTATTTACTCGTATTACTTGATTTGAGAAAGCGCGTTCATATCTATAGGGCCTACTCGGATATATATATATATATATATATATATATATATATATATATATATATATTAACAATATTTGTGCAACGTTTGATGAAGCAAATTCTTTCTGAATATTTCCTGTTATAAATAAGATTGTATTAAAACTTCACGCGAGTGAAGTTTTAATCGACGTAATTAAAATTTTATGGAGTTATTAAAAAAGTGATCTGTCAGGTTATGGTAGTTCCTAATCAATAACTACCTATTACTTACATAGTATGCTGAAGTATTATACTATATCTGAGAAAAGGTGCAAACTTTTATTTCAAAACAATGGATGTTACTCAAAATTGTGTCAAGCTACTTTCGATCATTACAGGTGTATCACAGAAGTTGGGAATATTTAATGCGATTAGGTAAGTGGCGTGTTACACGACGCAGGTTATAGATCAGAGGTCGCAAGTTACGACAATATGGGCAAAGTGGCTGTTGCCATCCACACAAGATCTGCCGAATTGTCTGCGTGATATGACGCATGTACTGGATTTTCTCTTTTGTCTTGTCAAAGCATTTTTACTATCAGGCACACCGTGCTTCATATATCTAACATTTTCATGCTCCACCACGCCCAGCTCCGCCCTACCCCGCCCAGTCCCGCCTTCCATTGTACGCCACTCCCCGCCCTTTCCGCGCCGATCGCACTCCACCGCATTGTGTGTGTGGCCTCTGATCAGGCGCCTGCCAAATATTCATTTACGCAACGTCCCTATTTTTTCGCTTTCTCTTTCCTCCACTTGTATGTAATTTGTTTACATAATATATTTTATCCTACCATCGTGTACATTTGTCTCGCAGATGTTTTGTGATGAAGGCTATAAGACACATTTTTTTGTCACGATGAGACAGTCATGCAAAATTCATACATCACACACTTTTGCCTATAACTTCTCATGTATCGCACATCGACGCATTGCTGTGCTGTAGTTTTTAGCTAAAATAACATTTCCTCTCTATGAATGGTAAAATATTTATAATACACGATCTTCAGCAGTATTATCTTTTTCACTTTTTTACTCAATATTTAACTATTTTTACACTTGTAAAATGTTACGTTGTAGTCTTCCCTCTTCCCTCTAATATACAGCTCAAATGGCAATTAATTTTTTCTGTCCTCAAGGTTCACAATGTTTCCGAAGCTTCACAGAATATCTAGACCATTTCATTTGTTACTACTATATTTCCAGGAAACATTTTCAATCAAAACTAATAAAAAGATGCAGTTATTGAACACGAAAAAACATAAAAACTGTTAGAGAAAGTGTCTGCGGTTTTATTTAAATGAGAATTCGCTTTCGTCATCACACATAGCCTCTAGATACAGGATGTTTTGTTTACAAGTTTACTTTTACTTGTGCGTGTTCAGGTGATCGATTTGTAAATATTACAAGAAAAGAAAAGTACTGCACAAACAAACACACTTTTTTAAATAAATATTGCATTAATACATAAAATTTAGTTCGACGTGACGAAGATTATTCTATCAGTGTAATGTGAATGTATACATGTAAAAGTAGTACATTGTGAGAACAAACGTTCTGGAAAAGTGTCAGTAATCAACCTCTCAGCTCTTGTTTTCCATTGTTGTTTCCCCACTATAACTACATATAGGCCATCACATTTAGTAGATATTTACATATGTTTCCCTAAAATACGCTGTAGAAATATTTCAAACGTGACATCGTTGGCACGAGTTGTTCAATTCCGTACCGTCTTGATTTGTCGTCCCGTCTTTATCATCACGGTGACAACGTGCCACTCCAACATCTCGTTTGCGCCATTTCAGTCTTTGACATCTCTTCTTTTGAGACTTCCCCAATCTATCTCGACCTTCATCTTCTTTTTTCTTCCTCCCTTATCTTTCATACTCCACCACGTCACCTTACTACCATGCATCTTGGAGACGCTCTCCAATGCATTCCATTTCATTCCCGGCGCTGCGCCGCCTCCTTCCCGACCATTCCCACCACTTCCATCCGACCTACCCTTCCCATAGACCCCCCTCCCGCCGACGCTCCCGTCCCCGGGCCTGTCAGTTGTAAATTTAGTCCGCTGCCCCCTCCAGACCTCGACCCCGACCCCTCCGGCTGCCTCGCGCCGTGAGGTTTCCAGCGTGCCCGGCGCCGTCCATTCACGGTGTCTGGAGACAATTCAATCTCCGGCAGGCAAAAGACTATGGAGGCTGTCGGCCCACCGGTGATATAGTGGGAAACTTTGAGAGGAGCTCGCGAAAGCTGCGCATGATTTACATAGCGGCCATATTGTTAGTCTTACAGACACCTACGAAGGCGCGCTCCGTGGCGCCGCTCCTGCCCCGCCTGCGCGCCCTCCCTTCCCCTCCTCGCCCCCTCCTCGTCACGCTGCGCCGCCCCGCGCCGCCTGGAGTTTCTATAGGCCTCGGGCGCCGCGCCTCACGCACGACCGCGTGCCCGCACATCCGCCGCTGCGCCGGGCGAGGGTGAACGGCGCCCCCCGCGAACCTCACGCCCGCGCATCCGCGCTCCCGCACCACAACACTCGCGCACTCTCTCATCACCCCACTCTCTCACCCCCACTGCCTCACTCTCACACCCTCTTACCCCCACTCTCTCACTCCCACTCACTCACCCCCACTCACTCACTCCCACACTCTCACCCTCACAATCTCTCACCTTCAGATTCTCTCACCCCTCACACTCTCTCATCTCCACCCTCTCTGTCACCCCACACTTTTTAATAATAATAATAATAATAATAATAATAATAATAATAATAATAATAATAATTTACTTTGGTAATAAAGTGTAATTACACAGTGTTGACACTCGCCGTACGACTAACAGCAATTTGAACATCATTTGCCTCCATCTTCTTTTTAATAACACTTAATGACTGCCTAATTTTGAAACTACTAAAAAATTGTATATTCTCAATTGTCCATTTCGAGTAATCACGCCCTCGCTTTAAGTAATACGTTTGATCTAAGTGGCAAAACATTTCATATTACACAGTCAGCACTTTTAGTCGTATCGAGAGAATATCATCCTTAGAACAATTTCAGTAATCCCACAATTCTTACCATTACGCTACATAAACATGCTTCAGAATCATTGAATAGTTCAGCTAGTTGCTCATCAGTGTCTACCAAGATATCCATCGTACTAATTTCAACGTCAGTAGGTAAACAGAATTTTTTGAATTGCTTCTTTCAGCCCCTAGCATTTTAATATGTACTGAAAGAGGTCAAGTAGACGATGGGGATAAACTTTAGAAACCAAAGTGCTGGCATTGCATTTCAAATTTAATTATATACTTTGGGATTCATATTACAAAAAAGTAGTGAACATTTTTCGTCTTGGTATCTTAAAGGATTTGTTTATATTCTGTTGAACATTGTGTGATATATTTTTCCCCGCAAACGTGAGGGAAATTGCTTATTTATCTCTTGTTCGTCCGATAATGGAATAAGGAACAATTTGTTGGGATCCGCACAAAATTATGCAGTGTAAACACTTCGAAAGGATTCAGCATAGGGCAGCTAAATTTACTTTCAGGGACAAGAAAATGGCAGGGTGGGATTCACTCAAAAACAGGCGATCAGTAGCAAGACTCTAAGCCTTGTATAAAGCTTATAATGGTCATCCAGCTTGGAAAGAAATTAATCGGCGGCTATGTATTCCTACATACATCAGTAGAGTGGATCACAGGCTCAAAATAAATTTAAGACAGCAGAGAACGGATGTCGGGAAATTTTCTTTTACAAATCGAACGATTACGGAATGGAATAGATTGCCTGCAAAACCTTTGAACCCTTTCCTCAAAGCGTTCAACAGTTTAGGAAATTAAATAAGGGTATTATTAAGTAAATGAGGGAAAATACTCGGTTATATAGCGATGCATACGTGTTCTATTGTGAAATGAGGTGTCGTGCAGTGTATAGCAGAGAAATAACGAAGGAATGTTTTCAGGTCTTAGTGAAGTGAAGTGCAGTGAAGTGCAGTGTGATCCTGATTGTATAAACATTCAGTGCGGAGTTAGAGTATAGAAGTTTAATGTTTAATGACTGTGTATTTTTATGTTTTTGTAATTAACTGCCACCGGGTTATACCCATTTGCAGTTTAAATAAATCTATCTATCTATATCTCATAAAATGCTGACATTCTCAATATATTATATTGAATGTAACAAAAGCTTGTAATGTAAAACACCTGTAAATTTGGGTACAACAATGCATTCAGACAATGATGGGATTGCTTGCAACTCAGATTTCACTGTCACTCGCGTCGTTTTGTTTACAATAAACATAGAAATCGTTTAATTGTACAATTCGCTTTCTGCGTCCTGATGACCAAAGTTCATATTCCCTTCGAAATGGTGATGTAAAGGATAATATGGATTCAAGAAGCGTTTTACGGATTACTCCGGTTTTTACTTTCTCACCTTACGAATACTTCGTAAGAAGAGAAAGTTATGTTATTTTGCGCCGGAAAATGGGGAATTTTTGCCAGAAAAAACTCTATAGCTGCGGTCTGGTAACGAAAAAGTGGATTAAAACTGTTGCTAAATTTAGAAAAAAAGTCTTCTAACCCGTGGTGTATCCAAAATCCATGTTTTGTCGCTTCTTGATATCGAAAACTCGATTGACGACAAAACGTCCATCCGTCTGTCTGTCTGTGTGTCCGTCTGTCTGTCCGTCTGTGGTCAACGCTAGTGCCTAAACCATTCAGCCGATTTACTTCAAAATTGATATTCCCCAATCAATTTGGCTGATGTCGAAGCTCCTGAAATTTGGAATCGATTTTTTTCATTAGTCAATCCCGTCATTTACCCCATATTACCTTTTAATGTTATAATCAATATTAAGTACCCCAAATTCCTTCGTATTTCCTACATGTAAATGTACACGAGAAATAATTGTTTACTGCAATAAAAAATTCAAGAAAAAATTTAAGGAAAGCATAGATTATTTCGTACATTAAAACAAAGTAAATGCATTGCTTAGCAGCGCGCAAGCTCACCTACTCTAACGTTTAAACCTCAGTCACTCCATTTGGAGTTAGCGGTGGACAAAGTTGGCTCGTTGCCGATTTTCTGGCAGTTCTGCTTCCCTTGCCATTCCACTCACCGTCTGCTTGATCTGCACGCCTCGTATATAGTTCGTAGTTAAATTTCACCATTGTTGTAACCAATGTACATGCCGTACCAGAGAAAACTGATGATGGTTCAGATCAGGGGGAACTCGATTTTGCCGCTAAAGGAGTTAGGTTAGGAAACGTCATTGATAGGGCTTCGGCTGTAAGTGAATATCTTATTAAATTATAGCATAAACATATACGTAGATAAAACAGAAACATATTCAAAGCACATATTTAATAGAATTTTGATGAATTTATTATAAATATTTGTCATAAATTCAAATAGTACCGGGCCTGTATAAAAATTATTAATTATGACACTTTTATTATGAGTTGATATGTATTTATTCAAATACTGAGAACATGAGATTTCAAATTGCAATCACAGACCTGTTCCTTGGATTTCACTCTCCTCAGATAAGAATAGAGTTGTTAGCAAGCGTAAATGGACACAAAGATAGTTATGTTTTTTCCAGAAAATTGTGGACAAATGTGGAACACATCTGAAGAACTTTTTCTCTAAAATCTTAATAAATCAGTTGTAGAATTTTTGTAGCTATTACACCAAGGGTCAGTTAATTCTAATTGGAATAGTTTCTACGAGCTGTTTCAATGTCTAATGCATTTGCAAAAGAAAATTTTCCATCTCCGATATTGTCTTGAAAACGAGAACTCTCTTAGTATTTACATGACATGTTTTGGAAAGTGAAGTGCATTCACACAAATATGTTAACTTATTTTATACATCTTCCGCCAATAGTTTTGTCACCAAGTGCCTGTCTTCGCCGACGTCCGCGAACCTGCTCCGGGTTTCTTCTGCTTTCGAATCGTTTGCCCTTGAGCGAGCGCTGGTTGGGTTCGTGGTCGCCTTTGACTGCGAGACTACGTCTGCGCCGCCACCGGATGTGTGATAAGGAACATAATCGGCTGCGCAGCTCATGACTGGGTGAACAACGTGATGACAATATGGTTAATCGTAATAGGGTGTCCACTGCTCTCTAAATACCGTGGACTTGCGAAGTGGAAATACAGTTTGCACACACCAGAGACCAAGGGAAAGATAGATGTTCATATCTCGACCCGACAAACTCTGAAAAAATTACGAGTCGATATATATATCTCTTTTTCCCGTGATAACCTCTCATCCCAGCAATCTCCATCGCCTCTAATCCCGCCGTCAGCCCCCCCACTCCCCCCGTCACCACCCTGGCCGACATTCTGGAGGCCACCCTCGCCGCCACATCCACCGCCACCGCCACCATCACCACCACAAACACCAACACCATCACTCTATCAGCACCACCACCATCAACACAAACACCAACAACACCATCTCTATCAGCAGCACCACCACCAACACCAACAACACCAAAACCAACAACACCAACACCATCATCATCACCACCACAGCCATCACCACCGACTCCGCGCAGCGCTCCCATCCCATCCTAGAGGCTGCGATCGGGCGTAACTGCACACACATACACACGCACACACAAACATACAACACACACGCGGGCATCGCGACGCCCCCTGTGCTTTCGCCGGCGTGGTGGCGGCCGCTTCGCCCCACGGGGCGCCACGCCCTTTCCCTCGCTCGCTCGCCCACGCTCTTTCGCGCGCGCGCGAGGATTCAGTTCCACCCACGCGTCGCTGCGCGCTCTCTCCGCGCGCGCGCGAGCTTCCGCTCAGACGCGCCGCAACTGCAGGTGGAAAAGCGCGGGGCGCGAGACGGCTCGTGTTTAGCCGGAATGGAAAATAAACCGCTCCACCAAGGCTGTTTTCCACTCAAGAATTCTTTTAGACGATAAAAAGTAGCTTTGAATAAAAATTATTTTGAGAGAAAAACTGCCAGGCGGACACAATAAAATATACAGGTGAATTATTTTTTAATTAATTGTAGTCTCGTAAACGCTCGTCTGTTTGAAGATCAACAAGAGTTGTGAGAAATAGGAACAAACCTTACTTGAGAACTATGGCAGTGAAACCGAATGTACTGCAAATATTATTCATATATAACAATTGTTAAACGAATTTAGAGTATTTCTTCATGTTACAGTTTTAAGCCTGAGAAAATGTTTAAACAAAGAAGGTGCACGGATAAATTTGAGAAGAAGAGTTAATAAAGTTAAATTTAATAAAAAATATTAGATACGTTACTTTTATAAACGTTATTTTAATTCAGAATAACATTATTTTATTAAAATTTAGACGGTCTATAGCAATCATATTTAGGAAAAGTAACTGATACAAATTGAAGAAAAAACGAACTACAAAATATGAAAACAAAAACCTACGTACCTTTAATACCGTCGAAATTTGATTAACGAAATATCCACTATCGACGGCAATCCGATAACTTTTCTGTGCATTCGGCTTGAATTTCAATTGGCGCTCAGCTCCTCCCACCGGTTGGCGGTCGCTCTCTCCGCGCGGCCCGACCCACGCGACTTTCCAACCAGGCGCTTCCCAACGGGGAACGTGCTGCGTTCGTTTCGGGAAAGGTATTAAGGTCGCTCGTATTCAGGCTTAACATACTCCTCGTAGCAGAAAAAAAACACTCAGTGAGCTGTTCATTTGAAATTGCAATAAGTGAATGATTTGTTGAAGTATTTTTTAATATACGCGTGTCAATTTTTTTTCATGGAATGGAATTGATAATTAAAGACAAGACATTTTGTAGACATTTTAAATTTGAAATGGTGAATAAATGACAATATGAATTTTGAGTATAATAAAACGTGCACTCTGTGTTTTTTTATCATTCGATAGGAAAATATTTAACTTGAAAACTTCGAAAAAAATGAGGTGAATAATTACTAAAAATTAATAAATAATGAAAACAAATTCCATATTATAAAAAAAAAGATTATCGAATAAAATTATTTAGTGCTCCATTTCATTGCTTACTTGGGAATTGCTTTGGAAAATAGACTTGAATTCATTGACTAGAGTTATTTTAAAGAATATTTCTATATCCATTTTGTTGATATAAGGTATATACGACTATACATGAAATCGAAACCGAGTTATCAGACACTTCTCTGGAGTTTCCGTACGTGCTCTCTCCCTTAGATTCGTCACTGAACTGCTCTCATCGCCGTTTCACGCATGCGTCTCCATCTGACGCTTTCAAGTTGCAAGAGAATTGACTCTGCAGGCATTTCCAGAAAATGCATTAGAATGTGCTAGCCTTGATGTAAGCTCCTCATAGAAAAGTGTGTGTTTATTTTGAAGCTTTTTCAAAAACAAGAAGTATATATTTTTAAAATATGACAAACAACATTCTCCTACCGCGGAGAAGCGTGATGGCTGTGTGATGGAATGTGGTACTGGTATATATCCAGGCACTGAATTGGGTAGGTGAGGTTTAGTTTATGTAGAAAGTGTGTCTATCTTCCGAAAATGATAATTTAAAAAACATCTGCAGCGTAAAGAAAATGAGAGAGAATGTTGATGCTTCGGTAAATGTATAAAATGTCGTATTCCACAATGAAGAGTAACAAGAATTTTCTTATAAGCTTGAGTTCTTGGATGCAATGTTACTCTGTATCATATATCTTAGTTCTTTTATTTATAAATAGATTCGAGAAAAAATTCAAATTGTAGTTTGTTTTCATAATATTCTGACCAGACGCTTCCAAAATATAGTAGTGTGGACAGCAAATGTTAGAAGTAGATATTAGATTGCTGACATTTATGTGAAAGGAAAATTCAAGTTTGAAAAGTATGTGGCTTATTCCAGATATTTAGAAACAAGTTTAAAACAAGCAACCTCATATAAAGAGGCATAAAGCTGTTGATAAAGAGAATTTATTTTAGAAAATATTCATGATATCCAAAATATTTTGACAACAACATATGTATTCTATTGAAAAATTTGCAAATTCCTTGTATAAAAACACTATAATGTGTGAAGGAAAAGTTGTAAAAATGTTTCAATACTCTACTGCTCTACCTATCCAAAAAAATGCAAAGAAAAATTTTAAATGCCGCTTTTGAGAATATTTTGCTAAGATATTTTTGAAAAATCATTAATATTTGACTCAAAACTACAGGAAAGCTACTCACACTTGTAAAAAAAGTGTACAGGTCATCATAAGATGTAAGTTTAAAGAATGGATTTTATTAAGATAAAATTTCTAGATACAATTATGTCGTATTACCGAGAGAGCCCAAACACATTTGAACTTATGCATTTTTGGTTATTTCAGAGGTTTTAATGAAAGTCTGATCTATATCAAATTTATAAGTGCACTTTGCGCTATTCGATAAAAATATAAAGAACAAAATTATAGACTTTTTGGAGAATATTTTGGAAATGTTTTTGGAGCTACGGTTTAGGTTTTGATTTTTGGCATGCTCATTTTGAAATTCCGAACTCCACTCGTATTAGAACCTTGTCCGGAAATATTTTATTCATATGCCGAATATTCACTTTATTTCCTAGTTACGTAAATGATTATTGCAGTATTCGCTTGGTTAATAGCTGTTCTTGGCTACCATTCCATTTTGCCGTGCAGTTTCTCTTGGCCTGAAGTTATTCAGCAGTCTTCCACGCTCTGAAAAACGATGCTTCATTACACTTTTAGATCTTCTAAACGTCACCTTGAGTTACAGCATCATTTTGTATCCAGACTCATCAAACACATTCACTCCTGATTAAGGAAATTTATTCACACTAAGCGTAATTGGTCTTAACACGTGTCTAAAACTCTATGCGATGAAAATCAAAATATACCTTGCCGAGAGTACGGCAATATACTACTCGCTGGTACGTGTGTAAACAGGTAGGGCTAGCAACAGCTAAATGGAAACCGCTTGTCGAAACCTGCGTAAACAAATTCTTCCATGGAGTGAATGAAGTAGGCTCCGCATTTCGACGGACAGTTTGTTTGCGAACGTACTTAATTGGTTTCAGTGACCAATAAAACATTGTAGTACGCTTCGTGCGGTCTAAAAAACGTTCGTGGCAACGTTCCAAGACCCCTATCTCTTGTTCACTGTATCGATCATTCATTTCAGCTCCATAAAGACAAAATTTTCTCACAATTATACCTCTTGGAATTAATTGGTAGTGTATTACCATGTTATAATGACAGATAGTAGGATCTTTAAGGTATCATTTACACCAGTGCTTTCACCGGAAATTCCAAACCCAGAGGTGGAAGGAAAGCTTCTGCATTGGCCGCTAAGCTCTGAGCTGCATGCTACCTACCTGCACGTATGTATTTGACACTCTTTGAGACAAGCTTCTGGTCGTTATGACACAACGAAATCGTAGACCAAGTGCTGTGCTTCAACGAAGCTTTTCCCACCAGATTTATACAAAGAGTTGTTCATTGTGAAGAACATACCCGAAGTTTGAACAGTGCCAACCACTTCTTCTTTCTCGCCTACTACGTACGAAATAATGAGAAAGTATTGTAATGTTGCAGCGGAACAAGGTGATGTTTCGTCAGAACTCTTATTGTGCGTACCTGATATCGATAAATCAATAAATTAGATTAATCTTACTCGAGTGTGTAGTAAATTACTTCTCTTATAAGATGTATACTCAGAATCAACACCTTGTGGGTCCTCGATAAAAAAAAGATTTACGGCAAAAATCTCTTTGTCCTTCAACTTGTGGTCAACACTAGCTGTCTAAACCGTTAACACAATTTTCTCCAAGCTTAAGATTCCCCGATCAGTCTACCCAAACTTCAGGCTCCGCGAATTTAAAACGGATATTTTCTTTTTGTAAGGTACATTATATTTCTAAAATTTACTTAAAAACCGTTTCAAAGTTTTTCTTTAATTTTTTCACTAATAGATCAAAGTACACTTCAAAAATTGTCCACGTCCCATTGTGATGGACTCTGCGTTTTCAAAAATTGCAAAAAAATTAACATTACAAAATTGCAATATTAAATTGCACTTTTCTTAATGAAATATGTTCATAAAATGTAGATCTTAAAATAAAATGGTAAGGGGGTTAAGTCAATAATTCAGTTTGTTTATTGTATTTGTGGTAGTGATGTTCCTCCTCTGCAGTTCCTTGCGAGATTTGACGCCAACTTAAACGTCGGTTTGCAGGGTTTCCCATTCTATGTATTTCCTTCCGTGAAGCATCGCCTCAGCCGGGAGAGGCTCCACGCTGGCGATTGGTTTTCTGACATACGTGGTAGGGGGTAGCATGAACAATAGTGTAAAAACGCGCTCGTTTGTGTGTGTGTGTGTGTGTGTGTGTGTGTGTAAAGGGAGAGGAGGGGATGAAGTTGAGGAAGAAAAGGTCGCGCGCGATCCGTTGTCCGTTTGTAAAGGTACTGCTCCTGCATTCGCGTGGTATCGTTAGGAGAAACCGATGAATGCAGCGAGTCACAAGACTTCATCTTCTACAGACTGCGGCAGAATTCGATGCAGCTACCTAGCCGGTGTCAAGAATCCTCCACCATCAGCCATCTGAAGCTACCAGTGCCCCAAAACTAAACACAACCAAACACTATCTATAATTAATATCAAATGTTGGCTTATTATATACCATATTCCCGAATTTGAGGCTTTTGTGAATTTTCCAAAATTGTGGGCGCGGCAAGCATTAGTCTAAAGCTAGCAGCGAACACCTAGAAAATACAATTTTCATTCATTTGCACATTCGTTTGCATTATTGTACGTTAAAGGAAACTCATTCAAAATGAATGACAAAGTAAAAGCTCTTGGGAAAAAATACAGATAAAATTTTCGAAATTTCAGGGTTCTGCAAAGAAAAGCAGGTAGTACGTCCTTGTAGGCAAACATGTTAGAAAACTCAAAAACTTGAGAGAAAATACGACACCCTTCCCAAATTTTAAGTCTAATTTGCATTAGCATCAACGGATGATTTTGCAGTGGCCTGTGGCCCGTTTCATAGGGTACTGCTCCGGTGTTCGCCTGATATTGTTCGGAGAAACCACGGAAAACTACCGATCAGAGCAGCCGGCCGCTAGAATTGACCTCCACACAGCGACCGAATACGATCTATCTATAAAGTTACTGACGAAAATCCTTCCACCATCTCGACTCGAACCTGATATTTGACAGTCAGAGGCACTGCAGTGACATCGGCTGATGCACTGAGCCACCTCAGCCGATAGCGTGGCGGCGCGTCGCCGGGGACTGCGTGGGCGCGCAGGTGCGAGCGCGCCGCGGGGGTGTCGACGTGCCGGACAGCTGCGCGGCGAGGCGTCCCGCTGGCTGAAGGGCGCGCGGCGCGAGCAAACGAACTGGCCGAGGGGCGGAGCGGCCGGCGGCTTCCCGCGGCGCCGCGCGGAATTGCGAGGTGGGCGATGAGCGATGGGCGTTGGGCGATGGGCAATGGGCGACGGGCAATGGGCGATGAGCGGTGGGTGACTAGCAACGGGCAATGGACGATGGGCGATAGGCGATAGGCGATAAGCGATAAGCGATAAGCGATGGGCAATGGGTGATGGGCGGTGGACGATGGGCAATGGGAGATGGGCGATAAGCGGTGGGCGACGACCGATGGGCAGTGGGCGGTTGGTGATGGGCGATGGCCGATGGGCGTTGGACGATCGGTGATGGGTGATGGCGCCGACGACGTATGTTCAACGCGTCGTTGGTTGCGTGTTTGGGGCGGGGCGGTACGAACGTAAGCCTAGTATAAGGCACTATAGTGCGGTTTTTGTAACATTGCCTCTCAAGGCCGTCTTCATGATGGAGTATGTCACGGTATTTTGCGTCTTTCTCAGTCGTTCCGCTAGATATCGCATGATCGCGACCACATCAAACGGTGCTTGCGATCATGCGACGTTTAGCGGTACGACCGCAAAAGATACGAAATGCAGTGTAATATTCCATCGCGGCCATGGGGGCTTGAGGGGCAGTTACAAAAATCGCTCTATAGTTCACATTTTTGTTTGGTTTATAAACTCGAGGTTTACCATTCCTCTTACTGCAGTATGCACGTGGGTACCTCGTTTTGAAAATGTTGTGGCTGTGTAGAATTTCCGTTGATTTTGTTAAAGATTCTACTACAAAACGCAATTCACCTTTGAAAAGATAACGGATTATTTACTTTGATATTTATATTAATATTTACTTTAGTTTTCTGGACATAAAATAATATTCAGCAAGGAGCTGTTTTGTTGGGCGTGCTCTAGCTAAGAGCGTTCAGTGTGTGACACATACGCAATATTTCAACTTTTCACTGTTCATCCCTTGATTTACTTTTTAGTACACTATCCTACATTAACATTATTGTTTACATGTAATACATTAACAAATAATACATTATTTTTAGAAAGTTGTGGAAGATACTTCTGAAGAAATCAGAAATACTAGGAGTGCGTGACACTTCAGAATTAGGGATATTTGCGCTATTTCTACTTGTTCTCTAGGGAATAGTTATTCACTCATGAGATCTGTTTACATCCCTTCTAAGGTAATTTTAGTATGGTAATGATGCATTTTTCATTTTGTGAGAAATGGTTTTATTGAAGGGTAACATTTATAAAAAGTAAATTTTGTGAAATAAATAAAGTAAATGATTTTGTTCTTGTTGAATGTTTAATGAAATATTGTTTATTTTATCTTTACCTACATTTTATTTTTCTAATTATTTACGACTTATTGCCAAATAAATTAATTTGTTATTATAAAATGAATTGGGGATAACGAATGTTGCTGGCTGTAAAACAATATAAATAATCTAAAAAAATAAAAAAACAAAAACACATGATCATGAGAATGGAAGAGAAATCTTGTGATTCTGAATGTGTGCAGATAGATTCCCGAAATGCCATCCCAATCGCAGCGTAATTGGCGTCCCAGTCTCCGAGGCAATCAACGCCATCCGGGTCGGAGCCCGGCAGCAGCGCGAACGTGCCGCTGAGCAAGCAGCGGTTAGAGGGCGCCCTGCGCGAGCGGCCACCGCGCCGCGAAATAGCCACCGCTTCCGATAATTGTAGACGAGAGCCCCCTCTCTGCGCTGGCAGACGACCCTGCGCCGCGCCGAAGCCAGCCAACACGTTCGCTTCGTTACACGCGCCACCGGACGGACTCGAGTGCCCGCCAGAACAATGATGTACAGATGGGACGAAAGAAGGCGAAGCGTTTTCAGTGACGGGAAGTAAACCAACTAATTGAGCCAATGGGAGCGTTTGCATACGATGAACCACGTCACAATGTTTGGCACCAACAGTGAAGTATTGCGACTGGTTAATCGGGATGGGTCGCGTAAATATAGAATATGATACTGAAAAAGCTGAGGGCTCAGAGCATGTTTTAGTTACACATGCTGACTACTGATCTCAGCACAACAATATGTATTGTTTCCTTTCATTTTTATAACTTATATAATTCATTGGCTGAACACACATTCGTTGCCAGATTTTGTCGTTGGTCTTTTTTTCTTCATCATTTGTTCTCTCCGTTCGTTCCTTTCTTTCATTCTATTTGACCCTCTCTTCTGCTTCAACGTTCTCTGAAACACAAATAGGCGAAATGTGAAAATGAGATGGAATTGTACAAATTTATTAGTCCAGTTGTGGAATATTAAGTTTATCAACAGAACAGTTTGTGTTTAAATGTCATCGTTGTGCATTCGTTGACAAGCTGAGAAACCATTTATAATTCTAGTAACTTTTTGTTTCTAGAACTATAAACATATATTTATGTAGTTACCTGTTTATTCACCTAACATATATTTATGTAGTTACCTGTTTACTCTATGAACAACACAAATATTTATGCGTACTCTACAACTGTTTTGTCGACTAAGATTCAGTCATAGTCAGACAATCCAGATTTTGTGAATATTGCAGTCAAGGACAAGTGAAAGATATTGAAAACAAGTGACAATAATAAGAGAAACGAAGACAAGATGGGAATGAAAAAAACTCAGATGATATTAAAAACTATTCCTTATTATGTGAATTGCCTTATTCATTATTAGGAAGAAACAATTTTGTAAGGTAATTTAGTCACTTTAGAATCACATTGTGACATTTAGAATACGAAAAAGAATCGAAAAGTAATGTATGGAGAGTATAATTACCTTTCTGCGTGCATTCTTGATGTTCCCTATATGAAAACATCATTAAAATGTGCTATAAACAATAAATGTGTCGTAAAAACATTTATCGTTAAATTATTGATTGAATGATTGAAGTCTACAGGCACATCAACTGCTGTAGTACTGAGTCCCATTAGGGCAGTGAATGGTTTATTGCGAGAGGTGACGGTGTTTTTCCCTCGCTGAATGGAGAGATCCGTTGCAAAGCTACACGTCAGATTGATGGAGATTTTCCTCTCCAGATGCCCCCACAACGCGGTACCACCGCAGCCGAGACAAGATCTAAGCTTTCGACTGGTCTCCGGACACGTGAGGTACTGTAGTGCATGTAAGTGTGTGAGTTGGTATGGGGAGATGATAAGAAAAGGAAGAGGAAGGAAAGATCACGCGCGTCCCAAGACCAGTTTTTTAGCGTACTGCTCCAGAAGTCGCCTGGTACTGATCGTAGAAATTATGGAAAACTAACGAACAGAGCAGTCGACGGCTAGAATTCACCACCAGTCAGCGGCTGAATTCGCTAGCTACATAGACCTACCTACATAGCAAGTGTCAAAAATCCGCCTCTCCGAAGTTTTTCCCCATGGGGAGCATCGCGGCCACGTAGGTGATTACCATCTCCGGTGGAGAGTTGCAGACGATCACCCTGACCGTAGTTTTCCGGTGCAACTCACATCGTTAGCTTCAAGGTGGAGGCAATGAGAAGGCATATGCTAAACCTCGTGTTGCCGGGTTCGCCCGGTAACCCATCAGTTGGGACAATGGCGCCTACCCTTAGGCTGCATCAGGCCAAGGGGTGTTCGTATGAACGTTTTTCGATCTCACATATAGAAGTCCATACGGAGAACATGAACCACACCCGTCGGGTACCCAAGGTCCTAGCGATACTCACGTCAGTAGTCTCAAGGTGGAGGCAGTGAGGAGACAATGGCAGAAGGCCCCGAACCGCCCGGACCTTAGTTCGGGTTGAGCTCTCGGCTTCGTCTTGAGAGTGACCCGGTACTCTGAGCAAAGAGGAGGGACTTCTTCCAGGCGCATGTGAGTAGCGCATTGATTTGGACTTCGGTACTAGCCTCGATAACTAGTAGTCTGAGCTGGAAGGGCGGCCCCACCCGGGCATTGACTGGGGAGGTTACCGTGCGGGCAAACTCCGTTACGATGGGATCCGGATACCAGCCTATCAGCGTACTTGTGCGACGGCGGAGGGGGTGAGGATAAAGTGGAAGGCTTGGGTGGCCATCCCGGGGATATTTCCCCTTTGTAGAACAAGTAGATGTGTGGACTGGTAGTCCAGACTCCAAAGTGAAATGGAACCCTAGGACATCCCGGTCAGAGTAGCTGCAGAGGTAGCGGCAATCTGACTCTAAACTCTGCCGGTAGTTATATTGTAATTCAAACGTATTACTAAGAATATGATTGTGTAGAAATGACATGTTCAAAAATATGTATTCTACACGTGGGCTCACACGAAACAAAATGTTGCGAAAAAAGAATAACGCAACATTTTTCAAAAGTCGAGGCATAAAATTACGTTTTATTCGCTTTAAGGTCATCATTTTCAGGTCGTATCCCATATCGTGGCCGCAGGACGAGATGAGGAAAAAAAAACTTCAGAAAACGTGAATACAAAATCACACGCGACAGAAAACAAACAGTTCTCAGCTCCGAAATGAAGCACCTTCATTTCCAGAAAAAGACCCAACGCATTCAAACGCAACAGCAGTTCATTAGTTCCACGTTAGTTCACTTCCTCTCCATTTCCAACAGGAAAAAAAAATCCACTTCGGACACATTTCAACGTACCCGTTGTGCCCAAAAAAGCCAACTCCCTTTCCGCTTTGTCTGAATCTCTCGTTTGTCCACGCGACCGAAAAAAAAAGCGTGTTGTGCGGCGACACAAGTGTCTGCGACCGCGGCGAGCGGCGAGGGACAGCGCTGTCCGCCCGCGAACGTGTTCGATGTCACGAGGTAGAAAGATCGCTCTCGACGACAATTATCGCAGCTGGCGGTTGCGCTGGACAGTTGCTGCTGCTGCTGTTGCTGCAGGTAGAGTTGTTTGCGCTCTGCCGCGGCCGCGGGCTGCCGTGACTTGCGATGGATTGTCGTGATGTGGACACATATCATTCTCACACTCACGTCTTTTTTACTCGCTTTCTTGATTCTAATTCGACTGCGCGAAGGAAAGAGTACTATATATTATACGTTGTTTGTTATATGTTATTAACGTGTCACAACTTACATATATATATATATATATATATGTATTATATATATATATATATATATATTATAGCCAATTAATTACTGACAGATCACATTAGTAAACATCAGAAGTTTATTCATTATTTAACCAATAAAACAGGTATTTAATCAATAAAATCTAGTACATTTTAAAAAATATTACAGTTTGTTGCAACAGTTTCGAGCCAATTAAAAATAGTTAAACAATCATCATTATCGACCCCTAAGAGGAAAGTAATGTTCACAATTGGTATACACATCGTTTAGAAAAAGAATTCTCTTCAAACAAACTTTGTGTTTATTCTTTACCGAGCTTCCCCTACGCCGGATCGCCGTTTTCCTTCCGATACCGCCGTCCAGCAACCGTCCACACTGCTCGTATTTGTAGGCCACGGCAAGGGGGCAAGCGGGCAGAATAAGAGCAACAGTTGAGTCAGAAGAAGCGTCGAGCGGACGCGGCGGCTGGGGCGGCGGCGAGAGCGGCGTCCCCGATCGCTGAAAAACAGGCCGTTTAAAAAGATTGCACCTCGTGCGCGCGCGACGACCCGGAGAGAAACGTCGAAAGAATGGATCTCTTCATCGCGTTCCAGACGGGCGCGTCCGGAAAGCCGACAAGGCAGACCGTGGCCCAGAGACCTGGCCACTTGCGGAGAGCAGGAGCACGAGGAGGAGGTGGGGATGATGTCTGCACGGGTTGAACGCAGGGAGGGAGGCGGTGCGCAGGGGGCGGGGGCGTGTCGAGAGAGCGGGAGGGGGTGGGGCGTTGGGTTGTACACGGGGAGGGGGCGGGTCGAGCGCTTGAGCCAGGAGGAGGGGCGCGGCATGGGGGTCAGGAGGCGGGACGCAGGGAGCGAGTGCTGGGGGCGAAGCGGCAGGAATAAGCGTTGGGGGCGGGGCGCTGGGGGAGTGGGGCGGGGTACAAGAGGCGGATCGCAGAAGGAAAGGCCCAGGGGAGGGGTAGAACGCGGGAGGCGGGGGTCTGGGTCGGGGCGGGGGGCAAGTGACGCGGGGGCGGTGCGCGGGGGACGGGGCTCAAGGGTGTGGCGCGGGGACCGGCGACGGGGTGCGGTGGAGGGGCGCCGGAGAAAGGAGCGAGGATCATGGTTCGGGGCGCAGGGGGCGGAGCGCAGGGCGGGGGGTGGGGCACAGGGGGCGGGGAGCAGAGGGAAAGGTGCAGAGGAGGGGGCGTGGCGCATGGGGCGGAACAGATGCCCAGAGGGCCCTGGAAAGGCGCCGCTGTGCTCAGTGGCGTGGAGCCGCGTGTGTGGGTTTTGTCGCGAAGCTCACGCGCTGCGACTGGCGATTGGAAGGGAATGGAGGGAATCCACGGCAAAGGGACGATTAGGAAGACACAATTGATACTTTGGAGAGTTTTGAACAGTCTTTCAAAAATGTTAATGTATAATTGTAAAAATGATATTGATCGCTATTAATAGCCGCGAGCTGCCGCAGAAAAGGTTTGGTTGTGAAAAATACGAGAGCAATTGAAGGGAATAATTGTAATTTATTTATTTATGAATAATACATTGAGATACGAGGTACACAGAATACGGCAGTATTACTACTAGATACAATAGGAAAGAAAACATTATAGAGGCAAATTATTTTTTCACATATTACGGTACCCGATTAATAATTCACAAACACCGTTTAATAATATATAAACCACTACATAATATACGAATATAAAATACAACATAACATTGTTGTCAGAGGGGACTGTAATTAGAGGACTGTAATTAGAGGACTGTAATTAGAGGATTTAAATTAGTTAGGGTGTGGCCCAAATTTTATCACCAATCTGGCTTTCCTCTGAAAGCTTAACTTACCTCGAAGAACCACCAATAGTAATTTATGGAAACTCTTCTTCTAGCATTCCTGAAAGTTAATTATTCAGGTACTGTCACTAAGACTCAGAGAAAAGTAGTAAACATGTGAATTTAATGCATGTAATTAAATCACTGAACAAATACAAAGGGGGCAATACAGATGGATTGTTGAAAACATTAACATAAATAGTGAAGCACTATGAAATTGCTCGTAGCATGATTGCTTGATTAACAGTGATTGGGATGAAAGAAAATACACAAAAAATAATACAATTCATTACATTGATCTGATGTCCACCATTGACTGATGGTGATGATTGATGACACACGACCGAGTTCGACCACTGGTTAATGATCGGTTACACTCGAGGTTGACAATATCGCCACCTGCACGGAATTACGTAGACAACACTGATGGAGCGGAGACACAGATTCATTATGCACTGTTGACAGCACTTATACAGTTTTAGGCACGAATAATTGGTTAAGGTTGAACAATAAATACAGTTGTTATGATAACTGATAATTTTGACTGATAACTTTGTGCACTCACGTAACACGAAAATAGTGCTCAGTAACTGTTGCACAAGATTGAGCAATACCACTCGCTTGTGGTTGAGAAACTGATTGTAGTTGAAATCAATAACCCATATTGAAAGAACATTTGAATTGAAGTTAGTTCTACACATGTACTTGAACGTTGTAGCAATACATGGCACACAAACAGCGACCATTGAAACGATACTTGCCATTGCTGGTGTGAAATATAAAGTTATTACGTAACATGTTCATTCAGAATAATTTGGCTGGCAGGAACTGGTTTTAGTAACACATTAAATACACTTCACAGATTAGCACTTTGTAGAAAAGAAAACTTGTGTTCACGTGCTTAAGATTGTAATGCAGAAAACAAGGAGCCGAGTGTTGCACGCCCGCGCATAACAAATTCTGCAGCTCGACTGCCCACAGGCGTGATTCGCCAGCAACAGTGAGGGCAATAGTTTGCGCGCTTACAGCGCTCTGCACGAATCCAAGCGTGCAGCTGGATATAATTTTTAGATTAAAATTTAGCAAATTGTAAATAACAAATTAACAGATAGTATGTTAATGAAGCGTTTTGAATTGTAAGATTTATGGCATGTATTGCACAATTTAATTTGTGAAGTAGCAAAATGGTCTGGAACGTTCTAATGTTGCAACTGCTTGGGTGTGTGTGGCCGATTTTTCGGAATCGATGGCGTGATCGGCGTATCAGGCGGTTGCGTACATTTTCGAAGAATTTAAGGCTTCGTATGAGCTGAACGTATTTCGTAACTACGGATAAAAATATTGTCGGAATAATTTGTACAAATGACTTGGCCATAATAAGATGCTCGCATATACAAATAAATTATGATGATGAGCTTGCTTGTCCGAACAACTAGCAAACTATAAAATTAATTTTCTCATGAGTAAATGTTTAGTTATTTGCATGAGTACTTTAAATTAATTTCGTTAAATGCGTTAGACAAGGTATAGAAAACGTGATAAAATCATTAGTCTTTAATAAATTTTAACTGTAATAAAATATTAAAGAATTTTTTCGAATAGAATTATTGATCTTTGAAATAATCTAGGTAATGTTGGTGAGATTAATAACCTTCCAATTTGGAGACACAAATTCGAATCTTTGTTGATCAAACATATTTAGTGAAGATTGTCACTGTTATCTTCACTTATTAATAATAGTTCCATATTTATTTACCTCTCATCCGCCATACTCTCATTTTTATTAATTCATTTATTTAACGTACTTTCAAGTAACTGCATTAGGTTGGTCTCAAGCGTTATCAATACCTCTTGACCAATATTCAAAATATCTCAAAATAAAATGAATGTTGTTGAGGGAAATTAGATCAGTATTTTGATTTATGAGGTTCCATGGAATATTATTATATACAGTAATCTCTGTTTCTCTTGCCCAATAAGTTTGTCCTTGTTTTCTCTTCGCGTTTGTGCATGTGCATAAATATTATACTGTGTTCGTGAGTGTGAGCCACTGGATATGGTCTCTGTAATTAGAAGTGTGTCGTATTCTAATTTTAGTACGTTCTGCATATTTATGCTACATCGCAAGCAAAACTTCCTCAGACACATTTAATTCGTCTGTGACATACGCAGAAAATACGTTCTGTAGAAGGCGAAATAAAATGTTAAACTTTATGTCGAATATGAATTAAGCAAGCACATTCAATTCATTTTCATTATTTTCGTCCTTGCTGTGCGCTGTTTCAGTCTATCTTAATTTTCTTTACTTCTGTATTTTTATTAAGCGCTACAAAAATGGCATGCACTATTTTTTACGCAAAGTTCTAGTATACTAATTTTCATTACTCATTGTTTTCACTGTTTTTTCTCTTCCACGATTAAAACAACCTTGGTGCTGTAAAATTTTCAACGCAATGGAAGTATCCCTCTCATGTATTCTGATAGTGGTACGGTACTTCCTCATATTTTCTTTCCAGCATCCCTCTTCTATATTTTTTCTTTACAGTCTTAGTTTCTCTCCCATTTTGCCTTCTTTCTTTCAGCGTTTTCTCTCTTATCTACCTTGACACATCTTTTTTATTGAATTTGATTTACTTATAATCAAGAAACAGTAAAAACTGTGTGTGACATGGATGAGAAGTTTTATCTCCGCACGTCTTCTTGAGTTTCGGAACCTCCAGTTCACACTTTGACTACACGTAGTTAAATAGTACCAACAAAGCATGATTAGCTTTTTCGCATTAATATTTGTATTTAATGATAAAATCTATAATGTTTCTCTAGCAAAATTCCCGCAGTACCTAAACAATTAAGTAAAGTATTAAACTAATATGTTTGCCAAGACTCAAAATCATACAATTATTTCTGTATTTCTTCCGAAACTTCAGATTTTGAGTGAATAATTTGGATTCTTTTACACAAGTCAAAAACGCTGTTACTCAATTAATAGCAAACGGAACTTAAAAAACGGAATCCTATTTTGAACTAAGAGCACATCACAAAAAATATCAATGATATTCAGCTTTCTAAAAAAAATTGAAACCTCGGTGTCCACCCATAATAGTTCTGAGGCCCTTCTTCAATAATGCGAAGGTTAAGGGAAATTTTATCTCCTTCTATATTAATTCTTTATGTTAATAACAGTTGTACTCGTACTATGTAATATTATGTTATTGCAGTATTCGTGACTATTTGTTGTTCTTTAGCAGCGTAAGTGATACTTTTTGGAAACCCGTTTTGTTTAGCAGTAATTTTTTGCTGTAGACCACGTTTCATTACATTTCCGCCTAGTGCTAACTTGGCTTCAAATAATTTATATAAATGAATAATGATTACTGTGCTGTATACATTCTGGCGATATTTTGATGAAATATCCTATACGTCGTAAATCAATGTGTTACGAGTCAAATTAATTTATTTCGGGAAATGAGGTACTGACATTTAGAAGTAGACATTTCAAATACAAGTGATAATGTAATTCATAAGAAATGCAGAACGTGTTCCATCTTAATTACATAACATTTTCAAAAAAGTTTCTTCAGTGGGTCGGAATAAGAAGCAATTTTAAAATAATTGAAGAAAATCAATATTTCCCTGTTTTCATGTCAGCATATAAAACTACATAAAACGCATTTCAGAAAAAAATGTAGGTTTCAAAACTTGAATTATGATTATCCAAGAAATGGCATCCGTCCAAGAGCAGATCATTGTTCCATAGGCAACTGCAAACATTTTTCTCTGAAGGTATTGACTATTATGTCTCCCAGTGGGTCTCACGGTAAATTATAAATAGTAATGGCGCTTACTTTAGAAATAATAAACAGCTTACTTACTTTTTTCCACCTGTCTGTTTTTCATTTGACTGTCTCTCATAAATGTAGTTTATGTCTCCCCTTATGATACAAACCAGTACTATTTTTTACACGCAATATATAAAATCTGAAGTATCAATTCCGTGTTTCTTTTTCTCTTGTTTCTAAACTATCTATATGCCTCTGTCTCAGAAAATGGTTTGTAGTAGAATGGTAGTTTGTTGATGACAATGATGATGTGTTCTAAGGAGTGAACAGGCGTTGTTAATCAGAATACTAGGAATGTTATTATTTTTCTTTTTCAAATAAATACATCTTACAACGTAGTTTGGTGTTAGACGTTTACGAAATCAATTTGTAAATACTTAGAGAAAGCAGAAAATACCGACTCGCGAATCGAATACATGTTAATATTCTTCGCTTCAACAACGAAATCTGGTTAATCTACGTGATAATTCCATTTCCTTTTCGTAAGTTGGTAATTCTACGTACTGCAAAAAATCTAAAATTATATTTCGTGGAAAAATTGTCCTCTGCACCTTTTCACTACGACGAAAATCTTATCTCCGCCACTGCCAAAGATGTTTTTTTTTTCTCTTTGACGACCCTTCTAAATGAGTATTTTGTGTGACTCAAGCATTTAGAGTGGCAGAGAATTTCACGGCTTTCTCGACTTTACGTGGAAGGGCAGACGTTCTGCGCATTTGGAGGGAGTAAACGTTTTTACAAATGACGGCAAAAACCCCGACACCTCTTAGGAGCGTTAACAAAGTGCGAGATTTCGGGCGAATGTGCAGTGAAGTCTCTTCTCCTCTTCACATTTAACTCAATTTTGACGTTTTGTTACCTCACGCCCACGCCGTCTGGCTGAAGGAGAGTGTACCCCATAGCTTCTTTCGACCGCTGCTCGTCGACGGCATAAACTTGAAACTAAATTTTCCAGACCAAACGTTAAGAAAACAATGCACAATTAAAACGCAATTTTGCGTTCCAGCAGATGCGTATTCTCGGGTATTTTAGTGCCAGTGAAATGTTGTGCGTAAAAAGCCAAACCCTGAAGCTGTGTTTTAACGGAGCCAACTAATTAAGAAGCGGACCGCGGGAGCAGACCGAAACCAGAGGTTTCCGAGCTGTGGGAGTCGCGGCTACTGTTTTGCTACACCACATTCGTGTATCATAATGATATTCGGAAGAAACATTAGAGCCGAGAGATGTAATTATTTTCCCTTGAAATTCAATGTCATTTCGAATCAATCTCACATGCCATACAAACCCAAGCTATGTCGAAAAAAAGCAGATTGCCTTGATGTCCGATAAATTAAGAAATGAGTATTATTGAGAAAATAAATTATACAAAAGTAATTCGGGTTATGTAAATAGGATGAGTGACAAATGTCTCGGGTCAAAGTCGATAGAAATAAATTAATAATGGAGGAAGATATAGAAAAGAAGAATTAAAAACAAAAACCAAACTTGTGTTTACAAGAGGGTAGGAGAAAGTCAGAATAATATTGGTCAAGAGAAGAGGGTCAAGTGAAAGAAGATAAAGAGCACAGGCAAAGAAAGAACGAAAGCAACCATGCAAGTTATTTCGTGTGATCTTTAACCGGTCATCTCCAAAGAGGATAATGAGTTGTGCCACGAAATATGGACGTACTTTGCTCAACTACATAAAATCCTTTCCGTGTTTCTGTTTAAATTCACATGATAACTTGGAAGAACTGTATGACGTTTTGAATGAATCCAAAAGGATTTTTGGTGACAACGAAATACATTGCGGCATCCCGTGCGGTTTTGAGCAAAACCACGTAGCAAAACATCGTCATAGAATTGTGGCTGACACAACGCGGGTGGTTGTTGGGAAGAGTGGCGAGGGGAAATTGAAAGTCAGGTGGGATTAGTTGATTATACGGTAAAGAAAAAAGGAAGCATCTTCGGACTTTCATGCTTTACTCGGTTTTCGAAAAGAACGTTCTTTAGTAATGCATACACATGAAAGAGAACTCCCTCTTGACATGATATATTCTCTAACAACACTGAAAGACTACACAAATGTATCATCTGATTATAACACACATTCGAACATTTTTTAAATTATAAGAATAAAAACTGAAATAAAATGTATTTGATAAGATTGTGTAATAATAATAATAACAATAATAATAATAATAAGTAATAATAAATAATATATTATTAACTACCGTCAAAAGATGCAACTGTACCAGAGTACACAACTATGGTGTTCTCTTCATCGGGTCCTTTGCAATTTCTGGATGATTTCTCTCCTACTGTTACGTCGATTATGGAGATTGTGCTAATTGTGAGAGTAAACGTTTAGGCTACTTCTTACTTTTTTTTCACATAAAAAGCGACGAAAAACAAATATAGGGAACGATGGGAAAAGGGTGTGACTTACAAAAGCATATAACGTGTTTCAGCGTGCAACAACACTAGCTCAGAAACTCAGTTGCTCTACGATTGATGTTACGTCACAACAAGGTGGCGTTGTGAGTCGGTCACTCCCGGTGCAATCGCAGGAAGCGCAATGATTGATTGATTAGTGATTCCGGTCGCGTCAACACCTAAGGTTATTGGCCTCGCTAGTGTAGTTCATGATTTTATCACGGGGGGTGACAGAGATCTTCCTCTGCTGGATTGCAAGATCCGCCGCCAACCTACCCGTCGGCCCAAAATAGGTATATCCTATCAGTGGGGCACCGCCCCAGTCAATATAATCTCTAAGATCCCGACTGGTCACCCATTTTAAATCTTTCCATTGACTAGGTCTTTCTACTCTTCTAGTCCCCCTGCTCCTTTTTGAGTTTTCACTTCCCCCCATTCTACAAGATGTCGGCCTTCTATCCGTTTTATGCCTGTTTCTTTCTTCTTTTATGTATCTCCTGTTATATGTAAGTGTGATCCACGTTGCTTCAGCAGTAAGTAATTTTTTGTTCTATTTGTTTATTTTTAATTTTATTTGTCAGTTTTATCTCGTAATTTTCCTATATTTCTATTTGCTCCCACACTTGCACGTAGTGTGCCCACTGTGCGTAAGGGCAGGAGGTCTCCGGGCCACCGCCGCACCGCACCGCACCGCAACGCGAGACGCGCAGAGAAGGGGCCATTCTCCATTCTCCTCATTCGCCTCCCCGGGAGTTCATCGATTGCAGCCTCCGGCCGTTTCTTGTATTAAGTGGCCTCGTTAGGGCCCCACCGCGCATTGCTACCTGTTCGGGGATGGCTTCCCGGCCTCGCGCGGGCGCCGACCGCCTTTCCTGGGCGCCGGCGCTTTTTCAAGGCGCGCGCGCGCGGCTGCGTCCGCGTGGCTGCACGGGAGCCCCGCCGCCCGGGCGGAGGCGGAGGGTGGGTGCGAACGCGCCGCCCACGCCACCGGCCGTTTCTCTTTGAAGCAGGCCGTGCCACTGTCTTCTGCGAGGGTAATCCCTGTGCGTTCCGTTACTTCAGGAGGCCAGTCAACGGAGAAACACTTGATATTCCTGTATATCATTGTAATGAAGTAGAATTAGACTTGATTGTTAGTGATTCCGACAACTACCGAGGTTAATAGTCCCGATGTGTAGTGCATGTTTTCTCATCGCGAGGTGGCAGTGATCTTCCCCCGCTGGATGGCGAGATCCGGCGCCGACCTACTGTCCACTAGCGGGGGTTTCCCCACTAGCGGAGGAATGTGTGTTGCAATTTTAGCAAAACATTAACACTGAAATACGTCTTGCTGCGTAGAAAGTTTTGACATCTCACAATAAAAAATAACTCAGTCCCTTTATTGCTCTCAATCAAATGGGCTGGCTAGAGACAGGCCGGAATTAATCTTGAAATGTCCCTGCTACTCATGCTCCATACTCCAATCCAACTTTACTCCACCTCTCGCTGAAGAGACACGATAGTCTACGTGCATTCAGCCTGGGCGCTCGCATATCTCCATCCAACAGCCGGTCGCCGCGAAGTCAGCGAGCCTCACCTTCCCTCTCTTACCCATCTTGACCGCAGCCGCGGCGACAACCGGGCGGCGAGGAATCCGCTGTCTGGTGGCGCGTTAACGGCGGCGCGGCGCACTATACAGAGTGGCCAATTTAAAATCAAATCAAAATATCTCGAAAAATTTGCAAAGTACAAAAAAAAGTCAAATGCAGAAAATTAATTTATCCAAAGGGGACATCTGTCAGACCTAAAATCTAACTTCCCGCTCGCCACTTGAGGGTGAGGCAGCAGCCAACTTTGAAATCTTAAATGGGAACCCCACTTCGTATTGCAGATTCGGATTCTACACTAAAAAAATACGTAAGTTTGATCTAAAAAAACATCTTTTGATCGAGGCAGACATTCTAGACATGTTCCAGACAAAAAAAATTAATATATCCAATGAGAAAATATGCTTGACCTAAAATCGAATCTCCCTCCCCTACTGTCTAGGAGTGGGGGAGGCAACTTTGAAATCTTAAATGGAAATGTTCCATCCAGGGACCCGCGGTGTCTCGAGCATTTTAATTCTAGGACTTCACAGAGCTTGGTTAAGAAGTTCGGCTACCTATACAGCCCCCTCTCTTCACTGCTTCACGTACATCCTTCCCCGCACCCATCCTTCCCCCAACCCCTTCGTGAACTGCAAGCGCAGGCGAGTGTTACCATTTGAACCGCGATCGATTCTTCTCCGAGAAAGAACGAGAGACTTATTTTCTCTGAAAAAATTCTCGCGCTTCCTGTTTTCGTGACCTTTATCTCGAATGTATCTCGTGATACCGTTTGTTGCGGTGAACTCGAAAGAAAATCGGGCATGCAATGTCGTATACAATTTTGTTTCATGCTGTAACAACAGAATTCTTGCTCTTGGTATGTTATGTTAGGATTATCTGTAAATACCTCGTTCTTGTGCCTAGAACTACCGTACTCGATGTATTTACTTCTTGTTTTTGTCCTGACTTTCGAAAATCACAATCTTGTGTGCTTATTCTCACCACACTTGTTAATTAAAATGAAGTTTCGAACACCATTTAAAATGAAGTTTCGAAAAGCTATTACATTCTTTTGAGTTTTAGTGGCCTAGTATAGTTTTGGTTACATATTAAACGCACATTCTAAAGACTTCGGTACGTTTCTCGTAAAGAAATATACTTCTCAAGCTGAAGACATGCATCCTTTTTGGGCAAAATACGTTATTGTAACTCCCCAAATAATGAATATATAATTCAGATAAGTAAAATATTAATAACAGTTTTGTGAATCCATCAGCTATTTACTGTTATTACGATAATATTATTGCCGGAAAGCATATCTCCAACACTATTGTTGCCTTCAGCTACTTGTATCTCAGTTCATGTCCTTTTTCAGCAATCGATTGAAATTTACTGCATCATTGATTGATTGATAAGTGTAGTGCATAATTTATTGCAGGAGATGACGATCCGACGCCGATCAACGTTGACTTGCCAAGATTTTCCCCAATCACGTATCTCCCTCCAGCGTGGCACCGCCCCAACCGGGTGAAGCTCTAAGCTCCCGATTGATCTCCCGACATGAGTGGTATTGTAGTGCATGTGTGTGTGTGTGTGTGTGTGTAAGGGAGAGAAAAGGACCAGGAAGAGGAAGTAAACATCGCGCGCTATCCGCGTCTCATTTGTTAGGGTACTACTAAAGGAGTCGCCTGTTTTTGATCGGAGAAACCGTGGAAAACTACCGATCAGAGCAGCCGGCCACTAGAATTCTTCTCCAGACGGTAGTCTGATCGGTAGTTTTCCGTCGTTTCTCCGATCAACACCAGACGAATGCCGGAGCAGTATTATAACAAACTGACCACAGACCGAGCTCAATCTTTCCTTTCTCGTCCTTGTCCTATCCTCACCCCTTACTTACACCCACTAACATGCACTACACTGCCGCACATCCTTGGAGACCAGTCGGGATCTTAGAGCTTTTCTCGGCTGGAGCGGTGCCCCACTGGTGGGAGACACCAGGTTGGGGAAAACCGCCGCAAGCTGGAAGGTCGGCGACGAATCTCGCCGTCCAGTGGGCGAAGATCATCCCCACTTCCAGCGATAAAAACATGCACTACACTTACAGGACTAGTTATCTTATCTGTTTACTCGACCTGAATCACTGATCAATCATTTATTTCGATTGCCATTTGGTTTACCAAAAGGGAAATTTTATTCAAAATAAATACTGTTGTGAACTTTACTGACATAACTAAGCGAAATTTCATCATAATTGCCTTACCTAGTACTGCTACGTTGTGGGTCAGACCTACCTACCACGCTTCATGACATTATATTTTGGCAAACTAGTTAAAGGTTATATTAAAATGCTGTGTTATTACTATACACGTGTGTAGTATCCCGTCCTTGATATTACTTCATTTCTAGTATACATCATATCACACACATTTGTGTTACCTTTATCCCTTATGAGAAAACCAAACAAACACACTTTTATGCACCAAACACTAAAACGTTTTAACTTCCTTTGTATGACTTCAGCAAGTGCGCAAAATCACTGATATTGGTTCTAGTACAGATTCATAGTGCAATACCTTGTGGCAGCACGTACCAATAAATAGAAGCAGTTTTAACACGAATGTGTCAAACCTCCTCTATGATCAAACCTCCCGAGTTTACCATAATTTCAAACAGTAATATGAACTCCGAGAAGTGGCAATTACTCAGATTTGGGTGGAACGATTTTAGCAAGACTATTTTGTAACCAAGATATGTTAATTAGTATTACTTATTTTTCAATTTTTTTAATTTTTTTTAAATTTTCTATCTCAGCAAGCAACATCAACATAACTTTAATCTGCGCAATACAAGAATGAATGAGAGATGAGAGCAAATCCTTTCAATTTATAAATGAAAAATAATCAAACTTCAGTATTGCAAATGTACATTTTCGACGGCTACCCTTGTTTACATTTTACGATTAAAATGCTATTGCTCGTTTTATGGCACAGTTGCAATGAATACAGGAGTTTTTCCGAAGTCGATCGATGGTACTCAACTAGTTCACAACATCGGCGGGCAAAATTACTGCTATCAGAGCTGAATCGCTGCGAGATACACATGTGAATACACGCAATTCCCCGAACCAAACATATTGGCTTTCACGAAATGATTTTGAGTAATTCTCGAAAATTCGAAGTTGAAACGAACGTAAAGCAATTAAAGCTGAATATATTTCAACACAAATATTTTGGTTAATAATGAATCTAATATTTTTGTTACTATTTAAAAAATATTTAAGAGGGATATGTGGTAGTGGAAACCATTTATTGTGGAACCAGTTAGTAGAAACTAATTATATGAAGAAGAGGACAATAAGCCTCTAAAATAAATAAGTATTCGTCGTCTCTATCGTTACGTTGCGTAGGTTTTTTAATGAACATATGTGGCCATAAATTTTTCTTATTATACTAGTAAAAAGGGAAATTGCGTGGTTCATTTTGGTGGCGTTGTGAAAACAAATAACCTCTCAAATTAATAAGAAATTCAAGAACGAATTAAAATGTCCGTCGTAGCGTTCTGATAAATCAAGAACCCGTCAGAACGCTACGACGCATTGACGCTACGTTGCATTGAAAGTAAAGAGTATATTTCCGAAACCGGGGCCTTCGGCAGGAACGGAGGCAGGACAACTTTCAAGACATGGAAGGCAGTAGAGAGGTAGATAAAAAGGGATGCATTAGCTGCTGTGGGTTAGCATTAGAAAGTGAAAGTGGTGGGTTAGCATTAGCCATAGCAAGTGGTGGGTTGCAACTGTTGCTAGACTGTTTGTACGATTATAGTTCGTTATGTGAATTTACAAATTTTGTACAATTTTAAATAAAGTACATGGTAACTATTCATTTAGTTTCTCCCTCTCTCTCCCTTTCTCTCTCCCTCTCTCTCCCTTTCTCTCTCCCTCTCTCTCTCTTTCTCTCTTTCTCTCTCTCTTTCTCTCTCTCTCGCTTGCGCGCGCGCGGAGCGCGCCCTACATTAATTAATTATTTAATATAAATCGCAGATCCTAAACCAATGTTCCAATACTGTCTTCGTTTCATTTACCTTCTTAGTTTATTGAAAGCATCTAGTAGCCGCACCCTTCCAATGGGATTCTATTTTATTACGAGTTCGTAAATAGTTGGTTAATGCCAGATTATAGTGAACGGCTTGATCTATTGTGCTTATATTTCAATAGAATATAAATCATATTATGTTTAACCTTGAGCAACTTTCCCTTAATTCTCGAATAACTGTAAACGATTCCGTACAATTACTTTGGTTGCGAACTTGTCACTCCGCTTGCAGCTCTGGAATCTGTCCCTGAACTCCAGGTTCAGTTCATCGATCTCCACACTCACTTTCACCTCGAGTTGCATTTCCGCAACCACTTTCTCTTCAGTGTTTACCTAAACGTTCATCTTCATCTTTATGTTGGCCTTGTTCCCACCTTCAGTGCATATTAGGGTTGCCAACCGTCCTCTATTAGGGCGGATAGCCCTCCATTGACGTCAATTGTCCTCTCGTCCTCCTTTGTTTTTTAAATATCCTTCTTTTAGTAAATTTCTTAGTAAAAAGTTTAGTAAAAATTTGTTGTCATTTATTTTATCACATGACTAACATCTGCTACGTTGTATCGTCACTAAAATTCAGTAATAGTCACTAAAATATATTCAATCCGATAAATTTTAACTGAAACTATTATAGATTCCTTATGTATTATTATTATTATTATTATTATTATTAAAACTATTGTTATTAATTATATTAATACTGGATACAGCTCCCCATAAGTTTCGCCTATGAAGAAAATTCTGCTTTGAGATATCCACTCCAAAAAATTTCTGTCCTTAGAGCAGCTGTCTACTGATTTCATTTTGTCACACCACGGCACTGATTTACAAATAATCAATTAATAAATAAAGCCTCCTCCATCTCAAACACAACTTGCACATCCAGTTCCCCAAAGACCTCCACCTGCCTCCAAACCCTGCTGCCGCAAACACTGCACCTTCTGCCCGCGGCCCGCCCTCCTCACCACACACTTCCCCCATTCTCCGTCCTCGCTCTCGCCATGGCAGACGCGTCGCCGTGCCGGGGCCGCATTATAATGGCTAGGGCTCGGATTCTGATGACCTAACAATTCTTTGAAAATGACCTATAAAATGACTTAAAGCTGAGGAAAAATGGCCTATTTTTTTAGATGCTCAAATGTTTGTATGAAAAGATTATTTATTCAATTAATTTTACAATTTTAAATAAAATGTATTTATATAAAGTTATATTTAATATAAAGCCTTTGTTTTAGAAGGAAATGCTATCCTTAGCTCCGCTCTTCCAACCATCAATTTTGAAAGATCGAGGAAGTTACCGGGGATTCGTGTAATTTTGAGAGTTTGAAAGTCCGCTGTAGTGGTGAATTCCATCATGAAATTAGGATGCAATAAAACTTTGTTTTAGTGTGTCATTGTGAATTCATGAAACAGTCACTTGCAATGTACACGAAAACGAAATAAAATGCGTAAAATAAAAGGACAAAAACGACGCAAAGAACTAAAAACTACCTAAAAATTGAAAAATGGCAAAAAATGACAAAAAATATCTAATAAGTACATTTCTACCACCAATATGTCGTGATAAAGATTCATTTAAAAGTTACCTGCGTCTAGAATGCACCAATGGAAAGATGACATGTCATCAGAATGCAAGCCCTGGTAATGACGAAAGCGGTCAAGGCTCCGTGGCGGCGCCACTGCCAACGATACCCGTGCTTCTCTGTGATTACGAAGAGGACCGCCCCCCCTACTTCCGCCGCGTCGCGTCGCCTGGCCGCGTTCGCCTCGGCTGCTCATTCATGACGCGCGCGCGTGGGCGTGGGCGGCGTGGGTGCAGAATGGCACGCTGCACCCCGCTGGCCCCACGTGGAGGAGTGGGAGGGGATGAGGCGGAGGGACCGGAAAGGGAGGGAGACAGAGGGAGAGAGATCGATGCACTGAACCGGGGGTTTCAGGGACAGATTTCTCAGGGCTACACAATGGTGCAATGCAATGCTTGCACGTAGTGCTACTCACAGTGCTACACACAGTGCTACACACAGTGCTACACACAGTGCTACACACAGTGCTACACACAGTGCTACACACAGTGCTACACACAGTGCTACACACAGTCCTACACACAGTGCTACACACAGTCCTACACACAGTCCTACACAGGGACCGAAAAGGTATTGAATACCGGTAAAAATACCGGTAAAATACCGGTATTTTTTCATACCGGTATAAAATACCTTTATTCTTTTATACCGGTAAAATACCTTTATAGGACGTCTATACCGGTATGGACGTCCATAAAGGTTATACCGGTATTATACCGGTATTTTCAATGGAAATAGTGCCGCGTGCCCCACACACGCGCCACAAACGCGCGCGCGCCACAAACGCGTGCCACACGCGCTCGCGGCAAACCCACGCGCGAGCTAACCACACGCGCGAGCCCACACGCGCGCGCCAAACACACGCGCCCCAAACACATGCGCGCGCCAACACGTGCGCGCATCAAACACGCGCGACGAACAAACGCGCGCGCCGAACAAACGCGCGCACCGAACAAACGAGCGTGCCGAACAAACGAGCGTGCCGAACAAACGCGCGATCCGAACAAACGCGCATTTCGAACAAACGCGCGCGCCGAACAAACGCGCTAGCCGAACAAACGCGCGCGCCGAACACACACGCGCGCCGAACACACGCGCGCGCCGACAAACGCGCGCGCCGAACAAACGCGCGCGCCGAACAAACGCGATCCGAACAAACGCGCGCGCCGAACAAAATCACGCGCCGAACAAACGCACGATCCGAACACACGCGCGCCGAACAAGCGCGCGATCCGAACAAACGCGCGCGCCGAACAAACGCGCGCGCCGAACAAACGCGCGATCCGAACAAACGCGCTAGCCGAACAAACGCGCGCGCCGAACACACGCGCGCGCCGAACACACGCGCGCGCCGAACACACGCGCGCGCCGAACACACGCGCGCGCCGAACACACGCGCGCGCCGAACACACGCGCGCGCCGAACAAACGCGCGCGCCGAACAAACGCGCGCGCGAACAAACGCGCGCGCCGAACAAACGCGCGATTCGAACAAACGCGCGCGCCGAACAAACGCGCGATCCGAACAAACGCGCGCCGAACAAAATCGCGCGCCGAACAAACGCGCGCGCCGAACAAAAACGCGCGATCCTAACAAACGCGCGATTCGAACAAACGCGCGATTCGAACAAACGCGCGCGCCGAACAAACGCGCGCGCCGAACAAACGCGCGCGCCGAACAAACGCGCGCGCCGAACAAACGCGCGCGCCGAACAAACGCGCGCGCCGAACAAACGCGCGCGCCGAACAAACGCGCGCGCCGAACAAACGCGCGCGCCGAACAAACGCGCGCGCCGAACAAACGCGCGCGCCGAACAAACGCGCGCGCCGAACAAACGCGCGCGCCGAACACACGCGCGCGCCGAACAAACGCGCGCGCCGAACAAACGCGCGATCCGAAAAAACGCGCGCGCCGAACAAACGCGCGATCCGAACACACGCGCGCGCCGAACAAACGCGCTCGTCGAACAAACGCGCGCGCCGAACAAACGCGCGCGCCGAACAAACGCGCGCGCCGAACAAACGCGCGCGCCGAACAAACGCGCGCGCCGAACAAACGCGCGCGCCGAACAAACGCGCGCGCCGAATAAAAGCGAGCGCCTAACACACGCTTGTACCTCTCACACGCGCGCTACACATTTATGCGCTATACACTCACGCTCTATGCACCCACGCGCTATATACACTCGCTCTTTCTTTCTCTTTCTCTCTTTCGTTCTCTTTCGATTTCTCTCTCTCTCTCTCTCTCTCTCTTTCTCTCTCTCACACACACACACAGTACACATACGGCAAAGCGTTTGTTGGGGCCTACGGTCAAACATCCTTCTCTCATATTTCAATTCTACTCACAGCGAAAAGAAATTAATGGCGTGGAGTCTATATAGGTCGAGTGCGTTATCCTCTGCCGAACCGGAGACGCTCGTGGGTCGAAACGCTGACCTCCGGAAGCTGCCTACGCAACGGCGCAGCCCTCGCAGTTCTTACAAAGGGAAACTGATTCTGAGAATCGGAATGCGCCAAGGAACGTTGCGTGAAGTCTTATCAACCGATGTCAGATTTCTGTCGCCTTCGTTCTTTCACAACTGATGTCGAAGGTCATATCCTGGCAGAGGCCGCAGGCCCGACCACGCGCGACGATGTCTGCACTTCGAGAGGCGGCACGTTGCAATTGTTTTAAAAACTACTTGCCATACTTCACAGCACTTAAATTTCATATTTATAAGTTTTGAGGGTGAGGATAGCACAAGGAAGAGGAAGGAAAGATCGGGCCGAGGAGAATTCTAGCGGCCGGCTGCTCTGATCGGTAGTTTTCCTTGGTTTCTCCGAACAATATCAGAGGAATGCCGGAGCAGTACCCTAATAGACGGGCCACAGACCGCGCGCGATCTTTCCTTCCTCTTGTCCTATCCTCACCCCTTCACTTACACTTACACTAGCATGCATTACACTGCCATACATGCCGGAAGACCGCGCGGGAGCTTTTGCCGGCTGGGGAGGGGGGCGCTGGTGGGAGATACCTGGGTGAGGGAAATCCCGCTAATCGACGGTACGTCGGCGCCTGATCTTGCCAGGCAATGAGGAAGATCACTGCCACCTCTCGTAGAAAACGCCCTGCACTTACGGGGTTAGCAATTGCCGCGCTCGGAATCACTTATAATCATTCAATCGTTAATAGGAACACACTCTGACTAGTCTCCTGAGGTCTAATAGTGTAGAGCGTGAAAGAGTGTGTATTTAAGGCGAAAGGATTAGGAACAAAAGATAATGTCCGATCAGTGGCCCGTTCGGGCTCCCACACGCGCGCGTTGGCGCCCAACCCACGCGCGTTTGCGTTCCCACACGCGCGTTCGCGTTCCCACACGCACGTTCGCGATCCCACACACGCGCGTTTGTTCCCTTACACGCTCGCACGACCCCATAACCGCGTTCGCGCTCCCACACGCGCGTTCGCGCTCCCACACGCGCGTTCGCGCTCCCACACGCGCGTTCGCGCTCCCACACGCGCGTTCGCGACCCCACACGCTTTCGCGCCCCGACACGCGCGTTCGTTCCCTTACACGCTCGCACGACTCCACAAGCGCGTTCGCGCTCCCACAAGCGCGTTCGCGCTCCCACACGCGCGTTCGCGCTCCCACACGCGCGTTCACTCTCCCACACGCGCGTTCGCGCTCCCACACGCGCGTTCGCGCTCCCACACGCGCGTTCGCGCTCCCACACGCGCGTTCGCGCTCCCACACGCGCGTTCGCGCTCCCACACGCGCGTTCGCGCTCCCACACGCGCGTTCGCGCGCCCACATCAGATTGTTTCCCTTCGAAACCTGTATGATTCTACTGAAATACCGGTATTTTGTCATGAAAATACCGGTATTTTCATGAGAAAATACCGGTAAAATACCTCTATTTAGAGGTATTTTACCGGTATAGACGTCGAATAAAGGTAAAATACCTCTAAAAATACCGGTATTTGACGTCTTATACCGGTATTTTTTAAGGTATTTTGAATAAAGGTATAATAGAGGTAAAGGTATTTCTATACCGGTATAAATACCTTTACCGCTATTATTTCGGTATTCGGTCCCTGGTCCTACACACAGTCCTACACACAGTCCTACACACAGTCCTACACACAGTCCTACACACAGTCCTACACAGTACTACCCACCCTACACCCTACATCCTACAGTTTTATCCATGCACCTTGGTTCATATTAAATAGACAACTTCATAAAGAACTAAACCTACCACCAATCATCCACTTCATCACCAATATCTCTTGATTTCTTTCCAAATAACCGAGAACTCGATAGCTGGGGCAACTCACTGCAACCTAGTATAATATCAGGGACAAATAAGGGAATAAAAAAGACCCAATACAGGTGCAGGTGTGAATAAAGATTCTACGGGGACAATGAAGGAGGCATCGAATAGGATGCGAAGGAAGTGTGTATGTACGACTAGGCACGTCTACACACGGTGACGTCTGTGCGAGTGACTTTGAAGCCACGACTGTTCGGTCGCATTCTCACCGATACATGACGTGTAATGATGGCGAGTGTGATAATAGTGCCATAAATGATTTTTGATTAATTGGTTCATGGCGCGTCAACTACTGTGGTAATTAGTTCCATAAATGTAGTGCATGCCATATCCTGAGAAGAGGTGGTGTTCCTCTCCTGGAACGTGAGATCCCGCATCGACTTACATTCGGGTGACGGCGTTTCCCCCTCCATGTATCTCTCTCGGGGGGAACTACCCCGGCCGAGACAAGCTCTAAGCTCCCAACTGACCTCCCAACAAGTGCAGTGCTTGTATGGGTTAATAAAAGGAGGCGAAGGGACAAGGGTGAAGCAAGAAGCATCGCGCACGGTGGCCCAATTTTTAGGAACTGCTCCGGCAATCACCTGTCATTGGAGGAACCACCGAAAACCGCCGATCAGTCGGCCATTAGAATTCTCGTCGAGACAGTGACTGAATTATTTTTAATTTAATGTCGCATTAACAACTAGGTCTTTAGCTACCACTATTGGATGTAACGTTATGGTATGAGGATGAAATGATATGATGACGATTCGGGGTGAAAGGACGAACACATACAACTATGCCCGAGGCGGGACTCGAACCCGCAACCCCACGGTCCAATATCACTACGGCACCACTGTCTTAGCGATCTCGGCCACGGGGCCGACTGTGTTTGAATTTGGCCGAGCTATTTAGCTAGTGAAACGGTTTTCGAGTTATTGTCGCACATTGAGCGGCTTAGAAGCGCGGGCTCGTGCAGTCTGGCACGTTGCACCCAGAGAGGGGAAATGGAGGGGAAGGACGCCGAAGGAGGGGAACGGGAGAGCGCGCGGTGCAGTGATCGATTCGCGCCAGGTGGCCGCACCAAACGCTCGAGTGCGCTCGAGGTTATGAATCTGTTGGAAGCGAAACCGCCGCGTGGGTGCTCTGCGGCAATTTGCCCGACGATGCGTGCCTTTCTCTGGCCGCCAAAGGACGTTCCGTTACCGCGCACGCACACTTTGGAGAACTTTTCCTGGACGACCCTTTCACTAAGTGCTTAATTCCGCTATGGCTTTTCATGTGTGGGCCGCGAATCCCGGGTTATGAGATGATAGGTTGCCTAATTTCCAGACAGGGGCGTATCCAAAAAGTACTTAAAGAGGGACGGCCAATTTCAGTTGAAACAGCCTCCTCCTTCCGCTATAAATTAGTTCAAGAAAAATTACATTTTTTTAAGGTGTATATTTCCTAAATTGCAGCCTCTCGGCCTAAATGGAACTACTTTATTAGAATTAGACACGATCAATATGTAATAACGTTTTTAATATGTTCAATAAAATTACAAAAATGGGGGAAGCGGGTATGGTCCATAACCCACACTCACTCTGGATCAGCCAGTCTCAGGGGGGGGTTACAAATAACAAATTCAATGGAAACCAATTTGAATATGTCTTCTTAAAATTGTATTAAATTCTGTGTCTGTCCGTTTCATATAATTCTGAATTTCGAACATCCACAATGTTGTACGTGAATGTTATGAACAGATGAACAGAAGGATGATTGAGAGATAATGTTTTTGTACCGATTTCTCGAGAAACAACGTGCTAACATACTCTCATTTTGAATTCGCGGTACCAGATACAATCATCGTTGATGGCTCTTGTGCAGTGTTAGCCCAACATCACGATAGGATCTCGGAGTCGAATTCTAACGTTATTCGGACATTAAACCAAGTATTATTATAATATGGGTTTTTAAATAATAAAATAATATTCTTTCATTTTTTACTGAAGAACGTCAAACATTATGCATTTTTAAAGATATTTTGCTAATAAACACTGTCAGTTGGTTACACCGAAGAGAATTGTTTCAAGAGATTAATGTGGAGTAAATAACTTTTTCATTTCTTTCCTTCAAAGTTAATTGTACTCTATTATTTACCTGCAGTGTTCCGTTGCGAGAGAAAACTTCCAAGCTCTTTGAGAAGAAAGCAAAATATTGGGCGTCTAAGATTTCAAAGGAAGTCTTCCGGGAACGAGGAAAACAGACATGGTGTAATAAAATGGACCGAGGCTGTAGTGTTTGTTTGCATTGTTATTAATAGAGTAGAAAGTCCTTAGAAAAGGACCTATAGAAGAGGTAAATAAAATATTTTAAGAATAAAAGGTATTGTTAATGGGACACAAAAGTACAAAATGAATGTCACCTATTACTGTCATTTCTATCTTATAAGTTAGCGGCAGCCGTTGTCTGCGCCAACGAGGCAGGAGGTTCGAGTCCTGATCCTGAAGATGATTCTAAAAGTTACAAACTGTGTTAATTGTGTAACGTGGTCAGTAATGTTCTTTATGCGAAAGATAATAATAATAATAATAATAATAATAATAACAATGGAGGAGCAGGGCGTGTGTTTGTGATTAGTGGACTGTGATTAATTTAAGGCGTGAGCCAATACACAGTACTCCACCATTCTCTGATTGCTCAACTTACCTTGGAGTACCACTGGTGATAGCTTAATGATTGATTGGTTGCAAGTCACCAGTCTTGCGTTCCTGAAATTGATCTCTCAGGTGCTGTCATCGTCACTCGGAAATAAACTAGGGAACATGTTAAATTGATACATATAATTAAATTATATAAACATTACAAAGAAAATTAGGTTGATCGAATTGCGATGCGATGTGAAGGCATAAATTATGAAATTAAATGGGTACACAGATGGTGTAGCTGAACTTGAACATTATATGCCATCGTTATATGAGTCGTAGACGACGGGATCTGTTCTTTGGCGCCGCTTTTGGCTCTAACCAATCAGCGTGCACGTAATATAATGAGGTATCTGATTTTTTAAGTAAGCAAATCATATGAACATGTAGGGTTTTAAATGCTAAAAATTACAATGTGTTGTATATAGCTAACTTATTAGGATAACTGAATTGTATGCGCAACGTTTCGCATTGTCGTAGGCTATTCCAGGAAAGGCGCTGAGGCGGTGGTGCCAGGCGGATGAGGCTTTTCTGGGAATCGCGAGTTGATATGGTGAATGTATTTATCAATTAAAAAAATACATAATGAAATGGTTGTACAAGTAGCTTAATCATATGCTATGTGCATATATAAGTAAAAGATAAATAGCTTGCTTGGTCGAACAAATAATAATAATAATAATAATAATAATAATAATAATATATTATGACGTATCGCGTCAATATTAGTTGATTCCAATTAACAGCCTTACTATTATAATTGAAGATGTGGGGCAATAACATGCCGTGTCACATTTCCAATGAAATTTGAGATATTGTATTTCGATGTCCCATAGATGTATCTAGATGTCGAGTTTTTATTTTAAAGATTCGATTCAAGATGGCAGTGTAATTCATACATGAATATTCTTTATCCCTATTTGTAGAATGCAGTCTCTAAACCTTTAATTGCCTTTTTTCTCAAAACTTACGTATTGTGGCATAGTTTGCTATCGCCCCCGAGATTTTCATTTCCTCTGCCTTTCCGTTTTAAATATTATTTCTAAGATTATCGGGTTGTTATCTATTGACATCTATGCAAGCCTTTATAGCCTACTGACATCTATACTACAGAATCTGCATTTCTTTTTCTTCTTCTCCATTCCTGCCGCACGCCAATTTCGTCAATATTTTTTTCTCTCTAGATAGCTTTAACCCTTAACTTGGCAAGATTGAAAAAACTTAAAAATAATAATGTTTTATAATCTCTAAGATTCTTTAGAATTTTTATAAGATTTTTGAAAGAATATGGATGTTTCCAACTGTTACCAATTGCGAGATCTGAATTTGTAACATAAATGTTACATTGCCAAATCCGGTGAAATCTAAATCCGTAACAGATATGGTACATTGACAAGTTTATGTAGAAATAGGAAGACAGAAATAAAATGAATCAACTAAAGATGTGGCCAGAAACAAATTTATTTTGATATCACAATGAATCATAAATTGTACAATTTATGATTCAAAAAAGGGTAAACACTTAAAACAACTATATTAAATGAAAAGAAAAAATACAAAACAATACACATACATTATAAACCAAAGAGTGAAAATACAAAAGAACTATTTTGAATGAAAAGAAAAAAAGCAGTTTCTCTTTTCATTGAGGCAAAGTCTGACCTTGCATTTCATGCACTCAATGAATGACGTACCGCCAGGGCAATAGCGACATCTTCCCCGTGATGTATAAAATGGCAAATGGCCAACGCCATCAGTCCTAATGTCATCTTGCATCACTTTGGATGCATACTTTCTTTGTTTTTGTGATGATGGCAAATCATCCACGCTTCGATTTCTTTTAGGGGTTCCCCGATCTAGAAGCAATAGGCTACTAGCAATTGAATTTCTGAAGGCTTTTAGAAGCATAAGTTTGGAGGTGCTTTTTGATAATTTATGTTCTCTTCTATAAATTATCCAAGCGTTGGTTACACACAAGTCTAACACATGCGAGAAAATTGCCATGTACCATCTGTGTGTACGGAATTCAGTTCTGTGGGGGCAATCAGCATGTTTGCCAAATCTACACCTCCCATGTGAGAGTTGTACTGCTTTATTACAGCTGGGCAAGGCACATCAACCTTTCCTTTTGCCTCTTTGCTGAATCTCTTTATTTTCCCTACTGGCTCATCAGCAACAAAGGAGCTTGCCAATGCCACAGCCTTATTGTCAAACCATTTGACTGTAGCCAATCTCTCGCTGTTGCACGTGTACACTTCAAACGATCCCCTTCCCTCCTTCTTCAGATCTTTATCACTCTTGAAAGGACAATTTCTGATGCGATCTGAACGGATTGTGCCCAATGAGAGAATACCAAATTCTTTTCTCAGATACTCTATGAGTTCGAAACTGCAAAAAAAATTATCGAAGTACACAGCAGAACATGGCTTATCTTTGATCGTTTTGCACAGAGACACAACAATCGATCCTCCAAGGCCAAGAGCTTGCTCACTTCTACTGAGTTCTCGTCTTCTAAATGTATCTTCTCCCCCATACATAATAAAATCATACACAAATCCAGATACACCACATCGAGCAAACATTTTGAACCCCCATTTTCTAGGCTTGTTCTGGATATAGTCTTCTAGAACCTGCCCGATTACCTTTGTATGGAATCATCATTTCGTCAATACTTTGCTCCCTCTCCTCCTCAATTGCCAAGCATTTTTTTCTCACAATCTCTAAAATTTGTCTTACTTTGTAATAACCATCTGTTGCGTCACAGGCGGAATTGTCCGTGAAATGAAGAATTTTCTAATACTTTGGTATTTTTTCAAAGGCATGATTGAGGCTATTGCCTCATATCGGTAGTCAGAAGACCAATAATCTGTGTAGGCAGATGCAATCATTATACCCATTTTCAGTTCAATAGCAATAAAGTCTCTAATATCATTGATAGTAAAATTTACAGAGCTGCCAGTTTTTTGAGCAGAGTACAAGTTTGATATAATTACAATAATTTCAAAACGTTCATTGGAGAAAAACATACTAAAATATTCATAAGGAGTCTTCACATCTATACAATCAGTCAAAATGTCCGTAAGGATATCCACATCATATAAAAACGGCTCCTTCTTCCACTCATAACTTTTTTTAAATATTTTAATTTTCGCCCTTTCATTTATTTGTTTCGGCTTTGGAGTTTTCGCTGGCGACGTAACAACAGGTGCATGAACCACTTTTTCTTGTTCACTGTTTTCCGAAGCGTCAGGAAGCGTCTAAATCTGAGGGTTGTCCGGCAAATCATCAATGTTAGGCATTGTCAAAAATTCCTCCAAATTTGGTAAAGCTAATTCAAAATTATCTGAAGGAGGCAGATCAATAATCTCCCGGAGATGATTTTCTTTCAAAATTCTTGATAACAGCTCCTCTTCAGGATCATAATTTTCCTCTTCTTCAGAATCTGCTCCCGGTTTTGGGAGCAGAGACATTATCTTCTCAGCCCTTGACATATACATATTCGCACTGAAAAAAAATCAAGAGACCTTACGTAGATATGTACAAATATAAATAATGAGTGGTACAATGTAAATAGATTTCTCACATATATTGCAGTGCATTTGGCAATGTGACACATGTGTTACAAATGTTTAGAGCCCGAAAAATACGTACATACATCTTCTAGCTACTGAAACAATTTAAAAATTGCTAAGAGATACTTTAAATAACTATTTACCTCAATTTCAAGATATAAAATGCAGCCAAATTAAAAAGTATAACAAATAAACACACAGCATTGGCACGCTGACTGCAAAAGGCGGGAAATCGCTAACGTATGAATTCAAAGGCTTATCGTAGCCGAGATCGAAGTGTTGAATGATACCTTGCGACATCTATTAGTTGATCAGGCTATTGAGTATAGAAAACTGTCAACAGATAGCTCTACCAGTCTCCCAGTGATTATTAAGGGCCTCCGAAGAAAATGTGGCACATCTGTTACAGCGTCAAGTTAAGGGTTAAAACAATTGCTATCCACATTAAACAACATGCTTCTAAATAGTGATTCAATAATGCATGAAATCGCAGGCGCTCAAAGTACCGCCACGGATACACGAATGTTTGCTTTAAACCTGTGGATATCGAGATTCAAATTCTGGTTATTCCATATTCAATCCATGGTGAACTAAATGACATTTCAACAGGCTTATATTGGCCGTTCCTGTGATTCATGACTTATAGATCTCAGTCTTTAATAGTCACATACCAATAGGAGGGTCAGCGATGAGCCCCAACGTAGTTTTTACTTACTCGCTACGGAGTTGAGAGAAAGTCAAGTAATGCTGCACGAAAAGTTGGCGAATTTTCAGTAGAAAACTATTATTACAGGGCTCTGGTAACGAAAAAAGTGGATATATCTAGTTGCTAAATTTAGAAAAGAGCTCTAACACGCGGCAGAATCCATGTTTTGTGGGTCCTTGGTAGTAAAAACTCGAATGACGGCAAAAAAAAATCCGTCCGTCCGTTTGTTGAAATCCTTAATTTTTCGAAAATTCAAAAGTTCAAAATTTTTTCGGAATCTTCCTAGAACTAAAATATTAAAGATTGAGGCTTTCCCCTAATGAAATCTGTTCCTTAAATATAGATTTTGAAATAAAGTCATGTACAATTTTTCGAATATTTGAGTACTTTTTGCATAATTTAGCGTGAAAATAGGGGTGAGAAAGTAGGTGCTATTTTAGCTCCACTAGTTTCCATTGTCTTTGTTTAGGCAATAATTTACTGTTTCTAGGTTTAGAACTTTTATTATTAGAACCTTTCTTAACCCTGAGTGATAATTTCATCTTTCAGTACTTATCGTATATTTACAAAACAATACGAAATTGTCGTCATTCTTAGTAGTTTGTCGACAATTGGTGTTATCTTACAGTAAGGCCTGCCCATAAAAACGTACAACTCTTATTTTAGCACCTCTCAATGGAGAGAACAGTGGCACATTTCTAACAGCACAGACAATCTTGAACTATAGTTCTTAAAAAAAGACGTGACTCTCTGTGTCACCGCGGAATGAACCGCAAGAACAAAAAAGGTTCAAAATATTTATGCCCTAGTCGGAAGTCGTAAACTAAAAATATTTTAGCACAAAATTGCAGAAAATTATTCTAAAGTATTGTTAAATACCTGTGGCATTAGTACTTAGAAATATAAAATTTCCCTTTAATTATATTGCAATTTATTCTTGGATCCGCAGTTGAACCCCCTCCGGGTACCGGATGGCGTTGATACGCAAGTGTTAAACTTTCAACCATTTCACGTCAGTTGTGTATCATCACCATTTTTGTAACTAGTCATGACATTAACTTGTAATAACAGAAACATTAGGACTCGCCGGGCAATGTGTACCTACTTTCTTGCTAAGGTACCCAGAGAACCGTGCCCAGAATTTTCTATCTCTTCAGAAGCAGTAACCTACCACTGGCCAGATAAAATTAAATGAGCCTAATGTAGGTATTTAGACAAACATATGGAGATGAGAATGTTGGATGGTAAAGAATGGGGGATGCCGATGAACAATTTTATAGCCTACTCATTATTTCCAGAATAGTGAATAAATGTATAAACAATGATGAATACAATTCGTATTTGCTTGGGAGAAGATTGGAAATAATATGTGATAGGCCTTGTCTTAAGATTTCATCATTAAAGAATTTGAGTATAAAATATTTACTTTCTCGTATATATCAAGAGAAAATGTTCTATAAATTTTGCGCTTAAACCATTAATGTTGCTTTCCTCTCCCAAACATTACCTGAACTTTATATTTGAGTTTGTAGTATCAATATTGCAAACACATACAGGTACAAAAGTAATATTAAATAATACCTATATCTATAACGACTCAACTTGGTGTTTTTAATTAAGGCACTTTCCAAATCATTTTCCGAGAAAATATATGCCTGCGACACTATAAACTCTTCAGGAGTTTGGTTTTTGAAACTACGTGCTATGATCTTGGGTTTGTTCCCTTGCGCCATTGTTCAACTGAACGGCTAGTTTCGCTTAGCTTTACGATCAGCCCGTTAATATTACTAAACTGGTTCCATGCCATTTACTTGGTATACCTGTAACATAATTATTAGAGTCTTTAATGCTTAAACTATCTTGCCTTTGAAAGGTGTTCATTGAAAGGTATTGGAATACATTAATTGGGTTGGGAGGCGAAGAAGTTGCGAGGCTTGGCAAACTGCCACCCTGTATGCGAGAAACGTATCTTCTGTTCCGGTTAAAAGAAAAGGAAGAGAAGAAGGAAGAAATTAATAAAAATGCCTTGCAAAATGCAAGGAAACAATATATTTATTGTATGAAGGAAACGAAAATTTGTTTTTCTTAATATCTTTCATTAATAACGCAGCACGCTAGGCCTTGTTCATGTAATATTTTAATAAAATAATATAAAAACATATTTCACGTACAAAAAACTTAAGTATCTACCTGTAAAAAACCAACAACATCTAAGGATACCTAAAGATAATGTAAGTCCATTTCAAATGTTCTGAGATTTTGTTGTATGGAAAAGTTTCAGCTTCCACTTTATCCTTTCAGCAGAAGCCTGTAATGTTTAAAATTGACACTTTATCTTTATCTTCATTGAAGTTATATTACGGCTTAATACAATTTTAAGATTTAATTTATAATTCAATTGTTATTTAGAGTCATTCTCGAGTGGCCTTTTCGTCCCGTTTCCTGGGCAACTTTCAGTGCAAAACGTGAGATGGTCCTTGGTTTTTTGTCAGTCAATGTATCTTTTACCTTTTAAATCATTCTGTGTTTTCTGTTCATGCCAGTAAATTAATTCAGTATTGTAGAATACAATATTGCCGAGGAGTTGACATCGACAGTTTGAAATTTCTGGACGCAATTGCAATTCTTGTGCTCAATCTGTGAATAAAACCCGCGCGTTTTCCGTTTTCGAAACGTTTTCATAACGCCTACGTTTCTGTTCTTCGTTCTTCCGTTCTTCGAAATTCTTTCGGGTCTTCAGAATTTAAGTGCTATCCATGATCGCTTCGAAACAAGTACATTTCACTTACAAGTTTCACTACACATCATAAACGTGATTTTTTGTATTATCGTGACCAATGAAGCTGCACATGTGTTCGGTGTAACAGCTTCTGTGCGAAAGGAAGAGTATCTATCCCTAAATGGGATCGAAATGTAATGATGAAAAAATAATAATAAGAAGAAGAAGAAGAAGAAGAAGAAGAGGAAGAAGAATATTGTTATGTCCCTGGACCTCTTTAATATTATACAAGGTGTGATAGTTGTGGTAAGTGAAATGTGATATCATGAAAAAGTCTCCTCAACTCAAGAACATTAGATTACTTATGCTTTCGGTGCTAACCTCCTCTAGCGGCGACCCACAGTGATTTCGCTAGTGCAGCACCGTCGCACTCAGTGACCGGCGGTAGGTGGCCGCGAGCGACCTGGAGGTGGAGTTGGCGGTGGGGGTGGGGTGAAGGGGGCGAGGCGGGGAGGGGGCCGCGGGGCGCACTTTCGCCCGGGCGATCCCGCAGCGCCCATCGATCGCCAAGGAGGCGGCGGCAGAACCCTCGCTCGCCGCCAGAACTTTCTCCGGTGGCTCCCGCCCGGCCGCGCGCCGTCTTCTCGTGCAGTCTGCCCCCGGACAAAGCGTTCAACAGGTCAATACTCTTCCCCTATTTGTTCCTGGTCGCCGTTGTTATAATGTGCCGGCGTCGAGGCGGGTTTAGCGCGTAATTGTGATGGAGCGAAGTCCAGGAGGTTGTTCCTCCCCTTCCTATGCCCCCTTTACCCCCTTCGTTTCCTTTACACGATTGTTCGCATTCCCTTTTTAGTAGCGTCGTTACGAAAACCGGCGACCCGCTTGGTTTCGCGGTTTGTAAGTTGGCTCTTCTTTCGTTTCCCGCGGCCTTTCCGTTCTGCTTTACCCGTTGCGTTCCCGAACTCTCGGGGAAGTACGCGTTTCTGCCGCAGTAAACGCTGCTCTCGTGATCGTTACTTTCTTTTATCTCCCCTCTTCCGAGTTGAGGCGTAGTAAGTCGGTTGGTTTAGTGCGTGAGGTTGGCATGTTTCCAAAGTGACGGTGCGAGGAGGTGGAGTGTTTTCAGAAATGTTTGACGTCCGAAAGGAAGTTGAAAGCCTTTGGAAGTGTTTCACGTTCTAGAGGACTTCTGTAAATTGTTTCTACGTTCCGTACAATAGAAATAAATTAAGAGTCGTGTTAAGGAAAGTGTTCTACTCTGCTTCATTCCTTTTTCTGGCAAAGAAAACTAATTTCTCTTAAGTGTATGGTGATATCTGAGTTGTTATTTCGAGTGATAATTATGACGATTTAGTGTGTTCTTCAAAACAACATTTCAGCTAGATTTATTAATTATAGTGTATAATTTCTGCAGCGTATACTTTTTGTGTAAACATGTTTCAAATTGCATTAAATTACCACAGATGCGATCTCGTATGTACATTATTAGTCCTATCTTTATTTTTACGCCAATACTATGCGTATGTTTGTTGTTCCAAAATCCCCTGTTACCATTTTCCTAGTGTAGTTCTTAATATTATTTAAATTATTTTTTATCTAAACTTGTGTTCGGAATAAGAATGCGACTCCGTACCTGGGAACCTTTACCTCAATTATTATCCCCCATATGATTGAAATCTGACCTAAAATGCTGTTCCAGTAGTCATGATGCAAGATCAAACATAAACATGTGTGATCAGGTCACAGAAGCTATGTAATACCGGGTCCGTTTACGGAAGTTGTCAATCAGTGTGCCTGTAGTTGACAAACAATCGTTTTTGTGCCGCTTTGCTCCGTCCTTTTAACCTGTCGGCGTAACATTATGCTGTAACAGACCCACTGACCAACATACTCGCATTAGCAGTACATTAGAATCGCACCAAGCGCCAAAAGTAGTTAACGTTTCACATTATTGCTTCAAGCGAAGATTTTGCGCACGTAATGTGGTAACAGAGCGAAGTGGTATTGCGTTGCTCTTGATTGCCAACTCTTTAGGTCCGGAAATCACACTTCCATTCCAGTTGTTTTTGTCCCATTAAGGGCACTCGGAAAGTGATTACAAGGGGGCGGATTTTGATGACCCAAAACATCGTCAAAAATGATCAATAAAATGCTCTTAAAATGTTTTTAAAAGCAAAGAAAACGTAAAAATATTGATTTAAGCCAGTTCATATGAGCAACTCAAGCTGTTGAATATGTTACTGAGTAATCCCAGTTTCTGAGCGAAGAAACCGAATAGGCTACTCAGTAATTATGAGGAAAACATTTGTTGCATCTCGTAAATATTATTTGTAGCGTCATTAAAATGACATTAAAATCGATCTAATCACTGAAAATGCTTCGAAAATGACGAGAAAAGGTAAAAAATTAGTGGAAATCGACGAAAAATGCCACATACAAATGTGGTCATTTGTTTTTGTCTTAATATAAATTTTAATATCTATACTAAAAGGCAGTGTTCTAAAGTGAAAATAAAAAAATGGCATTTCATTAAAATCCGCCCCATTGGGATCACTGACTGAGCGACACGTACGTGTCCTGCTAAGCAGCTAAATTCACTACGAGCGTACAAAAGGTTAGTAGGGTTCTTTTGCAACTCAAACAGTTTTTGATGACGAAAAACTTCGGGTTTGGTTTGAGTAAATAATTTCATTTCAATGTTTCAAGTAAATGTTACTTTTAAAGTAATTAGAGGGGAACTTTGTTTTACGAGAAAAGTAATATCTTCCTGATATTCAAAAGATAAAGAGAGAGTGCTACTATCGTGTTCAAAAGGTTTCATTCACAGTCTGTATTAATTTCAAAGTATGCTATGACAGAAGGACAAATTGGGCCTAATAGTACGCATACTTTTTGTTTCAGGTACTTGCATCATTACAGTCTATTTAATGGTCACTGAGATTGACTTTTCTAAAGTCAAGTCACGTGGCATTAAGACGCAATGGAAAAACTTACGCTAATGGTTTGAATAGAAAAATAGAACATTCCCAAAAACATTTGTTGAGGACGTCATACATTTTATTATTATCGACCGCAAATGTATTAAGATATTTTATTATTTTCCAAAAGCCGCATTTTGAAGAAACACTGACGTTTCCCAAAATAAAAAAATAGATGAATCATTATATTAAATGACACATACATCAATATTACTTTTTTAATTGAAATGTACACGTCAATATCCAGATGAACAACAGTTGTTATTTTTGTAACAAATATTCCTGAAGTGATCCATGTATGTTTACGATAGCTAGAATGTATAGCCCAAGCTTCCAAATATCATCGCAAAGAAATCTGTTGAAAGATTATTATTTGCTAGGTTCATACCGAGAAGAAATAATATTATTGAAAATAATTTTATTAACTTTTCTAGAGGAAGAACTTTCGAAATATTTTATAAATGGGGCATTGTGCGTTGTGCTACCAAACATTTCTATTATTTTCGAATGATCTCTATAAATTATTGATGAAATATTATGGGAAATTTATTAGAATATTATTCAGATAATATTATAAGACCGATACATCTATTATAAGAGACGAGTGCAAGTTTGTAGTACCACTATATTTTAACGAGTATATATTAGTATCAACAACAGTGGAAATTACACACCTATCACATTGCCATTATAGTGATTTCAATAATCGTTGGTGGCGAAAGCCAAAATCAGTTAATTCCAATCTCAGCGCTTTTGGAGCGTCACTAAAAGTCAGTTGTGAGATTATTTGAAAAATTAATAATATTTGTATGGATTAAATTATTTGATTAATTTATAATGTATGTTTAAAAAGGGCAACATAGTGTAGAGTTCATTCCGTTTGTTTATAGATAACAGGTTTTGGTATGCAAATGTGATAAAATACTTTGGATTTTTTACATTTTCTTACCAAATGAGTATTATAACGAGCTTATTTAAATAATGAAAATTTAGACTAAAAGAATTAATATCCTTTAAATCATTTCTTTTAGAAAGTGACGTTAACTGATCTTAGGAACATGTGGTGACAGATGAATTCCCTTGTACATCTATATTTCATAATTATTTGTAACAATCGTATCATTATGTTTGATCTGCTCTCCAAAACCCAGATTTTATCCTTGCCTCTCGGTAAGAGTCACCCAAGTAGAAGTCAACGTGTCAACAGGTACCACACTCCCTCGTGCGTTTGCACACAGCGGTGGACGTGCCTTAGCGCCCTTATCCCCGCGCCTTAACCGCGCCAGGGGAAGTTCAACAACACGTGCCTTGTGCAGCGGCACGCCTCAGCGCTCTTGCCAACCCCGCCGCACGCGTTTCCCCCCCCCCCTTACGGAAATTAATACCTCGCACTTAACTAGGTGGGCCTTGCGAGCGAGAAAGTAAAAAGTATTGCCGGCTCCGTCGCGTGCTGTGGGTTTTTTTTACTCTTTTACAAAAAAAAAAAACGGTGGAAAAATAAAAGTAAACCAAAAAAAGAGGTAGGAGTAAAAACGCGGCTCGGATATTCGCTAGGCTTAGCTTTGAGCGCGTCTACAGCTGTACTGTGATTAACCCGCCTACTTGGAGGTCCTAATTCAGGACAGTTTTATCTGGCCCTCGGCGGCGCCCACTCAAACCACGGCCCAGCGCCCACGGCCCCTCGTGGAGCCACCCAGCCGCATGCTCTCGTTCGTCGCCAGCCACACTACCCCGCCTTCCGCCCCCGGCCTCCACTCACCCCCCTGTTTTTTCCCATGTCCCCACCCTTCCCCTTCCTCGTCTTTTGCTTCCCTCCTCCTTCCCTCCTCGTCCTTTCCCATTCCCCTTCCTCCTCTACTTCCCCTTCCTCCTCCTTCCACTCTCCCTTCAACCTGTTTCTCCTCCTGCTCTCTTCCTCATCCTTCTCATTTTCCCCTTCCTTCTCCTCCTCTTCCTCCCATTCCTTTCTTCCTCTAATCCCATTCCTCCTCCTTCTCCTCCCCTGCCTCCTCTTTCTTCTCCTCCCCTGTCTCCTCTTTCTTCTCCTCCCCTGCCTCCTCCTTCCCTTCCTTTTCCTCCTCCTCCTCCTCCTCTTCCTTCCCCTCTTCCCCTTCCTCCTATTCTTCCAACTCCTCCTATTCCTTCTGCTCCCCTTCTTCTTCTCCACCCATATCAGTCCCAGCATCCTCTCCTACTCCCTCCACCAGCCTCTCCTACCGCTCGGTCCGCGCTCGGTGCGATTTGGAAAATCGCACTCGATATCTCGTCTCCATTCATCGCCTGTATGCGCGTGTCCCCATCGTCCAAAAGCTGTTGCTACCGTCTCTCCTTCGCCGCCGACCACATTGCCGCCGCCTCCACTTTCATTAACCTTTTACCATTGCCTCTGAACCGCCTGGCAACCCCCGTCACAATAACCGTCGCCCGCTCCTTCTACACGTTCCGCCATCTCTAGGCAACCAGAGCGCTTTGGATACGAGTAAATAACAGCGGTGCTTTGGTTATCCTCCCTAGGCACCAATCTCCATTTGGGCGATAACTCGTGTGTATACAATCAGTACTACCAAACGCCATCTCCAACCACTACGTTCAATATCTAGTCGTTGCAGTCTTCTCTAATAGCCGTCACGAAACTTCGTTATCACGCGTACCTCTGCTGCATAATCGAGTTATCTCTACAGCCATTACCTACATGCTTCCCTTACGCTCATCGCCGCGCTACCACTGTCAGCATCGCTTTCTTCGACTTTTCGCATCATCTCATTACCGTCATAGTTGTTAGAAACAGTTGCTACTGCGGCCACTATTCTCACACTTCATCTCGTCTCGCCATGTGATCCTTTCTCCTTCTTCATTGCTCTCATTGTCAACCCCCTTATCGTCCACTTCTTTGTCGTTCAACCGTCCTCGTCACCCTTACCGTTCTGGTCACATTCGTCGCCTTCATTGCTCTCATCGCCCTCGACGTTCTAATCGCATTCGTCACTCTCGAAGCCATTGTCGCCCTCGTCACTCCCGTCGCCCTCGTCACTTCCGTCGCCCTCGTCACACACGCCGCTCTTGTCTCTGTCGACGCTCTCGTCACTCTCATCGCTCTCGTCGCTCTCATCCCTTTCGTCACCCCCATCCCTTTCGTCACCCTCATTCCTTCATCACCCTCATCCCTATTATCATCCTTATCCCTTTCATCACCCTCATCCCTATCCTTTCGTCACCCTCATCCCTTTCATCACCCTCATCCCTTTCGTCGCTCTCATCCCTTTCGTCACCCTCATCCCTTTCTTCACCCTCATTCCTTTCATCACCTTCATTCCTTTCATCATCCTCATCCCTTTCATCACCCTCATCGCTTTCATCACCCTCATCCCTTTCCTTTCGTCACCCTCATCCCTTTCGTCACCATCTATCGCTCTCGTCGGCTGCGTCGCCCTCGCCGCTCTCGTGATCCTCGTCCCCATCTACGTGTCCCTCATATTCCGTACAACTCCTGCTGTTCTCGGTATCCTCACCGTCCCCGTCTCTACCAATTCAACCTGTCACAACTCCTCCTTCGCCCCTAAGAGCAGTTCTCGGCCGCTCCGCGCGCTTTCACGCTCTCCGTCTCTCGCCTCTCATCCCTCTCGTCTCCTGCGGCCTGAGCCGCCGCCGCCGCCTCGCATTTGCATCGCTCTGCGCGGAGAGGAGGGCGAGTAACTGACGGTCTCCCCCACCTCCTCCCCCTCCAACCCCGCCCTCCGGCCGTCCATCCCTCCAGCCCTGCGCACCGGGCACACGGCTGCGGAACGCATGCAAAACACGGCCGCAGTAACCCTGGCAACTCCGCCTTACCTGGCGCACGCGGCGTCGAGGGGCGGGCCAGCGGCGGCGGCAGGGGCACAGGTGGCTGCGGACGAGGCGCCGAGCGTCGGGAAAGACAGGCTGCGAGGATGAAAAACGGAAGGGCTGACCCAAGAGATGATGTTTGGTATCACCATAACGCTGATGTTCATGTTAAAATACACCGTTGTACCAGAATGACAAGGTTCTATCTGACTGGGCAATTTTTACGGGAAAGCATTTGGAGGGTTTGGAATGTGTGAGTGAGTATTGATTCCTGGCGAGGCAACTACTGGCTGAGATAGCTCAGCACATCCATTGACGTTACTGCAGTGCCTCTTACGGGGAGGTCCTGGGGTTCGAGTCCTGACTGTGGCAGGAGTTTCGGCACTAGCTACATACTCGCTAAGTCGAGTTCAGCCGCTGTCTGGAGGAGAAATCCAGCGGCAGGCTGCTCGGATCAGTAGTTCTCCGTGATTTCTTCGATCAACATCAGGAAAATTCCGGACCAGTACCCTAACAAACAGGCCACGGATCGCGCGCAATATTTCCATCCTCTTCCTTGTCCTCTCCTCTCCCGTAACTTACACACACTTTCACATATATGCACTATACTACCACACATGTTCAGTGACCAGTCGGGAGCTTAGACTATGTCCCAGCTTGAGCGGTCCCTTTAGGTGAGGGATATCTGGTTAAGGAAAACCCCGCAAGCCAAGGTACAGGTCAGTTCTGGATCTCACCATCCAGCGGGGGGAAGATAACGGTTACGTATAATATTACGTAACCGTTACAAGTAATACGAGAATGTATCTGCTATTGCAGCACATTTGCACATTGTAGCTAGTTTTCGTGTTTCTTTCTTAACTGGAATTAATTTTAAGATGAAAAAGGGGATTAGAATGCTAATGAATGTGAGTTAAAATTTATAGATGATGGAAAATAAGAAGGAAATGTACAAGCTAGAATGGAATATGTTGAATTTAAAGGGACAAATGGAGGGTGTTTGAAAGAGATTGTAGAAGTTGAATGGTAACGGTGTAAGTCGGGATAATTCAGAAGTGGCGACAGCTAAATCAATGAATATGACAGCAATGACAGACTGAGTGAAGACGGTGAATGTGGCAAGATTCAAGTTACTACATCCGAAAGAAGTTTCGAATTATTCGGATGGGTGAATACTATTTTATAAGTAATTTTTGTTTTAACTTTTGAAAAAATCATTATTTTCTTTCTGTTACCACTCGAATATGCAAATACAAGGAAATAGAACTGTATTCCATTGTGGAGATTGAGTGGTTATTCCAACTCTCAATACGTTTGACCCAATCAACGTAACATGACGATATACTTTCGATCTACATGGGACGTTTTGCACAACTTATTACTGACGAAAAACTTGAAACTCAGTATTTTCTTTTCATAGATACCTCTGCATAAAGAACTATTGCTGTTTTCATTTTTCTTCTTGTAGTTGCAGAGTTTAAAATTTTCTCTGAAGAGTAATAAAGAATTTATAATGCTCTAATGGTACTTTGAAATTTGTAAAAGTATCCACATGAGGGTGCAAATCAAATTTCATGGTTCCCGCTTAAAAACACATTTGCAGTGGTGTGTTTTTGTTTGTTAGTTACTAAACTAACATGACACTACTACTATACATGCCTATAATCTTTACGAACTGAATAAGACATTTGTGAAATAAAAACGCATTTGCGACAGAAAGACATAAAAGCTACATTTTCTCTTCTCAGTGAGGGAATAATTTCACCACCGCATCGCTTATTACTGTCGAAAAAGAAACTAGTGGTGCTACAACACACATTCATTATTATTTATAGCACCAGATACATATAGAATAGATTTTAAGAATATATTATAGATTAGACAGAATATATTTTAAACTGTTTCCTAATTCTTCAGCCAACTCATGAAACTAGTAAGAGATGGGTGGGAGATAATTTAGTTTTTATGATTTGCAATTTTTGTAAGTTCACAGTTTATAATGAAAATCCGACTTGTACTACCTTGTCTACAAACTCACTATCCTTTGCTCCAGGAAACTAGTTTAAGAAACAACATATTCACTCGCCAACGACGGGAATGAAATCATGGTTTGCAGATTTGTAAGGCAGACTCACAGTCGTTATGCTACGACATTATGAAAATATCATGCCAACATTTAATACAGAAGAGAAATATACAGTCCAACAACGTAAGGAAATTGTTTTGATTGTAATAAACCATACTCAAGTATTACTAATATATCAAGATATTTTGCATAAAATTATTTAAACATTTGATGTTAAGGAATAGTTTTCTTTCAGAAAGAAATATCTAACTTTAATATTAAAGGTACGGAAAACATTTGAACATTTTAAACTTTTGCAATTTTCAAAATTTCTGATGATTTAATGAAAATCATATCTATTCCATATTCTTAGGAGACCTTTACTATAATTGACTAAAACTTTTACAGAAAAGATATAAAGTCGTTTTTAAGAAAATCGTGCTCAAGTATTTATAAATTGTCATGATGTCTCAAAATTTCACGGAAATGGTTCATTATTTCAGAAATTTTGTAAACGACATTGTTCTAAGATCTAATCTATAAAAATATTTTTAGGAGAAAATCTTTACAGAGATTTCAATTCAATATTCAGTTTTTTTTTTGTGATCTACGGATCTATGGTAATTTTTATAAGCGTACTTCTAGCAACACATTTTTAAGAAATTGGTGCTATTTTTTTTGATAAACATCAATATTGTTATTAGGACTTCATGTAAAGTACATTTAAAATTTAAAACATTGGTTTAAAATTCACGGGGCTTCGAATGCAGCTTAATCGATCGGATAATATCCATTTTGGCGAACATCCTGTTTGGTTGTGGCGCTAGTGTTATTCACAAACGCATGGACGAACGTTTTGAGAAAAAATCCATATTTTAGTATCAAAAACCCCCAAAATGTGGATTTGTACTACAATTCGTATTCGAGAAAGTAGCTTACTCCATAAAGGAGCAAGAAAATTCACTTTGAAGTATTAGGAACGTATTTTGCGTCAAAAATAAACATTTTTCTGCAAATTTATATAAATTTATGTTTCCCCAAAGTAGATAAGAGAATAAAATAAAACGAATAGACATATTGTATTTGAAATAGTTAACACATTTGTTTATCTGTCAGAGATTAATCTTGGGGAATTACGTTGCACGCAGAAAATTGCATACCGAACAGTCCGTACTTTTTCGTAAAACACTATAAAACCTTCCTTGCGTTTGACTGTAGTATATTCAGCGTCTACTACCTCCTGGTGCTGTCAGTTAATTAAGTTTTCTGTACAAAAGAAGCCATAAAGGCGAGTGAGCCGAAAGCAATTTTCACCTCATGTACAATAGAAATATTGTCACCGCGTGCGGCGTTGCGAGTAAAGTTACTGCGTCAAAAAGTGCTGCAAACCACAGAGACGCTAGGCATAAATGCATCTGTAGAGGCCGCAATAGCTCCAAGCTTCTACCAATAAACGTAGCTCGAAGGTGCAAACGTTGGGTCGTGTGAGTGTGTAGTGTTGTTGCGGACCACTATAACACCAGCAACTCTAGTGATGTTCACTGAGCTTAGCGATATCTTGGCTGTTCATCTCGATGCCATCACGCCCTCTGCCATTGTCTTTACCCCACTACTTTGGATCAAGGAAAAGAAGTCCTAAACTCTGGGCCAACCATTCCATAATTTAGGTGGTTGACCTACCTGCGTTTTTGAGCCCATGCTTCATGGAGGTAAAATAGGGGAAGGTGTTGTCCTTTTGACCCCTTTTTTTAACTTTAATTTTACCCTTTCCGTTTTATATTAACTTGTTTTAGGTTTTAAAAGAAGCGCCTGAATGTTGTCTATAAAATAGTATTTTCTCATGGTCTGAAATTAATTTTAAACATGGTTAAAATTAATTTTCGAAAAAAAAAATGATCAAAGATACAACACTATGTTGTACCTCTGAGCAGGGAATAGTTTTACCTTTGGCCACTTCACACAAATTATAATAATTAGTAAATTGGAGTATTTTTAATGAAACTACTTTTTAACAATGCAACAATACAATTTATCTATGCATATATGATGCACAACAGCAATAAAGATTACAAAAACTGTGAAAAAAGTACTAAATAGAACAAAGTACATGAAAATACAAACCGTTCAAATCGGAAGTTAACTTTAAAATAACTAAATTATCGAAATTATAGTTTAAACAAATTATAATGCCAACACATATAAAAAGAAAAGCCTATTTGTCATACACAATGAGAAAATCAGCTAATCAACACTGTAGCGAGATAGATCGGCACTAAATAACAAACGGTGTTGCAGACGAACTGATTCATCTGCCTTCGATGAATTTGGAAGCTTGAACACAATATAGTTTTTATCTATGTCATACAAATTCTCATTTACCGTAGCAAACCTCTCACTCGTGGTTATTTAATTTCATTAAATATTGTACCTCAAAATATTTTAAATAGCTTTGTGGGAACGAATTCACCTTTTCTTCTAGGATCATCTCCAACTATCTAAAATAATTTTTAAAAATACAAATAAATAATCTGAAGGGAAGTAACTGTAAGATCCGTTGTATCTTTGACTGGTCAACGGTACAACAGTACATGGTGGTCAAAAGTACATTTGCTCACTTTTCACAAAATCAAGCATGTTAATTTTTTTGCAAATTGTAAACTGCATATTTCTTCTAGAATGTCTGTGTTACGTTTTGTAGTTTTCACTAAGAAATAAAATAAATACAATTTCAAGTTATGACATAAATAATCCGAAACAAAATACTTAGTTTTGACTGTTGCAAAACAGTTTTCTTTCTATACGCAAACTAATGAAGCTTTACAAACAATGATACGACAGTAGCTCTGAGGGCAGGAGTATAAACTAGGAATACCAACTCTGAAATTTATCAGTAATACGCTCTCTGGCAAGGGAATGGTTAAAGGTACAACAGGTCAAAGTTACACCACCCCCCAACCCAACACCTACTCTGCGAGACACTCGAAACCCACTTCGCGGTTTTAGCGAAGTCCGTAAATGGTCGCCTGGAGGTCATTCAAATGCCTGCCACGTTCTAACGTTGTTCAACTCCGCGTGTAATATGTCTTAGGATGAACAGAATCGTACCTTTGGAGTTGATTTTTATGCTGCTCTGTTTCATATTCCTTGGGAAATAGACTCACTTGAGTTTTTCGACCCCAACGTGTAGCACAAGAGAAACGCCAAAAACCAAATTGCCCGGGTCTCCATCGTCGACTACAGTCAATGTCCCCGACGAGGTCACTGACGAGTCCGTCGACGATCCGACATCCGTCGTGGCCGCCGATCATACTTAAGTAACGCGGTATAATTACGCTTTAAATAGACGGCTCCCTAAATTAGAGTTAAAATTTACTGCTCTCTTTAAAATTGCACAACCACTGAAATATTCTGTTGAATAAACTGATATAAATATTAGTCTTTTGAGGTATTTAGGTTGAGACACACACATCTACAGCCTGGGGTGAAATGAAAACCTTTTAGAATTTATTCTACCGTGACCAGCGTCCTGTAACGGTTGCGAACCACAAATGTATTGGATGTTATGTTACATAATACGCGTTGTTATTGTATATGACACATTACGATAGTGTGTATGGGGAAATGCTGGTCAAGTCTAGTCAAGTTATGGAGGGCCGAAGAATTCCCTTAGTGTCGATCGCTTTAAGCGATGTTAAAATGTATAACCTTTGATATACGAGAGGAAATTTCGTAAAATTATATTCCTTGCAAAACAATACACAACAGAACAGCATGAATATACACTCGTTTTACGTCTTACTTAGTAACGCAAATTTACATTTCCGTGTATGTCATTGAAAACATGATAGCCCGAAGACGATAAGGACTAAACCCCAGATGTGTTCGAACTTCATTTTGGCCCAGCACTATGTTCCAAGTGCACTTGGATTCATTGACGCACGAAATTGAAACTTTCCGATTCCACGGCTCGTCTTATCACCCCAAGAACGTCTAAGAAAGAAGCACGAAAACGCGCCCCAGCGCCATGTTTCTCTTATCAGGCGCACGCCTCCAACTTTCAAAATAGCTCATTCAGTGCGAATCCATTTTGAACCGCCAGATTGCGATATCACCGCCAGATTGCGATATCGGCCTTTTAATTTCCCTCGCTCTTGAGCTCCATACCTCGAGATCCTTTTCCTGCGCCCAAACTAATTCTAACTTCGCTTTATACTTATGGGAAATCTTTATTTGATAATTAAGTCGTTTCATTTTAAAGAAGGGAGAAAAAGAAACGACGGGCTAGCCGATGAGGAACTTAATTAACTTAGACCGGTCCGTCGTCGCCCGAGGGGCTAGTACCCCCGCCCCCTGCATCCCCTCCACCCAGGCCCCCTCGCACCCCGCCCTACGTCGTACGCCCGCCGTGACCTGGGCCTGGCAACGGCCTCAATTAAGGCGCGGTTTACGGCCTGGCACCGTCGTCCATTGCGGTCCCGAACGGCCTTGGATGCCCCGGCGTCGTGCCTCAGCTTCACCTTTGCTCCCATCCCCCGTCCGCTGGGCCTGATTATGATGTGCAACCCGCAAACAGATATCTGCATAGTATTGGAGAAGTACTGCCCAAGATTGGTTAGATTGGTTTTTTGGTTAGATTGGATTTTCTTTGTTGATGTAAGAAGAAAAAATATGGCACAGGAAAATTGGTTTCTCGCCACACACTGAAATACTCTTTAGGGAGGAACAGTAGACAAACACCAAGTAGCATTAGTGTCAATTGGAATTGACGCTCGTTAATAATTGACGAATCGAGTGTGTGATCGTAATATTATATTTAAATCCAATGACCTCTTCATCAGGTTAAAACGCTTTGCATTGAATGTTTTATATATTGTACTAAGCGTCTGCATGAATTTCATGATCAGTCGCCCTGTATCATATTATTTCCAATATTGAAAAAACTGTTGGGCTAACCACAGATGTATACCAATTGTAATCGAAAGAGTAAACTTAAAAAATGTATTAATTGAATCAAAAATTATTCAGTTGCGCTGTTCAAGTGATACGTTATTGAATAGCACGTTAAATCATCGCTTTCCTAATTTATCTTACCTCTTCATAATGAATAATACCGAACCGTGTACTTACTGAATGCCACAATTGAAATATAATCAAATTTCCACTTATTGGCTACAGTTATACAAAATAGGCCGTGATTTACTAGGAGATTGGATCTTCTAAATGTTGTGTATATCAAAACAAATATTAGGTATTTTGGTGGCAAACGCAGCAGTAATGAATTACATTTTATCTGAGATATATGTTGATTTAGCACTTGAAGTAACTCTAACCCCTCTGATGCTTCACATACACCGTGCTAACGTTTCGTGGCGCGATCCGAGGTTCGATTTCCAGTCGGGGTAAAAATGGAGCTTTAGCTTTCCATTATACTTGAATGAAAGAAAACTCAGGCAGGTCAAGTATGCTAGATACGGTGACGGGAATACGTAATGCTCGCCACATGGCTCCCTTACACTCTGGTGTGGATAATATATAAAAGAAGAGCCCAGACCTGGGAACCCCTCTAGTTGGCAAAAGTCGAGAAACTTCAACCTAAAATACATGCATAAAATAATTTAAGTATATCCTAATGTGATACGCATCAAAAGTAAGAGAATAATCTTCATTAGCACAAATATGAAACATTAAAGGGTGAATTCTGTGAATTGGGGCCAGACAAACGAGAGCCTATATTACTCGCACACGTTTTGTTGCAACACAAGCTCCCTAGTCCTTGCTCAGCGCTGAAAAGCACGGCCCGTTGCGACACGTAGGTCCTTTTCGAAACGTACCAATTTACAATGTTGCCAACATCCACCTTGTATCTACAAAAACATCGTAGTATTTCTCGGGCAAAGCTTTGGCGCGATACATTCATACCAACAGTTGCTACACTGCGATTTATTCAACTCTGCCTCAGGCAGGAATCAGCTGTTGACGGTTTCATCTAATCGGGAGCTTGAACGTCATCATGGTAACGTCATTATAGCGACATTAAGCTCCCGATTGGATGAAACCGTCAACAGCTGATTCCTGTCAAAGGCAGAGTTGAATAAATAGCAGTATAGGTTCTTTTAAGCCTTTTAAGTCTCTCCCCCTCCAATATACTCTTCTTACTGTGGAATATCAAGAAAATTTGCGTGTGTAGTACCTGTGCCGACCTCTTGTTCATCGACGCAGAGCTCCTGAGCGAAGAGAGACAGCAGTGCTCGGCGAGAAGTCTAACATAAGTTGCCAAGAAGTACAATATTTACGGTAATTAAAAGATGATAAAAAAAGTTCGTAGATGTAAATATATATTTGTTTGTAAAACGGTCACGAGATAATTTTTGTCGCATAGTTACAAACTTCAGGTTATCGAACTTCAGGTTACACCACCTTCTAATTGATGGAAAGTTTATACAAGTGAAAAGGGTCACGTGAAGACTCTTACCGGCTGATGTAGCTCAGGGCATCTAATTGATGTCATTGTAGTGCCTCTGACTGAGAGGAGAATTTGAAGGGCAAGCAGACATTGGTCACCGCCAAGTCTCGTGATAAAAGATGCACACGGCACTAATGACCATAGTAATTGACGCACCCGTAAACACGAATTAATCAATCTGAACACTTAAACAAGTTGATAATTGTATGAATATTATAGTCATGAGCAAACACACCCCTACTACGTTCCTCTCCCCTCCCCCTTGTCCCCTCCTCGACTACCACAACCCCGTCTAAGCAAGGGTCCGCGTCGCCCGAGCCCTTCGTCTCGTAGCACGCGACCCGACATCCATCTCCCGAGGCGACCTGGAGGGAGACGGGCTGGCGGGGTGGGGGCCCACGAAGGCCGGATGACCGCGACCAGGACGGCAGACGGCGGGATGAGGGGAGAGCAGGGCAGGAGCAGGGGGAGGATGTGAGGCACGGCAAACACCGCGAGGGCGAGCCTACGAAAGACGGGAAGCAGAGAAAGCGCGGGGATGGCGAAGGAGTTCGTGCGGCAGAAATCCAGAGTCCCTCAGCAGGCGTTACTCCACACGTGCTTCGCAGACCAGCGGATGGCGAAGACGTGTTTTTTCTTCGCGGAATTGACCTATGGAATATCAGGTATAAAAAGCGTTTGGGTGCTTTCAAAGGGAGCAATTGAAAGATTGGTTAAGGGAACTACGCCTTCGAAACTGCAGTCTGCGCGAGCTTCATGATGGTGTGACCCGTTTCCTCGTTCAGAGCTCGTGAGAAGGAACAGTGCGGTGGACAAATGAATGAAATAATTATTTTTATAACATTTTGCTTTAAACATGTAACAAAATTATACGAGAAAAGTTTTCAGAAATTTTTGCGATAGAAACACCAGTGATACGCTTGTTTTGTATAAATTAAACCAGTGGATTGGATATTAAATGTATTTCTTAAAATAATCTGAATATTTGTTTTATAAATATTAATCTGAATTTATACATAATCAAATAGTTTTATTTTTGCATCAGAACAAAAATTAAAATGTCTGTATAATCGGTGCTAAAGTGACCGAGAAATGTGGCTCAGAGCATCAAATTGTGTCTCTACAGAGCCTCTGACCGGGAGGTCCTGGGGTTCGAGTCGCCATCGCGGCAGGATTTTCGATACTAGCTTGTCACTTGTGTTGAATTCAGCCATTGTCTGGAGGAAAATTCTAGCGGCCGGCTGCTCTGCTAGTTTTTCGTGCTTTTTCCGGTCAACATCAGGCGTATGCCGGAGCAGTACTCTAACAAACGGGCCACGGACCGCGCGCAATCTTCCCTTCCTCTTCCTTTTCCTTTCCTCCCTCTTATACACACTTAGACTATACTATCCTCCCTCTTATACACACTTCACTATACTATCCTCCCTCTTATACACACTTACACTATACTATCACTCATGCTGGGAATCCGGTCGGGAGGTTAGACCATGTCCCGGCAGGGCGGTGCCCCGCTAGTGGGAGGTACCTGTTTGTTTGGGGAAAACCTCGCAAATCGGTGTAGGTCTGCGATAGATCTCGCTAGCCAGCAGAGGAAGATCATTGCCACTTTCCGCGATAATAAAATGCATTACACTTACGGAACTAATGACCTTAGCAGTCGACGCGTTCGGAATCACTAATCAATCAATCGGTGGTAATCTGAAGAATTTTGCAAAGTGTTCGCCTTTCATGAACCATCATACGCCCTACATCGATCTTTAACAGTATTTATTGTAAATAAAATCGATTTTATTCTGTATGTGCTGAATAAGATTTAATAACATTTTCTAATTGTTATTTGTCTTAAAAATATTTGATACCCGAAGACAAGGTGCGAGCCACAGTAAGCTACGCTCATTATTTTATATTATGTCAGAATTTTGGTCTCTTCATATTCATGAAAAATACTCGTTGAACACTTTTCGTTTCATATTGTCTTTTTATGTTGATGGCGGGAGGCAGACGCAATATATACAGACACCATTTTAAACAAAGGCGCTTTCGAGTCCTTTGAGTTAATAAAATACCAGATGCGAAAGATAATATTCTTATTTTCCGAACGAGAAAATAAACAAGATTAGAGAAGTCAGTTTTGGTAACCGTGTTCAGAAAAGCGGAAGAAATAACGAAGGAACAGCACGAGGAAGAAAATATTCGAGTGAATATAATTAAATCGGACATCCGTGAAGAAAAATGGGAAAAAGAGAAAAATGAAACGTAGTTTTGCGACAGACTTGGACAGAACAGTGTATTTTAAATAAGTAACTTTAAAAGTTTTCAGTGACAGTTTCTCTCTTCGTGGTAGTAGTCCATGTGTTACTTTTGGAAAATAATCTAACATCTGACTTAAGAAGCATTATGAACGTCGAGGATGGATTTCGTGTTTCGAGTTGCGTTATCGTTCAGACAACGGAAACTTCCGTTTCAATGATCCGTAAAATCGACACAGCAGCATTTGTTACGAGAAAGAGAGAAAAAGAGAACATTTCGACGACTGATTCTCATCCGCCTCCAGTTAGCACATTCACATGAAATAACTAACGTATTATTTAAAAATAACAGCATGTAACGAAAGTTTTACATAACTTTAACCTTTTTCTAAAGATTTCTAGCACAAAAATATAAAGATATTTAACAGTAAAAAGTTTTCTTTTATAGTCATAAAATAATATTTTTGAAAAATCTATTCTTTTATTAAAAAAGTCATAACATAGGTTTAATTAAACTACCGGTTTATAGTAATTTGATGAGGCTACGGATTGATTCAAAACTTGTACACAAGAGTAATGAAAAAGATAGGTTGATCGCTCTACTGTTGTTTTTTTCATTCTTCCTGTGTAGCAGTGTGTAGTTATGGAAGCTCTTCAAAACAATGTAAAACAAGTTGTTATTAATCTATTTCTAGTAATTATATACCATTAATTTACGAATATTCATTAATTTTTTAAAACTTTTAGCAAGAAAATGCGAAATGGCATAAATTATTTGTGTGACATGTTTGTTTTTCACCTTAAATTGGTGAACATCCTAAATAAAAATAACTACTATAAATGAGTTACAAGTGTTTGCCTCATAAAATTACTGAAAAAAAAACCTTTTGCCCCATTGTCATTTACAAAATCCAACTCCGTTTGTAACGGAGGAATTTGTTACCGTTTGTAACGTAAATCGAAACAACGGTTATCCGTTGCGGAGATACCTGAGTGGGAAAATTAATGTAAGGCACTGTCGACATCATTCCGTGCGAAACTTTTCATTTGGTTTGTTTATTACCAATAGTTTCGCGTTTCCCCGTAACACATGTTGCGTTAGTACATCAACGCACCGCTCTGTGAATGTACTGTTCTAGGAAAATCTAGGGAAAAAAATCATTGTTCCCATACTTGTAATTACGTGAACTGATGCTTATCTGGTGACCTCATTCTCGGAATTTATGTACACTACGTCATTTCATTATCCATTCTGATCCTCGTAGTTTGTATAAAGTTTTACAGAGCTCATACCATCCTGACAGTTTTCAATCTGTATTTTAAAAATATTGCGCAATAAGTAGATGTCGCAAAAGTTCACATTGAAACTAAAAGTTAAGGGCAAATTGAAGATCTAGACGTCTTGTAGATTGAAACACACAGAAAAGAAGTACAGTCAGTTCAAAGTGATTTAAAATTGTATTTATGTTCATGTAATTACACGTAGCTTGGAAGTAAAAAAATATAAATTATAAATTATTATAATTATAAATTATAAATAATAAATGATATGGTAACAAAACTAATTCTAAAACCTACTTGCAGTGTTAAGTGTTCATTGACGTAATACTTTTTGATGAACTATCGAATAAAAAGATAAGTATACAATAACTACCGAAACTCACCAGACGTCAGAAACATCATTAATACATTTTAGATATGTGTTGAGGAAATAGTTGATGAAAGATTTTTCAATATTTTGTGTTTTGTTCTTTTCGCAGAGAAACAAGAGCAACGAGCGGGAAATCTACCTGAGGGCTTGCAACTGGGAGCCAGCGGTTATTACTCCTGTGAAGTCTCCACGCAGACACCGATTTTCACCAAGGCCTCCAATGATGAAGAGCTTACAGTCATACGTAAGTGTACTTTCACTCATTTTTATATAACTAAAGTGTTCTCCTCGTTCATATTATTAATTTTTAATGCGCTCTGAAATTGAAAGAAAACTATACAGCTCGTGTTCTTTTAAGAGGTGCCTAAAGTTTTGTTAGATGCCCAGGAACTCGGAAAAAATACAAAAAAATACAAAAAAAAAACCGAAGCAGATTCGATGTTAACTGATATATGCAAAAATTTGATTATGTTATTCTGTCTATTCTCATATTGCATGTACGCTCGTAGTTCTCATTCTCAAGGTGTCACTGTTTATAACGCAGTTGACATGCAAGGCCAAGTCTCCGAGAAACAGGTCACCCGCCATTCAATATGTACAATTAACGTGTTGCATAAAGGATCAGTAACTTTTTTTGTATAATCTTGGAACATAAGTAACCGTTGAACTACGTATCCATATAAACTATTCTATGTATTAATTCCAATAATCGTGAATACTGTTTTTTGTTAAAATATTTAATTTATTGCTGTGTTATTGGTGAGAGTTTTATTTGTTGTTTTGAACAGTGTGCATTCTCCTTTTTGTAAAATCATTTTGTCCAGCTTTTGTCCAGCAGTATTTTTGATGCTGCAAGCTAATAGTTTTTCACTGTTCGTCTTCACTCTTATTCAATTCTATAAAATAATACATCAAAGCTTATAACTGACAGGGAATAAAGGAATAGTTTCATTGTCCAATCAGTGGCTTTGAATTTTAAATGTGGCACGGGCCAGTTTCAGGAGTATTTAATAAAAAACTGTCGAATTTTAAAATCAATGTAAATGGCATTGGTCTTTAGTTTCCCACTTTTCTTAACCGCTTTTAGGTAGCACTTCATTTAACACATTTAATAAGATACTTTTCAAAGAGTTCTTGGTGTAAATTAATACAATTTAATATTTTATTTGTTCATCTTTCCATGATGATTAGTATTCAAGCTAATAATCACACACACCTCCTAAATCTTATTTTCTTAGTTATGAATATGTTTGACTCGTTAACTTTTGTAGAAAAGTATTCACATAGAAGTTTTATTTAACACGCTACTCAACACAAAAATCGAGTTAAAATTACGGCCCACTAATTGGACTTCTAAAAATTAAACGCGCTCAAATATAAAAGTGCTATTTCACTGTTTGAAACTTCCACGCAAACTTTACAAAAAATGAGAAACTATGTTGACTTGCCCGGTATCTGTCGCTGGTACAGCGCGATACGCCGCTTTGTCAGGGCCGGCAGTCCCGATGGGACGGCAGAAAGTGCTGCGCTAATGAGTGGTAATGCCCGGTGCGACGCCACGGATGGAGCTTTGACGGTGACACACATACACTGTTTCGCAAATGGTTTCGAATTTGTTCTCTCGTTGTTTGCCGCGATTCCCAGGTGTCGACGCGGAGGCTCGAGGTGAGAGTTGGAGTTGGGCTATCTACATATAACAGAGCTTGGGTTTTGATGCCACCTTAGAACTTTTTTTAATGGTATATTTATCCAACTTCATACTCTATAATGTTCATTTTTTAAATATTTTTGTAGAATTATGGTTTAAATCTAAGGTGAAGGATGAAGGTAGCAGAAGAAGTGTTTTTCTGTTTGTCAGTAATAAGTTTGGCCGAAAATACGACATAGTACTGTTGGGAAATGGAGATGTAGTAAGTTGAGTTAATTGGAATCCACAGTTTCTAGAAAACTAATAGTTCAAAGATTTACTGTGAATTATGCATTTTACTGTCTGAAAAATAAATATTTTGTATACCTGGATTATTTGCATATTTATCCACTAATATATTCACAACCGCATTTATAATCCAACAAGGATTACTCGGTTTTAAAAAACTTTAATATTAATAGTTGATTTCCACTGTAAATTTTGACAGAGATTTCTGATCGCAAGCCTGAGTATAACATCGCAGCAGTAAAATTGAAGTAGAAACATCGTTATGATTCTTGGATGCCATGTCTGAAATAGATGTCAGTGGAGGAATCCTGAAATCTCGACATCTAATTTTCTTTTGCACAACTTAAACTACTTATCCTATTGTAATATTCATAGTTACTCATAGTTAAGATTGCAGATCGATGCTCATCTAATTTATTTTATTGATATTGGAATGCAACTGATTATTTGTTTTTAATGTTTACTGGTGAAGGAATAGTTAGAACAATATTAGTGGTGTATTAATGGAAACAAATATGTTTGTGACTAAATGAATTAGGTAAACTAAATAAGCAGTGAGGATGCACGAGCGTTTTCCCTTCTCAAAACAATATACCAGAAATAACACTCATGCAATCTGCTTTAAATGTAAAATGACGTTCAAATAGGCAAAATATGCAAAGTTTGTATCACCGTATTGTCTCCTGTCTCACGCCCGAAAACAATATTATTTTATCTTTTACTGTTCATGTTTTTTGTTTTTGGTGATGTGTAACTTTTCTGCTTTAAAATATGAAAAAAATCTTAATTTTTTCATATTTTTATCATTGAGAACAATTACGATATTCTCATAGTCAATTATTTTGGAATTTTGGAATTTTGTAGGTGGTTTGAGAAGTATGGTTTGAGGGATAAAATTATATATTCTGTTTGTGCTGATAGATACTATTTTTAAGATATTCCTTTGTTTGACCAATTTAAACTATATCACATTCCTCACAAGGGATTTTGTAAACTAAGGCCGATGTGTACTGCTTGGATGTTTTACCGTTTTGTTTGCTCAATTTATACTTTATTGTTGTTGTAATAGACAGTTTTTAAATTAAACGTTTGCTTTGATGGTTTAATGTAGGTTATGTTTGGTTAGACTAGGGTGCATTTATGGTGGTTGTTTCCTCTTTGATGGATCCAATGTTATTTTGATAACCTTTGCTGAATTTCTTGTAGTTATTCAGTCGAATCTACATGTAATATTTTTTAATACATAGCAAAGGTTAGGTATTATTCGTGAGAGTAGATCTCACAATTTCCAAATGTTGATGTGAAATTTTTTGTCATAATTTTACTGCTTGACCTGAAAAATTGTCAAACATTGCGATTTTTGGGGATGGGATAATGGGACGAAACAATTAAGACTGCCAAATCATTTATTTTTTTGTACCAGTTGGTGATCAATATGTTGATATAACTTTAACTACAACATTAAGAAAGGTGATTTCTCGAGTACCTGTTATAATTTCCATCGACGAAATTAATTCTATTACGAAAACTATGGAAAATCTGAAGGGCAATTTCTTAAGAAGAGATTTTAATACATGTGATATCAACATTCCTATAGAAAAAATGACGCTATCATTGGTTTAAACTTCCAATTCCTCCACGACTAACTCTACTAAACCAGGTGATGATGGGGTTCCCGTAGGTATAACGAAGGATTGGATGTATATTTGGCCATTAGGAAGATATTAATATTATTATTATTATTATTATTATTATTAAAAATAGGTTTTAATCGAATAAGTCATCAATTGGAACGTGAGTCACTTGTACTATTTTTTTATTTTGTTTAGTAAAATGCAAGCTGAATGTATTATTTCTGAATAAAAAATAAACATCTGAGAGATCAGCGTAGATCCATTGTTATTGGTATGTCAGGGGATTTTGCTGATAAAGTCATAAATATTCTGTTAATTATTTCTGAACATTTTAAAAATACACTTTTATATTAGTTATTGGGGTTTATTGACCTTTAGGTCTTTCTTGTGGTACTTTTGAAAAAAATGTTTATCTAATAATAATTACGAAATCAAAATTACACTATTGTTACCATTACCACAATTAAATAAAAAAGTAAAAGTAAATAAATTAAAAGTAAAATGTGCTTTTTCTAGCACATGCCCATATAATTAGTAGAAAATCGGACTCAGAATAACTTGCGAGTTCAAAATACGATATAGAATAAGTTAACAGGATTATATAAGAATAAACATACAAACAAAACATATGCATGAGAGCGTAGGCTTCCGCGGCCGGAGTCAATATTAAGTTGGCTGTCCGGGTGACGCCGCGTCCATGGCAAAGGTGCCGACGTTTCGGTCGCCATTCTGCGACCTTCCTCAGGGCGTAATGCGCATTACGCCCTGAGGAAGGTCGCAGAATGGCGACCGAAACGTCGGCACCTTTGCCATGGACGCGGCGTCACCCGGACAGCCAACTTAATATAAAACATATGCATGCTAGAAATGTGGTAAATTAAACATAGAATACATCTGCGATTGTATATGCAAATATTTTAAAAAAATATCATTGTTCTTCAAATCTCTGAAGTACATGCAAAATATGTATCCTTTGAAAAAGGTTTGAAAGAAAAATTATGTGAAAAAAACTAAATAATTATGTCATTATTTAAGTTTCCAGTAGTGTAGAACAATGTTTGTCACTCCCAGGCAAAACAGAGTGTCACTTATGCACATACAGCAATTATACATACGCGTATGTACTGTGTTCCTAGCGAGGACATTTCAGTAAGATTTCATGCCTTCATATAATTTTATTCTCAGTCAGTCATTCTCAGTGTTAAAACTTTGATCGAGTTTACACTGCAAAGCGCTTCCAAGTCTCGCTTTAGTTGCCCGTGTCACCGCAGCCGACCCAGTTTCCTGACGCGTGCAGTCTCTAACGGCACGATTTCCACGAAATCGCGCAACAGCCTTGTACGCGCTATCAAGCCAAAAATATTCTGCGAATTCGTCAACGCCAATTCAGTCGTCCTAGTAGGATTGCCAACCGTTCTCCGTCTCCGCCAACAGTCCTCCAATGTCATTAATTATCGTCTCGTCCTCCTTTGCATTTTAAATATTCTCTTTTCAGTACATATTTATCATTTGTTATCATTTATTTTATCACATGGCTAACACTTGCTACGTTGTATCGTTTATTGTTTAATTTAGAGTAGAAATCATGAATATCCTTTTTCTGAACGCTGACACACACATTCATCATAGTGTCTCTGAGAAGCGACCAAAATAAAAAGACGCAAAAATATGCTTTCGCACAGTTGGCAAAACTAATGAGAAAAATGCAACTAAAGCATTATTATTAATTTACTTTTGAGGTTCATTCATATGGCAGAGATTGTCTTCTTTGTTTAATTTATGATACGAATATTTGTATAAATTACTGATTGTATCAATTGTATAAATCTTTGTATAATTTCATAAATTACAGAAAACTCTCGTTATCACTCGCTTAACACGAAAGTCATCCTCAAACGAACAAAATTTGGGTCCCGTCAAAGAAACTTCGTAATAAAGATATATATAAAAATCGGATTACATGAGACTTTATAACAAGACTTCAACTTCTTTGCTTTCTCATTATTTCAGTCCCTTGGAATTCGTGTTAACGGTGTTTTACTGTAAATATAAATACGTAAGTACAGTTTAGTAAATAACATACTTCTTAATAAGATTTTTATATAGATCTACGTGTTCTAGAAATGCGGAAGTTAATAAAGTAAATATTTATACAAAGAAATGGGATGATGCGTTTTTTTTGGGGGGGGGACTTATCGAGTGTCCTTCCTTTTACATGAACATTGTTGGCAACCCTAGTCCTACGTGATCAGCACTCTCGAAAGTTCCAGAACACTTCAAATCCGCTAATTTGATTGGTAAATTAGTCCCCATGTCTAATAGTAAACCCCTCTTTACTTTCCCATGCGCATCACGCACAAGCAAGAAGATTCAATGTTAAAAACTCCTTGAAGAGTGGAAGCAGCCGCACGTCACGTAAATTACTAAAATTGCGCCGTACTGTACGTGCTTTCTTTAAGGATTATTTCTAATAGTTCGGTTGTCTCTTTCGCCGTAGTACATAAACTAAGGCTGATCTGGTAACCATTGTAAGAAGTTACATGCTGAGAAATGTGTATTCGCATCGGAGCACTAAACAAATCTGTGCCGAGTGTAATATCGCGATTTCAGGGTCCGTTTCCGACCTAGCTTGCGTCTTGTGAGATTTGCATATGCAAAACTTCTTCCGCTGTATTGATAATCTCAGTAGAGAGCCTCCTGACTGCGTGCTTACGTGCGCACACACTTAATAACAATTCTGCCAGCTACCGACGTCCCTGCCCGCCTGCCCGACTGCCCGACTGCCTTCCCGCCTCTGTGCATGCAAACTCTGCAAGCCTGCAAGCTCACTACTAGCGTCAAGGCTTCGTCTGTTCGCGTGTTTTCCTTGCAGAAGCAACGCAACAATTGTGAATAAATGTTAAATATGTGTGTGTGTGTTTGGTACGAAGGATTCCACAGGCTGTTCCATTATAATCTGCACTACTGATACATCGTAGGGTTTCAGGTAATGTGTGCAATTCTACCTTTCCGTGCAGTCCACTATTTTGTTAGAGTTCTAGTACATTGTTCTAAAGGCCACCAGACGTATTCAAATGTGCCATAAAACACTTGGAGTGGATCTATTTACTTTTCCTAAACTCTTTCAAATATATAAATATTTACGTAAGTCTTTCTCCATACGAATTTGTTTGGGCATTCCTTGTTTTTTTTCGACAAATCGTAATAATGTCGTGGTACGGTTTTCTACTGGTATCAACACTAAATAAATGAGTCTCAGCTTTGACACCTCAAGACTAGAATAAACTAGATTATCCTCTTCGTAACGCATTCTAGGTGGGAAAAAAAATCTACAGGCCAAGCTTTCATTTGTCTGTATGGATCAACACTTAACAACAATTTCTCAGAGTACTTAGTTTATTGTGGTCAGCTCGCTACTACCATGGAACTGAGAGTGAATAACTCGTAATGACAAAATAGTGGTGCTACCACAGCATATATTATCCCTCATTATTTCTAACTTTTACAATTTTCGAAATTTCCTTGCATTTAATGAAAATTAGACCTGTGCCATATTTTTGAGCGTCCTTTCCAGAGTCAAACAAACGTTGCGCCTTCAAGCGATATTTCAGTAGCAAGGACTCATAAAACATGTATTCTGACTACACAACGTATTAAGGGAAGTTATTTACTACATGTAGGAACAAGATTTATCCCGTTTTACTTTACCTGGGCCAGGTAATAAGAGATTTTTCTGGGGAACATTCGCCGATTTCCGGCGCACGATTACAATTCTTACTCGTTTTTGTAAAGTAAGGCCAGAAAGTAAAAGGAACATCAGACTCAAATGAATGTCAAACAATATCGATGTTGTGGTTGTTGATACTATTACAAAGACCATTATTCTAGGATCTTACAATTGGCATCTTTGTATTATATATAGTATGCTTCCCTTGCTTTACTCCTGGATTCTTTCGTAATATGGACGTGTTTTAGAACTTTTGTCAGCTGATTCTTAATGGTAGTTGTGATGAGTCAAAGGAGACGAGTGCAAAAATATGTCGGTAGATATTTATCGCTAAAATAAATATTAACAGTCTATAGTTTCCCCTTTTTTACTTTCTATAAAGAATACTTCGGTCAATTCAAACACTTTAACATATTTTTTACTAAATTTTGATTAAATATTACCCTAACTGAACATTTTTCGGTGGACGTGGGGCTCATAAAGCACCTCAACATTATTGATTCAATTTTTACTATCTCGTTTTTTCTTCAGCAAAGTAATCGGACACTAAGTGAGCAAAAATATTTCATAATTTTCCTACCATATTTTTTCAAATACACTTAATACATCCATATTAATCCTCCAGTAGATGTAATAATGTAATAGATGTAACACCACTTCACATTACGATTGATTTTTGCACTTTACTTTTGTATGCTTTGGACCATAAATATAGAATGACTCACAGCATTGTGATCTACGGTTCGCGGAAATTACGTAAATATTGAATTGATTTCCAAGAACGAAGGTAGCAAACGTTTCGCACTGCAAGGGACAACTCGACCACTTTTTTCTCCACACTCCACATTACCCAAACCTCATTGCAAGTTGCTTCATTCTCAAATGTGTGCCCTCCATTCGTTTTCTCTCACAATCACTCAGTCATCCCCGTCCTTTTACCACCTTCACTCCATTACAACATCTTCGCATCCTGTCTAAATTTCGTACGACAGTGTTTCCGTGCCTCGACCGTCTCCTAAGTAGCCAGTATCTATCTGTATTTCCTGTTCCCAAAGCGCATCCAACGCTAATCACAATCTGTCTGTTCCTGGTATTCATCGTTGGCCTTCGTTTCTGTACTCAGTGCCTGTCCGCAGCTCGGTCCCCAATCTCAGTGCCTGCTTCAGACATGTTCTCGCCATGCCTGTTCTCTCCACGACCTCCTTATCTTTCGTTCTCAGTTAATGTGTATTCCTAGCCACTGTCCTAGTTCTCAGTCTCTGCACTCAGACTTCTCCCTCTGTTCCTGCCTTGTCCCCAGCCTCAGTTCCCGCCTTCGATTCCCATTTCCGTCCTCAGTCCCCACCCTCAGTTCCGGTCATCAGTCCCAGTCTTCAGTCTGTCTTCAGTCCCCCTCTTCAGTCCCCCTCTTCAGTCCCCTCTTCAGTCCCCTCTTCAGTCCCCTCTTCAGTCCCCTCTTCAGTCCCCTCTTCAGTCATCGTGGTCAGAGTCTGTTTTCAACCTCCATTCTCAACCACTGTCCCAATTTTCTCGTTCTCTCTTCGCTCGGTCATCGTCCTCACAACTTTCTTTTACATTTTCTTGCATCGCTACTTCTCAGATCGCATCCTTTACCCTCTCCGTTACACGCAGTTCTTGATCCTCTATTCCCTACCCCCTGACCCCGCAACCATGCTCTTCTCTCTTCCGTCTCTTTTCTCCCCCTGCTCCTCCGCACGCCCTTCTGCAGTGCGCCACGCGGCGCAGCGCGAAGAGGGTTCTGGTCGCCATCGACTGGCGTCGTGCGCCCACGGGTCGAGGCAGCCCGCGAATAATTCACCTTAGCTCGTGATTAATTCACTGCACAATGAGGAAGCGGAGGCCCGGTCGTGAGCGCACCTCTGCCCCGGCGCTTCTCCTCCCGCCCCCGCCTCGGCTCGCGCTTCCACCCACCCGCCCCCGCCTGCGCCCACTGCCACGCCCCCCCCGCCGCTGCCCTCGCCACGCCACCGCCCTCGCCCCCAACGCCCTCCCCCGCCACCGCCCTCGCCACGCCACCGCCCTCGCCCCGCCACCGCCCTCGCCCCGCCACCGCACTCGCCTCGCCACCGCACTCGCCTCGTCCCTTTCCGACCCCACCCAACCCCGCCCCGTCCCCGCCTCTGCCCGAACCCCGCACCAACCCCGCACTCGGCCCTGCACCTGCCTTGCCCCCGCCCCGCCCCTCCCCCTCCCCGCCTCGCTCCTCTCCGCCCCGCCCCTCACCCGCCCGTGCGCATGCCCAACACCCGCCCACCTCGATTCGCCCGATGCACTGTACCACAGCCACAATACTTGCACGGCTGCGCTTAGCTCTGAGCTAGCATTGCCTCTGACTGCAGCTACTCTGAACGGCAGGTCCTAGGGTTCCGGTCCAGACTGGCAGGATATTCGATATTAGCTACATAGCTGGGTCGAGTTCAGCCGTTGTTTGGGGAGACTTGTTGCGGCCAGTTGCTCTGATCGGTAGTTTTCTCTGGTTTCTCCGAGCGATACCAGGCGAATACTGGAGCATTACCCAAACAAAGAGGCAACCGACCGCGCGATCTGTCCTTTCTCTTCTTTATCCTATCCTCACCCCTTATCTATACACATGTCGGGAGACGAGTGGGGACTGGGAACTTCTTCCAGCTAGGGCGGTGCACCGCTATTAGGAGTTACTGTAACTGCCCTCCTTGCGTGTCCCTGTCTACTGTTGCAGCTTGCTTTTACTACTTCGTGCTTCTTTTCTTCTCCAGAATGCAGGTCAAATTACGCATGCTGAAAGCTTGCTCACTGTTTCCTTACCTAAATTAGTAATTTTCAGTGCGGGCAGAAATTGAAAAAAAACTATGCAGCCTTCAACCTTGTGAGAGGAAGCTATGTTTTTGTTAGGTATCCGGGAGCTCGGGAAAAATTCAAAAACGATGAAATAGTTTCGATTTTGACTGAAAATGGAAATATTTGAGTCATTCAGTCTATTCCCATGCTGTGTGTACTGACTGAATTCTCATACTCAGGGTGCCTCTGCTTACGTCACGGTTCTCTTCATGCCACTATAAGGATCCCAGGAAGAGGCTAACATTTATTAAATGTTTGCTTTTCACATGTTGCGTTATAGAATAGTTTTTTATATTATTTGATTGTAATGAATTATTATACTGTGTATACTTAAATACTACACTGATTTTGTAGTATCGGGAGTAATTTATTTGATGATCTTGAGCAAAGTGGGTACTACGTTATGCAAAGTGTGATTTTCTTCAAACGTTTTTGCTGCTGCAAGGCACAAGTTAGAGTCCCTTTTCATCAACACACCTCCACAACTTATTCGTAAATTTTTCCCTCATGAATGTGGTCACCGTTTACTAAATTTTGTTAATCACTCTTTGTCTCATCTCTTGTTCTTCCGCTTTTCCTTCAAACTCGTATTTCCAATCCTTAATCCTGTCAGCCCTATTTCCCTTGTTACTCTCCGCCATTTGAAAATACCTCTCACATTACGCTTTCCATTTTTGGACTCCCTCTACCCTTAAAGCTGTCATCTATATGCTGCTCTTATACGCATCACAGTATTCTCTCTCATCTTCTCACAATGACCTTTTGGTAGAATGGCCTTCATTGTACTTTACAGCGCCGAATGCTTCTCTACACTGCTTCTGTTCCCTCTTCCGGCCTACACCATCCACTCTGCCTGTCTACCTGGAGTGTCTGTCTCCATGTACCATCAAAAATCCCTGTCTTCCCTTCTCTTTATCCTATTCATTCTCCCTCACCACGCTGCTCTCGCCTTCGCTTCGGTGTACTGTTCTTCTCCCGCCCGACTCCGCTTACACTGTCCCTCCCCCTACCCCCGCCCCCCGCGTGCCACCCGAGCTAAGTTACTTGCCGGGTTAATGGGGATGTTCCACATGTGTGCCCGGCCCCGTGAGATTGGCTCGACCCTTTTAGCGCCGTTATGCTAATTAACGAAGCCGAGCCCGCAGCAGCCACCGCCTCCGCCGCAGCTCGTGGCGCGGGCGCGGGCGGGGCGAGGGGAAGTGGCTCGGCGGCGAACGAGGTGCGGAGGTGGGGAATGGGTGGGTGCGGGTAGGCGCTGTGGGTGGGCGTGGCGGAGGTGCAGAGTGCAGAGTCGGGGAGTGAGAGGGGGATGGGGTTGGGAGGGGCGGGGCGAGATGGGCGCAACGCAAGGGCAGAGCGCGGTCGGATGTGTGTTGGAGGTGGAGCGGGGCCGGAGGTGGGGTGCGGGCCAAGAGGCAGAGATGGAGAGGGTGAGGCAGGGAGACTGAGGCGGGGGACATAGGCGGTGTGAAGCGAAGAGGGTGAGGTGGGGAGGTTGAGACGGGAAGGCTGAGGCGCGGAGGCTGAGGCGGGGAGGCTGAGGCGGGGAGGCTGAGGCGGGGAGGCTGAGGCGGGGAGGCTGAGGCGGGGAGGCTGAGGCGGGGAGGCTGAGGCGGGGAGGCTGAAGCGGGGAGGCTGAGGCGGGGAGGCTGAGGCGGGGAGGCTGAGGCGGGGAGGCTGAGGCGGGGAGGCTGAGGCGGGGAGGCTCGGGCAGGAAGGCTGTGGTGGAGAAGTTGGGGCGGGGAGGTTGGGGCGGGGGGAAGCGCAGGGGAGCCAAGGGAGAAAGGCGTGGGCAGGGCGAGGGGGAGGGGAAGGACATGGTGGGGGAGGAGGCACGGACATGGTGGGCGGTGCAGGCGGCGTATTGATAGCTCTCGTCTGTTGGGTGGTTAGCCCCAGTCTCGCATCGCGTCCACTAGCACCCACGCTTTACAGCACCTTTCACGCGCAACTTCAAAATTGCGGCTAATCTACGAAGTTAGCGTCCGTGTACGCAACGTGGTGCAGTCTGCTTCGCGAACCGATAACGTTAATGTCGCGTTTAACTTAGCGTCTCGTGTTGCGTGTTCCCTCTTTGGTGGACAACTGCACGTGGACTCTCCATTCAATCTATCGCGTCCTCTATCGAGAATAATTATCTTTATCCATTAATAATGCTTGCAATGTGATTTGAATTTTTTTTGTTAAAATTTAAATGAATCTTGCACAGAAAAAATTGTGTTGAAAAAAATTATTTTTCTATGAAATATATTTCGAAAAAACGTAATAGAAAATATGAGGGAGTTGATAATATCTTCCCAGTTCGCTACGCGTATCAAAAAGTTTTGTGATGCAATAACACTGCTCAACCGCAAATCTGCGACGTGACAAGCTCCATCAGTTCAACATGACCCCCTCAACACTAAAATATTAAAAGTCGTCTATATTGTTCTTTTATTTTCTCGCTACGGAGTAGAGGGAAAGTTATGTAATGATGCGCGAGAAAACAGCGAATTTTTGGCAGAGAAACTCTTATTACAGGGCACCGGTAAAGAAAATGTGGATAAACCCATTAGCTAAATTTAGAAAAAAATCCTCCAACACGTGGTGTAGCCAGAATCAACATTTTGTGGGTCCTTGATACCTAAAAATCGAATGCCAGCAAAACGCCTGTCCGTCTGCCCGTCCGTCTCTGAACAACACTAAAGGCTAAACCGTTCAGCCAATTTTCTCCTAAATTGATATTCCCAAATCGATCTGGCTGATGTCGTAGCCCCTTGACAAAATTGAAACCGAAGTTTTAATTTTGGAGTACTTTACATGAAGAACCTAAGATATTTTCCAAATTTTCAAAAAAATGACTTCGCTTTTGATTAATTTTTGTTGATAGATAGTGTGAAGGACATTTAAGAGAATGGTGCAGGTCTCATTTCCGTTGATAACTCTGATTTTTCAAAAATTGCAAAAGTTCAAATGTTTCTAGCGTCTTCCTACAACTAAAATATTAAAGATAGAGATGTTTCCCTTAATGAAATCTGTTTCTTAAAAATAGATTTTGAAATAAGATCATGTATAATTTTTCGAAAATTGGAGCTCTTTTCGCATAATTTGGGGTGAAAAATACGGGGGGGGGAAAGTATGTGCTGTTTTAACACCACCAGTTTCATAGAACAGCCGATTGTTTCTGAAGGTTTCGCGGAATTCCACGTTCCACTTAGATATGTACTGTCAATATAAACGTCTCTAAATATTTGGTTTTGTCAGTTATCTCGCAATTCCAAATCAGAAAGTCTGTAAGCAATGCTATAAACAAGCTATTCAGAATGTATTCTAAGAGTGCAGTTCAAACAATTCTTTCTTCAGAGCCCAGATGCGCTCGTAGTTGGTTCCTGTGTGTTTCAATACGATTTAACTGCTGTAAAGTAAGTGGCTTTCTTTTTGAAGGGTACAAATCCATGGAATGTGTTCCGGAATAATTATTAATACCACATAAATGTGTTAACAGTCAAATCATGTGTCTTATATTTGTAGTCAAGTTGTGCTCACTAGCCCATGAGTAAATATAACTTCCAATAATAAAAATAATAACAACTTTGTTTTGGAAAATTCTATGGAATGGCTAATTTTAGAAACAACGTAAGTCACGAGACAAGTCCCAGGACGGACAAAATACCTTCTTATGTGGCTATATTTCTCAGAAACATTGTGTTAATTTTTTTAAAGTTGTTTTCTTGTCTCATTCTCTCTCAACGTTAAATTGTTTTTTTTTTATTTTTTACTAACAAACATGGTTGACTTATATTGTTTCTGAAATAAAACATACTAGGACAAGAAAAGTATTGTCATTCATTAAATGCTTCATTATCTGAAATATATTTAAAATATATTTGAATGAACACCTTAATTAGAAGGAATTGTTACATTTAACTAATTATTTCTGTAATAAATTATTCGCGCACTGCCTAGTTTTGTAATTCTACAGAGAACGCACCCACTTCTTCGTGAGAGATATACTAGTACTCCATTCACTTCTTGATGGCGTCAATCGATTTTTACATTGTCATACTTACTTCGTAAGAAGAGAAAGTCATCTAATTGTGCACGGAAAATGGCGAATTTTCGGCAGAAAAATTGTTATTGACGGGCCCTGGTATGCAGATAAATCCTATTCCTATCAATATTAAATTACTTTCTCTAACGTGTGGTGTAGCCATGTTTTGAGGGGCCTTGATACCGATTTAGGGCAAAACGTCTGCCTGTCCGTCTGACCGTCTATGGCCAACGCTAGCGCCTAAACCGTTCAGCCGATTTTCTCCAAAATTGATATTCCTCGGTTGATCTGAACGAACTCGAGGTTTTGCGAGTTTCAAAAGGATATTTTGATTTCTGAGGGAATTTTACAGGAATGGTTAAAAACATAGAAACACGGACTGACTTGACCCTCCATACCGTGTGATTTTAATTTTGACTTCCACAGTTGTATGAAGACATTTGGAAGTTTTCTAAGTTAGTTATTGAAGTACTTATATATTCCAAAGTAAATTTAGTCATCTCACTAAGCTCTTTAGGTCCCATTTCTTCATGATATACGAAGAATGTGGCAGAGTCATCGTTCAGGTAATGGACACAAGTATTTACTGTCGGCGCAAGTTTTGGGCTGATATTGTAGGAAGGTTCAAATTTTGCGTCAGTGCACTCTGCAATTACATCGTCCTGAATAAAATCGATCAGCTGTTTGAACTTCAAAGAGAAGCCACTTCTCGCGCTTTAATGCAGAAAGAACACAAGTCACTGACTTATGTGGTATCTTCATTCATTCCCATTTACGTGCTCTTCAGAAACTACCTCAAGAATTGCTTGATATTCGTTATAACGGTCTGAAACGATGCATATAGATACAGAGAATATGATTCCATTAAAAAGTCAAAATAGCAAAAAAACCTGACTTATGTTGTTTCTGAAATAAACCATTCATATTAGTAGATGAAGGTAAAATTTAATAAACAAAGTCAAATTTCTAGAACTCTTGCTCCGCCTTCAGTGGGTTACCCAAGCAACGTGGTTCACATTAAAACATCAGCTCCCATCCCATAATATGGCGGCCTCGTAGCTGTTTCCAGCACATTGCGTGGCTGTTTTTTAAGAACCATAACAGTTGACACGTCAGGAAATACAAAATAATCAATCTATCGACTGTGTTGTACCAATCAAACGTTCTTCATAATTCCAATATCGTAAACCCATTTCATGACAAAACAATCCCTCTACTCACTTCAACAATGTCTCAACGTGCATCCAGACGCTTCTTAATAATGTTATCTCTTTCACGTTTTTGTTGTTTCCTTGATTCATTGAGAAAATGTTGAAATAGTCCCGTGTTTTTCTTCTGGACTTAAATGTAGCTTCACTATGCGCAAGTTTTATTTAGCTCTCCCTTTGCTGGTAGTGGTAGGAGTAGAGCCGGGGTTGGATTAGTATTTTGTTAGCAATGCAAAACAATCAAATCAGTAATTCGCTTGCCAATGCAGGTTTTTCTGTAACTCGGGAAGAAAATGTCTCCTTTTTTCAAATGTTCCTAACCTCGCCCTTTTTAATTTAAATGTATTATTATTGTTAATTTTTGTTTGTATTATTTTATTTTTATATTTTCAAACATCCTTCAGCTATTTACATTTAAGAAGGGATTTTGGAGCTCAAGCAAACGTGCGCAGATGCTACCTCTTCCCCTTTCGTCACATACAGTTTTTACTGTTCTTTGAGTAAATAAATCAAATCAAATAGTAATCTTGATCACTAACCGAATCCGCGACCCGTTTCCAATCGTTTCTAAATGCCTCCACACGTCTCCACTCCATTTCTTCCAGCTTTGCCCACCTCCACCGACCTCTATTCGCATCCCGAAGCTTCTAAATGTGTACAAGTGTTTTAGCGGATGCCAGTTCCTTAGAAAAGATACAGCTACTTCGGCCACATCCAGAATTTTTCAAGCGAGTTATAATCTTCCCATTAATTATCGCAACTTACTTATCTCCACCAGCCGTATACCTCCCTTTTACTTTGAAGGGTACTATTTTATACGTTAATCCATCTCCACTTCGGTGGAGAATTTTCTGTCCGTTTCCCATCTTCACTTTTCTCGCGTTCTCATCGTATCCTGGTCAACCCCCCTCCCCCACCAGACCCGTACACGCGCTCTTCCGGCCCTCTTGCAGTCAAGCCTTCGGGCGCCTGCTACGCTACGTTCCCCGCACTGTCACCGCGCAGTCACAAATACGTCCGTCAAGATATAAGCCCCCTCCGTTTCCACGGAAACTACACAGGAACACACTCAAATGAGGGGTGCATATTCACGGCCGCACTCGCATACAGTGTCGCTCCCCATGCACTTCTACGACACTCCCTCCCTCCATCTATCCATCCATTCTTTCCTGCGATCCTGTAATCTTTCCCCCACTTTCAAGACTTCCTGCTGTGTCAGATTCATCACTTGGCTTAAATACGGTATACAATTTTCAATTTTATTAAAAAATCCAAAAGATTTTTTTATAATAATAATTAAGTAAACATTTTATCGAATATTTCGTATGTCATAGATATCTTGTATATATCCTAGGATGGCTCGTGGACAGCTAGCGAGCTTTCCGTGGTGCGATCACGGGTTCCATTCCCCTTCGAGGCAAAAATACAACTGTAACTTTGTAATATTAACGTCTCAGTTTCTTTGTAGCGTCTCTGTAGCTGTATGATGAAAGAAAAGCTCGCACAAGCCAAGTAAGCTAGATATGTTGATAGGAATGCATAATCCTAGGGTGGCCCGTGGCTTAATGGTCAGACTGCTCGCCTACCACAGCTGGTGCCCAGGTTCAAACCCACGCGGTTCCAAGTGGATTTTATGGTGGACAAAGCGGGTTTGCGACAGGATTTCTCGGGATTCTTATGTTTCTCCTGCCAATATGCATTCCATCGGATTGCTCCATCAGTCAATCCCTACCCCTTAACCTCAATTCCGCTAAGGGTCTACAGATCACAGCGGCGTCCAGGCGATATCCAAGAACTAGCTGGGAAGGGCTACGGCCATCTCAGCGGTTAAGAGATAGGTAGGGTCTCGGCCTGGCTAACTAGGGAGAGGGGAAGTGGTGAGGGAGTGGGGCCTCCTCCTAAGACCCTAGATATGGATAGCAGAGAGTGGATGTAATGCCAGACGGGGGAAGGGGCATAGCTTGAAGCTGGCACCTGAGGGGAAAACAGAGTTTAGTTTAGAATACGTAATGCTTGCGACATGGCTCATTTACTCCTAGGCGTGGATGATCAATATCAACAGGACCCAGGCCTAGGAAAACCTGTAGAAGGCAAACGTCGAATTATTCCAACCCTAAAATGCCATATACATACACCTTCCATTAATTAGCCATGAATCCCTGTAGCAGATACGACTACGCTGGTTACTTGAAGGCTTGGATTGCCTATCCTACATTACTGACTCCCTGTACCTTTTTAAAGGAACAGACAGGACTCTTAAGCTGCTGATATTGCTAACTTTGTTGCAGAAGGAACCCCAGAATCAAAGTATTTTGGGAAGCAGAAGAATGATAGCGCCGTTAATCAAACTATACGCACGAAGTCATCGTAAGGTGTCCAGGTGAATATTATAATTACTGAAATGCTTTTCAATGAAATGCAATTATGACAACCCGAAAAAAAAGGATACGACGTCTTAAACAATAGAAATTAATTTATCTACTCAAATTCGCAACCTGGTAAACGTTTATTTATGTCCTTTTGAACAAACGAAATCCATTTAATTGATTGTGCCAAGTTATTGAAGGTGCAATGTAAACCAAGGATAAAGCGTCATTTCTACTTTCATTTAGTTCTGCAAGCGAATTGTTTAGGATGCTAGTCGCGTTGTGAAACGTTAAACTTGTGTTCGATAAGCTTCCAACACCAGGCTTGCACAGTCATAATTCTCGGCAATATATTATGCCTTGGTGCGTCATCTTACACACCGGCGCCCCGTGCGTGATGCAGAGCAGTAAAACGCTCCTTGCCAGTGCGCACTTGTCCCAGAGTAGTGATCCGGGAAATCTTAGACTGGCTGAGATGGCTCAGGCAAAATCTAATGTCACTACAGTGTCTCTGACCGGGAGTTCTAGCGTTTTAGTCCAGGCAGGCAGGACTTTTGTCACTCGTTAGAAAGCCCCGTCGAGTTCAGCCGCTGTCTAGAGGTGAATTCTTCCGGCCGGCTGCTCTGATTGGTAATTATGTGTGGTTTCTCAATCATACATCGAGAGAGGTGGCTCAGTGCATCAACTGATGTCACTGCAGTGCCTCTGACCGGGAAGTCGTAGGTTCGAGTCCCGACGGCGGCAGAATTTTCGACACTAGGTTGTCAGGTCGAATTCAGTCGCTGTCTGGAAGAGAATTATACAGGCTGGCTGCTCTGATAGTAGTCTTCCGTGGTTTCTCCGATCACCACCATGCCGGAGCCTAACAAAGTACCCTAACAAACGGGCCACGTACCGCGCGCAATCTTCCTTCTTCCTTGTCCTATGTCCTTACACACACACTTACACTAACATGCACTACACTATCATACATGCTGGGAGACCGGTAGGGCGCTTAAAAGTTGTCCCGGCTAGGGCGGTGCCTGGCCGATGGGAGACAAGTGGCTGGGGAAAACACCGCTAGTCGTCGGTAGGTCGGTGCCGGATTTCACCATCCAGCGGAGGAAGATCACTGCAACTTCCTGATGAAAAACATGCACTACACTTACGGCAAATGAACTCTGTAGTACAGATGCGACATCGATGTTTTCAGAACATCGATGATTCTACAAAAACATCGATGTTTTATACATCAATATATTGAATATTTTATTTCTTGAACTCGATATTTGCTGCTCGATGATTTGTTCATGAATGACAATATTTTCTATTCACAATTTTATAAAAGTTAAATAATAACTGATGGAACCACTATGTGTTCGAATCAGACGAACATGGTTTGTACTATTTTCATCGATCACACTATCCTTCGTGCGAGATGATCCTGACGATCTAGTATTTCCTTCGTCTTTCATCGTATTTTGCACACGAAGAAGCGTTTTATAACTTTATTTTGTGATAAATTTTAGTGATAAAATAATGTACACGATCATTGTTAAATTAAATTTTGTTGCGCGCGAATTTATTGTTAGAGATTACTAAACAAGCTTTAAAATATCGATGTTTAAAAACATAGATTGTTTTCGTTCGATGTATTATTAACATTGATGTTTTAATTTTGAACACCGATGTTTTGTTGTCAATGTCGCATCACTACTCAGTAGTTACGCACCGGAATCACTAACAATCAATCATTCAGTCAATCAATCAATCCAAACAATACCCGCTGAGGCGGTGCCCCGGCTGATTAAACTTTCTTTTCTTTTGATCCCCGGTACTCTCCGTCGGGACGTTGCCATCGCAGCTACTTACGCAGGTCAATACGTTTCCTTTGTGAGGCTGTTTGGGGATGTTGACTCACTCAACGTGACAAATTAATAATTAAACTGGGCTGTCTGCGCTTCTGTTATTTGGCGTTTTCCCGTTTACGCTCGGTTACAACTCAGCTAGAAACTGCGCCCTGTCCCGTCCACTTAACATATTCTTCTTCTCTGTTAGCTATCATTGTTTTGTTCGCCGCTTCATTGTCGTGCTCTCTCTTTGTTCTGAGGGGCATCCGGTGGCTGGGGACAAATTCCGATGGAAGAAATCTTCCGCTTAACTTGTAACATCCCCACGTGGTCTCTCTTACTTCTTGCCTTTCTTGAACCTCTCATTCGGATTACATCTTTGTATCTTAGGCAATAGTTTTTTTATTCCTTCTACCAATATGGTTTAAGGTTTGTTTTCTGTGCAATTTCACGTCCTATGAATTTCTTCAACTAATTTGACAAACAAGTGAATAAAGAGATGTAATTGCTGAAAAATATTCCCTTATCGATGAATTGAACGCACGAATTAATTGAGTGTAAAATGTTTTTTTTTAATATTTCTTATTAACATATTTATAAAAATAGTTGGACCCATGCTAACATTCCGCACTTTGTAAATCAATGTTTCAAAAGTGAAGTTAGTTTCATATTGAATCCCAACTTTAGGCCTGATTTCGAACAGTACATTAAAGCGTTGTTAGCTCTGAAGGCTAGACCTACTAACAAGTCAATATAATTTTACATAGATTTGTAGTTTCTGTTCGTTTCTGACCTCGCTGCTACAGATTTTGTGTCACCAGAAGAGGTAAACCTTCACTAAGCCCTTCGTTTGACCTGATTCCCGGATATTTCCTTACATGATCGTCAATATATCGTCCACCACATGTGTCCAGCACATTGTCTCAAACTTTCCCAAAAGTGCTTCCTTAAATATTCCCCTCAATCTTTCTCACTTGTTCCCGCATTCTTACCTTTGTTATTAAGAAATACTTTTATAAACACACGTTACACGTTAGTACCTCCCCTGATAGATGTTCAAGGCATCCTGTGTCACTGCAGACCCTGCGATCAGGAGGTCCTAGGTTAGAATCTGGACGGTGGCAGGATTTTCGACACCAGCTGGTCAGCTACATCGAAATCAGCTGTCTGAAGGAGAATTCTTGCGGTCCGGTGCTTGATCGGTAGTTTTCCTTGGTTTCTCCGATCAACACGAGGCGAATGCCGGAGCAGTGCCCTAATAAACAGGCCATGGGCCGCGCGCGATCTTTCCTTTTCTCTTCCTGGTCCTATCCTCTCCTCTTATACACTCACTAACATGCACTACACTACCACACATGCCGGGACACCAGTCTGGAGCTTAGTGTATGTCCCGGCTGGGGTGGTGACCCGCTGGTGCGAGATACCTCGTAGGGGAAAACCTCGGTAGACGACAGTAGGTCGGTACCGCAGCTCGCCATCCAGTGGGGAAGACCACCACAACCTCTGGAGCAAAAACATACACTACATTTAAGAAACAAATGCCTCTAGTGGTTGACGCGCCCGGAATCACTAACAATCAGTCAATCAACCCTAACAGATGAGAAGGGAAGTTCTGAAAATTAGAGGACCCACAAGAGCAAAACTGCAAATTCTGCAATAGAAAGGCCTCAAAGGTTCTTCGCAAAAAATGACAATGTAAACAAAACAGAACTTTTAAAAAATTGTTTTAAAAAGTGAAAACAGCTTCAGACTAGAATCCAACTTTCAGCGTTTGTGGCAATCCACGCTACGGAGTGACGGCATTATAAACAAGATAATAGAGCGTCCAAAAGACTTGTTTTATAGATTACGGCATAGAAACAACTTGTGTCTCTGGAACATAAAAAATTAGATTTAAGGCTCTAGACGCATGGTTTCCGAGTTATACACGATGGGAAAGTGCGTTGCGGCGTAATAATTTTGGCATCGCTCGAGGCGAATATCACACTGCCGCACAGAGCGAAGGCACATGGAGCATACAGAGATGACATTTCCAATTTTTTCTTCAACTTCCATCTTTGTATTTTAAAAAGGTTTTGAATATTTAAATTGCTTTCAATATATTTTGTACCAGTTTAACTTCAGTTAGTATGTTCCAGTTAGTAAGTTCCTAAGTTATGTTTGTATCACCAATATTTGTATCACTAACTACATATTTGTATACTATCCTACTTATCTTGTGTGCCAAAGTACTTTATATATGTGGATTGAGGAGAGAGAGCCTCATTGTCTTCAATGTTTTTTTATATAATTTTGGGGAAGGGGTAATTCCCTATCCAGCAGAAATATTCTCACGGGATCCATGGTTCTAATCAAAGTAAAATCCCCCATCTCTGCTTAACGTATTATATACACATAAAGAAGGGATTATAGGCAAAATACAGGTTTCATATGTGTCCCTTCAAATGGATTACACTTCACCTATTATTTCTGTATTGAGCAAGAAATAATTCATGAACCGTTTCTGTCTCCTCCGTTTCTCTCTCCTCCCTCTTTATCCTCCCCTCTCTCTCTTTCCCCTCTGTATTCTCCACCTCTATCTACTCCCCTTCTCTCTTCCCATCTCACCATCTTTCCCCCCTCTCCACCGTTTTCTCTCCTTCGTTTCTCCCTTTCCTCCCTCTCTCCACTCCTCTCTCCTCCCTCTCTCTCCCCCCCTCTCTCCACACCCTCTCTCTCCTCCCCTTCTCTCCTGCTCCTCTCTCCCCCCCTCTCTCCTCCCCTCTCTCCTCCCCATCTCTCCTCCCCTCTCTCCCTCCCCTCTCTCCTCCCCCTCTCTCCTTCCCCTCTCTCCTCCCCCTCTCTCCTCCCCCTCTCTCTCCTCCCCCTCTCTCCTCCCCCCTCACGCCTTCCCCTCTCTCGTCCCCTCTCTCTCCACCCTCTTCATCTCCACCATCCCTTCTCTAGCTTTCTCTTTTCTTGCCTTCCGCACATGTATCCGCTATTTCAGCCATCAGCAAGTAGAATTATGCTTTCCCACGCGTTGGATCACATCAACGTCTTTCGCTCGCCCTCCCCTAAGCTACTTCCACACAAGACATCTTTCCAAACCACCATTCCGCGTCTTTCTCCGCCGGTACGATATCTTCTCTCTCTCTTTTTCTGTATCTCTCTCTCTCCCGTTTTCTTCTCTGTGGCTCCATTCGCCCATCAGCCGGCAGTCCTGGCCCTCCTACCGCCCTTCCCTTCTTTCCCCTTCACTCCCTCCTCTCCTACCACTTCCTTCTCCCAATCCCCCTCTTCCCCTCTTTCTTGCCTCTTCTCGTTCCTTTTTCCCCTCGTCCCCTTCCACATCCTTCCGTCCCCCCTCCCACCTTTCTCCACCGACTGTCACCCTGTCGCTACCTCCTCCCCTCCATGTCGCCTCCATTCTGCTCCCCTCACACCCAAGGGAGCCGAGCGAAGTCCTTAACGAGATCGGGGCGCGCCCGCAGCATCCTAAGCAGCGAGGCGGCGCCGAACCCGCGGCCTTTTATTACGCAGCCCTCGAATTACTAATGACGTAAACATAATGAGTTGGCTTCGCCGGTATTTGTGTACATTCTTCGGTGTAATGAGTGCGGTGGAGTGCGGGCGGTGCCATCCGCGTCGGCGATTGCGTGCCGTGCATGCACGATCGCACACTTTGCGACTCGGGCTGAAGAGTGCTTCTCGGCGCGGAACTGTGGATGGACATACATAGCAGATTCGTGATAAATTGCGGAGTTCGCGATTGGACTGACGAAGTGATACCATGGCGGTAGGCTCGTGGTGTTTGGGAGTCGTTCCATTTCCAGATACGACAAGAAAATGTTTGTCCGTTGCTGTTCACTCACATTTTCCGACGTTAAATGGGAACTGATTCAATACCTGATCACCTGTGTAGTAGTTTCTGTTTGTTCCAGATGCTTTATTTCAAGCATTTCTATACATCGATTCCCCTGTGCCTTTGAATAAGATCAAAGAGGGGAAAACATTTCTTTCATTTAGTTATAATTAAAACAATGATACATTCAATTTGTCTAAAAATAAAGGTTTGTAGTATAACTAAAAAATTGTCGCAAATTATTGCATGTTTCAAAACATGTCAATATGGTATTACAGTCGTTATATGAATGTAAGTAATAAATATCAGTATTATTCATTAGTAGTGAAAACAATCACTTTCTCCGGATAGACTCCAGACCAGATGTATGAATATTAATGAAATACTCATTTGAACCCAAACGATGAAATAAAGTTAATATCTACCTTTTATATGAAACAGCTTATTTCTTCTGATTTACGAATGCCGGCTTGTTCCACAATAACATTCTTCAAGAACGGAATATGTTCTCGCCAATACAAAGTACTCTCTCCGTCTCTCTTTCTCTCCGTCTCTCTTTCTCTTCGTCTCTCTTTCTCTCCGTCTCTCTTTCTCTCCGTCTCTCTTTCTCTCCGTCTCTCTTTCTCTCCGTCTCTCTTTCTCTCCGTCTCTCTTTCTCTCCGTCTCTCTTTCTCTCCGTCTCTCTTTCTCTCCGTCTCTCTTTCTCTCCGTCTCTCTTTCTCTCCGTCTCTCTTTCTCTCCGTCTCTCTTTCTCTCCGTCTCTCTTTCTCTCCGTCTCTCTTTCTCTCCGTCTCTCTTTCTCTCCGTCTCTCTTTCTCTCCGTCTCTCTTTCTCTCCATCTCTCTTTCTCTCCGTCTCTCTTTCTCTCCGTCTCTCTTTCTCTCCGTCTCTCTTTCTCTCCGTCTCTCTTTCTCTCCGTCTCTCTTTCTCTCCGTCTCTCTTTCTCTCCGTCTCTCTTTCTCTCCGTCTCTCTTTCTCTCCGTCTCTCTTTCTCTCCGTCTCTCTTCTCTCCGTCTCTCTTTCTCTCCGTCTCTCTTTCTCTCCGTCTCTCTTTCTCTCCGTCTCTCTTTCTCTCCGTCTCTCTTTCTCTCCGTCTCTCTTTCTCTCCGTCTCTCTTTCTCTCCGTCTCTCTTTCTCTCCGTCTCTCTTTCTCTCCGTCTCTCTTTCTCTCCGTCTCTCTTTCTCTCCGTCTCTCTTTCTCTCCGTCTCTCTTTCTCTCCGTCTCCTCTTCTCTCCGTCTCTCTTTCTCTCCGTCTCTCTTTCTCTCCGTCTCTCTTTCTCTCCGTCTCTCTTTCTCTCCGTCTCTCTTTCTCTCCGTCTCTCTTTCTCTCCGTCTCTCTTTCTCTCCGTCTCTCTTTCTCTCCGTCTCTCTTTCTCTCCGTCTCTCTTCTCTCCGTCTCTCCTTCTCTCTACTCTCACTCTCTTTTCTTCGTTAATGCCCTCGAACAGATACCACTGAGTGAGCGACCGCGTGCGAAAATTCGGTGAGTTCCGCTGTCCGTAATAATGTTGTACAAACATTTATTTGACTGCCCGAGATAAATATTTAAATAATAATACAACCAAATGTGTGGGCATCGGATTTGTTGCACTTGTTGATTGATTCGTTTGTCACTTTTTGTCTGTTACTCACCCGAGACTTATCGTCATATCTTTTAAATTTTATTATTCCCTTCTTTGTGGCCATGAATAAATTCAGTCGCTTTGGTTATTATGTGTCAACCAACCAACTCAGTCGTTTCTGTTAATATTTGTCAGCTAATTAACTCAATCGTTAACTCAAACGATTTTTTTTATTAACTTCTGCTTTATTCGCAATTAGTTAGCGGGAACTTTGGTGAAGTTTGATACTACATTATAAACAAATATAAAAACAATTAATTTACAATCATAAGCAGTGACAGCTCGACTGAATCTAAATTTAAGATCTATCGGCGTGTCTTAAAAGTCCTCTGTGTCTTCGGTATTGTCCAACATTTAAGCGTCACGCATTCGCGGTGGTTCTCAAGCCTCTGTTGGTATCTGCAACTGGAACCGATTATTAGTTCTTTTACGTTATTATGTGCAAATACCGGTGAAGGATTGCATTATGAATATACCAGGGGGCATTAGCAGCAGTGCGCAGTAATTTTGGTCGAAATCTTTGCAAGATTTCTATGTTCGAGTGACTTGCAGTATTCCACAGTTGTATACCGTAGATCCATATTGACTGTAATTGTACTTTGTGTACCATATTATTTTTTATTCACTTTCGTGCTCACTCCATTATACGAGTTGGAGTTTCACTTTATTTATTTATTTATTTATTTAAAATCTTACTTTTGAGTGACGAATTGGATTTGCGTCCCAATAGCCAGTACGTTTTTTGCATTTGATTTCCAGCTATTTTCGTTCAGTGGTTATGTGATGTTTCCATGTCAATCGCTTACCGAGATGCATTCCTAAATATTTGACTGTATCCGTCTGAGGTAGTAATTTATTGTTCATTTGATTTGGGGGCAAGTATTCGTGCCTGCGATGAGTAATTTTGATGACTTTTTTATATTCGTGGGTCTCATCTCCAAGATCTGCGATAAAAAGGCAAATTCACTTTCGCATGGCGGCGTGCCTCTGTGTCCGGGAGGCCGGAGAAAGCAGGACGCGGGCGTGGGCGGCGCAGGGTCGGAATCCGAGAATCGCTCTCGGCGAGAGTCGGCGGAGATCCCGCCAAGAGGAAAGGAACCAGAAAGGAACAGGGAATCCGGAGGCTGCGGGCACGCGGACGCAGAGGCGGATTCTCCAGGGCAAAAATATCCGACGAGGTCCATTTATTCTGTTATTTATGTAACGCCATAAACCAGTGTTGCCATGGTCGATGCCACGAGCGGGAGTCCGTGGCACGAGTGCCCCTGCGAAATCACCTCTCCACGTAGTTCATCACCCTGCCACCAGAGACGACAGCATCTCTATTGTAAAACGGCGGGGTTACTACTACTCGTAATAGTTCCCTTTCCCGACGCTAGTTGCGCAGAAAAACTCGTGGCATGCTACGGTGCCACGACGCGTTTCGCAGCCACCAGTTGAAGACCTTGATACCACTGCCATAATCAGTTAAAAATTGGGGTATGACGAATGAAGGACAACTGCGATGTGTGTATTTTTTCTTAAGCTCCAGAATATTTACCCCACACTTTTCCCTTTATTAGTATAAATAATTAAATAATGTAGTAATGAGCAAGTTTTGCAAATTTAATAACAAGAAATATTCTCCCCTGTGTAATTTGCAACACCAAATTGGCTACATAATTTTGATTCTAACCGTTGTCCTGTCTTACTTCACGAAAAGGACTCACTTCCGCGGGAGCATGTAAAGCTCTACATGTAGAGCATGTAGAGTTACATGGTACTGTTCACGAAATAATCATATTCTCTATTAACAGTGCGCACAGCCTCTCAAAAAACGCGCCGATAGTAAAGCTACTATTAGGGTTCTTCGGACCCCAATAGAAGAGGGAGAAAAAGAATGAAAAGAATGTGGAGAAGAAAAATAACAAGAACGTGATGGTGAGGATGATATTAAAGTACCACACGAAAATGCACTGGAAGTTTCACCAAGAAAAACGACAATTTTGGATCTCGAACGGTGTTCTCAGAAAATGAAGTACACTAACCTTAAATCAATAAAGAAAATAAGTGTTCGAGTTGCTTGCTGGGGTGGAAAAATTAATGTATTGTGAACAAGTAATCAAAAGATAATTTAACATTTATTGTATAGATCGCTTAAAGCATTACCAACTCTGATGCTATTAAAAATACAAAATTAGAGTGTTTTATTATGCAAGTCAAAGCATTAAAACAAATATACACTAACAATATAACAATGACTTTTATCAAACCGTTTTTTTATTCCTTTGTTTTGAAATATTATTTTGCTTGGAAGTTGCTGCCTTTATGGCAACCGTTCCATTACTGCCTTACTAGGAAGCAGGATACTTTAATTTTATAAAATATTGCATTAATATATTTTCTCGGTAGCTACATAATTAGATAGTTCTACAATTCAATGATGTAAAAAGAAAATTGTTTTAAATGTTATAAATTATCATTAATACTTAATTATTGTTTTTTCATAATTAAATATTTAAATGAACGTATTTTACTAACGACATTTATACTGAAATTATCTTGATAACACTGTATTAAATGATTTTTTTCTACATCTGAAACACCACGAAGGTGCCGAAATTAACATTATAGTGAAAAAATATAACCGCCTGTTGCACATATTCGGGAATTTGAAACATATCAGATAAACGTTCGTCCGAACCGGCACTCATTCGTAGGGATCAGTAGTAAATTTTTTAGTGAGCGGATATTTACTCCAGACGGAATTGCAGGGCAAAGCGGCAGCTAGTGGAGAAGGCGCAATCTGTGGCCTCGTACGGAACCGTTAAAAAAAGTTCGCCGACCTCCGACTAAGGAATGACGTTTACGTCACCTGTTACTGCTCAGCTCACACGCCACAGTCAGGAGCAGAGAGCATAAAAATAAAGTCACCCAATAAAACAAGATTTCACGGCGTTAATTAATTTGTTGTCACACGAAATAGAACGACACATTTTTTTTTAAACGTTACATTTTATGACCATTTGAAATGATTTTTTTTCAGCCCACGCACAAGAGACATAATTATCGCGACTCACGTTCATCCAACGGCTTTTATAGCACGGTGACGATCGTAAGCCACGTGCGACTTGGTCTGTAAGGTCTTACCGTCGCGGTGCAGGCTAACATCCGACGTGCTTTCAGCGCGCGGGTTTATAGACCTAGCAAGGGCGTTAAACGTGTTATGACCTACGTTTCATGCTGCAGGAAACGATAGGGAGCGGAAGAATTGCGAAGGGGGAAGGGGGTCTTTGTGTTGTGCGGAAGCTGGCATCCGTCTTAAAGGACCAGGAAAATGGTGTAGTGTGCAGGTCAGGGTGACCTGCGAGGAGTGCGATACACGTGTACAGTTTATGATATTTTCTGCTACATAACTGTTTTTATGAAGTCAAAAACATATCACAGTGTCTGAAATGAAAATAAAGCATTTTCTATAATAGCATTTGCCAATTTTTGTAATTTATAATTCTGAATCACTACGGATCTAACAACAATGATATTCATCTTTGTGATAATCTTGATCGTAGTTTTGTCCACATTACCCATGATGTATTGAACTGAGATAGTCCCTTGCTTCGCTTCTCATCACTAAATGTATTGACTCTTCCATTCAAGAGTCACATATAGTTGTAACTACTTCAGGTGTTAAAGAAATAAAATAAATCTTGTGCATTGCCGACCCCTTTTCTTTCTATATTTCTAATCACAGTTTGACTCGCTTCTGCCGTACGTTACTAGCATCTTGCAAGGTTATCTTTCATGTTTGGAAGACCTTGATAATGATTATAAAGTTGAGAAAATTATAATGAAAATAGCGAACCATCGGTCTTATGGTATTCCTAGTAATAAGAATTGTAATCAAAGATTAGCAACCGTTGTTTAAATTTCCTATATACATCTATTCTCATTCGAATTGACATCCTATATCAATTCTAAATTGTAATTGCAGTACATTACTCTCAATTCCTCGCTCTGTTAATTTTATGTATTCATTATCTTTCAAATTATTTATTTAAATCTTTTCCAAATTTATCTTAATCTCTCCTCTTCTCCTCTGTTCCCGGGCATTTCATATCTTTTCGCTTTTCTGTTAATTCACAATGAGTTAATGGAAGATACACTAGTGTATCTTTCATTAACTCATCTAGTGTATCTTCCAAGGCACACATTTGCAAATTTGAATAACTCAGCCACTTTCATTGACATTATTTCAAGACATAGTTTGGAAGAACATATTTCATCTTCTATCTTTAATATAGAAAAACAACAATAAGTTTTAAACTTTTTCTTTTTCTTAAAATAAGACAAAAAAGAACAAAAATGGGACCGGCGCCATTTTCAAGCGTACTTTCATCTATTAGAAAATAAAAATCAAAGAAAAACATTGGAGCCATTTTTTAGAAAATTTTGAACATGTGTTCGAAGTTTCGTGTAATGTGCCCCCAAAAATCAAAATATTCATTTCAAATTCCCAGGGACTTGAGTACGGCCAGGTCGATTTGGAAATGTCAGATTTTGAGAAAATCGTCTGAATGATTTGTGTTGATCACAGATTGATGGACAGAGATGACAACAGAGAGACAGACAGGGGTAGACGGAGACAGAGAGACAGACACAGACAGGGAATAAGAGACAGACAAGTTTTGCCTCAATTTTTTTTCTATGCGCTGAGTCCACTAGACGTGGATTCTGACAACACAACGTATTTTAGGAAGCAACTAATTACTTACTGGAGCAAGATTTATCGGCTTTTTTGGATATCATAGCTCCCCAAACACATTTTTCTGAAGAAAAAACGACACTTTCTGCTGCAGTATAAAAATACTTTCTTGTTATTACGTAATAGTATGTAACAGTTGTGAACATAAAAGTAAGTAAAATTTCTACTCTCAATTTATCCTCTTTAATCATTGAACGTGTTTCCATTGAATTGTTGCAAATGTAAATTTGAGGATCTGGGGTTTACAAAACTGACTTTTTGAGGGCAGTATTTACAAATATACTAGCCGGGGAATTTCTGGACGTTGTACCATTGTAAAATAGTAACGTTCTATCAAATAATTCACGAAACGTGTTTTTCTAAAAACTAAACGATTATCATGTAGCGATGTTAATATAAATATGATATCGATATATTTTTATTTTAAAAAAGAAAAAAATATATTACAAGTACGCCGTGCCAGTAACAATGTACAACTGCACGAAACTAAGGCATACAGTCATTGGTACACAGTCTTCCTCTTCCAGATTGTTCTGAGGCATTTTTAAAAAAGCGACTCGCCGAGATAATTTTTGGGCGGTTCATTGTTCCCAGATCGCATCTTGGGCATTAGCATGCGCCGAGTATGTTCCTGTGGGGAAGCGGTTGGCCGGGGTGCGGCCGGAAGTTTGCCAACGCGTGACCCGCAGCGCAGACCTGTTGCCTCGTGGGCGGTCGCTCAGCATTCATTGAGCATCTGCGCCCACCTCGCTGCCCCGCTCAAGGGCCGCGCCCACCCACGCGCCCGCCCGCCTGCCTTCCTGCCTATCCAGCCCACCCCCGCCCCTTCTCCAGCGCGGCTCAATACTCTTTGCCAAACCGCTTGGCTTTGCCGCTCCGTTGGTTCCACCGCTTGACCCGCGTTGGATTCTGATGGCCCTACTCTCTTCCGTGATTCAGGAAAGATCCGGCATTGAGGAAAGCACATCTTCCGGCATTGTAGTTGCAGATCCGGCACCTTTGTTGATTACGTTCTAATTGAAGAATCGTGGCAACATCGTAATAATTCTCAATTCCGTATTTTTTTTTCAAATCAGAGGAAAAACAAGGTGTGTGTAAATCCAGGTATGTCTTTATGCAACTCGTTCTGTAGTTTTAAGAAAACATGTGTACAGCGTTGGGATAATCATGTTTGTGCTTTTAGGAATACCCAAAATCTTGATTTTGAATGTACATATTAAAGTACGAGTACATGTTATAGGGCCAATCAATAAGTAACGAGACAAATTGCTGCAGCTCAAAAAATATTTATTTAATGAATACAATACTTTGTCTTCATTTACTTTTTCAATATAGTCTTCAAGAACACATACATTTGTTCCAACGTCCTTCTAATTTGCCGATGCCTCTAGTATAAAATTCCTTCACTTGATTTCGAAGGTACTTCTGCACCATATCTTTAATTTCATTTGATGAAAAATGTCTTCCACGTAAAGCCTCTTTCTGGGGTCCGAAAGATGGAAGTCCAATGAGGTGAGATAGGGCAAAATGAGGGCGTTATTGATTTTGATTTATGGATTAATGATGACCAAAGTGCCCTTGAACACAAGCTCCACGCAACCCGCCGCACCCTCAAGTATTAAGCGTGTCTTCTTCGCCTATTCTACCCCAGCGATTGTGAAATATCAGCCGGAATTATTACTTGAACGTTACCTCGGACAAGTAAATCAAATTTCTCTTAGACAGTATCATAGCGAATGCATACCAAAAGTTGGAGAACATTTTAACAATAGTATACTTGACAGCCATGTTCAAACCAGGACATAAAGCAAACCCGTACTTGCGAGAAATTCTTTCATCTATTACAATTTTTGCATAGCGTTGCGTAAAACGTGATTAACAATCACGTGACCAGTAGCGTGTGAAGTTTACATCATTGCAATAGGAAGCATTGCCGAGCCCATTAGTTCATAATGTAAAATAAATGTGTAGAGCACAAAAAAACGTGTGCAAATTATATTTCTCATATACATGACACAGTTTCCACATTTTTTGCAGATGAATAAATTTTTAAAAAATATTTCGCTCGATGAAATAACCTTCACTTTGGTGGCAGACGATCACACACTGTGGTAAATTATTGTTCAGTAGTAATATGTCAATCGAGTGGTTTGTAACTGTGAAACCATTGGTAGAAAGAATCATAGACTCAGAAGTTAGAAACTGAATCTCATGCCACCAGCTTTAGTAGCACGTACGCGTGATCTAAAAATGTGGGAATGCAGTGAGATGGCATTTTTTCTATAAAAACACATTTATTTTCTTAATCCCAATTTCAGATCACATTTTATTTCATATGAGTTGTCAACAGACCGTTACCTAAGACTTCACTTTTGTAGCAATGAAGCCACGTGACTGCTCAAACGTGACTGAGAAACAATGCGCGTGAAATCACAATAAGTGGTTCTACACCGAAAAGATTTCACTGTTCTATCTGCCATTTACAATACTAAAGGTTTACAAAATGTCAAAAAGAGCTTTTGTTATTTTTCTCTTTCATGTTCTTCAAATATGAAAACGAAATGGCGATCTTCCAAGCATCCATACCTATAGTGCGATTTTCGTAACTTTGCCCCTCAAGGCCCGTCTTCACGATGGAATATGTCACGGTATTTCGCGTCTTTCTCAATCTTGCCGTTAGATATGGCATGATCGCAACCGTATCAAGCAGTATTTACGATCGTGAGACATCTACCGGCACGAGCGAGAAAGACAGGAAATGCCGTGTGATATTCGATCGTGGCCATAGGGGCTGAGGGGCAAAGTTATAAAAATCGCACTATACGTGAGCTCTTACTTGTACTCAGGAGAATAAAGGAAGGGGATGCAATCGGGCCATGTCTTTGAGGAAGGTGGATAAAGTCTTAGGAAAAGTTGACCGCGGGATACAATCGGGATACGTCCGAGAATTCGTGTTTTGCAACTATTAGGCCAAACTCTCCTACCACTGGAGCCGGTGCATTTCTAAAACAATACAGTAGAGTCGCAGTAATCCGCGGTTCCTTGCAATTCGAGATGGAAAAAAGCCTGATGTGAGCCAAGTCTACCAAACAAGCGAACATGGTAAAAAGCAAACTAGCGGGGATAAACTAGAGCTGGCTCCAGAAGGGTTGGCAAAAATGCGTCGAAGGTCGCGTTTGCAATGTTCGGTGTCAGTGTCAAGTCTCTCTGTTACATTATTGTGACCGGTTCGCGCTTATTGGTGTCGTTCATTGTATAGCGCGTTACTACAGTGGACCTAATCTGTAACTTAATGTATATAGTATGTATCTATAGCATCTGCACATTAAATTTGACTTCGTTTTACTTTGTAGTTGAAAACTCCTTTATGTATTTCTTATCTTTCCCTATCTTCCTTATTGTTTCGTTTCTTTTCTTCGTGTAATTCACGTTTTTCTGAAATCTGAGGTACTATCATCCCCAATTATCTCGGTGTATTACACCGTGAGAGATTTCTTAGGGCATCAACTGATGTCACTGCAGTCCCTCTGACCAGAAGTTCCTAAATTCGGGTCCTGACGATGGCCGAATTTTCGACACTAGCTTCTCAGTTAGATCAAATCCCGTCGCTGTCTGGAGAATTCTAGCGGCTGGCTGCTCTGATCAGTAGTTTTCCTTGGTTTCTCCGATCAACACCAGGCGAATGCTGGAGCAGTACTTATCAAACGGGCCACGGACCGCGCGCAATCTTCCCTACCTCCTCCTTGTCATATCCTCTCCCCTTACACACATTCTTACACTAACATGCACTACACTACCACATACGCTGGGCGACCAGTTGGGAGCTTGGAGCTTGTCCCAGCTGGGGCGGTGTCGCGCCGGAGATACGTGGTTGGGGAAAACCCCGCCCGGATCTCGCCATTCAACGGAGGAAGACCACCACCACCTCCCGAGCAAAATCATGCACAGCACTTACAGGACTAATGACCCTTGTAGTTGACGCGCTCGGAATCATTAACAATCAATCAACCGGATTATTGCGACTTTACTGTATTCTTCAACCTGGCCTCCGCGGTGCGCCAGGAAAATGTACTCCTGGGCTGCAATCAGCGCCGCTCGCCCCGACCACGCCCCGTCCACGCCCCATCCACGCCCCATCCACGCCCCATCCACGCCCCGTCTACGCGCCGTCTGCGCCCCGCGCACCCCCGCGCACGCCAGCCCTCCGCCCAGCGAAGCGCCAACGCGCGCTCCACCCCGCAAACAGCTTCTCTGCCCCCTGCGGCCACTCCCACCCCCAACCCCCGCCGCGGTCACGCTACAGAAACAGGTTTGTTTTATTTCGACCCTCCTCCCCCGTTTTCCCCGCGCTGTTTTGTTTCTTCTCCAAACAAAGGATGAATTTTTCCAACGCGAATGTCTGCTTTGTTCGTAAACCCTATAACCACACAATGCATGTTTTGTACTTGCCGCTGCATTGATTGTTCCCGTTCCACTTGTTTTTATGCTCCTTGTTTACTGAGCTTGAAGGGATTTATTACGTTAGGAAGTATTCTCTAAGGAGCAAGCACGCGGAAGAATATTGTTTCTGCGGAGTTGTAATGGTGCGGAGACGCTCCCCGTTACTTAATATTGCGGTCACAGTCTTTGGTCAATGCAGGAAGAGAATCTTTTTACAAATATTGTGCGAGAACGAATTCTTTTGAAGGGGCTTATGTTTTTGTGGTTGGTTACATTTGAAGATCATTCCTTCCTTCTTTTTATCTTTTTTTTCTGTTTTTGTATGTGTACTTTTTGCAAGCAGCTCCTAGCCCTTCTCTTTGCAAATTACGAAGGTCACTTCTGCTGAAGAAAAACTCTAGAAAAATAACTATTGAGTGTGCTTCGGGTAAAAACGAATGAGGAGACTGTAAATAGTATATTCACATACAACGCAATAGGAACACGATGAAAGAGGAAGGTAGGTATTACCTAACGAGGAGTGAAGAAGCGCCAGAGGTTTTTTTGAGTAGCAGATAAAGTATTGTTTCGATAACAATACTTTAAGTTGTTATTGGGTGTATAAGTATAAGTATAGTATAAGTTGGTATTGGGTGTATATTGTTAATTTATATTTTATTTTTGCTGTATTATGTTATTACAAAATAAAAAATTGTTCGTTAATTGTCATGGTGATCTTTATTAATTGTTACGTCAGGTTAAATTGTTTGTATGCCGCCAAGTATGCCTGTCCCAGCGCGCTCAAGAGAGTAGATACATTTTCACGAGTGTGTTATGAAGAGTTGTTGTAGCGACGTGTTACTAGTAATTAAGAAATGTCTCTTATCACTGACTGAAATAAAGATATGTGTTGTAATTTAGGAATTATAAGTAAAAAATTTATTAATTATTTAATGTGGATACCAAACGTTCTCAATAGACTACACGCTTTGTTACTTGCGATTTATAATAATAGCATTCAGTGGGTAATGATAGTATAGATGTTTCGAGTCAATGTGACCATCCTTGTATAGAACACCTGTTTTGGTGGTTGCATAAAGATTTGCGAAGAAAATGTGATTAGATTAGTAAATTATAAAAAATGATGTAAATGAATCTGGAAAATAGAAAGAATACAAATAAATTGAAACATTGCAATATATCACCATGTTTTGAACACTCCGTGCTCGTCACGTAAAAACACATACAAAGAACTTCTCACTCGCTGCGTCAACTGATGATTTTTAAAATTTGAATCTTCCTATTATAGGATTTGAATTTGAGGATATGAAGCCAAGGAATGATAGTACCGTGTGAAAATGCTCCAGTATTTTAAGAGGATGTAATATTCAACGGTGCTAGACAGTTCGGAAAATAATTACTTGGTGTGAAGGTTTAAATGGTATTTACTTTTATACCACAATATTCTCTTTTCCACCACAATATTCTCTTTTCTTATTCATTTATGACTAATATACTCTTTAATTTATTCCTTTTTTAGTATTAATTCTTGTATTTTTAATTGCTGAAATGCACACTGGTAGCAACATTTTTGTAAATGAGATGTCGTGTTTCAAGAAAAAAAACTAACGTGTATAAAGTGATGGACAAAGCACATTTTTATTTATTTAATGTGAAAAATGTCACGTTTCAAATTGAAGATGAATCATGTTCTTTTCAATACTTGTATAAAGATTTTCGAAGGGGGATAGACGGTTTTTAACCAAAAGAGAAATATTTTGAGTGTATATTTTCTGTCAAACTCTGCTAAATGGCTAAATTTGTTTATTTATTGATTAGTGATTCCGGACGCATCAACAGCTAAGATCACTAGTCCTATACATGTAGTGCATGTTTTCATCGCAGGAGATGACGTTGATCTTCCCCGCTGGCTGGCGAGGTCCGGCGCCGACTTCGACTTGAGGGATTTTCCCTCTCCAGGTATCTCCCACCAGTGGGCACTATCCCGGCTGGGACAAGCTCTGAGGTCCCTACTTGGTGTCCAGACATGTGTGGTAGTGTAGGACATGTCAGTGCAAGTGTAAGGGATGAGGATAGGACAAGGAAGAGGAAGGAAAGATCGTGTGTGGTCTGTGGCCCATTTGTTCGGGTACTGCTCCGGCATTCGCCTGGTACTGATCTGAGAAATCACGGAAAACTACCGATCAGAGCAGCTGTGATTCTCCTTCAGACAGCTGCTGAATTAAAACCTGATGCACTGCAGTGGCATCAGTTGATTCCCTGAGCCACCTCAGATGGTAAATGACTGGAGTGCTTCTTCATCATTACAGCGCTAAGCTAAAGACATTAAAGGCAGAAAAATTAGTGATTTTTTTTCGTTTGAATATTTCTAAATTGCGGTTTACAACTCCCTCTTTTAATAACTCCTTCATCATCTACGACCTGTCTCTGACAAACTCATTTACCCCACCACACTCTTGACAATATTCATTAGCTTAATAACTGCTATCGCTTATAATGATGAAAATGAGTAAATATTTTGAGAATAATAAAAGCTTATGGCGATGCATTCAATCCTGTCACAAGTACAGTCTCATGTTGAGAGGTCCTCTTCGTTCCTGGAATTTTGCGCGCTTGCGGTAATCATAGGTAGTGCACGAAAAAATTAAGTGTTTTGTGTACAGCAAAACTCGTAAGCCATGACGCGAACAAACCTCAATCTCGCACAACTCTTGAAAAAAGTCCATGTTTTTAAATTACATTTGAATATATTTTCTTGCGCGGAGAGGCTTTGAAAGCCGAATTGGATTTCACGAAAGAAATTGAATTCGGATGTCCCGGAGAGGACGTGGCGCTATTTTTATCTGTCGGGGACTGTACTTCTAATGGACTTCCGCCAAGGGGTGGTCTACCGTGTTTATAGGATTTCGTCGAGGTGCTCACTTGGGGGCGAACAACTAGATGTTTTTTTGCGAGATACCCTGTCGGGAGCGTGGCTGTAAGTAGCACAGCCATTTACCAGTTTTCTGATTAAATTCCTACTTCAACATTAAGTTCTTCCTTTCCGTTGCCATTTCCCCCCTCGCACTACACTTGTTTTGTGGTGAGGGGAACAGTGTCAATTGCTTGAGCGAAAAACAAAGTGGTTTGATTTACAAAGAAAGTGATCAAAAGATATCATGTAGTGGTTGACGATATGAAAAGAACTGGTCTCCGGATTACTCTGTGTCAATACAATTTTCTTGCGGGGCTCTTTGCAGAAGTAGATTACAATATCATTATATGCTACAAAATGCTGACATTTCTGTGGCAAGAATAATAGCAAAACATAGCGTTCATAATAATGGTTTCTTAAAAAGAGTGACGTGATGCATATTACATCTTCCGCGTATTAATGTTTACGCAGTGATCTCATGTAGTTTATTTATTATTGGTTCCATTTCGTAAATGTCTACTAGTGTGTGAACTATATGTTCCCTATTTAATTCTTTAAATTCTGTTGTGATCTTTTACTTGAACTTTAATGTAGCTGTTATTCTCCTGAGCCTCCTACGTCATCGAAGAGATTTCTACGTAATTGTTAAATTATTTTGCTCGCTAGTTGTTTTTTAATATTCAGTAGCAGACAGACAGTGCCTGGAAGAAAATCATAGCTTATACTTATTTTAATATTAGTATCCTTTTGTACTGTATTTGTTTCATCGCCATTTGATATCACGAATGGTATTCGTTTCTTCACAAAATTATTGGGGGGAAAGTGGACATTTCTTGTGGGATCTTGTTACTGGGAACTAGTTGAGTGTTAGTAAGGAAGGAGAGTAGACGTGAAAATAACGCATTGAAAAAAGTAGTTCTCCTTTAATTCAAATGCATAAATACCAGGAATGCATTTTGCAAGACGGGGACGTGCTTGTACACGGCTCGTAAAAGAACCGCTAGTTCACGCACTGTGGGTAGTCATGCAGCCTGGGTGGGGCTGGCTGTCGCTCTGCTTCAGCAAGCAAGATACTGTTGCTAGGAACGTGAGGTTTCTTGTGTTACAACTTTCCAACCTTCGTTTCTTTTAAATTTTATTTATGAGTTATATATTGCACCTCGATTATTAATTTATTGTCTAGTTATTCTTTTACATCTAATAAGTCAGATTTCATTATTTTATTATATTTTAATTATTTATTTAAAACAGTTAAACTGTAACTGAAGTTTTGTAGGTACGAATGTAGAGGAGATCGGCAATGACTGGCACCAGTTGGTAGTTTTTATTTTTTTAGGCAATTCCGGAGTAGTTTTGACAAGTTTGATTGTATCAACTGAAAATACATTTATTTGGCTACCTTAAGGTATTTTTATTAGGAATATTTGATAATCCGAACTTTAAGAGACGTTAAAAGTAATCAAGACACTTGTTGTGCGAACCAACAGCCAGTACCTTGGGGAAGGTTGGCACTAGCGGAAGGTAGGTTGGCATATATTTCCGTAAGAGTGTGGAGTAATAATCAATGTCAAAATCAATCATTTTTCTGTGTTTTACCCAAATAAACGTAAACCTTTTTCCCATCGTTTGATAGTGCAGATCATCCTCACATTCGCAACTACGCAGTTTCGGTAGTTTCAAAACTAAGGTTAAGTTAATAAGTTCTCTTATTAACTGAACAAATATCTAAAACATACGCATTTGGACGGCCATTTCGGCCACGACTAATACCCAGAGCTTCATATGAGTTTATATGAAGAGGCAAAAGGCATATTGAAAGATTATTGCTGTCTACATTTGTTTCTTCACCCAATTTGATTAGTTAATATAATTTGCACATTTGTTTTATACACACGGCATTAAGACAATACGAAAGTTCAGAAACCAAACAGAAACGAAGAAATTTTACATGTGAAATTCCTTCGTTTCTGTTTTATTTCTTAAATTTCATGTTGTCTTAATGTTCTGTATATAACTGCAGTTTTTTAATTAACATTTAAAATCCGTCGTTGAACAGAATTTAACATTTTAGGTGCTAAGTCGTAGATGGAAACTAGGAACTGCCATATTCTGAAGAATTGATTGAGCGTGTGTTTTACGAACGTATCATTTCGTTCTATTTCACGTCTTCACGATGAGTTTCAAAGAAGAATAATACTTGGAATTTTGTCATAAGATTCTCTTGTGTTTCTTTTAATTAGTTTTACATCCACCCTGATTTTAAGTTCTTTCTACCTTCCGCGTTTCAGTGATGCTTGCCTCTATTCCTCTCCATCCCCTTTACGTGCCTTTATTTTCCCCTCACAGTCCTAGCGGCAATACGCCCTTTGTCTCCATTAGCAACTGGTTCTAAATTTGATCTTTTCATTCCCCCAATTCGCCGTGTGTTGCTCTTATTTCCACCACCATTTCTATTAGCTCTCCCTCGCTTAACCTTTTCTACCAAATGAAGCGGGGCTTCTCTTCGCTCAACCCCACGTAAATACATTCGTCCCACCACTCGTGGCCCTCCAGCACACGCACGCCCGTCATTCTTTGTCGATGCTAAAACGGACCTATCGCGACCTAAAAAAAAAAGATAACCCGTAATCCTCGCGATCTATCACAATGAACTCGTCGAAGAGCACCGCTGCGGAACCTTCCGCGCGGCTTGCCATCATCACAGGCCATGGCGTCTGCTTAACCGACAAGAAAACCAATGAGCGCCAAAGCGGCGCGTGTGGAGCGGCGGAGGCGCGGCCGGGGGCGATGTGGGGGTGGGGACGGAGGCGACGGCGCGTGGCGCGGCGCCTGCAAAATTGAACGGAAAGAATTCGCTGCACCCTGCGCTGGCGCTGTTGACGTTGCGTTGCTCGTTAACGAGGGCCCCCTGCGCTGCCGGGATGTTTCTCTCTGTGCGGCTGCTCCTGCCCCCCTATATGGATGTATCTATCTGGCTCGGTTTTTTTGTTTACTTGTGTTTATTCTATGTTCAATCACACCATACGGTCCGTTTATTCCTTTCTTTGGTCATTTTGTGTCCCTTAGTGAGTTCCTTCGCCTGGTCTTTATTAACTCTCTCGTTTGTATCCCAGCATTTTTCTTCGCATTCCTCTTTGCCTATTTCTTCACTTTTCTCTTTGTATTTCTCTTCATGATCGTCTGTCTCTTTGTCTTCCTCGTCTTATGAAATTCCGCTTTTTACGCAGTATCATCTACCTCTTCCTTTATCACTTCCTCTGCCTCTTCGTCTACTTCTTTTTCTTCCCCTGCCTGTCCCATTCCCTCTACCTATTCCACTTCCTCTACCTCTCCCTTTCCCTGTACCCCTACCTATACCTCTTCCTCTACTACTTCTACCTCTTCCTCTACCTCTACCTCTTTCTCTTCCTCTACCTCTACTTTACCTCTTCCTCAACCTCTTCCTCTACCTCTTCCTCCATCTCATCCTCCATTCTAATTTAAACATAGCTGCACTTCAAGGTCACGCGCTGAACTGAAGGAGAGGGGTTGACATTGTTATCCAATCGGGAACTCAATACAAAAAATTTAATTCCTAACACGAAGCTCCCCAATTGGATGACAGTGTTCCCCTTTTCCTTCCAGCTCGTCACCTTGAAGTGCAGCTCTGTTAAATCCAAGTGTGCTTTTTCACTCTAACGCTTCCTCGGTCCTTCCTCTGCCTCTTCTCTACTTTTTCAACTGCGTCTTTATCTACTTTTCCTCGCCTCTACCATGTTCCTCTTCGTCTGCCGTGTTCCTCTTTGTTTTCTCTTTTTCTCTTTAATCTGCCTTTTCTTTCCCACTGTTTCCTTCCCACGCGACAAGGAACCCGAAAGGGAACGCAGAAGGAAATGCGTTCTGCTTCCCTCATGCGTGAGGGCATGAGGGAAGGAAGGAGGGATAGACTCGAAATTAGACATTCGGAGATTGGAGAGGAGGCGGTGGGCTGGGCGTGCAAGCGAAGAGACAACGGTTGCGGGGCGGGCGGAGGCAGAGGCGGAAGTTGGGAGGAAAGGCTCAGCGGGGACAAGGAGTCGAGCGACGGCGCGAGCGAGGTCAGGGGCGGTCGTGGTCATGGGAACAGGAGTTGGGTCATGGTGGGAGCGGGGCGGGTGTCTGGAGCGGGTTACGGGAGCGGAGGCGAGAAGGCGTAGGTTGAGGCGTAGGTGGAGGCGTAGGTGGAGGCGTAGGTGGAGGCCGTAGGTGGAGGTGGCAGGTGGAGGCGGAGGTGGAGTGGGAGGCGGAGGCGGAGGCAGAGGCGGAGGTGGAGGCGGAGGTGGAGGTGGTGGCGGCAGCGGGGGCAAGGAGTCGAGCGACGGCGCGGGCGAGGTCAGAGGCGGGGTGTGGGCGTGGGATGGGAGGGAGCTGGGTCGTAGGCGGGTGCTGCACGGAAGAAACATCAAAGCCGCGGCGTTCCGCCTGGCCGGGGCGCGGGCTGCGCGCCACTTAGCCGCGCGGCCGCGGCCGGCGCAGACGTGCACGGTGGACGCGCAGTAAATACAGGCAGGGAGCGATGAGCGGGCCGCAGGCGCTGAAGGGGCGATGGACGATTGCTCGCCACGAGGGCGGCGAGCGCGCTCGCCGCAAATCGCGCCAGGGCACTGAAGGGTAGTAAGCATTGCTAAGGTTAAACCCTTCGTCGCTGGAAAGAAGTCCACGGGGAAGAGAAAACGTATGAGTTTCTTGAAGAAGGCGTTCTATTATGTTCGCGAAATAAACATGAAGTGAAGCAACAAAGATTTTTCCTGTCCAAAATTTATACAGTAAAACCCTCATTAACACGAATTCTAAGATCGAAATAATCGAAGTTCGTGTTATAAAAAATTCGTGTTATAAAAATTCGTGTTTATAAAAATTCGTGTTATAAAAATTCGTGTATTAAAAATTCGTGTTATAAAAAATTCGTGTGATAAAAATTCGTGTGATAAAATTCGTGTGGGGGATAAAAATTTCGTGTGATAAAAATTCGTGTTATCCGAGATTATAAAATGCCGTATTACCGTAATCCCTTCGCCGGGACCGAAGTTTTGTTTGTATTACGGCGCAATTCGTGTTGCGCGAGTTCGTGCTAACGAGGATTTACTGTATAACCGAAAACAATCTGCAAACTATTATATTCCCATCATTGTTACTCGGGCTTCAGACGCTCTCTTGAGTCTTGCGGTCTTGCCGTCGTCGCTCTGATTTGGGGAGGCTGCGTGGACGACTCGCTCATGGTTCCAACCACTACGGGCCGTACGGCGACCCCCGGGTAGGGCCATGACTGAGGCGAGCGGCCGGCTCGGCTTGTTGCGCTCGAACGCGGGCCCCGACCTCCAGATTAGGCCGAAGTAAATGTGTGCCGCCTGCTCGCTTACGCCCTTTTTTATAACTTTCTCCCCGTCAGTAGCCCGGGCGAGGCGGGACGTTTAATGCCATGTAAGGGATACATTTGCCGCAGCTCTTTGGCTTTTGCGGCAAAGATGGGAGCAGTGCTTAATAACTCACGATTGCTAATTCAACCTATGGATGAAGCTTACGCTTGGGCCGGCAACCTAAGATTTACATTGATGCTGATTGGTATTTCCTGTTGCGGCTGTCTTACTGCAGTCTTCGTGATTTTGTATATTCATTCACTCATACATTCGTACTAAGGTCCATTTACACTTATTTACATAGTTGACACACGCACCTTTTCCCACGACACTATATACACTATGTACATAGCGTCTATAGTGTCGTGCGAAAGAGCACTCGCGTATGCCCTGAGTCGCTACTCGAGGTCGTTCTCCGCGCTTGGCCGGTGCGGTCGGTCCAGGCCCCCTGGCGGCCTCACGTAGCGCCGTCTTCCTTGCGACACTGGGTCCCGCAGTGTGGACGGCTCTCCCCAGCCTCGTCACACTACACGCTGACTTCCACTGACATGACCTGGCGATTCGTGCAGCACTAGGACTGCTCTCCATGCCCACTGCGAACTTGCTCCGACTGGTGACTTGTGACTGCGGGCTCGTGAACTGCTGGGCTGGTGCCTGCAGCCCCCTTAACACATTCAGGTCGCTGCCCATAGGATCTACGGGCGCCGACAGGTTGCCTTAAATGACGACGCCTGTAGAATCTACGGGCGCATGGTTTACACTGTACATCTGCTTTTATTATGCCCTTTATTCGTTTATTAACTATTTCATGGAGCTTTCTAAATCAGTAAGATACGTAAAAAACACCTCTAGATTTTGTTTGCTGATATTTAAGTGGAATTAAATAGCTTTGGAATATACGGGTGTGCATGCCCTCTGCAGTGACGCCTAAGGAGTTTTTATCAAAATTACTACACCGAAGCCAATTATTGTGAATAGAAAGTAATGTTTCTTCATTATTGCAATAGACACTAATGTAATATTATTATAATGTACTAATATTAACTGAATTCGTAAAAATTTAATTAAATTCACATGCTAAACTTTTTTTTGGAACTCAATTTCTTATTATTTGTATGAAACAATATTTTAAACTATTAAAGTTAATATAAAAGTTGAAACTTCATATAAATGTACAAGATTGTTTCTTTCAAATAAAAAAGAGAATCTTGCTTCTGTTTATTGGTTTAGAAGATATGACCCTTCAAATATACCCCGAAACCTTACGACCTGTGGGGAGAAAAATCGTGCTGAGGCTACGACCTGAATGAGTTAAATAAGAGGAGGTGACGCCAAACTCACCTGGCTTCGCAGTTGTAGTCTCGCTGGCTGCACCTCAGCTCAGCGAGTCTAGTTTATTTATTTATTTATTTGTCAAAAAAAACAGTAAAAAACTGTATAGGACCTGTGGGGAAAGAGATATATCTGCGCAAATTTTCTTGAGGCCCGAGTTTAACAAAAAAGTGAAAAAACTAGAAACAAGAATTTAGTAAATAATTATTATTTTAGAAAAATAAAAATATTTGAAAAATGTTCCGGAGTTAAAGAAAATAATTTCAGCTGTAAATGAACTACAAGCTAAAGGATGTGTTCAACAAACGTGCGCACAGCGAGTCTAGTTAGCGCGCGTCATTCTGCCGCACGCGCGCCGCATTCAAAGCAGGTGTCCCTGGTTACAGTAGATTGTTGGGTGTCCGAGAGACGCATTCTAGGCACAGTTGCTAACGTTTCGGCCGTCATATTTGTTATTTCGTTCTGAATATGGTCGTAGTATGACGATCGTAACGTAGTAAACTGCATAGAACGTAGTGGTTCCCGGTCATCCAAGAATCTTTGTACTCCGGCTGCGGGAACCTACGTTTTCTTTGTTAGGATAGTCTAAGGTTTTCGAAGGAAATAAATTTAGCGTTACATGAAATTACTGGAATTTTTTGTGAGAAATTGATTAGATGAAAGGGTATTGTGAACGTATTCATAGCTCACATGATCAGTGGACGTTGTGATGATGTGCACTAATTAACATTTAAATCACTGGAACTCTTCTAAATGTTCTGAGAATATAATATGTTTTAGGGTGTTGTATGCTGGTGTGAAACGAAGGTTACTGAACAAAGTACGTTGTAATTTAATTTCAATAATCCACCCATCAGATGTGCGAAGAAAAATGTTTACGAACAAAAAAATATATGCTTAGTTCCCAAGAAATGGCCATATGGTGGTGTTGTTTAATATTCCAATGCACTTGGGAGAAATACATGTTTGTTCACATTTTCAGTCATGAATTAAATAAAAAATGAGTGAAAAATTATCTTTAATAATAAAACTATACGAGGTCTCCTAAATGTGTATGGTGGACGAATCGATAAATCATAGATTTTACAGCTCAATTCTCTGTTGCATTGCGACACTTACTTTAAGTAACATTTACGCGTCCGTGTGGTGTACAGAGTGATGTATAATGTGCATTAGAGTTATAGCAGTTTAAAAGAATCCTTGAAACGATGTACAAAATATTGTAAAAGTGGAACATATGCCAGCCCTTCCGAATTGAGGAGAAATGTTGGTGTATTTGTCCACAGCTTTTACAATACTTATATTTCTGTGCATTCTATATGTTAAAAATGGCTCAAAATTGCTCTCTTCTCTATTGTTCTAAGACTTTTTTTAATACTAATCTCAAACATAAAATTGATGCAATATATTGAAAAAAAACTAATTTTAAAATGCTCAAAATGTGGTGGCCTCTATTATGGCAGCATTTGGAGATCAGCAAAAAGCAAACGTGTATTTTAGAAGTGGGGATACCCTATTAGAAGTGGGATACACGGTATTCCTAGAAGACATCCGGTGTTGGTCCGCAGATTTATGGCGGCTATAAGGAACCCTTGGACGATTTTCCTATTGTCATACAAATGCAGCCGGCTGCTTTCCTTCGGCCGTGAATTGCAATGATGTGGTTAGTGGAAAGATGAGGCGGGATGGCGTAGGTCTCTTCGTTCGCAATGAAAGCAATTCGACTCCAATGTTTTTCCTCAGCCCCGTCTTCCCGCCCCGCGACTCCTCGCCGCCCCTCCACGTCCTGTCTGCCCGCCGCCCACGCGTTCCCCCCGCGCCCCGCCGGTCTCGCCACTCTACATCACTACTACACCTTCCCGCCTCCTCGCCTCCGCGCCCCGCGTCTTCTCGTTTGCCGTCACCCCACACCGTCTCCCAGCCCGCTCCCCAGCCGTCTCCCAGCCCGTTCTCCCCAGCCCGTCTCCCCAGCCGTCTCTCCAGCGGTCTCTCCCAGCGCGTCTCTCCAGCTCGTCTCTCCAGCCCGTCTCTCCAGCCCGTCTCTCCAGCCCGTCTCTCCACCCCGTCTCTCCACCCCGTCTCTCCACCCCGTCTCCCCTCCGCCGTCTCGCCTCCCCTCCCCGTCTGTGGTCTCCCTCCCCGTCTGGTCTCCCTCACTCCCCCCTGTCTTCCTACCACGCCTTCTCAACCAACCCCGACCTGTGCCCGGAAACGGGCCGTGGGGCACCCGCACGCCAGCCCGGCGCAGTACGGCCGGTGCGCGTGGGAGTGTTTCGGATCTGTCCTCGTGCTGCAACCGATTACCGTGCGGTTGGCGCCTGAATACGAGATGCACATCCTGCTATTCAGCTCTTTGTGGCGGTCCGCGCGCCCGGTCTCCAGTGGCTGCCCGGATCCGGCATTCGTCGCCCGCCGTTCCAGGACCCGGTTCCGTCTCCACACCCGATGACATGCCCACTGACTTTGCCTGTCGCCATAGCCTATTGTTACAAGTATTGTCACAAGTTGACATTGTCGTTACGTTTACCGTTTTCGGCAGGGTCATGTTTACTGACACAACGTTACGCCTTCGATACTGTAAACCTTTGCCGTGGGTTTTTCTTGCTTCCCATCGTCGACATTGAGCAGCCACCGTTAAATCATCATCACATCTCACCAATTCAAATTCATTCTTCGTTTCCATCATCTGTCAGTCTTTCCAATCATCTTTTAGCTTAGGTCATCATGGCTCGTCTATCACCGTCATTCCTCTATATGTTCTTTCTCGATTTTAAATGGCTAATGCTGTTGCCGTTGTTCTCGTTGCCACCACCTTGAACAAGGTCACCTTCGTCTTCATTAATCTCTTCACTACTCCACAGTTAGCATTATCGTTGTCGTCACGGTTGTAAACATCGTTACCACTTACTCTTCACCATTTTTCGCCGTTACTCTCACAATCACAGTTACCGTTACGTCTACTGTTACAGTCCAGTGACCCACCGTATTGCAGTAATCTACAATTACACCAGTAAATCAACGTCGCCGACAACATTATCGCCTCATTCACCCCAAAATCTCTATTACCTCATCACCCACCACCGCTCAATCGTTTCTTACGGTAAGCCCGATTTCCTGGTCGACCTCGCCTTCTCTTAGCTTCTAATTGGCGATGACACTGCCACCGGCCTTCACTACGGTCTCTACGAGGCCACTACATAGTTCTTTCCTACTCTTTAAAATCTTCATCTTTACGTTTCGTTTAAAATTCAAAAGAAACTCCGGACTTTCTTCACTCCATCATCCGTCTCAACAATCAGAGATCTGTTTGCTCGCTTCTTACTGTTCCATCTCTTTACCACTATGTTTAACTTTCTAACTGAATATGAATACGTTATGGCACTAAATGTAATTACATGTGAATACAACATACATTTAATAAAAAAAGTGACGGAATAAATGAAGGAAATTGAAATGGCAATGCGGGGAGGTGAACATTAGTACCCAGAAAATATTATGCAAAAGTGGAACATAAAACACGTCGGGCAAAAGGGCAGGAAAACATAGGTGGGCGAAATTGTCTAAAGGAGATGCGACCCAAAATAATCTAACATCATAGCCTCGTCATCATTTCAAGAACGATAAAGACGATGCATACAAAGTTGTCAATTGAACGGACGGAACTTGTTATCCCTAAAGGGCGTTGCATCCATAGGCGATCCACTAAAACGTATTTATAACCTTCATGTATGACCTTTTTGCGATGAACTGATTGATAGTGACTCCGAGCGCCTCGACTGCTAAGATCATTAGTCCTGTAAGTGGAGGTATGTTTTTATCACGGGAAGGTGACGGTGTTCGTTCCCCATTGGATGGCGAGATCCGGCGCCGACCTTCAGATGGGCCCGCAGGTCTTTCCCAGTTATCTCCCACGAGAGGGGCACCGCCCAGCGAAGAAGAGCTCTATGCTCCCGACAGGTATCTCGACGTTTGTGGTAATGTGTCAGGAAGTGAGAATAGAACAAGGAAGACTGCTCCGACATTCACCTGGTATTGATCGGAGAAACCAGGGGAAAACTACCGATCACAGCAGACGGCCGCTAGAATTCTTCTCCAGACAGCGAATAATTCGACCTAGCTATCTAGCTAGTGTTCTCATTACATCAATTGATGCCCTGAGCAACATAATTCAATATATACCTCTGACGAGGAGTCTTTTTAGACCCCTAGGACAATCAACCGAATGTTATGAGTGAGATTTTCCCTCCCCCTCCCCCTCTCTCACTTTCTCTGTCTCCCTCTAACTCTCTTTATCTCTCTATTCTCCATTCTGACAAATATTTCTGATATATTGTATGCATTCTAGATTCTTTGCCCATCGTAATCAAACGCTGTTCAATTCAAGATTATTTCTTGCTTGCATCTCCACTATCGTCAGGATCACACTGCAATGGGGTTCTTGCAACCCTAGCACAAAACCTTGCTCCAGATGACGACTTTACCTATGGATTCAGCTCTTATTTGTTTCTCATATATTTTTCTTTGTCCTTCCGTTACTGTTGCTTCTGCATCAATGATAATGATGTGATTGTCTCCATGTTAATAGATATTTTCTTCATTGCCAGTCTCGCTTCTCTTCCCCATTACCAACGTGTATACATCTCCTAAATTTGAACACTCCAAACCATCTTTGCGTTTCGCCTCATCACTATTTCTACTTCATTTCCAGCTCTCCCTCACTTCTTCAACCACATGTATCTTCTTTTATTCTGGCTCTTCATTCTCTCTTTCCCCGTACCTTCTTGTCCCCCCACACTTCTCCATCTATTCCGTTTTAATATTTTTCAATCCGCTCATACTTCTCTTCTCTTCTTTCTCACTCATTTCTTCTTATTTTCACTTTTCTTACTCCTTGCATGTTCTTGCTTTCCACTATCACTGCCTCTTTCGCCTCTGATCTACCGATAAATGTAAATGTAAATATAAATGTAACCTCATTATTTGTGCAAGTCTTCAAAATTTCAGTGGGAAATTTAGTTATTCAAATTATCGTTCTCCAATTTGTCGCAGCAAAAGTATAATTCGTTTATGAAGAACATGATGAGGGTTAAGGGCACATATTTATAGCTAATTTACCTTTGAAAATAGATTTTATTATACAGAAGCGAATATTTTGTCAACAAAACTTGAAAAAACTCTCTTTTTTCTGTATTCAAAACTCGACTAGAATATGGCTTAGGATAGAGATCACAGAATTATGGAAACTTGCACAGAATTCACTTCTCCCCATAGTTCGTCACACACAGTTTTTAACTCTTTTTGATTAACTCTTCTTGTAGATGAACAGTAAAATAAATACCAATTACCGGTCTCATCACCATCGCTGCCGTCATCCCTTTTGTTTTCATCGTAGTATCACTGCTGCGTGCTTCGATGCTTCACAGCTGTGTGCACGACCTCTACCGTCCCCGACCCCCCACTGCTCCCCCTTCCGCAACGCCTCCATCGCTCTACTGCTTACGAGCCGCTGTTGCAAGCGCGACACAACCACAGAGCCCATCGCCTGTAGCGAGTACACACAGCTGTTCCGTAGCGCTCTCGTATTCCTGCTACTTCTCACTTCACCCTTCTCTCCCTGCGCAGCAGTCGCCAAAGCCCCACGACACCTCCCCGCCACATAAGCGAGTAGGAATCGCATTGTGTACAATCTGTTGCTTCTGTTGTAAGACACCGTGTCGAGAACGAGGCAGCGCGTGTTCCGGAGCATTCTGTTTACCGGTAAGAGGTATCCCTGCGTGCCGTTGGGTATTGGATTTCAGCCTAGGAGGATCCAGTTGAAGCGATTTTTCGGTCAGTGCATTTCCGAAGTCGGTTGTCATACACGACAGAATTATAGCTCCACTTCAGTGAAGAAAGTACGATAGATGTTACAATATTATATTATTACGAAACCGTTACAATTAATACAAGAAAATTCAATATTTTGTAGAATCAGTAATGTAGTCACACATCACCTCCAAAGTAAATGCTGTTTTTCTCTACCGAATGGCAGCATTTCTGGTCGGAAGAAATCCGTATCCTGTATTCATAAAAACGAACATTATAAGCACTGCAACATGGCTGCATTTTGCCTCGTTCTAAGTAGTGCAAAGCTGTCGTAAATTCGAAGGAAAATGCTTTTGCTTGTAGGGTAGCTGTCGTCAGTTACTCATAGACGCTGTCGTACGAAACGGAGCTTATGGATGCGAATTCGAGTAGAAAAATCTATTGCACTACAGGACGAGTTTATAGGCGTCCATGATCTCTCAATCCTTATGTGATCGGATACTTTATGACTCGACGCTTGCTATCTCATGCGCATCACTCTATCTTTCCATTTTTACGCTGTGAAGCGATCTCATCCCCTGACGTTTATGTCATGTAAAACTCGAAACACAAATTCACTTCCTTAATACAGTTTTCTTAGCTTCAGGAAATACTAGAACTGTACATTTTTTCGACTATACAAAATACATTCTCAGTTCATTTCATTCTCACTTTAGCCTCAATTCCTCTTTTTATTATCTTGCATCTCGCGAAATACTGCTATTTTATTCCTTTTCATGTTCGATTTACAACCGCTTATATGAGAAAAAATAAAATATGTATCGTCTTATTCGCTTGAATTGGATTTCGAAAGCATTTTCACCTTGAGTATATTAAGCTTATTTTGAAGTGTATTCATTACTGATTGAGAAGGTAAATTCACTATAGACGAATTCTGTATATTCTGTAACCACTCATTATGTCATATATTTTGAAAACAAACATTGACTACAGAACCTATCTCTCACTGAATTGCTACTTGTATGTACTCCTTATTTATACTTTCTCGCCCTTAAGAAGAGAAAGGTTTGGTATTGTAAACGAACGCTGGGATATGGCGAATTGTCGGCAGAAAAACCCTCATTGCCCAACCGTGGTAACTAAAAATTGGATAAATCCTGTTCCCATTTATAGTAAATTAGTTCCTCTAACACATTGTGTATTCAGAATCCATGGGTTATGGGTTCTTGATACCGAAAAATCGATTGACGGAGAAACGTCTGCCCATCCGTCCATCCGTCCGTCCGTCCGTCCGTTCGTCCGTCCGTCCGTCTGTGGTCAATGCTAGCACCTAAACCGTTCAGGCGATTTTTTCCAACATTGATATTCCTTGATAGATTTCAATGAACTCCGAGACCTTCCGAGTTTAAAACGGATATTTTTGATTTTAGGGGTACTTTAAATGAAGCCTCGAAAACATTTTCAAATGTTCTCAAAAATGGTTCCAAATATTTTGATTAATTATATCCTCGGATAGCGAAAAGCATCCTTAAAACAAAGGTGCAGAACTCATTTTCGTTGAAATCCCTGATTTTCGAAAATTGCGAAAATTCAAACTTTTTTTCGGCGTCATCCTACAGGTACCTTATTGAACATAAAGATTTTTTCTTTATGATATCGTTCTGTAAAATAATAATGAAATTAGGTTATGTGCAATTTTTTCAAAATATGAAGAGTTTTCACGTAATTTTGGGTGGAATATAGACAGTTTTAAACAGTTATTTGTCAAAAACCACTCAACATTCTGTCATTATTTTTGGCGGATAGAACAAGTGATACTTAAAAGAATGACGTAGTTCTCATTTCATTGATCTCTCAGAATTTTTTAAAATTGCAAAAGTTAAAAATAACTTGAGAAAGTTATAATCTTCTAGCACCTCTAGTGTGATATTCTTTGCAAGTAAATAACTGTGTACTGTACAATATACTTCATTATGTTAGTGCATAATTTGTGTGGACTGTTCTTGTTAAAATATTTAATTGTTTGCAGAGCTAGTGTAATATGTGTTTTGTAAATTTTTCTTGAGTCGTATGCATTCTGGTTTTGGAAAACAATTTAGGGTTGTTTTGTTCAGCAGCTTTTTTAATGCTGAAGGTGTACACTATTATAATTACATAATAAATGTATTGGGTTAGATTTAGAATGATGTTGTACGTTCGCGCTGAAGGTGTATGTGATAATGGTGAACGTAAGCGCTAAACACGTATACTAGTTAAATCGCTCGAAACCATGTAAGCCTTCGATAATATTTGTAAGCGTATTCCACAAAAACCAGTAATCCGATATCCTTCTCTAATCTGACTCTCGCTGATGGTCTTGTTGCAATGCAAAGCATGCAGCGCGCCGCTGGCCCACACTTTTGCGCTGGCCGGCGGCGGTGAAGTGGGCGACGCGAGGGCGGCGGAGCTCCGGAGCGATGCGTCACGCAGACGCCCACCTGCACGCCGGAGCAAGTTATTTCGTTTGTATAATTGCGAATCACAACTTGCGAGATGGGTAGCATTTGAAGTTAGCATGAATATATACAGGCGCGCGGCGCCCAGCGGTGGCGGCGGCCGCGGCGACCACAGCCGTGGCAGTGGCGGCGGTGGCGATGGCGGTGCCCCGGTGTCGATTGGGACGGTAGTGGCGGCTGTGGTGGTGGTGGCGGCGGCGGCAACGGCGGCGGTGGCGGCGGTGGCCGCGGTGGCAGCGGCGGCGGCAGCGGCAGCGGCGGCAGCAGCGGCGGCGGCGGCGGCGGCGGGGACATCGGTAGTGGTGGTGGTGGTGGTGGTGGTGGCGGCGGCGAGGTGACGAAAGTGGCCAAGGTGGAGCGGTTGGCAAGGGTGGCGAGGGTGGCGAGAGTGAGGGTGGCGACGATGGGAAAAGTGATGGGGAGGCGTTGGTTGCGAGGGTGTCAACTGTGACGACGGTGGCGGCGAGGCCGGCGGCGATGTGCGATGGCGGCGGCGTCGAGGTGGAGGGATGGCGGCTCTTTTATGTCTCCATTTTGGGTCGCTATGTCGAGGTGCGGCGCCGCGCGGCCTGGAGCGGCGGCGGCGGCGGCGTCTCGGGCCGGCTAGGCCGCAGTAAGCTTATCTCTGCATAATGCATGCGGCGCGTAGGTGGCGCGAGGGCGCGGCGCGCGGGGGAGGCGAGGGATAACGGAGCGGCGGAGCGGGCTGGCAGCGAGGGAGGCGGTTGCGGAGCAGGACCTCGCGACGGTAGAGGCTGCCGTGGCTGAAGTGGGCGACGGTGGAAAAGGTAGTGGAGTGCGCGAAGCTGACTGAGGCAGCGGGCAGCTGCGGACATGTTGAGGCGTAGATGTTGCCGCTGGCGGTGGAAGGAATAGCGGTTGTTGTGGCGGCGGTGGTGACGATGACGGCGGTAGCGGTGAAGGCGGCGATGAAGGCGGCGATGAAGGCGGCGATGAAGGCGGCGATGAAGGCGGCGATGAAGGCGGCGATGAAGGCGGCGATGAAGGCGGCGATGAAGGCGGCGATGAAGGCGGCGGTGAAGGGGGCGGTGATGAAGGCGGAGGTGAAGACGGCGGTGAATGCGGTGGTGAAGGTGGTGGTGAAGGCGGCGGTGAAGGCGGCGGTGAAGGCGGCGGTGGAGGCGGGAGTGAAGGCGGGAGTGAAGGCGGCGGTGGAGGCGGCGGTGAAGACGGTGATGAAGACGGCGCGGCGGTGGATGCGGCGCCGTTGGCGCATGCGGCGCCGTTGGCGCAGGCGGCGGTGATGGCGGCGGATGCATTGGAAGGGGGGACGGAATCGGCAATTGCGTTTGTCATAGTTTTCGTAATGCTGGTGGTAGTTCAATTGCAAGAGGCGATGTTGTTAGTGTTGGTGGCGAGAATCGAGGCAGGACGAATGGTTTGACGCGTATGGCCTGACAGTTGAATGGGGGCGGCGTCAAGGAGGACATGTCGGCTTCGGTGGAGGTTATGTGGATTGCTGCCGGTGGGGATGGTGGGACAGAATGCAACCGAGGTGGCTGTGGTAGCGTTGGTTGCGGAGTTGTGTCGTTGCGTGGGGCTAGAGAAAAGGGCGCCCTGGGACCTGCGTGGAAATGAGACGGGCGATAAAGCCCGGGAGCGAGTAAATGCGCGGGTGTGTTGGCTTGGATGTCGGGGCGGGCGATGAAAGTTGCGCCGTGAAGAACACACAAGGGACCGAAAGAGGGTGAAGTCGGTGTACAGAGATTTATAGGCTAAAAATGTTGAAAAAAGTGGATGAATAGAATTAGAATAGGAAATAAGAGTGGTCATAAGACAG
>JAHLJT010008446.1:206978146-206989999 GCA_031308135.1 Acheta domesticus
TCATTTCCTCTAATTGTCGAAATGTAATTTTCTCTCATTCTACTCATCACTAGTATTACCTTTCATCTCCACGTAAATGTGCAATTCTATTTATATTAATCCACTAAAACTGGACAAAATTTCTTCTGAAGAACTGTTTCTCGTGCAGACAGCCATTTCAATTTCAACTTGTCATCGTCCAGCGTTTAATACTAGTTCCGCGCTTCGGAGGGTTCCTTAATTCGTCCCCCCTTCGCCCCCCCCTCGGCTGCGCTCGTTGTAGCCCTTCGCTCGGCTAAACTCGAGTTTCGGAGCGCGATGCTCCATTTAATTCTCCTTTAGATGACGGAGCAGCGCGGGAGATTTTCAAAACTTCTCTCTGCAAGTGGAATAAGTTTCTGAATGAGGAATAAAGCACGAGGCCGCGTTCTGCGCACTGTCCCGAAGTACACCGTTTGAAGCCGTTGCATATTGCATGAAGCAACGGGAGGTGGTAGTAGTACGTACAAGACATGGGTACCACGCCCCGTTTTCCTTGCTCACTCTGGATATCAGCTCGCCTCAAATTGCGGAGCCCGGCGTTTTTCTTTTGTGGCTATTGGAACGGCGCGAGAACGTGCCGGCGACGGATAAAGCGGAAGATGTGCGCGTTTGTCGTCTAAGTTCAACGTGTTCCGCAATTTCAAGACCAAAATGTTTTTAGAAGGTGCTTTGTTGTAACGTGCTTCTGTTGTCCGAACTTCTCAACATTATTCATTAATATTACATTATTCATTATTATTATTATTATTATTATTATTATTATGATTATTATTATTGTTGTTGTTATAATCAACAGAAATAGTAAAAGCTCCATGTGATGAGGGAAGGTACAGAAATTTTATTGCTGTAGAGGCACACGGTTAAATCTATGAGTTTGTTATGACGAAATTATGTTTAAAATAAAATGTTCCAAAGCGAAACACATTTGATTAATCGAAAAGACAATCTCGCCCAAACTATATTATTGTAAACCCAAAACTATAGTTTCTGCACGTATAAAATTATCATGGAGTAACTAAATGTTCATCATATGAGTGAAATGTTTACTATTTAGATTAATGACTTAAGTACTTTAAAATGAAAGAGAACATGTACATATATCTTAACAAATAAAATAAAAAAATATTTTATGAGACGAAAAGAATTCTGCTGTTTATTAGGGCTAGTTTTTGTCACGATTATAGCAGACTGTTTGGAATCAGAAGTAGGGCGCGAAATCTTCTAACATTTATTCAAATATGTGCATCGGTCCCGGTTTTTAATCATTTTAGCATCATGAAAAATGTTTGGATTGACGGACTGACTCAATGGGGGTTAAGCCAATTCCAAGCAAACGCTGCAATCTCTTTGATATTCAGTAGAGGTGTAGGTACGTTAAAGAATTATTTCTGAAGCATAAAATGTTCTTGTTCAAAAAATCTTCCAATGCTTTATTTGGTTTCGTGTATTTTAATAATTAAGTTGATGTTACGTTTGTCGATGATTTTGTAGGTTGTAGAATCGCTAAACTTTATTTGAACATTGTATAATATAATATTGATAATTAAAAATTAAGATAGTGATTTAACCCAGAGTGTACTGTATTTATATATTAATATCACATTAGAACCAGGACATTTTATTTCTATGGTTTTTGAATGAAAGTGAATAAATGGGAATATAACAAAACACAATATCCTTTATTTTTATTTCCTTCTTTACATTCGATAAAAATTATTTTTAACATATTATTTATAAGCGACCAAACAATAAAATATAACTCATTTAAGTACTATAAGTACAATGGAAATAAGATGAGAAAATACCACCCATTTTATCGTATTTAAAACATCGATGTTTTTGTCGATCGAAAACCTTTTGGTGATGTATCAAAATATGGATGTTTCGGTAAAGTATGCAATCACTAGTCGCGTGGCGGGGGCCTGCACTGAATAACAGGTGGAAAGGTGGACAGGGTTCGCTGCGATGCGCAGGAAGCAACGCAGAGTATACATATTTACAAAAGTAGCCGGACAAAATTAAAACTTCGGATTTATGAGCAGAAATTTTCGATTTTGTCTGTTTCATTCAGTGTGAAATCAGAGCGAAAATACTATTAAATAATAATAGCTATTAGTATTGGGATTTTCAACGAAATTACACACATTAGGCGTCTGTAAGGTGATCGAATCGTAATTTTTACACAGAAGATAAATAAATCATTACTCTATCAAGTAATTTCAAGTAATTGTTATTAGAGTGGTAAAAACGGATCAGGCTGTGTATGATATGTGATGAATATATCGCGACTTTCTGGCGCGCTCTTGCTGGCTACAGTCACGCTCACTCAGAGTCTGCGGACCAGTAGCCCCTAAAATGGGGATAAATAAAAAGCTGGCTAGGCAACCGACTAGCATTTCAGTTCTGTGCTGGTTATCATTTTCGACTTTGTATAAGCATTACAGAACTGCTCCAGTTTTCTCCATTGTGCCATTGAGGTATATTGTTGAACACCTCAAGAAGTGTACGTGTGTTATTTGCAGTTGCGACGAGATACGAAATCGTCAAAATTCGGTACTAAAAGTATCGCCCGCATTCGTAACTCCAGTTTGAATGTGCTCCTTCCGGGCGCACGCTCGCGGGGTTTATCCACGTTTGGCTAACGCCGCAGACAGCGAAACAATAACCCCTATAGCGAGCTCAGGGGGACTCCTGACAGAAGGTTTGGGAAGAGCCCGGCACTTTAATTCTGCAGTCGAGTTCAGTGTTTTCTTTGTATAAGCGTTATTTAAAGAATGTTCGATGTAACGACAAAATGGCTTTTCTCAGCATTGCGTGTACAGACAGACAGAAAGAGAGTTACAGTGACAGACACACAGAGAGACAGTACACACAGAGAGACAGTACACACAGAGAGACAGTACACACAGAGAGACAGTACACACAGAGAGACAGTACACACAGAGAGACAGACACACAGAGAGACAGACACACAGAGATAGACGTTTCGCGGTGAACCAATTTTTCGCAATCAAGGACCCACAAAAACGTAGTATCTGTCTACATAAAGTATTGTTATTAGAGAAGTAATACATATATGAACAATATTTATCCCCTTTTTAGATATCAACTCACAATACGAGTTTTTGACGAGAACTCGCCAGGTTCGGCTTCAGCATTAAAATATTTTTCTTCACAATGCAAGTACGTAATAGATAAGAAATTAAAAAGAAAGCAGTGTAAATAAGGAGGACGGTGGACGCATCCCCGAAACCTCTAGGAAGCGTAAAGGAAATAGTTTTGCGACTCGTCATTTAAGATTGGTGGATATGGTTTTGAAATTTGAACACAAATTCCGAGTGAAATGCCATTTTGTATATTTCAAAATAGTTAATCGTAATCTATAACTTAAATTGTATACTAGATTTTCTGAAAATGGTGCGTTCCCTACTGGAAGAACCAATTGTATTCAGTTAGTACTTGTGCCGTAGGTTTCCTTCATAGGTTGTATTACAACTAAGTTGCACATATATCTAAGAGAGTGTATACATTTTATAAGTGAGTAATATTACAGTTCAGTAATGAGGTTCTTCTTAGGTTAAAATCACATTCATATTATTGTTAAGTTCTTCATAATCAAGCCCATTATCTATACTGGTGTATTTTCATGACGCATTTCATTACATACATCAAATAGAGCGATGAACATTTAAGTTACGTATAAACAGTTACTTTTGTTCTTCCGTCTCAAAGGCGCATTTTTTATTATTTTATACAAAATTAATATGCATGTATTAATATGTGAATACAAAATTAAATAAACTAAGCGTACCTTCATGGTAAGCTCTATGCCAACAGACAGAATTTCGAATGGAAAATAATTGCCACTTCTCTACAAATATTTGAACATTAGCTGTTGTGAGCAGTTTTTTAGGTCACTCAATAAACGCTCTGTATAAACAAGAATATTTATAGACACACTCTAAGAGTGAAAGGATTATTTCGGTTATCCCGCCATATCACCAAAACAAAAACATAAAAGCAACTCGGCGAGACTTGCGGGGAATGCATCAAAATAAGAACGACATCGAGCTGACAGTTAATTTCCTCCCGCGTCCTGCTAATAACAATGGAGGTACAATATGCCGTATGACGTAGGCGAGACGAACGCGTCCAGGAACTTGGATAAAAACTTGGGTGCGTATAAAAAGCACGGGCACCTTTTCTATTCTTGATAAGATGCTCATACTTTAAATAATAAAAGGCAATAATAATAATAATAATAATAAGAAGAAGAAGAAGAAGAAGAAGAAGAAGAAGAAGAAGAAAAATAATAATAATTTGAATTTATTTACCATAAAATATTGAGTTACAGTGCATACTATAAACAACCAAGCTAACAAACCCATCACCTTCAAATATAAAATGTGTTGAAATTTAAACTGAAATACAAGAACAAGGAGTCGGTTTTTATGACTTTATATGAAGTACACTCCTAACCCTCTCTACGTGCTGCTCGCACTTGTCACAGAGGGATGAGTTTTCTTTCACTTTTGGTATTATATCAGTGTTGACCAGGGTCCACTCAGTTATCTGTTGAGTGAACCGTAGCAACTGAAATTTAGCGAACAATTCATAATTAACAAATTAAAATATTCCAAAAAATTATAAACAATTGGAATAATCTCAACGAGTTAAAATCTGTATAATAAACAATTGACTTAATATTGATTGCACATTTTTGAATTCGAAATCACGAATGTGCTCGCGTTGCCTTTTGTCTACGATTCTCCCTGTCTCCCCGATGTAAGAGCGACCGCAGTTGCAAGGGATAGAATATATTGTACTTCGGCGGCTTGAAACGATGAAAGCTTGTCTTTGAAGCGCATCAGGGTTTGGCCCGAGCTTCTGGTGCGCCTTGAAGACTTTTTATCTGGAAACGTCTTAAGAGTTTGTCAATTTTGTCCGTGATGCATTTTATGTATGGTAGTAAGGCACTCATGCTTTTCTCTGTGTCGTGGGGTTCCCTCGATATAGGCGGGTCGTGAGTTTGAGGACCCTGTTGGCAGTAGGGGAAGGTCGGGTGGTATCGGCCTCCTTAGCTTTAAATATGATTTCTTAATTAAAGGTAGTTAAAATTATTCGTAAAATACAGAATATGAAACTTCAATCTCTTACTCACGCATTCTATCAAAGCTGTTTGGTTGAAAGTAAAATAATATTATTATTTGGGGATAGCAAAAATCGTTGACAATTTACATGTCTGAAAAGTGGAGAATGGTATCGGACAACTGAATAAATAATGGTAAAATAATGTTAATGGAGATTTTTACCGCAATTCACGAAAGATACGCTCACTATTGAGACAAATATTTCATTGCTTAATACAAAGAAAAGTGAGTATTTGGTTGCATGGAAAAGAACAGTTCTGTTAAAAAACAAAAATTAAACTATTATGTTCAATTTATAGCTTCACAACTATCATTTTTGAAGGGTTTTTCTTTTCAAATGACCTTAATAATGGCTATCTTCATATTACTTCCTCCCATTTCCCTGGAATTTTGCCTACAATTTCCTGAAACACGGACAAAATCCACATTAGTATTCGAATATACCTCCTAACAACCTACACACAAGAAATGCGGAAAGTGAAGAGAAGGCAAAGCAGTAACTGTCCGGTACCATCCGATTCTCTTTATCCGATACCACCCGAACAATCCTCATTCTTCTGAAGAATACAACACAGATATAAATTGTACAAACAATCTTGTAGTTCTGTAATGTAACAAATACATCTAAGTAAACATACTAGTCACAGTAGAACGCATTTAAACTTGTCCTAAGATAAGTTTCAAAGCTCCAAAGTTATCTTCGTACACTGGTCAACAAAAAAGAAACGTTATGCATGTCGCAAAACCCAGACTGATTGATGTACTCACCTAATAAGCCGTTTGCAAAGCTAATTCGTTTCCAGGAACACACTAACAGTGTGGCACGTGCTACCACTAGTGCCCAGTTTCCTAAACTACTTTGTCCGATACCACCCGCAATCCGATATCACCCGAACTTCCCCTAGATATACTCTATCCATTCGCGGCAAAGGTAGTTTTCAGAACTTCCCGTTCAGCGGGGAGGATGACCTGGTCGCAGATTCTAGCTGCGCGTATGGCAAGGGTTTTCAGGATGGCATTCTTCGTCGCTGGGTGGTGCTGCGATTCGGCGTGAAGATAGCGGTTTGTGTGATTGGGTTTTCTGTAAAGCGCGTGCACCAGAATGCCGTCATTCCGACTACTCACCAAGACGTCCAAGATAGGTAGATGGCCAGTCTTTTCTATCTCCATGTGTTTGTCTTCGGTTACCGTCTGACTGGCCGGTCACCTAAGCCAAACGCAGCCTGGCCCACCTATTGTATAAAAAGGAGCGCCCAATATCGTGGCGCAATACAGTCCTGAAGAAGATCGCGATATGTTGGTCGACACCTCAGCCTTCGACGCGGCGTCATCCGGACAGCCCAGTTCATGACTGGCCGCGGAAGCCTACATCATATAAACGTTGCTCCAATTGTGTTATGTCAAAAGGATTGGCGGGATGTACGGCAACTAAGGCAACTTCAGTAAAAACTCGTATTTATTCCAGAATCCAAAAGTGATCCCTGATGTCTTCTGTCGTTGTTATCTCTCGTGATGCGTAGTTGACGTGTCTGTGACGTCACGTGTTGTGCCGCGTAGATTAGGCCGTCCTCGGCCTCAGGAGTTCGTGGTCGAACGTGACTCGGGCGCGGCGTCGTACAGCAGACGGGCAGCCATTGGGCCGACGCCAGACTCTTGCTCCTCGTATTTGTCGTACATAGGCGGCGAACTTCTCGATGTCTCCAGGACTCCTCGTTTCTCGTGGTGTGCTCGTACTCGAGCTGGGCTGGATCTTCAACTTCAACTTCAAATGTACTGCCTAGTACTCGGTGCGGTCCGCTTCGCTGTCCAGGCAGCAGCTCGTCCGCCCCTTGAGGTGAGACCCTTCGTGATTGGCGGACCCCCTTTGGCGTGGCGCTACTGTCGACTGCACTACAAGCGAGAGAAGGAAACCGCGAGTAGCTGCGGCCTGCGTAGTCTGGTCTGCGCATTTTGGTGGCCCCGGGCGCCGGTGAACGGGAAGTTCTGAATCCTTGACAAATTGTAATATCAGTTGGAATCCCCAAACTTCCCGTAAAATCTACTGGCTGTACGATTCCCTAATAGATCTTCCATGCAGAACTATGAGTGCTAGTTTTCAGATGCAAACAAGGAGTAAATCTTAGCGCTTCCTGTAAAAATCTGTGGAAGAAAATTGTGTGTGTAATATGTCTTTTTCTAATACGATTTTGACAATGTATTCAATATGTATTTATATAACCTCTTGAATTTGTTTCAATAAATATAGTATGTGTCAGAGGATCAGCAGTATTTGGTACATAAGTAATCTATATTTGGTACATGGCAAAATGTCCATGCCAATAAGGACTTGCCATCTTTAGTGGATAAAGGACAAGTCAAATCTCTTTTTATATACACAAAAGAATCATATTATTTTTGCAAATTTGTTCAGACCCACGTGTTAACTCAAACTGTCAAAATGAAGAACAAACCAGTGCTTAACCCTTTCGTGACCGATTTTATTTTTTTCCCGGAATTTTGAAACAATACTTTGTATTTAAGTTACTTTTTATTTACTATTTCAATATTGATTACTGAAAATTTTTGTTAATGTTTAGACTTTTAGAAAATGTTACTGGGACATATATGTCCCATTGAACCCTACGGGTATGATGGAACTTGATAATATTGAGAAGAAAATGAAATTCTTTCTCGACTTTAAATTATAAAACAACACAAGAATCAAAAGTAATAATAATTACATTTATTTTTAAAAAATGGAAATGGAGGATCAATACAATGGATTACTTTTCATTCTTGATACATGGTGTCTGTTCTTTTCTCCCATTGCTACTCACCTACTACTGCCATGTAACTGCAGAAAATACGCATCGTCGTAAATATAGAAAATTTTCAAATGAATTTAGGATATAATATCATGAATTAAATAATGAAAAAGAACTATTGAAACGGCATAAAAATCACAGGAAAAAAGAAAACTTTCCAAATGGAGGAGCTTTTTGAAACCGCGACAAGACAAAAAATTCGCAAAATTGCTTGTAACAACGCATTTGAAAAATAAATAATTTTAGCAGCAATATAATTCACTAAGTAATTCAAAACAAACAAAAATAAACCTTATAACAAAATAAAATGCTCAGAAAAAAATAAAACTCTCCAAAACGAGGTATGCACTACGCACCTTCCTGTAACAATGACGATAAATCACACAGTTCTTGGAATCACTCGTAACTGAGCATTATAACGCAGAACACAAACTCTCCACAAGATTGCAGAATGCACCAGTGAAGGGTTTTATGTATCACAGTGAACTTCTCGAGGAATATGTTTAGTGGGACATATATGTCCCACTGGTCATGAAAGGGGTATCAAACAGTATTTGAAGTTTTTAATGCATTTAGCAATAAATTTACGAATTTTACACAACTTATTTTCGTCTTGCAAACAAATAGACACTTTTGTTGATTTTTCTTGAAAAAATTGTTTTTGGACGGAAATTCAAGGTTATGATTCCATATCCTCTGTCCCACACCTACTGTATTTTGAATCTCACCATTTGAAATTTTCACGCAGCATCTTTCACCGCATTTATCATATTTTCTCATTAGTTTATTTTCTCATTTATTTGTTTTCTCATTAACAGTGCTAACCCAGCTATGCATGATAGATTAAACGGTTTGCGGAACTCGCTCCCATGAGTCTCCTTGCTCTTCGTCCCGAACACAAGATAAGTACGGTGCCAGAGGTAGAGGAGTGGGAGAGATAAACAGAGAGAGAGAGAGAGAAAGGGAGGGAACGGTGATGGTAAAATGTAAGAGCGATCGATGCAACCCAGCGGGAGGTTTCTGACGCCCCAGCACGATCCATTGGCTCTTTCTTCGTGTACTCTATCTGAGAGAGGAAGGCACTTTTCACAACTCAGAGAAACAAAGTTGGACAATTGATCACAGGAGCGTGAAAGAGCCCGGCCGAAGCGGATTCGACCTGTTGCCATGGCAACTTTTCGATATTTCCGAGCCGCAGCCCGCGTCAGACATACGTTTCTTGGAATATGGCTGGGACGCGTCGCGATTCATAGAACGCACGTGTTAGCACATTATATGAGTGCCTGCTTGCAGTGCACTAGAACGTATTGAGATTCGAAAAACGGTTGAAAAACAAAAAAATATGCATTTGCGTGTTTCAGTAATTTGAATGATTCTGATGTAAGCCTGAATGAATCTCCATCTAACTTCGTGATTGGTTTTTTCAAAGAACTTCCCCTTAAAATGACAGTGTGAAATCGTTGTCAGTGAAATGAATCCATGTGACCGAAATGTTCCAAAAAAGGAGTTACAAATTATAATAATAACAACAATTTAATTAGAGAAAGGTTTACATCGTGCCGATTCCAAATCAGTACCATACATTTTGCCAATGTTGAGAATACACAGGAGAGAAAGCCGGGTCCGTAATCAGTTGCCAAAATACCAGATGTCCAAATAGCAAGCGCGAGGATCAGCTCCAATCGAAGAATATCCGGAGCCCTGTCCAGTTCACCGTAATCAACACTTATCGCTCACAATTACGACACATCAGCTTCCTCACTCCAAATCACTGTGTCTGGTTCTGGTGCCCATGACCCCTTTCATACGCCGGGCTGGCCTGCTGCAAAAGCGCGCGCTACCGTGCCAAGCGCACGGCCCTTTAAACGCGCCTTAATCGCGTTCTTGCACATGTTCAGGAAATTGCTTTTCTAAAGCATTCTTCAAAACCATAACTCCTTTCATATCATTCTGTATGCACATGCTACTACATGTGACAATTATTTGTTGGCAGGTTTAGCATATTAATATAATTATTTTTAGGGATCGGTAGCTTAGGAATTTGGAGAGTAGAAGGAGACTTCAAGTCATTCGGCTTATTCACGTATAATCATGTACTCTTCATGACGTTTCTCATCTAATAAAATCATATTTGCTCTTGTATTTCGACCGGTTTGATTTCACAATAGTTCTTTCCAAACCTCTCCCCAAACCATCGTAGCTATGATGTGTCGTATAAGTTTTAGGGAGCGTTAAATGTTATTTGTCCTGTTCCTCCAGTAATTATCTATCGCGTCGAAATCTTCACTCAGGCGGCAAACAAAATATGAATCGTGAAGTATGAAAACAAAGTAGGAATATCGATATTGTTGGATGTCGGAAGAACCTTCTCAAGTGGTGGGAGCCACATGGTACAGTAAACATGGGCAATGATCCGCATTGAGCTGCATAGTGTTGAAAGAGAAACGGCAGCCACTTGGGGTGAGGCAGAAGATGGGAGAGGGTCCCTTGCGAAGACGGCGACGGAGAAGCATGTATTATTTTACTACGGTGGCTGAGCCAACGACTTCTGGCCATTCCTGAAATGGATGCATGGTTTGGTGGACTTGCGATTTTAAATATGAGAGTTGGGGTAGAAGTCACGGGAACTAATTTTTTTAAATATGTGTTATCGGGCCAGACAATTTTCTTTGTCGTATGAAAGAAATGCTGTACTAATGTACGTTCACAACCACAGATCGCTCTGTAAGTGTCTCTATTAGCACAGAGAGAAATGTAAAATCAGTTGTCTGACTACCGCCGTACGAGATGAATGTAACTCGTTTCGAGCAGCGCTCATTCGCCAGGACATTACCCATGGGAGAAATGCCCGAGAATGTCACAGGGAATTGGTGGAAGCTGTTGGGAATAATGTCCTTCCATAAAGAACAGTCGCGAGACGAGCAGGAGAGTTTCTACGGAGACGCGTTACAACCAGTGATCAGCAACGCACGTGACAACCGGACCGATGTGACACGTGCGGTAATAGACCATCGGCGTAATTGAGTCTTTAGAATGAATGCTTTGAAATGTTGTGAACTCGTATGTGCTAAAAGTCTTTGGAACACGAAATCAGTACTGACATTTAAAATACCTTGATAAATATGAGAAACACAATGTTAATGTGGTGTTAAATGTCCATGCTTCGTTAGTTCATACTTCGCATACAGCATCCATCACACGTAGTTCATATTTTGCATACAGCATCCTCTCATGAGTGTATTTCACATTTTACATCCGTAATTGTATTCTCACAAAAATATAGTTGTCATGATTCATGCCCCAACCCTCATACACGATATGAAGGATGCTGCAGCAAAGATAGGCTTGGAACCAGGAGCACCCCGGGAAAACCCGTAGCGAACCCGCAGTGTCACTACGAATTCCACAAGGATAAAACTGGGTTCGAAACCCCATTACCGGTGACTGCAGGCGGGCAGCCTGACCGCCACACGTGGATGACGGACGGAAATGGAGGAGCAGCGGGTCATGAGTGTGGACAGCGCGCTGGAGGGAGAGGTGACACTTGACGGAGGGGGTCGGAAGCTGAATGTATCAGACCAGCAACCGCGACTCGGAGAGTGCCAGTGGGCGGCGATGAATGCAACCCGGAGGCTGAGAAGGAGCGGGCGCCACGCAGATCGAAGGAGGGCGATGAAAGGCGGCGAAGAGCAGAGGGCCGCGATGGAGGGGAGTTATGAATTTCCACGGATGGAGGAGGCTAGCGGTGGAGGGGGCGGTGGCGACTGTGGCGGCGGTGGCGGCGGTGGCGGCGGTGGCGGCGGTGGCGACGGTGGGCGGCGGTAGGCGGCAGGTGGCGGCGGTGGCGGCGGTAGCGGCGGTGGCGGCGGTGGCGGCGG
>JAHLJT010008446.1:206990999-207068348 GCA_031308135.1 Acheta domesticus
ATTTGCCGACCGATAGCGCCTGACGTGCACTTTCACAGTATAGAGAAGAGTGGAGGATGACCTGACAAGCAAGAAGCTCGTGGTTAACATACTGTTCACTTCGTTGTCTTATTACATTCTAGGGATTTTTCAAGAACCTTTTCGGGTGCGCAAGGACGCACCGTCAGGCTAGTTTCTGGGTACGACAGAGTACAATTCTCTTGAAAAGCATGCAACATGATCTGGGAGTGACGATTTTGCCAGCTCGAAGCTTACCAACTATCCGAATGGAATCATGCCCTACGTGGCATGGAAACCTTAAACACTTAACAAAACCCTTAAACAAAAACGTGGTCGTTGTTGTTTGGGACGAAAAATTCTGTTATTTAACATTTCAATTACTTTGGTTTGTTAGTTGTATACCAGGGTTTTGCTTGTATTTAAACGGTTCCTCCATTACGCTCATAAAAAGTCACTTTTAGTTCTCAATATTTGCTTTTCTACAAATATTTAATATTGTTTTATCATTCACAATCTCGAGCTGATCGAAATGTTAAAAAATATAGTTTTCGAGCTTTTATAAACAACAATCTTCTACAACATACTACGGATTTTTAATGAATTTTGTTATTTACAATTCATTCCTTAGGCAAATGATTTAATAATATTACCAGATTTTTCTTTCTTTTTGCGATGAAAGTGCTTACCACTATCTACTTTCGTGTTACCAGTACCATTAAGAGTGACCGAATTTGAGAAGTTTTATGTGCAAAAATAATGTCTCATACTCATGTCATGTCGTTGCTAAATAAAAATAGCACCGTATCATATGGTCTTTGCTCACGAATATCCGTTCTTGATAACTTTGTATTATAATACGAGTCTTATCAGTGAATGTATTTTCTTGCTGACTGAAACACGGGTTTCATAGTCTCGGAAAATTCAGCTGGGCAAACCATTACACTGATGTGGATAGCTTGTAATCGTGTCAAACATGCGTAAAATAGCTTTTAAAAATTGTAAAGACTAAGTAAGCGGTGCAGAAAATAATACATTAATCTAAAACACATTTAACTTTCTCACACTCTGCACGCAAGTGGTACGGCAAAACGGATTTTTTTCCTAACGTGCAAAGAATACTGAGAAAATATTGGATTAAAATCTCCTGTGATTCTGCTTATTGATTCTGTAATTAATAAGAATGTACCACGTATCACAATCTTTTTATTTTCATTTATTTGAAAATAATCTATATAAGTAATTATCCATTTTCAGATGCATACTCCATGGCCCTACGAAAAAATTGTTTTCAATTCTTGACAAACCTGTCCTGTTCCTGATAACATTATTGTATTATTAAGAAATTACGTGTTACATATTACCTCTTATTAAGAAATTTTCATGATTAATCAGTCTTTCATGTAATATTTTGTTTGTTCTTAAACCAAATTGTAACTACGTGTACCAAATAAACTACATTATAACTGCAACTATGTGAGTGTAGGTAATATTGATCTATATTAAGACATAAATGTATGTATGTATGTATGTATGTACGAGTACTTTGGCACAACAGTTCTTTACGAACTAAGGCGTACAAGCGGCGTTCCGACATAAGACATTAATGCATCCGAAGAAATACGAAAGATTTACAAACGTTTTTCGCTGCCCATTTCCGACAGCTATAATTCTTATGTTTTATCACGAGCACACAAATATTTATGAAATTGAAACCAACTTGGCCTGCATTTCCAATCACAAAATCTTACCCCTTTCATTTATGTTCTTCGCTGTTACATCATGACATGTTCCATGCTACCAATTCGGAGTGTTTCTCTGTACATTAGAATTTAGTTTATGCTTTACAGAAAAGACATTTTGAATACACATTTGTTCAAAGACATTTACATGTAATAAACTATTTGTAAAATTAAAAATTAGTTAACGAGTGTATTTTATTCTATTCGAAGTGTCTTAATTTTCTATAAACAAAATATCGTTGACATCATATGATTAGATAAAATCGCAACGAGCAAACAATCATGCAAGCAAAGAAACTGAATTGGGAACACATACCTTTGCACACAATTACATTAATTTATTCTGTTGATATATTGTACCACAGTTTCTCCGTAAAGAACCTTTCTTACCTAAATGATCAATTAACACTATCAAATTGGCATCTAATTTCTCATGGTTGTTGTAACTATATTTTTGAATGTCCAAGAACGCTGAACATAAATTCGCAGGTGTTCGTACTTCGAGTGTAGCCTAATTTGTTTTGTTAACGAATTTCTCACGATCCATTACGTGATTTCGAAGCCCATAAACAGCTTTATGCTATGTTCTTGAAGTTGGAATGAAGGCAGCATTTACATTAAAAAGATTAAGTAACACATTGAGTACACAACTTTGGAGGTTCACATTTAAGTAACTTTTCCAAAAAACTATGAAACAGACTCCTGTCTGTTATTTACGCGTGAAGGTTGGTCTAAAAGGAAGCATATGCCCATTTTTGGAGCAATTCAAAAGTCACCAAAAATTATATATTCATATCGCTTCTTTCTCTGAAATTGTTCCTTGTTTGTGACTTACCTGGTTTTGTCTCCCCCCTTCTCCCCCCTTTGGATCTTCGATTCCGAGCGAAATGCCTCCCCGTTGCCGAGCGTCGTCTATTCTTCCGGGTATTTTTGTCGAGTGGAAGCAAGGGAGGCCGCGGGGATGCGGAGATCCAATGTATTTTCGGCGGAAAAAGCTGCGCCTCTGCTTCTTCACTTCGGTTACTTTGTATTCTTTTTTAATAAAAATGCATGAGGTATCTTCGGAGGACGTTCTCCGGAATAAGTGGGATTTCGCGAGAGGTACCTCCTCCGGCGGCAAAGGAAATGTCCGGCGACCGCAGATCTCATCGGAATAGACTCTAGGTCGCTGATTCCGACTTCGAACTTATTAATTAAGTCAGTACGTACAAAAAATACTATATTATGTGATAAATACTCGATATTATGTGAAACATGTTGGTTAGTATAATTTAGGGGTTCGAAGGTTAAAATAGCGCATCTCAGAAAATTTCAAAACAAAGCGTGATGTACAAGGCATTCCAGTCATCTCAGAGTATATTTTCAGAATAATATTCCTTATATATGACATCATATACTATTCAGTTTTACATGCATTGTAATAAATCACTAAAATGCTTTTTAAATTACAGTAATTCGAGTGGAATAGCTAGTTTAGTTCAGTACAATAGAAAGTTAACGTATTCAGTTCACATGACAGAAATTACTTACCTGCCATTTTTCGATCAAAAATGAACCAACAAGGCATCTTTATACAATATTTCGTCTACAAACGTTATACAACTGTTTATAAAATATTTCGAAATATTAACGTATGAATCTGATCATAATTTATTAGTAAGCAGAAAATAATGTCGCCAACGTCACGAAAATAAGCACGAACAGTGGCGGGTTAATGTATTACCTTATTAAAGATGACCAACTATTAAACTGAAATTAGACAGATAACTTTATAAAAGCATGTATAACTCTAAATATTTATTGATATTCATTTTTAAGTTATATATGCTACAAGTTTTGAATGTACAGTATATAATACTAATTACTGACGTTGAGAGAAGAAACGTTTGGTAACGTAGAAACATTTACGGACAAAATATAATAGTCTTTCGTGAATATTGTCAGAATTTTTAACAGGTTACTTTAATTTGATCGCTCTATTTGAACAAAAACTAATAATACAAAAATATTTCATCAACCCTCTTCCCCCTCCCTTTCCCGGTTTCGTCAATGATCCCTCCCCCTCCCTTTCCCGGTTTCGTCAATGATCCCTCCCCCTCCCATCCTTCCCCTCAAAGTAAACGTATTTTAATGGTCCCTTACAGACGTTTTATGAACAATTTACTAAATTAAGTAGCTAACTTAAATGAGTAACTGAGTAGTAGTTAATATGTGGATGGCCAACTTACGGCCCTGGGCCGGATCGGGTCTGCGTAATGAGTGTATGCGGCCCGTTATTAAATTTTTAATATTCTTTGCACGATGCACTGTGGAGATGAAAGAAGTGGTACTTTTAAATCTTTAAGGATAAACTACGATATCTAAACACTGTAGTAGAATGAAAGTAAGAATCTCAGCTACTCAGAAGTGGAAGCGTCTTTCATTATTGTCAATCGAAATATTATGTAGCTTTACAGCATACTAGACAGTAGCTGCACTTGATAACTGTAAACGTGCGCAGGTTGTTTCTAAAACAAAATAGTTGTGATAATAAATAAACTACGATATCTAAACACTGTAGTAGAATGAAAGTAAGAATCTCAGCTACTCAGAAGTGGAAGCGTCTTTCATTATTGTCAATCGAAATATTTATGTAGCTTTACAGCATACTAGACAGTAGCTGCACTTGATAACTGTAAACGTGCGCAGGTTGTTTCTAAAACAAAATAGTTGTGTTATTTGTAACATAACCCTTTCAATCTCGTTCTATTAATTAAATATAGTTTCGATTGATTGCGATACATTTGGAATACTCATAAGGTATATAATTATATTTTTATTCAAATAATGTTTTATATTAAAATAATTTTGTACATTTTTTCACTGCAGTAGTGGCTTTTAGAAAACGAAAAATTGATATTGGATGCCGTATATTTTACGATGAATGAAAGTGGAAATATTTTTTATTATATACAATAATAAGGCGGTTTGCCTTTTTTGCAACTCGAGTGTAACGGTTTTAAGAGAAATTGAGAAGACATTTTAAAACAAAACATGTGACACACAAAATTTAAACGAATTAAGCCGTAAAACAAGCCGTAGACCGCGTAGTAAAATTGACCCTGCAGCAAAATATATTTATACAGCAAAATTATTTGCAAATCAGCTACTGAAGCAAGTTTTCTAGTAGCAAAACGGATTGTTCAATGCGGGAAACATTTCGCCCAAGAAGAATTTATAAAAAATGTGCATATGGATATTTCTGATGTAATTGTCCAGAAGCTAAACATAAAAGTGGAATGCAAACCTGTGTCGACAAACTATTGACCGAAGAATAGAAGTTATGAATGCTAATCTAAATGATCAGTGACTGAATAATTTAGAATCGGCCCATTTTATGCAATAGCTCTTCACAAAGTTGCGACGTAAAGGATACTATCCAGTTATTAATTTTTATCACAGCTATCACTAAAGGTTTTCAAATTTTGTAAGAACTTTGACAATTTTTTCAATATAAGACACAACAGAGAGAGATCTCCGAGAGGTTGAAACAAGAAGAGAAAAGTATTGACTGGAAAATATTTTTTTGTTATTTTAAGTGTATTTGTATGTACTACTGTTTATACCTAATGACGAAACCTCAAAGTGTCCCAAAACGAATGAAAATAATTTAAATGAATTTAAAACAGTTTTTTCTTAAAAAAAACAAAACTATTTATACTTTTTCTGCAACTTCCGAGATGAAAATTTGTACTCTTCACACCTGACCCGGCCTGTGCACTTCCAACGGGCACAGTACTAATTCCAGCTCTAAGTTCCTAATAAAGGTATGTGGGTCGAAATTGGCCTTAAAACATCAATGACGAATATGTCACCAGCAAAAGTGGCTCATGCCATCAACTGTTGTCATTGCAGTGCCTCTGATCGGGAAGTCCTAGGGTTTGAATCCAGACAAAGGCAGGATTTTCCACACTAACCAGACAGCTAGGTTGAATTCAGTCGCTATCAGGAGGATAATACTAGCGGCTGGCTGCTCTGATCGGTAGTTTTCCGTATCTTGTCTGATAAACACCAGGTGAATGCCGGAGTAGTACCCTAACAAACGGGCCAGGGATCTTGCGCCTTCTTTTCTTCCTTTTCTTTGTCCCTTACATACACTTACACTCACATGCACTACAGCACCACACTTGTCGGGTGACCAGTCGGGAGCAAAGAGCTTGTGTCGGCTGGGGTGGTGCCAATCTGAAGGACGATACCTGGGTGTCGAAAATCCCCACAGGCCGAAAAATGTAGGCGCCGAATCTCGCTATCCGGCGGGGGAAGATCACCGTCACCTCCCGCGATAAAACATGCACTAAACTTACGGGATTTCTGCTCAGCCGTTGGCGTGCCCATATTCACTAATCAGTCATTCGAATGTTTCTTATCCAGAAAATTACACAACTGCATTGTTATTGATTGGAGCAGCGATAGCCGTTGTGTTTGCGCGTGACCAAAGATTAGCGTCGGCCTCAAGAAACTATTCAGGCTATCTGTTCTGCCTTATCCCCATAAGCGGCCATATGAAACATTAAGTAATCGGAAAGCAGAACAAAATGCAGGGTGAATCTGAATTATCTTGAAACTTGGAGAGGTTATGAGTAACACGAATGCTTCTCATCATGTGCTAAAATTGCACAAGATTATGCACGATGCTACGGTTCAGGTGTGACACTGCATAAGTATGATTTTCCAAAGCTTCATGTGTCGTATTCATCATTCATATATTACGAAATATATGAAGAATATCTTGATTAAAATATCTTGATGCGTATAATGATATTTTTTTATCAACGGAGTCGCTTCCGCATTTACGACCACCACTATGGTCAAGCCATCTCTGAAACAGTGACCTCTACCACCATCATTCCATCCTCGTCACTCCAACCTACTCCTTAGCATCTCAGTTACTCTTTCCCTTCGATTTATTCATCACAATCGTCACCAGCTCAAATATCCTCAAGACTGATCAACACAGCCTTCAATGGTTTATCATCCCAATTTCTTATGTTTCTTGTAACGGTCAGACTCTTTAATTTCTTATGTCATAGAGACACACTGACAATGAGTCAAGTTTAGTTCAAGGAAGGCTTTAAGACAGCATCTGCCATCGTCGCTTCCACAGTCTCAACATTCATCGCGATTTTTGCTTCGTGTTCGCTCTTATTTATTAATGATTAATTTAGGTTTCCAAGCCCAACTTCTACGGTCAGTAGTGCAGTTAGAGTAATGAATGTTTTCTCCTTGAAGGTGGCATTGACTGGATAGTGGGAGCTTCTTTGTGGAGATTCGGTGTCGACTTACACATGACCTTGCGAGAGATCCCCCCTCCTGATATCTCACTCCAGGGGGGCACCTTCCCAGCCGGATCAAGCACTACGCTTTCGACTAGTCTTCTGATATATACGGTAGTTAAATGCATGTAAATGTGTGTGCTTTTTGTAAGGTGAGAGAATAGGACAAGGAAGGGAAAGGAAAGATCGTGCGTGATCCGTGGCCCGTTTGTTAGTATACTGCTCCGCCATTCATCTGGTATTGATCGGAGGAACTACGGAAAGCTACCGATCAGAGCAGCAGGCCAATCGAATTCTCCTCCAGACAGCGGCTGATTCGACCCAGCTACCGTCGAAAATCCGCCACCTTTGGGAATCTAACTCTAGGTCCTCTCGGTCAAATTTAATGCTGCTCTGAGCTAAAGCCAGCTGTTTTTTCTTCATCATTGCTACCATCTTCGCTAACCCTTCAGCACGTTTTCGACAGCCTGAAAACCGAGCCTCCACCTGATCAGCGCAACCTTTAATCAGTTCACCCACGCGTCCCCATCGCTTACACTTTTTTATTCTCGTCTTTCCCTTTTAATTTAAGGCCAGCAGACTCCATGAGCGGCTCGATTGGAGCTAGCTGTGCTACACCAAACGCAGTATCCCCAAGGATCAGATTGAGAAGTCAAACACGGGCTTGAGTACAGCCAGCTGACTTTCTCCATCTAAAATTGTCGAAAACAATCCTTTTAGGAGCTGCAAAATGCAGATTGACACAAGTTTCCGTAGTCCGACGTTTTAAGGAACTTTTTTTTTATCTTTCGTGAAGAAATGACGAAAGAAGATGCTGTGGGTGGGGGGGAGGTAAGTTGGCGTTCTGCGAAGGAAGCAGACAGCGGGGGAAGAACGGCCGTAGGAGAAGGGGAGGGAGCGTAACTTAAACGACGGATTCTCGAGGAAGGATATCAATTTTTAACAGAAAAAGATAAAAACATGTAGGGCTTAAAAGAATTCTTACCTGATGAATAAAACATCGAGCAATCAGCTGGCATCAGTGGCGCGCAGTGCTCGGGTACGATGGTTGGGCTTGCGGCCGCAGGAGCGTAAGATGGCGGCGAGCGAACCTGTATAAATTTCCTGCATTAAATTGTGAAGTCGCGAGTCCGCAACAGTACCTTCGCAGATCGACTCTTCCAATGTTTGACTACAGACGGCAGGCGGATTTTCGACTCGAAACTTGAAACGTGAGACACCAGCTAAATAGCTGGGTCAAATTGGAATACTACGTGGATGGGAATTCTATCGACCGGCTTTTACGATCCGCCTTTTCCGTTGTTTCCGGTGATTGGTCGCAGGCGGATGCCGGAGTACTACCTTAAACAATCGGCTACGGATTGCGCGCAACCCTTACTTCTTTCTCCATATTCCCAATCTAGGGTCCTGGACATGGGTCTGTTCTCCATTCTGAAATGGCCTCGACCCAGCTGACTGAAAACATATTTGGCAACCGTAAGATATCCGGGATGGATCGGCTATGAGTCTAGTGACACGCACTTGCTATAACCAAAGTAATACAAAATTTCAAGTGCTGAAAAATCGATATCGAATATTTCTTGCAATGACACATTATCTCATATAATTGGCATTTATTGTTCATGATCGTATTAATTTTATTACGCATTCTTCTGGTGGGACGCAAGTTAAATATTTGCATGTTAACGACAGTGTTTGTCATTGAAATAAACTCTCAACAGTTACTTTAAATTTAGTTTGTTTCGGTGAAATTTAGCAGGGAGGAATATTAGCGCTTCTTTGTGGTATGTTTCACATACAAACAAATTTGTAATGTCCAGGGTATAACATCACTTTTAAGTTACGGTACACTCTCTCACCGTACTGAATTTGTCACATTTGTTACTATTTACTTAAAGAGAATAAGATGAAGTACTTCATGAAAGTTTCAAGTAAATACTGAACACATTGGAATGTTTATTAATTACGGCAGTAGTTATTATAATTTTAGGCCCTGAACATACATCCTTAATTTCTTTCTATTTTGCCACTTACATTTGAATCTCTTGCCATTCATTAAATTTAAAGGAACTAGCCACCATCGCGTACGTATTTTACTACTATGAAATTGCACCTTAGAAAAACAAGAATATGAGAAATCCCTTACAAAACGCGATTCAATATGCAATGGCTTTTTTTCAATATCCAATGGACCTAACATAAAGACAAAAGTAAAAAAAATGAATTTGTTAATAAAAGTAAAGTACCAACATGGTTATTACTACACTTATGGGACTAATGACTTAAAGAGTTGACGCGCCAGGAAACACTAATTAATAAAAACATGCCTTACATTGCACTCTCTCCATCTCTCTTCCCCTCCCTCTCCCCCTCTCTCCCGTCTTCTCTCCCTCCTTCTGTCCCTCCTCTCCCGTCTCTTTCTCCCCTCCCTCTCACCCTTTCTCTCCCCTCTCTCTTCCCCTCCCTCTGCCCCTCCCTCTGCCCCTCCCTCTCCCCTCTCTTTTCATCCCTCCCCCCTTCCTCTCCCTCCTTCCCCCTCTCACTCCCACTCTCTCTTTTTCGGAACGGAATTTTTCAGGGACAAGAACAATTTACCGAGAAGATGATCTTTTGCCGAAGGCTGCCATTTGCTCCAGGGTATTAGGGAAGCGCACACGTGCGCTGGTGTGTCTAATTCGTGGGCACCTGGAGACGTCGTTGGACCAAACGCTGGATGGCGTAAGTGCGATCCATCGCACAACTGACTTAATCTTCAGATTTACACACTACGTTCTACCTCCTCGAATTGCGGATTTGCTTCTAATACTCCCATGTCCATGGTGGTATGCAGCTGTCGTGTCATTGGCGTGCAGCCAACACTGAATTACTAAATAGCAATTAAGCAATAAATCAATACATGTGACAACTAGGGAGGGGGACAGAGTTTAATATAGTCTGAGCGTTACAAGCTGAAAATGACCGGGAGAATGCGAAAGCTCTGATGGCCCACCCAGGATTTCTTTATTTAGAATATTTATTCTGTATAAAATGATTAAAAGTATTGTGCATCACTTTTGAAGGAAGCTATATTTGCTTTCCGAAAGCAAAGCAAAATAGTATGACAACTTCCTCAATTCTCTAAGGAAACTCGATAAAAATTATCCTTACCGTGTGATCTTATATTTTAAGTATTTTCTTCAAATGTATGACAAACTAAAATGTCTAAAAGGGTGTTTATATTTCTAGAATTTTTTTAAAAAAAATAGTTTGTTTATAGAATTGCCCCATATTTCCATGTGCTCTAATCTGCTTCGTAACTAGCAGCACATACTTTCTCGCATTATTTCGAAATTTGCAATTTTTAAAAATTAAGAGTTCAACGAAAATTAGACACTGTGCCATTATTTTAATTGTCCCTTGTTTTACACGTGAAACTTTAAAAAATGGAATGGGTTTCGAGAAAGTGTGTATTTTATAAATTGCTTTAATTTCAAACACAAATTAACGACTAGAGTTTTCAAAAAAATTACAGTCTTTTTGAAAGAGCTAATCTCTTAGAACATATTTTGTTTAAGACAAGAATCTCTATCTTTGTAATTTTGAAATGTTAATTGTTTGCGATTTTCGAAAATACAGAGTTCACCGAAAATCAGATCGCCAGAAATCAAACCAATTTTTACCGTCGTATACACAGAGAGAAAAGTTAAGAAAAAATTTGAAGGCGTTTCTGAGAAAATAATTGTTTAAAAAATTCTTTTTAAAATGCCTAAAACTATCTATCTTTATTATTTTAGTTGTAGGATGTCAAAGAATAGAAAAAGCTTTAACAATTTCTCAAAACTCTTGCAATGCTGCGATAACACTAAATGAGAAGCACAATAACTAGGCGAGGCTGCATGATTGATACAGTAAAGAAAGTGAAATTAGTTTAAACATTGCAAAATGCATTGAAGCCTACGAAGCACAAATGAATAATTATTCTAAACACATGTCTAGACTTTACAAACAAGACTACACTTTTAGTAAAAATGCTCCTCCTTTCACACATCTGTCTAGTAGGGGGTCTAAATGCACACACAAAATGCACTTCGCTGAAAGAAAATGTCCACGGCCTGGATCCGCTCTCCGTGGTCAGCGCTTTATAGTCCAGCGTTTATTCCACGCACTCTCCCACCTCCTTCCTCTCCAGCCGCCTTTTTGCCCTCTGCCCCGCCAGCCCCGCCTCTCCCGACCACGCCCCAACGTCACCCCGGGCGAGTGGAAGGGGTGGCCAGCCGGGCGGGCGGGCAGTGTGGGGAGAGGGGCAAGACGGGCGGCGACGGTGGCGACGGTGGCGACGGCGGCGGCGGCGGCGGTGACGGCAGCGTGGAGTGGCCTGGCATCAGCCGCACGCCTCCTGATGCACGAGGCAGTGCTCCATGCGTAGAGGCGCAGGGGAAACAATGATTAATTAATTTTTTAATTAATTAATTTTTTTAAGTGGGACGCCCGAAATTCATGTTCGCGACCCCAAAACACACTGGTGCACCATGGAACTCCCATAATTGGCGGGAAGACCACAAAGAGCGCTCAGCTGGGCGAAAGACACTGCAACATTAACTGCGCCGAGAAAATGTGCTAACAAGGAAGCTACCGAAAAAATGTGAACTTTGGAGAATGAGTCCTTCCCTACTCCCATAAGATTCGTTTATCTATCCGGTCAAAGCTTAAACAAAAATATTTGGATCCATTCTTGAGAAAATTTTGAAAATATTGAGGTTTCAACGCTCAAAACGTCAAAATATCCACATCAAACTCGCAAAGCCTCGAGTTTGTTCATATCGATCGGGGAATATAATTTTTGGAGAAAATCGGCTGAACTGTTTAGGCGCTAGCGTTGATCACAGGGGGATGGACGGACGATCAGAAGACAGACCGACGGATAGACAGTCAAAAGTTTTGCCGTTAATTGCCGCCACCCATTCGTCGTTGCAATATGAATTTATTTCGTTAAAGTACAGTGTACAGTTGTGGAGGAAGTATCGACATCACTGCTACCATAAAACCACTACATAACTATTCTCGATTGACCCGAAGACAACATATGTCAATCCACTGAATTCAAAACCTCAGAGAACGACGTTATACATATCGTATGTTACAAACACCCACCAATCAACAAGCAGTATATAAGCATGCGTTGGCAAGTTAATAAACTGTAATTTTAGCTTGAAAGCCAAATAAGAACCAAAATGTTCCGTAAACTCTTATAAATAATAATCATTGATTAAAAACATTGTGTAAAACCCTGTAAATGTCCTGTTTGCTCGCAATGGACTCAGTTCTTTCATCAGAAAATAATGTTTGAGTCAAAAGAGAATTCTGTAGTAAACAAACTAAGTGCCAATTCCATTTCTAGATAGATCAGTTGTTGTTCCAACGGTGTTGTTTCAAACGATGTTGTTCGATGATGAACCCCTTACGTACACCTCTCTATTGTAGATATACTAGGAAATTACGTTATCTTCAGTGGATCAATCTCGAAAAGATTATATAGCATTTTTTAAATTGGTTTTTTTTAAAAATTGGTTTGCATCTGGTATTTTCAGTTATATTTACAAAGTAAGGAGATACGTTTAGTGTTTTCTATGGATGAAATCCATTTTATCCGTTTTTTAATAGAGATAAATAATCATAATAATAATAACTTTATTTACGTACTTGCATTTTCCATTGTTTGACTTGGTGTTTAATTTGAAATTTATTAATCATACAGCAGACGAGTAGTCAGGACAGTTTATTCTTTATACTGAATAATTTTCCATTTGGCACTTTCAGTACTTCCTAAAAGAAGTCTTCAACTATTTCTCAATTTCAATTAATTTTCTGTCTGGTTGCCAGCGACCCGTCTGAGTGTTGAAACTAGAAGGCAAATTGTTATTTATTTTATAGAGTACTCAGTATATCAATTGAATTAATGTCAAATAATTAAAAATTGCATACATTTATCCTATACAGATTTAATCACAAATTTATTTTATAACTGTGGAGTCTGTTTATCTACAGAGACGTCATTACCGTTTGCGACTCGTTCTTTAAGTCATTGGTCTTTACTCTGAAGCGCAGCCATATCAATGATTGATTGTTAGCAATTTCGAACGCGCGTCAACTACTGAGGTCATTATTTCCGTAAGTGTAATGCAAGGTTTTTCATCGGGAGGTGGCGGTGATCTCTCCGCGCTTGATGGCGAGATCCGACGCCGATCTACCGTCGACTAGCGGGGTTTTCCCCAACCAAATATCTCCCATCAGCGGGAAACCTCCCCAGCCGGGACAAGCTCTAAACCCCAACCGTTCTCCCGGCATATGTGGTGCAAGTTAGTATGTGAGTGTGTGTGTGTGTAAGGGGTAAGGATAAAACAAGGAAGAGGAAGGAAAGATCACGCGCAGTCCATGGCCCGTTTGTTAGGGTACTGCTCCGGCATTCACCTGGTGTTGATCGGAGAAACCACGGAAAACTACGGAGCAGCAGACCTCAAGAATTATCCTCCAGACAGCGACTGAATTTGACCTAGCTGACAAGCTAGTGTCGAAAATCCTGCCGTCCTTGGAACTCGAATCTAGGACCTCCCGATGAGACGCACTGCAGCGACTTGATGCAGCAGGCATATCAAGGTCGCGAGCGAGGTAACCAGCTCACTGGAGTTCGCGGGGACTGCGTCCCGAGCAACAGCCGCGCAATTTAAAAGGGTTGTACAAATTGCTTCAGAATGGAGGCACGTCACTGAATACCTGGCACATGGCAGCCTTTTGGAGAAGTCAGTTACCCCAAATTAATTAATTTCAGATTCCTCTGTTAAAGCAAAGAAAAGACCCATTAAAAAGAGATAATACATCGAGCAGAGACCGAATTGACAATGAAGAGTAAAATTAAAAAAAGTTTAATCGAAAGTATCATGATTTCGTAATTGTGTGTATTTAAAGAGTGCAATTATTGTATTAACTTCCTATATTCAGGTTGGAAGGTTTAACAATGCGTTGTTGAAAGAGCTATCCAACCGTAAGGAGAATCATTAACTTATAGACTTATTAATTTATTGCATATCATTGTTACATAGAACAAGTAACTGAATTATTGAACAAATAATACAAAAAGAAAACAAGGAAAGAATTCTCCATTCAAACAGCCTCCTGCCCTTTGACAATAATGTTTATATTAAGTAGTGTTTAAAAGGGAAATAAATAGATAGATAGATAGGGTTTATTCTACAATTGGGCTGATGTTGCCCGGTGGCAGAATACAGAAAAACAAAAGTACATTAAAAGTACAAAACACAATTAACTATAAAAACAATATATAAAAAATCAATATAAAAATCAAACGATCATGCAACTGCATTTACATGCCTATACATATACAACAAATGAAACTACATATATACTAACATTTAAGTAATAAACTTACTTACATATAACACCAACATTCATACATACAAACATACACGCTTACATACATATCATACAAAGACAAAAGAACACTCGCATACACACCAACCTACAAGTATTCACTCACAATCATATTCAGACAAATATGGATAATCACTTTTACCTACAACATAATAATATACAATACTTATAATAATTTTTACATTTCTAACACGTAAAACACTCGTTAACATCAATCAATAAGTACGAACTTTTATCAGAATAGCCTATAAAAGACGCTTAAGATTAGCGAACTAAACTACGAAATGAAATCACTTCACTGCACTTCACTTCACGTCACTGCACCTCATAACACTTTACCTAAATACTAATAGCTCAATACTTTTTAGTTTACTACCCATAATCGCACCTTTCACTTCACTTCACTTCACTTCACTGCACTTTTCACCCTATTGATTAATTTCCTATACTTTTTTTCTAAAACCACGCGCTGAGCAAGGAAAGGGCTCAAAAACTGTCGCAGGCAAATCGTTCCAATCTACGATTGTTCTGTTTACAAAGGAGAATTTGCCTACGTCCGTTCTTTGAATTCTAGTTCTAATTTTATATTTATGATCAAATCTATTAAAATAATCCGGTTTATCTAGCCTTCCCCGTATTTCCTGCCATGCATGCCATGCATGATATTATGGAATAGTAATAAGCAGTAAACAATACGAATATAATTCTAATCTCATTTGTTTGGTACAACAAATCTGGCAAACCTATATTCGTACGAAGCCATTATTCCTCGGCTCGCGCCGCTTTAGCTTGCACGTGTATTCCCCTTTCTGAATCAGAAGGGAAAATAAGAGCGCAAGGGAAGTTGTCAATGGTCGTAGGAGCGCCTGGCTTCCCAAGCGCTCAGGCTCCCAAGTATACTGCGATTTTCGTAACTTTGTCCCTGACAGAAATCAGCTGTTCACGGTTTCATCCAATCGGGAGCTTAAACGTCACCATAGTGACGTCACTGTCGTGAAATATAAGCTCCTGATTGGATGGCAGCTGATAACTATCAGGGACAAAGTTAAGAAAATCGCAGTATATGTCATGTGGGCGCGGTCGTTCTAGGTCTACACTCTGCAGCGAAATATCCGAAACGCCCCGAGGTCAGTCTCTCGTCGGTCATTGGCTGTCACCTCCCACCGCCCGATGGATCGCAGCTCACCGGCCTGCGTCCTGTATCAGATAAAACTTCAATCTGCTCGGAACTCGGAACCTACAGGTCCAATCGACCACGCTATACATCGGTAATGAACGGAACTGTCCCGAGAAATTTGTCAGACCCTTCTCCCCTGCCTTGGTCCCCCTCCCCGTCCCCCCCATTGACGACGGAAAGCAGAACTGTTTCCCATCGCTCTATCGCGACACCAGAAGGCGCCGCTAAAAATTGCTCTCTAACGTTTCCTAGAAATTCTATGGTCCTCCAATCTTCGCTTCATGGCAGAACGAATTCTAATTCGTTTTCGAGAATGCTCCATCTCGCCTTCAGTGACATTCGCTTTAATCTCGGCCAAACTGCAGAAGAAGATTTCTTTAATTTCTTTACCTGCGTTGCTGAGTCTTTTCTCCCCGTCCCCCTACCGGCCCGTATCTCTTCTGCGAGGAATAATTTGGAATCCGTTGTAGAAAAATGTTTCGTTCTCTTTGTCACCTTATTTTAAGCACCTTCACAAAAAGAGATGCAAATGTCCCTGTCAAGCTGTTCACGAAAGAAAATGCGGGCTTAACCGAAATAGTCGCCGCAGTGCCCCCACGCGTATGTATGCGAAAGCTTTCGTTTTCATTTCTGAGATTATATATTTTCCGAAACGCTTAGTATTAATGTGCTTTAGCATTTCTCCCAATTTAAAAAGAATTTTAGAATAGTTTGCTGAACTAGAATGTTTGCACGAGGTAGTAATTCTAAACAAAGAGATTCCTATTGCAAAGTGCAGGTAATAGTAAATATGTTGGGGAAACTCTTGAATTCCAAATTCTTATCCGGGAGATTCTTTCAACGTTTTTAATATGCTTTTATATTTAGGAGTTGGCAAATGTTCACATAATGTAAAAAATTGTTCACCTTTGATACTTCGAACAGAGAAGAAAAATAAAGTAATGATGGAAGAAATTGATTTCCGATTTCCCAAGAAATGAAGAGCTTATTTCCAAACAGGCATATTTCCATTCTTGTTTTTGTAGTTTTGTTTATGAAAATAAATCTAAGGCGCTTCTTCACCATGCTCTCCAATGTTGTGCTCAAATTGCGTTTAACTGCGTTAAACGGTAATCTAAACCGTTGAATCCTTTACTTAACTCTTTGCCTAAATGTAAATACTATTAGCTCCTGAAAAATCCTGTTTTACAGAATGCGACACTTTCAAAGTAAGCTCTTCATTTCGCTTTGTAATTAAAGAAAGCACCTTTCAAATAATTGAAATTGCGGTAATCATTTCATTATAATATTTGAGCGAAAACTGCTTTAAATTACAATTTCGAACACATTCAGAGGGTGTTTGCAGGTGTTATTCAGTGCGGACTTAACACAGTAAACAGCGACTTTGTGAAGAACCACTACATTCGTTCTAAATAAAACTATAAAAAGGTGGTTGGTGGTACATCGAGCGCAGGGATTTATCGGTTCATATTTCAAACACGATACGAAACGAAATCGAATAATATTTTATACCGTGGTGAGGCCACGCTTTGCGCGTTCATTAACCTTTTCATTACAGGTATTCAGCCAAAACGCGTCACAGATTGGAAGATAATTAGAAAAAATGTGCATGAAAGGTTTAAACGCTGGAAATTTTTTACTGCGAGAGAGTGTTTTCACGTACTTGTGGGAAGTATTTTATGTTCAATATAGTTCATTTTTCCTTTTATCAATAGTGGATACTAAAATTTATTTCGTGTTAAGCAGAACGTGAGGTCTTTACTATGCAGTAATGCGCAGTCAAATTGCATTTCAAAACATAAAAACACCGTCCACATACGTGTTTGATGCAAACTACTGTCTAATTTTCCGTTAGGGAACTACCTTTGATGTTTACCTGCAGTCTATTTTAATCAGTACCTTTTAAAAAATAATATCGCTGCTTTGAGTTCATAGTTCCTCGACATGAAATAGCAGTTGAAAACAGGAGTTGACTTCAAGCTCCGTACAGTTTTTATGAATATATTTTCAGAAGTAAAACACAACAATTAACAAAATATATCGTAGTACATATAATTGTTTAAAGTCAGTGTGAAAATAACAGAAACCTTTAAATTCTTGCTTGCTTAGGATCCAACTATGTTTGCAGCACCCATTTAAACTTGTGTCACAATCAAAGCAACTCAGTGAAATAATTTTAAGCAATAATTCTTTAGGAAACATTAAAATTCCTGTAAAGATCGTAATTTGTTATAATGAAATGTTTTAGGAATAACAGAAACTATATATTTTGTACTACTCTCGTTCAAGAGAAAGAATTTAAGTAGTAGAAAATTGAGTCAGAATTCTTTCACTATCTTGCCGAAAAGTAATGAAATCATTTACATAAAACAAACCGTGTTTTGTGATGTAAGTATAGTTTTGCGCAGTAGAGAGAAAGTTATGCAATGGTGCGCGAAAAACGGCGAATTTTCGAGGGAAAAACTCTTTTTTTCAGGGCTCTGATAACAAAAAAGTGTATAAATTCAATTGCTAAATTTAGAAAAAATCCTATATTACGTGGTGTACGCAGAATCCAATATTTGTGGGTCCTTGATATCGAAAAATCGAATGATGGCATATCTGTCTTTGCCTCAGTCCGTCTGATTTTTTCCTAAATGAAACTTGTTCTTTAAAGATCGATTTTGAAATACGTTCATGTGCAATTTTTCGAAAATTTTAGTACTTTTCGCGTACTTTTTCGTAAAAATACAGCACCACTATTTTCTTAATGAAATATGTTTTTCAAAGTGAGATCTTTAAACAAGGACTGAGTATAAAGAGTTCTAAAAACAAGATTTTTTTTCCAAATTTCCCGGTTCCTAATTTTTCTTCAATTCTCGAATAGTATAAAGCGTGCCTTTAAAAGTGGAGCAGAACAGTCAGAGAATTGTAAGATTTTCTTCTCATTGTTGGGCGAAGTTAGAGGAGCTAGCGGCCGTTGAGCAGTGGACTGTGAGGGGTACCTGTGGTTGCTCCTCATCCCATCACTTACCTCAATAGCTTTCGAAGGACAGTATGTTTGTAAGCAAACATACACGCCGTGATGCATCTGAAATAATGCATAATATTCTGATGTCAAGAACTATCATTTAGAGAGATTCCGAAAGTACAAAATTAATTTAGAAACTATAATTAAACTGAGTCAATTGTTACATATCGTACAAAGATTAATTAAATATTATATAGTCTGAAATACTTTGATATTTTGAATATTTCAAAGTTTGAAAAGTAAATTGAAATCAGCTGATTTAGAGCAGCTATTAGCATTGTTACTAGGCAAATGCCTTATGCAGGTTGAAAAATACCGTAGGTGTTATTAAAATTAGGAATGCCATTAACGTGCCATGACTTAACGCATGTTAAAGAGTACACGACAATATCACTAAATGAATGATAATTAGCATGGCATTACCAAAATGAACTTACATCATACATTAGAACACATAAATAGAGCCCTGCACTTATACAATATGCTGGAAAAGAAACACAATAATGATATTGATAATGTGACTTGTAATACCACATGCGCAGAATACCACATGCGTGATCAGACACGCGCGGCAAGAGGGCTTGCGATGACGGCTAGCATGAGGTCAGCTGTTCCCGGCGATCCTCGGAGGCCACGCATGGTGTTCGTGTCGGCGCAGCTAACGAGAGCAGAACGAGCAGTTAGGGCTTTCACTATACAGTAGAAAACTTAACACTCGTCCTGTTGAGTCTGTTATTTTGGCAAGTAATGGATCGCTCGTATCACTGTATGTAACATGACTGTTACGGGTAATTAGCAAGTTGCATCGCTGCCCACGTTGCGAAACGTGCGGTATACGAACGTACTGAGTCCGGATAATTACATGGTTACAGATTATACAGCGCGTAACATAAGCGGTACACTGTTCGTGAGTTCCAATAATGGAATTAAAATACATTGTGCAACACACGCAAGTAAAGTTCTAACAGTTATTACTTTCCCGTATACGCACGTATATACCTAGTAATATACGTGGTATAGGGAAAGTTATGTAATGCTGCGCGAAAAAATGGCGAATTTTCGGCGGAAAAAAAATCATTGCCAGGCGCTGATGACGAAAAAGTGGATAAAACCAGTTGCTTAATTAAGAAAAAATCCTCTAACACGTGGTGTAGCCAGTAACCCTCTTTTGTGGGTCCTTGATACCGAAAAACCAATTGCAAGGAAACGTCCGTTTGTCCGTCTGTCCGTCCGTCCGTCCGTCCGTCCGTCCGTCCGTCCGTCCGTCCGTCCGTTCGTCTATTTGTTTATTTGGTAAAAAAACAGTAAAAACTGTATATGACGTGTGGGGAAAGAGATAATCTGCGCACATTTTCTTGAGGCCCAGAATTAAAAAAATACAGCAACATTTGAAAAACTAGAAACAAGAATTTAGAAAATAATTATTATTTTAGAAAAATAAAAATATTTGAAACATGTTTGTTCCCGAGTTAAAGAAAATCAATTCCAACGGTAAATGAACTACAAGCAAAAGGAGTGCTCAACAAAACGAGCGCACAGTGAAGCTACATTTACGTCCAGCAGCAAAACAAGGGGCCATGTCAGCATTTGCTCAATGGATCAGGGAAACTGGACAAAAACCTGATTGAGATGGGGGTCATTGACCCGGAAGCTGAAGTACATTACTAGTTACAGGCGTATTAAATATTTTTTTAAAACGTATACTATTCAAACGTAAACTAATTCATTATATATCGTTGTTTTGTTAAATAAATTATTTTTCTTTTTGACGATCAGTATAGTCTTTAATTGTATAGTCTGTGAACACTACTTTATACGGTCGTAATGAACAACGTTCAGAAGAGTTTTAGCAAATAGTGTCATTGTGTTATGCATTACGACAAAAGAAGCATTTCAAACGTCGAACAAAGAAGATGCATAATATATCAAAGAATGTAGGGTAGTGGGGAGACATTTCAATCATGATACGAGTCAAGTGTAACAAATCTATATTGTGCACGGAGTTTTAGATATTGTGGCACTCCGCGAAGAGTATGCAGTCTGGAATTCTGAATCGGCTTTTCTTGAGAATGTAGGAAGAATCTTAAAAGAGCGTTCGTTGTGAGCATAAGACATAATCTAACCCAAGTATATGATTTCAACTTGTTTTTCGTGAACTTCTTTCCTGTCACTTCTCCAACATTTCCCGTTAATTCTTGCCAGCGTTGTGGAGTTGGTAAGGAACAATTGTAACTGTCTCACATACGAGAATCGATTTATCAGAGTTGGAAAAGTGCAGCCTTTCGTGTTTTTAGGCGGCCATTTTGCCGCTTGTAAGGTGACCATAGAGATTCCTACAAAACGTGCACTACTTTTGAAAGTATAAGGTCGCACCTTAGGCATAAGGTAAGACGTTATGACTTCAAGGTCTGTCACGTGACTGTTTCCCTATTACCGCAACCTTGTGCGACTGCTGTCGCATCTTAAGAATAATTAAAAAAATAATTGACTTTATAGTAGTACGAAGCAAGATTGCATAACAGAACGTGCATATCAAAATATGTAACACTTATAAAATGACACATAATACATTAAATGTTTAGGAGGCTTGTTCCGACAAATGTTTATGGCTGTATGAAACGCATCTTTAAATAGTCTAACTCGTGTTGATGTATTACCTTTAAAATAATTAATTTTCGCACCCATTGCTCTACGATTTGTAATGAGTTCTACATGTGATGCCTGGTATGTGTTAATATGGACAGAAATTATGATATTGTAATATTACTTGACAGTTATTTATGACCATTCTTTTTTCATTTATTACCGTTTTACCATTATTTAGGACCATTATTTATACTCAACAAAAGATCACTTACAGTTAAGTAAACAAATAATAGAGAAATACAGAGATTTCCACCTTAAACTCTACATCGCATTTATAGTCTATAACAAGGCTTTTGATTCGTCGAACAACAGTATGTTCTTCAAACCCTACAGCACTAACGGATTCAGAACAAATATATAACAGTACTGACAAAACTATACACAAACAGCTAGGGCAAAGTCAGGACGGAAACAACAGGAGAGAAATTTAAACTTACCAAGGGAGTAAAACAAGGAGATCCCATCTCACCAAAATTTTTTACAGCACTTAGAGGACATTTTCAGGAATTTAAACTGGGAGGGAAAATTTAAACTGGCATCAACGTAAATGGAAGGAAGCTGTCGCACCTGTGACTAGCAGATGATTTGTATTATTTGCGAAATAAACGAGAGAGCTACAAGAAATGATGACCCAGTTGTGTGACCAGAGTGCCGTGACAGAGCTGTCTATGAACACAGCAAAAACAAAACTAATGACAAACCATACGGAAATTAGAGTTAAATACACAGACGAAATAGCGTATGTCCCAGATACATCTGTCGGACAGTCTCTTTTAATAATACGGCGGACGCGGAAATTAACAGGAGAAAGACGCTGCACAGTGTGTAATTTTGGCCATCTACGGGGCAGAAAGTCTAATAGCAAAAATTAAAGAATTGAACACGATTAAATCAGTTTATAATTTACTAAATTATTCAAAAAGCTAAAATATTACAAATTTTATACAATACAACTCGCTAAAACAACATTTTAAGTATTTGAAATACGTTGAAATAGAATAAAATTGTACGTTGATTTTACAGAACAAACAATAGAGATATTTATAAACAATATATATATACACTATATATACACATAATTTTGACACAGTATTGCAATTTTTACCATAAAAAATGAAATCATAAAATCATACATTAGACAATATATACGAAAATACGAGAGAAGTATACAAGAAACATGTGCTGAAACACGAACCGCACACATGAAAATAGATTCAGAATTATTCAGAATCATTGATGGTATCAGAAGAATCTCCTCGATCATCTGTATCTGCTGGTGATTGATCAATTTGTAGAAAATCAAAACCTATTCATTAATATTATTCTTTCTGTGTTTTGGAGGAACCCGTAAACTAGCTGTACATGGATCAGACGTAATAAGAAATCTGTTCAGCCTATTGTGTAATAGTGTCGATTCTGGAGGTCTTTTGAAAACACAAATTTTATTAATCTGCAGAATTTAGTGGAAGAGGGAAAGGATTTTTCCAAATAACGTATTTTGAATTGTCCGAATCGCAGTGCATATCCAAAGGAACAGAAATACCAAAAAAAACTTTCGTCACTGAAATGTTGCTGAGGAAACCTCTTTTTGTATCGATTCTGTCCCATACCATCACAGCCCCATTTCATGATAATACTAATATTACATTTTTTGTCAATCGCAATTTCTCAAACACCTCTCGGGTTTGACGAAATCGATGAATTGTTTGGTTAATAAGTGACTGCACAGGTATTTCTGCTGAGATTTGTGTAATCACAGCAGCTTGTGTATAGCGTTTTGGATTCTTTCACTTTATAATGTGGGCAAAATTTACAATTTAATATTTTTGCTTGCTGACGTAGAAGTTGATACTGGCGACTAGACATATAGACATGCACCATTCACGTCAGCGCCTGTTCGGTTATAGCTCTGATTTCTGAAACAACGACCATCAAGCCTTCTTAATAACAGTTTCTCGATTTGGTGATGCAGTGGATAATTGTTACTATTGCTGCCGAATCCCTTTTCCTTTCTTTCCTGAACTACATGTCTACGGCCATTCTTGGCACTTCGCTGCTTGAATGTAGGTGGTGTTTAACTTTCTGCCTCTTAGTTCTCGGAGCACAATCAACAAAATGACCGGCCAATTACAGTACGGGAAGTTTCTGCTAATTCTGGAAATGTGGGCATTGTCGGAAATATTTTCAAATATTATTTCCTCATCGAGACAAGAAGAATTGAAACGAATAAAACGTCCTTTATACCTCCCTATTTTCTCCTACGTAATACTAAGTGTTTGGCAAAATTTCTTTACTTTGTGTTTTTACACACTGTAAAGCACTCTCCAAATTTGTTGCATTTTTCATTTCTTGCAAAGTATGTGCGAATAAAGCATCTGTCTTTGCATTTTTATGTTTTGTAACCCATATTTCGAAGAGTGCCCTCCGGAAAAACGAATGCAACATTCTGTAAATAATGGAAAAAATAATACATTCGCAACAATTCGCAACATTTTTTTCAATGTTTGGCTTCCCAAAAGTACCTGCTTGAATACCAATTTGGTCCCAAAGTGGTTCTCCAGGGTTCTCTAAACAAAAACCCTTGATTAATTTTTGGAATAGTGTTTCCTGTAAGATTAAGAGTACGTACTTTTCAAGAGGTCCTTACAAGTTGTTGGAAAATGGATTTCAAAAACCAAAGGTACCAATGGAAAGAAAAAACTATACAGATTGAATTTTTGAAATAGCTGTGACTTTGAATACCATCAGACACACGCACAGGACAAGCGAAAACGCTGCACTGAAATGATTGAATCCAAGCGGTGCCGCCACGGACGAGTTGATACATGTTCAGATAAGCATTTCCTGTACCTCGGGGAATTTCTAGTGAAATCTATACCGTTGCCATGTGGTCTGAACATCCTTCTACTGAAATAAATAACAAATTACACGTTCTGGTCAAGTTGAAAATTTGACTTTCTGCCCCGTAGATGGCCAAAATTACACACTATGCGCTGGTGTGGAAGAAATTCTGGTCCCTGTCGTTCTTAGTTTTTGATCAAAGAAAAAAGTGGTGACGAAGAAAGAAATAATGGACATCTGTGTGCTGCTAGTAAGGCTGTATGGAGCAGAAACATGGGCCGCAACTCAGAAGCGTACGGCAAAAATAGCTGTCACTCAATGAAGAATGGAGGGGGAAATACTCCACATCCCTATCCAAGACAAAATAAGGAATGATATCAGAAGAACCCATACCCAAATAGCAGATGCACGAGAAAAGGCCAAGAAATTGAAATGGAAGTGGGGAGGTCATGTTGCCACAATGAATCTGGAAAAGTGGGCATATGCAGCAACAATGTGGAACCCAAGAGTAGGAAAGAGAAACACAGGAAGACAAAAGATGAGATGGTGCAGCGAACTACAGAGAGTAGCAGGAAAGCAGTGGACACGAACGACACAGGATAGGTGGTTTTGAAAAAGAAGAGAAGAAAATGTAAAGTGAAACGAAAAAGCAGGGCTAACAAGGCAAGGAAAGCAGACTTCAAAAATGAAATAAGGGTGGGAGAACTAAAGTAAGAACTCTATAGAGGGAAAATAGTGAGTTAAGTTTCTATTGTAAGTGTAATTATTATTATTATTCCTCCATATCACGACTACAGATGTTATGAGTAGGCGGAGTATAAAATCTACTCCAGGTTGCAACCAGCTACCTAAGGAGCAGATCTAGGGCCTGTCGGTGCCTCTACACAAAATGTGAGCTGTGCCAAATAAAGCAATTTCTTGCACTTCCCAATCCTTTGAATGACCTGGAAGTTTATCCAAGTTCTTACACAAAGTTTGTGGAACAAATCCCAGAGCTCCGGTAATTATCGGAACGACCTGTGCTTTTACGCCCCACATTCGGCTTATCTCAATTTCCAAACTTGTATGCAAGACGTTTCTCTGCCTCCTTGGTTACGACATTTTGATCGCAAGGCACAGCAACAACTACAAGTAAACACGATTTTTTCTCAAAATCCCGGATAACAATATCCGAATTACTATTATTATTATTATTATTATTATTATTATTATTATTATTATTATTATTATTATTTAAGCGAAAAAGTACGTGCTCTTATAGCAACACTAGTTTCAATTTGAATTCAATTCCACTTCAGTTTGAATCTCAATTCATTTTGATCAGTGTTGGAATTATTCTTTGGTATGTACAAAATATCCGCAGATGTATTTTTTCTCAGTAGTTTGGTACGATGAGTATTAATTGTGCGTGTTAAACAACCTTTCAGTATAATTTAGTTCCGGTTTTCATGCATAAAAGAACGCCAAATAACACTAGAAGCAACATTCATTAGAGCACCGGTGTGTCACAAGTGAAGAATATTGCCGGCTGCAAGGCAGAATTCTTTCTTATCCGGACACACCTAAAAGCAAAGATTAATCGCCAAGAACATCCCCTAAAAAATAACCTTCCTGCCTCTGGAATCGCGTGGCGCGCGCGAAACACCGGCGAGGAAGACCAGAGTCGCAGCGCGTAAAAACGCACGCACACAAACGTCACGCACTGCGTACATCCTGCAACTTGTTTTACTTCCCGGGGCGCGCGAGGCGGAAACGGCACGAGAAAGCACGGTTATCTTCCCTGCTCGAGCCAAATACGACGTTCATACGCACCGTGCAGGAGTGATGGAGGGGGGAGAGCGAAGGGGAGGAGGGGAGCGTGGGGGAGGAGGATGGGATGGGGAGGAGAATCCTGCGGGAAAAATCTCGCTCGCTCGGCGCGCGCCTCTCCCTCCTGCGGGGCCGCGGGTGTCAAAGGAGAGGACAGGCTTATGTGTCCTTACCGCGCGCCGCAGGCAGATGGGGGGTCATAAACCGTGCCAGAGCGGCTGCGGCGGCGGCGGCCCAGGCGATGCAGGAGGAGGTGCTGCGGAGGCGAAGGTGGTGATGGAGGTGTCAACGAGGGCGGTGATGGAGGTGGTCGCGGCGACGCGGTAGAGCGGGGTGACGAATGCGGTGCTGGAGGCGGCGTTGGGGGAGAGGTGTGTGAAGGCGGAAACGAGGGTGGTGGTGGTGGAGGTGGGAGAATGAAGATGGTACTGGCACTGAAGGAGGACGGTGGAGGGAACGAGGGTGGAGGTGGGGAGATGAAAATGGTGCTGGCAATGGAGGAGGGGGAGGGTGAAGGTGAGAACAAGGGTGGTGGTGGAGGTGGAAGTGATAAAGATGGTCGCGCTGTGGGTAATATAGGTGTTGCTACGGTAGTGATGGAGGTGTAAGGGAATGTGGTGATGAAGATGGGAGAGATGAATGCGAAGTTTGAGACGGGAGTGGCAGTGGTGCTGCAGACAGCGTTGGGGGAGGGGTGAATGTAGGCGGAAACGAGGTTGGAGGATGAAGATGGTGCTGCCAATGGAGGAGGAGGGTGAAGGCGGGAACGAGGGTGGTGGTGGCGGAGGTGGAAGTGGTGAAGATGATTGCGGTGTTGGCGATGGAGGAGGTGCTGCTTTAGGGGTGATGGAGGTTTCAGGGAGGGCAGTGATGAAGATGGTCGGGGACGATGGAGTAGGAGGCGGGAGTGGAGTCCATGGTAGTGGCAGGGATGTTGTAGACATTGTTGGGGCAGGTGTATGTGAAGGAGGGAACGAAGGTGGAGGTGGAAGTTATGTAAACGATGGTTAGTGGGGGGTGATGAAGGGCAGGAAGATGTGAAGGCGGAGACGAAGGTAGCGAAGACCGGAGCACTGGAGGAAACGGACGTAATGGCGGATGAAACGGGGAGTGATGATACAGTTGTGGCGGACTTGGTGACGTTTGTGAGAGTGGAAGAGAAAATTTTGGTGACAACGGCGATTGGCACCGGAAAATGTAAACGATGAGCGGAGAACTGGAAGCGAAGGCAGTACTTGACAATTATCATTGAGGATGATGCCTGTGGTGGCAATAGCAGAAATGGATGTGAGGATGAAATAAACAGCGGCTGTCGGTTGTGATGGCACTAGCGCCAGAGGCACCGGTGGTGGCAATTACCAGGTCGAAGTGACAGTGTAATTGGAGCTGAACGAAGATATTATGATGGTGATGTCGGTGGAGGTTTAGATGGCGTAGGCGATGACGGCAATTTGGGCATGGAGAAGAAATAGTTGAGCTGGAACAGAAATAGTGTTTATGTATCAACAAACATGATAAGAACGCAATACGATGAGGGAACTGGTAAGAGGTGGGGTGGGAAGTGATGAAGGAAACGGGGGCAGAGGTGGGTGCGGAAACAAACGCAACGAGAGCCGAGGCAATGACTGAGGCGATCCGAGAATGTGAAGTCACAGGGTGCCGGGTTGTGGCGGAGGCGCGTGGGTGGGCCGAGGCCGGAAAGGTGAGAGACGGGGCGGGACGGGGGCGGAACGGGGCGAGGACGGAAAGAGGTGGTGGCGCGGGTGGGGAGGGGCAGGGCCAGGGCTGGTGCCGAGACGAGACAGGGCAAGGGGAGTGAGGCCGGGGCCGAAGAGGGGCGGGGCGTGAGCGAGGTGGGGGCGGAGCGGTGATAAGCGTGAGGCCGGGACGGGGCGTGACGGGTAAGCGACGCGGGGTCGGAGAGGCACAAAGCGGGGGCGACAGGGTGAGGGCGGGGGCGACAGGTTGAGGGCGGGGGCGACAGGATGAGGGCGGGGGCGACAGAGTGAGGGCGGGGGCGACAGGGTGAGGGCGGGGGCGACAGGATGAGGGCGGGGGCGACAGGATGAGGGCGGGGGTGTCAGGGTGAGGGCGGGGGCGACAGGGTGAGGGCGGGGGCGACGGGCTGAGGATGGGTGCGACGGGTGGGGGTGGGGACGAGAGGACGGGGTGGGGTGGGATGGGAACGGGGCAGGGTGGATCGGGGGGGTCGAGGAGGCCTGAGGAAGGGCGCGCCAGGAGCGGCGCAGCGGGCGTCTGTCGCCTCGTGTCACCTCGCGAGACGCCGCGCACCGTGCGCCGCCACGGGCGCGAAGAGCCGCAGGAGAAGCGACAGCGGCGGAGGCGGAGCACCTGAAGACTCGGAGGGCGTTCCAAACTCCACGGCTTCGTAGGATAAGCGCAACGTCGAATGGAGGGCGTGTATAGGAAATCAACTGAAGGACAACGAATGCATAAAAGTAAAAGATCACTGAATGAGGAGCAACATGAATTGAATTTTTCAAAATACAGTATAAAAACATTTTCGCGGAGAATAATAATTGATGTTTGGAATATATTTTTTTATAATTTTGAAATATATGCAGGAAATCAACTGAAGGGCAAAGGATGCTTAAAAAAAGATAATTTTGAAATAGATGTACGATAGTTATTAATAACTTACTGCTCATAAATGCAAAGTATGCTAAAATTAAGTTATTTTATAATTTGAGATCGTGGCGGAAGTGCCTTGTAACAGTGGACTGAGATTAGGAATGACCATTGCATGTCGACCACTCCGTCATTCCTCTGGGAAACTTAACTTACCTTGGAGGATCACCAATAGTTTTAATTGGGCGAGCTATTCGTCTCCCGTTTTCCTGAAAATTGGTTATTCAGGTTGTCACCATCACTTAGAAATTAGCAAATACATGTGAAATAAATACGTATAACTGAAACACTGAATAAGTTACAAGAGGTAATTTGCTATAGTATCACAAATCAATTATTGCAAACAGTAATATGAGGTGTGTGAAGCGCTACAGTGATTAATGATCACTCTAATTGGGGCATGACTCCCCAGTTCAAAGCTGTTAAGATGGAATCTGAAAGGAACAATGCAGAGAAATGCAAACTGTTACATTGCCATAATGTATACAAGCCGTAGGCAAGCGACAATGCATAAACAAAATTCAACCACTGGTTCAGGACTGCTCTAGAGATGTTACAGTAGATGTTAGCAGGGTCGCCACTCGTATGGAACTCAAACGTAACACAAGTGGAGTGAACTTAAAATCACTGGTTGTTGAATTTAAATGTACTCGCGTAACACAAGATTGTAGTCGATAGTTGTTTCGCTACAGTGGGCGGTGCTTCAAAAAGGCAAGGCCATGGAGACGGTTAGGCGGCGACCAAGGGGGCAGCAAAACGTCAATGAGAAGACGCTGAGAACGAGATCAAAACACACTGGCACAACAACGTCATAGCATTAGCACAAGTGCATGGGCGGGGCACGGTAATTGCATGTGTAGAGAAGGGGGCATGTGGCCGACAAGAGCACGTCCATAACCTTAGATTGATTGATTGATTCTTAGTGATTCCAGGCGCGTCAATTACTGAGGTCATTAGTCCCGTAAGTGTAGTGTATGCTTTTCATCGTGAGGTGGCGGTGATTTTCCCCACTGAATACCAAGACTCGTCGCCAACCTACCGTTGACTAACCAGATATCTCCCACTGGCTGGACACCGCCTCAACTGGAACGAGCTCTAAGCCCCCGACCGGTCTCCCTATACGTGTGGTAGTGTAGTGCCTGTTTGTGTGTGTGTGTGTGTGTGTGTGTGTATGTGTGTGTGTGTGTATGTGTAAGGGATGAAGATGGGACAAGGAAGAGGAAGGAAAGATAGTGCACGGTCCGTGGCCGGTGTGTTAGGGTAGTGGTCCGACATTCGTGTGTTGATCGGTGGAACAACAGAAAACTAGCGATCAGAGTGGCCGGCCGTTAGTGTTCTCCTCCAGACAACGACTGAATTCGATCTAACGAACCAGTGTCAAAAGTCCTGCCGCGCCGTCGTGACTCGAATCTAGGACCTCCCGGTCATGGATTTGGCTGAGGTCTGACGAATACGGCAAGGGCAGGTCAAGAAGCGGGGCAACGGTTGTCGCGGGGGCGGGGTCGGCGGGGGTAGAGAGATGGGAGAGGGTGAAGACAGAGCGAGAGGGAGAGAGGGGCAGAGAGAGGGGGTGAGCGAGGGAGAGACAGGGGAGAATGATAGAGGGGCAGAGAGATAGAGGGGGAGAGAGAATGAGGGGGGGAGATAGAGGGGGAGAGAGAGGGGTTAGCGAGGGAGAGACAGGGGAGAATGATAGAGGGGGCAGAGGGAGGGAGGGAGAGAGGGGAGAGAGCGAGGAAGGGAGGGAAGGAGACGGAGAAGGGGTCGGCGGGGGCAGGGTGGCTCAGCTGCTGCCGGCGGGGCTGGGAGCTGAGGCTACAGGGAAGGCGAGGCAGCAGCAGCGGGGGTGGGAGCGGCGACGAGGCGGCGGAAGTCGCCTGGCGGCGTGGCGGCGGCGGCGGCGGCGGGGCCCCCGCGGGACGCGCGGCGCGGTTGTCAACTGTCCAATCAACGGTCCGTCAGAGCGGCGGGAGGGCGCGAGCACTTACATCATAATGCTTTCTCCTGGGGGATGTTGCCGCGTCACACACCCACACACACACACACACACCACACACACACATACACATACACACGCGCGGTGGCGCGCGCGGGCCCGCAGGCGGTCGTCCGCGCCGGCGCAGAGATCGGCTTGATTAGGACGGGCCGCCGCGCCGAGCAGGCCCCGCGTGAGCCGCCGTTATCGGGAAAGCCACTTCCGAGTCCCGTGCACTGCCACCCCGCACCCCGCTGTTCTTTCTCGCCGAGCGATTTGACAAGCGCCCGTCTTGCAGAGCTCCCTTTTAAAAGTCTTCGGAGAGGCGAATGCTTTCCTTGAATCGGGTGACACAGTTTTGGCGTTCAGAGGACGATCCATAGCGGAGCGCCAGCACGCTGCTTTTTCGTCGTTGCGTGTCGGAGTTCTCATCCCGTTCTCGTTCTGTTCGGATTTGCAATGCACAGAATGAATACGCAGCAGATTTATCGTTGCTATTAGTTTCGCTTGCCTTTCGTTCCATTACATTACCTTTTCATTACGTTGGTCGACAGTGGCTCCGTAACAATGACTAAATTCTCATTTTCGTACCCAAATTTTATTATTCCTTAAATATCTCATCACAAGAATTTCGGATTATTTCACCTTTTCGCCTGACTAGTTTCTTATTGAGTGGCCCTGAAATCGAAAAAAAGCGGGTAAATCTTCATCCTATATGTAGTAAAATTACTTCCTCTGACAGAATGTGTAGTTAAGAATCCACTTTTTTGTGGTCCTTGACGCAGAAAAACTCCATTAAAATTATTTTACTATTATTCCTTTAGTAGTTCGATACCACCCCTGACTTATCAGACATGTAAATTATCAACGATTTTTACTATCTCCAAATAAACATAATTTACTATCAAATCAAACAACTTTGATTGAGTGTGTAAGATATTGAAATTTAATATTCTGTATTTCTCGAATAATTTTAACTAACCTTAATTAAGAAATCGTATTTAAAACTAAGGTGGCCGATGCCACCCGACCTTCCCCTAATAACTGCTTGCAAAATTGAACAGAAAGGGAATATTCGGATTTTTGGTAAAAAATTAGTTCCTTCTTTAAATATCACTTTGTCGTTATTAACGTACCTCATACAAGTCTCCCGCAGGTAAGGGAGGCATCAAGGGGTACACGTATTATCCTCGCAGGTTTTCTAGAACTTTGAAATCTTTATCCCCTACCCGTTTACCGTACATAATTAATTCACGAATGTAAGATAACAGTGACCTTTTTTGCAACATTTGATAACAAGAAGTATTTGCTCCCGTGAAATAAAATCTATTTACTTTGGCAAACGTGCTAAAGATTTGATATGATAGTAGTTACTACCAACGAAATAACTACCTCCGTTCTCTCGCGTTTGGCAAAATGACAACTGAAGAAAACGTGCGCGGATTATTCCTCAGATTGAGAACGCCTGATCAAGTTTATTATTGTATGAAGGATTCTCAGAATCTCTGAATAACTGATGATTGAAAACACTTTTTGACTGTGAACATGTCTACATTGTGGCGAGAAATCTCATATAACGAAGATACACACGATTGACAAGCAACTCAAGTCTGTTTCACACAGTCATTTTTTCATCATTTTTCGCCGGTACAGAAAAAGAGACAGTCTGGATGTAATTTGTACAAAAAAATGGATATGCTTCGTTTCTCGGTACAGATTTCTTCCAGTTTGACTACCGCACCCCTGGTGTCACTTTTCGGAACTTTCTCTGGTTTGTTATGCGCGTGGTGCGATTTGTTCCTTTTGTGCAGTTTTGAGAACGTTCTGATGTGTTGGGATTGTAATGTGAAGTGATTATGTAGTGAGAAAGAAAATATGAAGTGTTCGAATGTCGTCGCGTTCGTTGGTTAGTCCTAATATAACCTAATTTAATATTTTTGTTACCATAGATGCGATGTTCAAATGTTTGATCTACAGCTCTTTTTGCGGCGTCCGCAGGAAGTATTTTCATCACGATTACGGACAGACAAGAAATGACCGTGTAAAACTCTGAAATCACGTTCATCCAGTTTTGACACAGAAACATATCGCGTAGAAACGAACGTCCTTTTTCCATCCAATCTCGGTACAGAAAAAGGATGAAAATATGACCGTGTAAAAACAGGCTTCATCGTACACTGTTGTTTGACAGGACACGTTCTGACGCAGTCAAAGATGGCAAACACCAGTGCACAATGAGTTTCCTACCAATCAGGGGAAAATGTGACATGGGTAACAGATTTCGCACCACATGGTTAGTGGCGAAAATTGATCATCTTCAACCACCTCAATATCGTGGAAGTTTAGAACATTTATTCTGAGACAAGCTGAAGAATTCCTAACGGTTTGCTTTCGCGTACCACGTCATAACGCCAGGTACGTTCCTGCGGCAATTTGAAATTTAAAAAAGATTGTAGGTATGTTTATGTCCAAAAAATAACTTCATAAAACAAGATTTTATTCCAGTCTAGAACGGGAAACAAAGTTTAGAAATTAAATTTCTATATTCCTCCGTCACAAATGTGAATTTTAAAAACGACTTCGTAGATGTCTCGTTAATGTCCCAAAGTTCAACTCGATTCTACCAGTTCGTATCACCTTCTGTTTTGTCCTCATTTGCTCTTCTGTCAACCAATGAAACATCAAATTCTCCTTGTTCACTTCGCAAACGGGAAAGTTCTAATTTACCAGGAAGTTATTTGAGTTTGGAGCACAAGAAGTTCGCTTACTTGCAGCTTCGTGTCTAGATGAGCTTCTGACTACAGAGATGTTTCCTTCCGTGGTCCTTTCCCTCGTGTGTCGATTTTAACTAAAGTTCCCATCATTTCAAAATTGTCTCGTATACGCACGTACACAAATACTCAAACAAACTCATACACACGCGAAAGCGCACATCAGCTGGAGCCCATAAAAATGCTTTTAAACCAACATTTACAGTAATAAACACAATTTCACAAGGTGCATTATTATTATTATTCCTCAAATTCACGACTAATGATTTTATGACTCGGTTGATTATAAAGTCTACTCTGGGTTGCCACCAGCTTCCTAAGGAGTAGATCTAGGAACTATCGATGCTTCTACAATACTTTGCGCAGAATGTGGGCTGTTCCAAATAAAGCTATTTCTTGCACTTCCCAGTCTTTTAAATTACCTGGACGTTTAGTCAAGTTCTTAAATAAATTTTGCGGAACAAATTCCAGAGCTCCGATAACTATCAGGACGACCTGTGCTTTTATGCCTCACATGCGGCTGATCTCGATTTCCAAACTTTTGTATTTAAGACGTTTCTCTGTCTCCTTGGTTACGTTTTGCTCGCATGGCACAGCAACATCTAGAAGTATGTATTATTATTATTATTATTATTATTATTATTATTATTGTTATTATTATTATTATTGTTCCTCCATATCACGACTACAGATGCTATGAGTCGGCTGAGAATAAAATCTACTCCAGATTGCAACCAACTACCGAAGGAGCAGATCTAGGGACTATCGGTGCCTTTACAATACTTTGCGCAAAATGTGAGCTGTGCCAAATGAAGCAATTTCTTTCAATTATTATTATTATTATTATCATTATTATCATTATTATTATTATTATTTGGTAGTAGGCAATTTATTTTATTGAAAAGCAAAATTGAGACATTGAACGGAACGAAAAATTTGCAGAATTCTATGACGCAAAGGCAAAGGTCATTTATTTAGTTAATGTCAAAAAACAGCTGAAAACTGTGTGAAGTACTGTGGGAAGAAGTGCAATATCTGCGATTCTGAGCTCTGCGATCTCTGCCTTAACTCATATACATATTGACTTGAATTATGACGACAGGTAACAACGAGCATTTTGGCAAGAATTGGTAAAAAAATATTCGCTCCCGTGTAACAAAAACTATTTGCAAAGGCAAATCATCTATTGATTTGGGCGATTATCCCTTATCATACCCTTCGTGACGGGATTCAGTTACTGCTGTGAGAACATGCAGAACGATTATTTCAATAACTTTATTTTCCACTAAGCTCAAGAAACGTGCAGAGTTAGTGAAGTTACATTTTCAGTACAGAAGCTACATAACAGATAATGAAGCTACTAGTCTGGGCTACAATAATTCCTGTGGTTTAAATTTCTAATAAATCCTAATAACTTCTAAGAATATCACCTGCTAGTAAGCCTACATATTCCCCATTACATCAATATTTTGATAGGTAGATTCTTAATTCCATTTTAAATTTTCTTTATGTTCCAAGTTTGTGCATCAGAAGAAAGCTTACACATAAATTGAAATACATTTAACTTAAAACATTTAATTTTCATAGTATTAGTCGTGAAGAGCCGACAGTAACTTCTCAGTTTTAAATCTTTAGTCCAATGCTATGTGGAAAATCGTTCTCTTTGTTTTCTTTGAGCAGAATTTGAGACAGGATGAAGTATTGACTCTTGGTGCAGTTGGAGATATTTCATAGTAATATTTAATCATAACAACTTTTCTGCAATCATTATTGACGTCATCAACATGCTTCTCATTATTCTTTTACTATATGGAACAAATTATGACTAGCCGCTTAAATATTAATATAATTTACGATTCATATAAAATTGCTTCCTAACTATAGGATGTTCGCCCCATTTCTTCCCTAATCACTATCACTTGGTGTATAATGTCTGTCAACAAAACGTTGAAATATACTGGAAACAAAATTTCGTCATAGGTTGCATCTTGAAAATCCCTCTTGACGTGCATTAAATATTTATTTATATTCTGACTTCATGACAATAGCGATTCCTCACACTATATTACCAATTTTCATTTCCTGAAATAACAACCAATCCTGTCGTAATCTAGCCCATCACCTCAGTATCCATACAATATCTTCTTTTACGAATAAACCGAATTCATCTACACATACAGGAATATAAAATCACACATCCCAGTGAGATTCAATATATTGCTTTTCAACTTTTCCTCTTTAAGACTTTAATGTCCGTTAAAACGTTTATTGTCTTTTGATATGTGTTTGAATGATTTGCGTTGATGGGTACGTTTACCTGAAACTCCTACAATAGTAGTTACATTGAAAAATCTGAAATGTTTAATTCAGAATACCGATATTCTCCCAGTGTGCTAACCATCACACTACGTTCATACATTTTGCGGAAAGATTTCTGTCCACCTGACCACTGCATGGCTGTACTGTGACCCCTATTATTCTACCTCGCTCTCCCGGTCGTAGTGTGGGTTAACGTAACAACGTGCTCCTGCGTGGCAAGTGAATAGGGGTATTCGTTGCATTCATTACCGAGATACGTGTGTGAATACTCAATCCGCCTGCCGCATTTCAAATTGGACCTCCATTGAACCATTCCCGCAGAAATTTTTACTGTGTTTCCGAGTTGGTTCCCGAAAATGTTTCTATGCATGTTTGGGATAGCTGGTTGCTATTTACCGCTTCATTTCTCGAGAAATTGGAAAGTGTTTGGAAGAGGATTGTTTATCCTTGGAACACTTTCCTTCAAAAACATTTATACTTATTAAAGAAAATACTACAAAATGATTGATCTTGTTTTTTCACCATTTATTTGATCTCTGCTTGTGTATCATTACCATTGTCACGTATCTTTAAAAATATTTTATCTGAAAACTCTTTGTAGTGCATATGCTGATCCTGAGCGTTCGTATGCAATTTTACAAACATGTTTGATCGCCACGATTCTCACTGGAATTAAATATATCCTTCGGTATTCTCGTTTCATTGCTGTTGTAAATATGTACAGATATTCGAAATATTTTTTACGTTGCCATATCCAAGAAAGAGATCTAGAAATGATTAGGATTCATTTGATTGTAATATGTAATAATGACGCCTACATAGACAGATATGTAAGCAATATGGCAATGTAACATTTTTTAAAGTATAATTGTAATTTTTAATTTTGAGTTATTGATTTAATTATTGACACCTTATGAAACATGTGAAGATTTAATGCAGAGAAGTAAATTTTTATGACGTCATGTCTTGTCAATGTTACGCTGGTACTTACAATGCCTGAACAGTGTGCTCCCGCTTGGCAATGAAAATTCATTACTTATAGAATGCAAATCATTCTTTTATCGAGATACTTCTGTCGAAAACAGGACCTGTGTCATGCTTTCTTTCTCATCTATGTTCTAACGTAGTAAAAAAAAGCAACGTAATGCTGCAGCCAAAAGCGGAAATTTTTCGTATCATGAGGCCCTGATATCGAAAATGACGATAATATTGTCCCTACACTTGTAGTGTATTACTTTCCTAACACATTTATTGTAAAACGTCTGTCTGTTTGTCCGTCTGTTCGTCTGTTCGTCTGTCTGCCAGTCTCTCTCAGCATGTATGTACGTCCGTCCGTCCGTCCGACTGTCCGTCCGTCCGACTGTCCATTCCTCTGTCCATCCGTCTGCTTGCCTATCTTTCCATCCGTCTGTCCGTTCGCCTGTCCCCCCATCTTCCGTCCATCTGTCCGTGCGTCTGTCCGCGCGCTTGTCCATCCGTGTATGCCCAACACTAGCGCGTAAACCGTTCGAACAGTTTTCTCCAAAACTGAATTTCCACGGTCGTTCTGTCCGAACTCGAGGCCTTGCAACTTTTAAATGAAAAGGTTTAGATTTTTGAGGGTACTTGAAACATAAAAGTGTCCCGACTGGGTGGTGGTGGTGGTGGTGGTGCCATGCTTGGGAGGGAGATACCTGGATGGGGAAATCCTCCGCTAGCCGACTTGTAGGTCGAGGCCGAATCTCACCATTCAGGTAGGAAGAAATCAAACTACAGGGATAAAACACTCACTATACTAACTGGGTTAATGGCCATAGCAGTTGAACTGCCCGGAAACATCAATCAACTCCAAAGCAGGAGATTGTACCCGTCTTCAGTCCATTATAAACAATCCCCTGCACACAGTCCCAGCTTACCCTTCAATGTCCCTTACCAAGCTTCGTTCCTTCCATCAGGCAAAGCATCTCCACAAATGTCCCTGCTATTTGTACGTCGGCCCATTGTCGTCCCGTAGTGTGTTTCTAGCAACGCCTGCTCGTCGTTTCCAATGCTGGTTTTCGCCTCTCAACATCCCCTTGGCATACACTCTCCACCGCTCGGCCTCCATAGCCTTTACCTTTACCACTCCACCCACCCATCATCCACTCTTTTTCACCTCCATCCACCCACCGCAAAATCATCACCCCAGACACCCAATCACCCACACCATCACCCTCAATCCAACCTCCACGACCTCCTCAGCCAACATAACTAACTCAACCACCATGACCAAGTCAACTACCATCATTACTCTGCAGTTGCCACCATCTCAACAGTCATCAGAATTTTAATACACCACAAATCAACCACAACCACGTAACCATTGCAATCCAACCACCACCACCATCATCCCAACCACCATCCAAACATCAGTTCTCCAGCCTTCGTCACCACTTCAACCAAATTTACCCTCATGTACATCACTTCAAACACAACCACCACCACCACTCTACACACCACACCCTAACCACCACCTCAATCATCCCCAACCACAACCAACCACAACCATCCCAACCATAACCACCCCCAATCACCACCACACCAACCATCCCCACTCTAATCACCACCCCCAACCACCACCGCCCAACTACCACGCACTACCACCCCAACTACCAACCCCAACTACCACCACCCCAACTCCCACCACCCCAACTCCCACCACCCCAACTCCCACCACCCCAACTCCCACCACCCCAACTCCCACCACCCCAACTCCCACCACCCCAACTCCCACCACCCAACTCCCATCACCCGAACTCCCACCACCCTACTACCACCACCCCAACTACCACCTCCCCAACTACCACCTCCCCAACTACCACCTCCCCAACTACCACCTCCCCAACTACCACCCCAATTACCATCACCCCTATTACCACCACCCAAACAACTATCCCAACAACAACCATGAGCACCAGCTCAAACATTACCGTCACAACTTCTAACACCCTCACCTACCATTACCACCGTTACTCTAGTACCACAACACATCAGACCCGCCACTGCCGCCAGTGCCACCACCGCCATCGCCGCTACCTCGGTCGCCGCGCCGGCCGCGCTACTAAACCGCGTACATGCGCGCTGTGGCCGTTAATGGCTTTCATTACGCTACCTATTCAACGGCGCAGTTTTGCGTGAGAATGCGGCGCGCAGTGACAAAAGCCGAAACACACTAGCCAAAACAAAGATCCGCGGAGACCGAGCTTCCCACCGTCCGCCTCGCTCCTCCCCCTCTCCACCAGGCACTCCCCGCCCCCGCCCCCGCTCGGCAGCGAGCCGGCAGCGCGACGCGAGGCAGGGAGGGCGGCGAAAAAACAGGTAAGGGCGCGAGAGAGATAGGAGAACGGAATGAATAGTAAGGGAGAAATATGTTACCGGGTGCGTTAGTGTAAGTAATGACGAGTCTGAAACTGAAGCTTCGAAGTCCGGGAGGTCGTACGTTCGCACTAAGAAGCTAGACTATGAGGTGCCGCTATCTGGTTGAGAATTCTGGGACCTGCTGTTCCGATCTAGTCTTTTTGCGGCTCCTTATGATTAATTTCAGGTGGATGTCGGAGTATCATAACAACCTGCTATTTTTCCTTCGTATGTGCGATCTTTTTTTCTCATTCTGCCCCATTACTATTTTTAGGATAGGCGAAAAACTAAACGCTTCATCCCCTGGATCTTTAGTGCTGGGAACCCATTATAAACAGCCGGCAAGGCGCTGTGCCGTCCAGCTAGGCTTGGCTAGATAGCAAATCATTATGCAAACCATATAATTCAGCTACGCGCGGCAAGGAGCGCATTGGTTCTAGTTGAGATCAGAACTCTTCCGATATAAAAAAATTGTTTTACGATGTTTGCCTACTATGTTACGGTAATTTACCACCTATTTTTTCCTAAAAGTTTTGGCACAAATCTTTAAAAATTACTTTTAAAAAATTCAAAAGTATTTGTTTTGGGACAGTATTCTTCATGCGAATATAGAATTAATTTGTTAAAAAAGAATAAAAAATGCAGATTTATACGTAAAAATATGAAATATTAAGACATTAAAAATTCAAAATGTAAAAACTTTACCGGTTTACTGCAGGTGAAAACAAAGATTTTTTTAATTCTCAATCAGAATTATCGTTCAAAAGGTTTTACTTTACATCGTTTTTACGTGGTCGGTTCAGCAGTCCTGAACTAAAACGTTTTTTTTTTTATTTGGTCCATTTTGACCTATGATTTTTTTATTTTAAGTATTTATATTCTGTGGTTCTGAATCCCGCGTTTCTTGAATTAAACAAAAAAATGCATTTATTTTGTAAATTAATTTTAGCATGTCAGACTTTTTAAGAGGGTCAATTTTGAATAACTATGATGCTTCTTTGTTTTTCTATTTAAGTATTAATTGATATTGAAACCTTTCTATAATTCAGAAATGTCTCTTAATGAAATCCCAGCACGCTATGCCCAATCGGCAGCTTGCCTCAGTATTTTGCTAACCTCTTGATGTCTCTGGCAATGTGTCAACGGACAACGAAACACGTCGCAAGGATCCATCTGAAGGTCATTTGCTTGAATCGCGATGGCTCCACGACGCACAAGCCATTCCAAAAAAACATTACCGGAAGCATTCCGGTCGGTCCGATTCGGTGCCATGCTGGGCAGAGCCGGCCATTCATGTCGTTTTTTTTAAAACGTTGTTCATTTTATGAACAACTTTGCATAGGGTTTGAAGAATTATTTGATAACTTACATCCAAAACAAATTTATTACACTTGATTTTTTGAGAGTTATGTTGAAAGGATACCCATTTTTTATTTTGTTATTGCGGTTAGAGTTTTTGCCGAGTCTGAAAGTTCTAAGAGAGGGGATTTGGGTGAATTGTAAAAAAGTTTGTGGCGTTTCGGTGTTTCGTTTTTTCTTGGGCACGCCACTGAATAGTGATAATCGGCACCGAGTGCACAGTTGATGATGCGGTTGCAATTATTTTAAATGATCGTAACCTAAACATTTTTGACTGCGACAGGTCATGAGGTTTTCTGCGTCTTTCTTTATTCTCTTGGTGATAATGTATTTACGTTATTGTTAGGATAGTTTCAATTGGTTCGGTCCCATTAAACTCTGAAGCCATTACCTTAATAGGATTACTGTCTTTTAGAATGCATTAAGTATTTAATTGTGTTGGGGAAGTCGATATGTTAGCACGGATTTTAACTTTGTTGTTTTTGATATCTGCGATGAAGTTTTGGGCTTTGGTGAAGCTATTGACGTTATTGATGTGAGCGACAAATATTGGTGAGATACTGCTTGTAAAATTTAATGTTTCCTGCTGTTTTTCATCTACTCGAACATTGTCTCTTTAGGCGTGGTGCCAACATCTGCTAGCGTACTGATTTTGTTTTCTACACCCACGATATACTGGAAGTCGCTGTTTTGAATAGGTAGTTCATCGTCAATTCTTTTTGTTATAATTATAGTTATGAAGTGCATAGACTGACCTTATCCTGTTTATCACTCCTTTAGGGTAGTTGCTGCGAGCAGTGTTAATCCGATTGATCGGACAGCTACTTTCAGTGCTGTTCAAGCGCGGAGACCTTCCAATGTCCCACTTCAGTCTTGGCTTCACTGAATTTGCGGCGTCGTTTGGACGTCACCTTTGAAAAGGGTGTTAATACCACCGACGTGAAGAGATAATAGAGCTTGACTAATAGCATACTCAGTTGATGAGCCTCTGTCACCTATGTCAACATAAACTGATTACTCGTATTCGTGAAACTTTCACTGCGAGCCCCAGTCTGTACTTCGCACTGCTACGAAATTGGCCACACATTGCGAAAGCTACTTTTTGTTGATCGCTCGGATCCGCCGTCTCAGAGTCAGACGGGCTGCTTGTAACTATTCTTTGCAAAGCGTTTCGACCGGTGTCGAGTTGAGCCGCGCCGTGCCACACCGTCCGTTCGTAATGATCCCTGTTTAAAGACTCACGCAAAGCAATTTTGCGAGTGTGATGATGTAAGGACTAATCCCAACCTCGCTGTAGCTCCATGAAAGATATGGCGAAACAATGATGCTACAGACTCTATGAAATGTTGGGGTAGACAAAACAATCGGATACGGTAAGATTTTTTCTTTAATACAATTGAAAGTGATGTAAAGACGAGATACGAAAAAGTAAATAATGAGTAAATGAATGAATTGATGAGTGCTGAGTGTTCTGAATATCTGAATATATGGATTAATGAATGAAAAAATGATAAGATGATAAAACGTTGAATGATGGTTGAATGATGAGTGAACAAATTATGGACGAATAAATGAATGAACGATGGTTCAATGAGGAGTGAATAGATGCATGATGAATGAATGGATGCTGAATGAAAATGTGATAAATGGATACATGATTAACGGATGCATGATAAACCGACGCAAGACGAGTGGAGGGACGAATGACAAATAGAAGATTTGTGAACGACTAAATACACGAATAAGCACCAACGTGAAAACCACTCGCATGAATCCAGAGTCCAGTGTCTAGCCGAGAAACACTAGCGGCTTCTCTCGGGTGGCTGCAATTACTCTGGCAATCAGTGGCCGCCGCGGGAGGGCAGGGCAGGGCTGGGCTGGGGCCGCGGCGTCGCAGGTCGACGCCCCACGGCCTCCGTCGTCCTTGGGGCAGGCGGCAAAGCTCTGGGCCGGAGGAACAGCGGCCGCCAAATTGGGCGAAATGGAGAGCGAGCGCGACTTCGCGCGTGCACGCCGACAAATCGCGCTCCCGAGGAATGACGAGCACCAGGACGAGGGCGAGGACGGGGACGAGGATGCGGCGCGTTGGGAAGGTGGGGACGGCGAGAGGGTGGAGGGGACGGAGCGACCGCGACGGAGAACGCGTGGCCCAAGGCCAAACGCGGTGTAATGCTTAGAAGTAGGCACAAAAAACTCGGAAGGTGGTATTGTAATAGGAGAATTCACATCCCCTAAAATTTCGATCTAAACGATTATGGTTCGATTCTGTGAAGCCGTTAACATCAGAAAAGTAAAAATATTTCCAGAATTTTTTTAGCAAATTCAAACCTGGATTGTTTTTCTAATGAGCATAGTAAAATAGTAACATAGTAAAATATGCAATTGAAATGAAAATTTTAATGCCATATTTCACTGGCTTTAGGAATGTACCCGGGGATATAATTTTTTTACCTACTGCCTTTTTCTCAAGGAAAATCTGTGTGCTTAAAAAGCAATATGTATTCTCACTATATACAGGATGAGTCACGTAGCTTTAGCAGGTCCTGTAACTTTTGAACGGTTGCAGTTATTACAATGCAGTTTTCACAGAAGTGGGGGCTAATTGATACTTATATTCATTTCTATTTTATCACTTGAATTTTACGACATATTTGCAGTAACTTTGTTTTTTCAAATGGAACTATACTTATTTTTTCAGACTATCATGATGAGCATAAAAAGATGAATCCAATGATATATATTATCTTATGTTAAATGTGCATTTTTTAGAAATTTTGATTTTTTGCGACTAGTATTTAACACATATTATGAATCTAACAGTTCGTCACTGAAGGTCACGCAACGCTCCACCACCAAACGCGCGCTCGGGGATCCAATGCACCGACGTTGAGCGTAACAGGGGGTTACCCTGGATCGAAGTATTGCTTTCTACTACTACTATTTACGAATAATACATAATACATTTCAGGAGTGTGACTCATCAAAAGGCGAGGACACGTTTATAAAGAAAAAAAATTAAAGAAATATCTCTCTTGTACACTGAACCTTTGGGTTACATAAATTTGAGTTCGTTAGATCGGTTAACTGGTGTAAATGAATACACTTGCAGATGATGAATATGATGTAGTTGCTTCACCCCGAGCAAATTGTATTTCCTATACCGGTCGGTCAGCGCGTTGAGGAAGAGCCTGCCAAGGCGCCACGGGAAAGACCAGAAGTCGGCCGGCAGGGCTCCCAGATACGGCTGGGCGCGCCGGGAGTCACGGCAATCAAGGCAGCTTCTCGGGACAGCGTGTGCATCGTTGTGCGAGTCACAGGTCGTCACACGTCGCACGGGTGACTGCGCTTGTGCCGGCAGGTGTGAGCCAGGCACAAGGTAGTGATGTGATCGTCAGTAAGCGTAGTAGTTTCTTGTAGTATCCAGTCTGTCTCGTTACTGTTGCATTCTCCAGTTTCTGGTCATCGAAGCAAGTCAGTAAGGTGTTGTCAGCCAGCAAGTCAGATAATAAACGTCCGCCAGCCAGTCAGAAGAGTAAGTGCCCTTTTTTCTCCCTCACCTTGGCTTCCGCATTTCCTACTTCCCTACTCCTTATTGGAGTGCGTGAACCCCGTCACATGTGTGATTCCGTGATTCGGATTGGTTGAATTGACTTGTTCTCGAATTTTTCTGAAAAGTTCTGTCTTTGCGTTTCTGGTTGGCTCGAGTAACTGCTCCTCCTTTTTCTTATTTCATCTTCTGATCCCTAATTGGTGGGTCTTTGTTACTGAGTGCGTGGTGTTCACGTGATATGGGCACCATGTCTGAACGCCTACACGCAGACTTTATTTTTCTAAGGGTTACCTCGTGCTGTAGTCGATTTGTTTATGCCTCCTCTCTACCTACCCTCGGAACAAAGAACGAGGCGGGGTGGTCAGGGATATCCCCCCGTCCACGGCGGTCGACTATGCCCGAGGGATGGTACTTGGACATACCGCTCGCGCCACTGTGCGAGACGAATTGGGTAAAGACAGTGCCAAGGCGCTGGGTTGTACAATTAGCGTGACGGGGGTTGCGCTAATTGTACTATGAATCAGACAATATGACTCATTGCAATATATACGTATAGAACATCTAACCAGATTTATCGGGGTCTGTACCGTGTACAATAAAAGTTACAATATTGAAAATAGTTCCAATTAATAATAGATATGTCACATAATCAAATAAATTTGAAACGAAATACGTAGGACAAAACAATAGAATAGCCACCATGATAATTTAGATACATCAGTAAGCTCTGCCGAAGAACGTTCATTAATATAAAGTTCGAAGAGGAAAATGATTTGCAAATCGGAATCACCTCATGAACCGTTGAATATTCGCATGGTTGTCTTCCAGCAATTCAAGCTTATCTAAATTTCTCCTATGCAAAAACTCTCGAAGCGTATGCGAGTTCATGAAAGGCTGTGGAGAAGATACACTAAATTCTGTGCTGCAGCAATCAGGATTTTCTTTTTTAACAAAGCAACAGGCAGAAGGATGGATGGCACATTTCACAGAAGTGACAAATGGAGCGTTGATGGAGAAGGCGAAGAGTTTATGGAGCCGCTGAAGGCCACGCGCGGCCAGCTGGAGGCTTCTCTCAGGAACATGGCCCATACGTGGCCTGTTAGGACAGCGTGCTGTGAGAAGTGTGTTGGGGACGGGGCGGGACATTGGGGACATCAGACGTGAATGGCAGACGGAGGGTTGCGAAGGGGGGTCGGGCGGAGGGTTGACGAGGGGACTCGGATTATAGAGCGTCCGGAGTGAACTTCGTCGCGCTGGCCGTTCTGTCCGTCTGTCTGCGCAACAATGGCGCCGGACGTGACACTCATTTCCTCAGCAGTTGGCGCGTTTTTCACTACCTCCCTTTATTTAGCAGCAACAATATTCGTTGCAAAGAAATGTTCGCGTTTTATTTTCTCGTGCTAATGAGCTCACACGCTCACTGATATTAATATATTACGCAAAATTGTGGAATTTTCTGAGAAGGAAAAAAACTAATGGTGCTAAACAACACACACATTCTCTCATTATTTCGCCCGACAATACGAGTTTTTCTGTCGAAAAATCGCCGATTTCTGCCTCAGCATTTCAATACCTTATTTTTACAACGTATGTGGTGAGGCAAGATAGTAAAACCTGTTACATGTTCCTCAAAGAAAAGTAATTTTATTCTAAATCGTGGGGAAGAAGCTGTGGTCTAGAACTGTGAGTTTTACAGGACATGAAGTGAGAAGTACCAAGGAGGAAGACGATAATTAGGAACAAAATTCGAGGACAACGGTACCCCCTGAGTTGAGGCACATGGTGGAGAAGATGAGAGGGTACAAAGGACACGATAGGCAGGGGACCGAAAGAAGCACCGAAGATGGAGCTCGACCGTCAAAACGAGCGTCCGGAGACTTGGAGCTGGCAGCATGATGAAGGCAAATGGAGGCGGAAGCTTTGACGGTGACAAAGGTGACAACAGCCGGCGAGAAACTTAAGAGAATGATAAATGAGTGTAAAGCTGGGGTGAAGAAGGCAGGACTCCCATGCACAGGAGAGAGAGAGAGAGAGAGAAGGGGAGAGTGGAGAAGCGAAGGGTTTCAAGAGTGACAGTGCTTAAAGAGTTAGGCAACCTGTTGAGCAGAATCTCTGGCTCTGTGGCTCATTTTCCAAAGTATAATAATGCGTTCGCTTCAAGTTACTGCGTCACCCCTCCACTCGTAATAAAATTTTTCAAATGTCATATGACAAAATATTCTGCAGTCAGCTAATGAATTCAGTTGGTATTAGAATGCGTCTTGTATTAGAATAAATTATCTATATTGAATTTAGTGTTCGGTCTGAGTCAAATGGAAGGTAAAAATAACTGGGTCATTAAGTATCAATAAGTATCATTAAGTATCAATAATTAAAAAGTATAAGGACAGTCAGTCAATTATTCAACAAAACGGATTTTTGCATGGTCTATTCTTACCAGTAATACCACACTTCCGGAGTTTACAGATCATTATATTTGGTGAAACATTTTTCGTACATGACATTAATTTTGGTGTAGTAAAATTGCTCAAAACACAGATTGCACTTCTTTCCATAGCCCGTGACAAAGTTTTATCTGTTTTTGACGTTAAATAAACACATAAATAAATAAAATACAAGTAAACAATTTGAAACTTAAAGCCTTTATCTGAATGTTTAAATAAGGGCAATGAATGTTTGGGAATATTTTTTTGTGTTGTTAAATCAATATCTACATTGCTGTAAACAGATTAAACGAATAGTGTTTAGTCTTTTCTTATGTGATGACGTAGTTGAAATATGGAAATTCACATTTAATTTAAAAGATAATTCTCCATAAAAATGTAATTTAATTAAAATCTTCAAACTCTAGATATGTTCAAAAGACTGGATATGTCCCATCTTCCGGGTTCTCTACTTTACGTGACATACATTTTGTGATAGTTGTCTCCGGTCATAGTGAACCTCTGGGGACATACATTGGTTCAGTATAATAGAGATTCACTATATCCAATAATCCCAAAACATAATACAGTTTTTCAACTAGGACTCGGATCATTCTTTCAGAAGTACCTATTTCAAACATCATCGTGCATTGTTCTCGCCTTATTCTACACATCCGCAAACTCTAAATATTTTAGTGCAATCTTAACACTCTTCAATGCCTCTTGAAACACTTTCTTCATTTTTTGTATCATTTTTGTCATAAATTTTATTTTCTTCCGTTCTGAAAAGCTATTTCACAGCGTTTTATCAGGCCCTTGCTAGATTCTATTTCATTAATTTTCAACTTGTGATCCGCGTCTATCAGGTTGCAGGCTGCACTGAACTGCCACTGTTGAGTTGAGGCAATTCCCTCAGGGGCACGGATCCCTCAATCTCTTTCATTTACCGAAATGTCACAAAAATAACTCACGAAATTTACCTCCAAAACATTCGTGGTATATGAAATGTGGTTCTGAGATCAAAAGGGTTTTTATATATACTGTGTTCACAATAACCAAATCTTCTGATGCATATTAATTATGTATGTAGATTGGAGTCAGCGACATCACTTAACTATAACCGAACCGAAAGTTCACTACATCCGAATTCACTTTATCTACAGTCGATTCCCTACTTAATTGCATCTAATAAACTTAAACTTCCACAAATTCTGTCACAAATTCAACCAAATCTTCAATCTCCTCTGTAATATACTTCCTCCTGTCATGATACAGCATTTTGCTTATTAAATACACTATTGCCTGATGTGATAACTCAAAGATGGAACTTTGGAGATTCAATGATGGAACTTTATGTACACACCTTTCCGGTTCTTTGCCAATTGCACGTGGAGTCCCGCAAGGGTCGATTTAGGCACTCTACTCTACAACACTTTGCCAGATGACATTAAACGATTAAATTCGATAGAAAAGTTTAAGTCTTGGGACTTAAACTCTTTTCTGCTGCATAACTGTTTCTATACTGTAAACTTAACTGCTGTAAAATCTTTTCTGCTGCATAAGTATTTCTATACAATTCGAGACTATACCGAGCATCAAAAGGAAAGTAAAATTAATTTTAACAATGAGAGTAAATGTATTTATTTATCAGTTGAACTGTATAATTCTAAAGAACCTGTAACAAGTACTGTACCATAGCTTCTGGGTCGTTGGCCCCAATCTCGATAAGGTTTTTCGTCCAGTTTCCCTGATCCTTTGAGCAAATGCTGAGATGGTCCCTTGTTTGCTTCTGGAAATAAATGTAACTTCGTTATTTGTGCACGTCTTCTGAATTTCAGTGGGCAATATAGATATTGAAATAATTGTTTTCCATATTGTCGCGGCAAAAAGTAGTATTCTTTCATGAAGAACATGATGAGGGTTAAGGGCACAAATTTATAGCTAATTTACCTTTGAAAATATATTTTATTATATAGGAGCGAATATTTTTGTCAACAAAACTTGAAAAATGTGCTCTTTTTTTCTGTATTCAAAATTCGACTAGAATATAGTTTAGGATAGTGATCACATAATTATGAAAACGTGCACAAATTTCACTTCTCCCCATAGCTCGTCACACAGTTTTAAACTGTTTTTGACATAAATAAATAAAGATTTGCAGTATCACACATATATCAGAAATGAACTTCTCTTTCCTCATGAAACTCCTTCTAATGAAGATTTTATCATTAGAGACTTTGAATTGACTTTAAGTACTTTAAAACTAAGGAATCTCCGGGTAATAAAGAAATTACAGTGTAAATTTTAAAATGTTTATTTCCACGAATCTATAACCTATTATTATAAAGCAACTTTATATTAACTCAATTTTATTTATGCCTAAAATAAAGCAAATTACCATAAAATTTCTAGTGTTAATTGTTCCTAAGAATCCTAATGACCAAATAATTCACTAACATCCAGGATGTGTATTGTCAATATTTGGAAAACGTTTACAAAAATTGATTTTGGAAAGACTGGAAGAAGAAATTGGGAATTCTATTCAATTCTCAATATGTAGTATGTCGTACTGTAAAATCAACGATTATGATTGTTGAAAAAGTAATGGAAATATGTAATTATTCTCTATTTAAATTTACATGTATTTTATTTTGTGAGATGAAAAGAGCTTTTGATCGTGTTTAGTCGCCAGGAATATTGAAAAAATTAAGAATTTATGGATTTTAAAAAATTGATACACTATTACAGTAAGATCTGTTTAAACCGGAACTTGTACAAACCGGAATCCCGTCTTAATCGGAAATTTTCTCCAGCTAGTGAAGTTAAATGGAATTTTACACAACATAAAAAGGAATCTCTCCAACGCGGAATCGAACTGTTTTTCATGTCCTACAAGGGGATAAAATCTTTATGAAACGGAATTACTGTGAATTTAATGCAATTCGCAGCGAGACGTGAGATGCTCTTGATAAAATGAAAGCGTCTGCAAGCTTGTTTTACATTCTCTATCGAAGTGACACGCGATTTAGTGGTGGCAGCTGGACATGGAAGGAGACGAGCTTCAGCTGTCAGTGTAGAATTCGACCTTGGAGTCGCTTGTCTCTCAAGGCCTAGGCCGTAGGGGAATTCCCTCTCTCCCGACTCTCTGAGCGTGGGAAGGTGTATGGGCATGGCTTCTATTCGAGCGTCACCCTGCTTCGTGTTGAAAATCATTCCCAAATTCGCATTGCGCAAGGCCTTGCGAGGGTATCAGAAAATCATAGTTCCGGGTTGTGACGCATTGTGCATTGAAAGTGACAGAAAGCTGTCCGAATACTGCCAGTAAGGTGTGTATTTTTCAACTCAGAAGCTGTCAATTAAAAGTGTTTCATGAAAGTGCAGCTATGTTGAGTGATACTGAATTGTGTTGTGTGATGATTTCTGTGGCCGACAGTGCGAAAAAGAAAAAGAACTCGCGAAAAAGTAGAAAATGGGCAAAACAGTGGTTTATTGAGAGGGGGAAGTACATCTACGAAATATTACTGAAAGAACTGAGACTAATTGAACCAGATGACTTTCGCAACTTTTTACGGATAAATGGAGAATTATTTGATGAACTCGTTGCTTTGGTTACTCCTCATGCGATGCGTACTCGAACACGTGTTGATACTGACTGACGGGATATTGCGCAATATTGCCAACAGACGGCACAACCTTTTCCTGTTTGCACAATATATTTTCAAGAATTTGAATTCGCACAATATATTGCACAACCTATCAATTTCGTCTACACACGATCAACTATATTGCACAAACCCAAATATTGCGCAATAATATTGAGCGTCTATGGGTCCCTTAATACTATTAATTTTTTAGTGATTTCTTCAATAAAACCTTTGTAAATGAACGTATTTTGATAATTATAATCAAGTCATGTGGTTTACTACTATCAGGGCAGAAACTTCAATATCACAAACGTCATAAAATGGACAACCTTGTTTAAAACGGAAACCTTCCTACACTGGAACATTTTTTCCCCCGATCAATTCCGGTTTAGACAGATTTTACTGTATAATCAATTATTTTCAAAACAGACAAGCAAAGCTCTCTTCGGACCAAGATGAAACTGTTATAATTTTATCCAGTTATTCTATTATTCAGTTATCCTTTTATTCAATTATTCTTTTATTTAGTTCATTCTTCATCGTGACTTCAACTAGTTTTATGTATGTTCTGTTGAATTATTAAGGAAAGACATCGCGAAAGAAATTATATTCTATTTAATTTGTTTAAGTTTTCATAAATGTTTTATAAAAATACTATGATGTTCAAATGGAAAGTACTGGGAAATGTTCCATTTCAGGTGCAGGACAATTTTTAACTGTTAAAATATAAAAAAATATCCACAATCGATTGTAGTAAGTCTTTCCTTAGAGAACCCGTGGAAAACAGTTTCACTGTCTTTGAATTTATGGAAATCCAATTAAAATTATTCATTGTAGCAAAGGTTACATTATTTACTGCCATTACTCCGTGTGTCTGTGTATTTTTTGTACTTATGATTATCAAGGTCGATTTCTTAACATCGTTATCACAAAGACATCTACCTATAAATACACATATCTTTAATTTTTAAGACAATCCCACGAAAGGATATGCAAACTTAACTCTCATTTGCACGTTCATTTTGTGCTTGAATTAGTGCGATTTCTATTCTTAGAACGAAGCGTTCGCAATAATCGAACAACCCTCGTCCGCATTCCTTGAGCTCCGGCGAGGTTCTGTTTACGCCCCCTGATTCATTCATGGCCGTTCCCCGATCTACGTCAGAGGGAGAGGGAAAACGTGTGCCCGCAAAGCGACTCCCACGCCCTGGTCGCTCTCCGTCTTCCTCTTTCTCTCTGGGCAACGCCCCCTCGTCCCCCCACCGCCCTCCTTCGTCACGGAGGTCGTCCTTCAGGACGCAACTCATTAGGGCGACGCCATTCCTTCACGAAGACCCTCTGAAATATTTCACCAAATTACTCGTATTATCTTTGTGCCGTGATTGTCTCGTTAATATTCAATGTGCACTGCCTACGTCCTCCATGGCGGCCCGAAATCACTTTTCTATGAGTGCTGCGACCCTTCCTCCCTTCTGTTCCTCTCACGCCGCCGCCCTCAGACCTCCCCGCTCCTCCTCGCACCGTGCGCATCACGCCCCGCCCCGCCCCGCCCCGTGCCCGAGACTGAGCACCATCTCCCGCTCAGCCGCCTGTGTTGGCCTCTCTTAATTCTCGTGTGAAATGCATAATTCAACAGCTTCACCTGTTTGTTAGCTGTCGAGTTATTTAGGGACTAGGTAAATCGATTCCGCGCCAAATCGATAGGCTGTGCGAGCGCGCCGGCGCGCCGCGAGCGGTCGGGATGCTTCGGCGCACGTGTTGCTCTGAGGAGGGCGGTGCGCGGGAAGGGTGAGCGGAACGGGCAGGGTGGATGAGCGAATGGAAGGAAGCCGAAGGAACAGGAAGTCTAGGGGCGAACGACATCAGGGAAGAAGGGTGAAGAGCAATGATTTAATGAGGATGGGGGAAGAAGGAATTAATAGGGCAGGGTTGACGAAGACAACATAAATATCGTGCGGAAACAATACGTGAAAAATTAGGAAGTAGTCTGCTGGTGAATAATAGTAAATTAGGAGGGATGTTCACAAGGTGATGGGAGGATGAAGCTATAGAAAAGATAAAATGAATCGAGATGTTAAAGTGGAAATGTCCTGCCGGAAAGGGGAAAAATCGGACGGGATATTTGAGGTGGACGGTGTGGATAGTGAATTGGGTGGGCAAGAAGGACCAGCTTAAAGGGGAAGAGGAAGGAATTAAATTAAAAAGATAGTAAGCAATGATCTGATGGGTGTATAAGAACAGAGAGGGATAAAGTAGATGAAGTCTGTGTGAAAGACCATCAGAACATGCGCAAAAGATGCAGCAAAGAGAAAACCGTCAGATCGTAAGGCATATAGAGAAGGAAGAGGGCAGAAGCAGGGGAGTACAAAACGTCAGATAGAATGGAACGAAGAGAAGATAAAATGGAAGACCGTGTGGTCAAAGAAAACTTTGGTTTTCGTTTCAGAAAAAAATGTTAATGTAGGCATCGTAAGCGATACTGTGATGATCTTTGATGTCCATGCGATGTCATGCGAACATTCGAACCATATTGAAAGCGTCCATTCGTGTATAGTAAACGTTTGTATTCAAGAGAGCTTTTGGACATGCAGGCATTGCTGGTCACCAACAAAGTGGCCTTGGGCTATGTGAGAAGCGAGAAGAAGATATACAGAGTTCTGTTTCCATTGCATGACAGTTGTCGTTTGTGCAGCTCAGTCGATTGTGTGTAGTTGCCAGTGCGAAAAGAACAGCTGAAACATGTCACAAACTTTCAGCGATGACAGGATGAAATTTTACCTTCTATAAAAATTAGTTTGTTTCTTGTTCTTGATTTTCTATTGTAACCGTGCTTTTGCATTTGGGAGATCTGAATATTTTCGTCCTCGACTGTCCTGCTGAAAATTAAAATTTGAAATTGTTTGATTCGGAAATACAATCATTAGTGCACGTTCTAAGAGTCAATAAATAGGAACTATATCAATCATTATACTCCAGTCACTGTTTCTCAATCGAATGTATTCAAAAGTAAACTAGTGGTGCTGAAACAGCACTCCCAGCAACTTTCTCGCCCATATTTTCACGCAAAATTACGCGTAATGTCTTCAAATTTTCGAAACATTGTACCCGACCTTATTTCAAAATCTATATTGAAGGAACAGATTTCATTAAGGGAAACATCTCTATCTTCACAATTGTGGTTGTAGGAAGACGCCGCAATAAATTGGCTTATTTGCAATTTTCGAAAAATCAGTTTTCAACGAAAACGAGTCCTGCACCATTATCTTAAACGTCCTTCACACTATCCGACAACAAAAGGCTCTAGCCGAATAAGATAGTAAAAAGTGTCCCCGCCTGGAATCGAAAAGTGAAACTTTCCTGAGGATTGTGACCACGAAAAACATTTTTTCATGGGCTTTTAAATTCCTGCCCCCCCACATCCTCCGAAATGACGGAAAACGTGTTTTTTTAATTTTATTTTTTCCCTGACTCGGCCGCATGAATTTTCATGGAAAATAATGATTATTGATCTTGACTTCCCGCAACCCTAAATCTAGCGCGTGCCTTCCGCGGAGATTCGAAAAATCCAATTTGTAGTATATAATGTGAAGGCAAGTGCATTTTTATCTCGAGTAAATGTTATGATTCATCTGATTTATTGAAAAATAAGCATTGACATGCTTCAAACTAAGCGTGATTTTTAATTACGGATTTAAAATACAATTTTATTGCAATATAGTTTTGAGTTATTTAGTACTGAGATTTATAAATTAATTCGCAAATAATCATATTCGAATGTTGAAGATAGCACCGTGTGTTGTACAGTTGTAATACGTGAAATTCATTAGCAATAAGATATGAAAATAGAAAATTACCAACTCTTACTTCGTAGCTCGTAGAATTACAAGTCGTAAGTACCTAGTAATTAAATTAATGGACAAATACTAGAATAGTATTAAGATAATGTTTTATAAAACCTTTTAGGCCCTTCCGAACGGTCTAGAACCACACACCTCTCTGCCAAAATCCATTGTGGCTCAGCGCATCAATTGATGTCAGTGCAGTGCCCCTGACTGGGAGGTTCAGCCGCTGTCTGGAAGAGAACTCTACCGGCCGACTGTTCTGATCGGTAGTTTTGCACGGTTTCTCCGATCAACACCGGGCGAATGCCGGAGCAATACCCAAACAAACGGGACCACGGACCTCGCGCGATATTTCCTTCCTCTTCCTTGTGTCCTATCGTCCCCCCTACTTCCACACACTTCCACTTCCACGCACTACACTACATTTGTCGGAGGACCAGTCGGGAGCTTCCAGCTTGTCCCGGCTGGCGCGGTCTCCGAGTACCTGGTAAGAGACGCCGACGGGTAAGTTGGCGCAGGATGTCATTATCCAGTGGGGGAAGGTTACCGCCACCTCCCGCGATAAAAACGTGAACTACACTTACGGGACTAATGACCTGAGCAATGTACGCGCCCGGGATCACCAATCAATCCATCCACCGACGTCCTAAATACTTCCCTGGCCCGCGCTAGCACATACCTCGGGCGGCGGCTCGGCCCGGCCCGGCAGCGGCCACGGGCGCCTCCTGTCGCCCGCCCCCAAGCAGACGCGCGAGGAGCGACCACAGGCCAATTATGCGAATTCCAAAGGGAGCCCGGGCGCCTCGCACGCTGCACGTGTATTAGTAATGCCGCATTTGATATGACTGTCGGCGCCGCTGCCCTGCGGTCACGGCCGAGTTGCAGCTTCGCCAGAGGATGACTGCGCCAATCAAATGCGTACGCGCGGCGACAGTATGTGCGGCACGTTCCGGATACCGGCACGGTCGCCCGGGTACGGAGGGACGCGTGGTCTGGTCGGTGAGCAATTGCTCCGTGTGTGTTTCACAATGCTCGTTCAAATTGGGTGAGCGTGATGCGCGTTCCTTGCTCGTGGCGCTGATGACCGGCACCAGAATAGTTGGTGATGATTCGGGGATTTCTCTTACGGAACTTATGTGCGGGGGCACTCCAGTTATGATGAACCGTTTCGCTTTAAAGTTGAGGAGTTGATCGACACCAACATTTATCAAACGTCTATTGTTCGTTCCGCATTCTGTAGAACGTATCATTCTAAGCTGATGAAAGTTATAATCATATTTAATTTTATACTTTTCAAATATAATATCAATATTAAAAACAAATTATTGAATTATACACAACTGCATTAAAAATCAATACAATGAGAATATAGTTCAAACTTCTGATGATTGCTCGCAAGGTTGTTGTGAATTTTATTAATTGTGCAAGTACTTATGTGCGTGTATTATAATGTTTGAACAGCCAACAATGAGATTTATAGTATTAATATTAAAGGGGATATACAGGCAACACCAATGCGTGCACTGAGCGTCAATATGTGCAACACGTTCCGATACCCGTACGGTCGCGCGCATACGTACGGGAGGGTGGTCGGTGTGTCTCGTGCCTCATGTGTGCATTGCAGCGGTAATGTTGCGTCAACGTTTGCTCGAATACAAATAGACTGGAAATGAGTGAGAATTCATTAAAAGTCTCTCTGATATAGTAACCATTGTGTTCGAGATCTTGGGTTGTATTATTACGCACTTTTGTTGTTGATGATAATCATGATAATGATTGTGACGTGAATTGACGTTTATAAAGAGTGTGTGCCTGCTTATTGATATTCTTATTTATTTTTTAATTAAGTGAAAAACAGTACCTGTCTCTGTCATTTGGGAGGAAGCAATAAAAGCTTTATTTAATGACAGAATTTCATCGACGAAAAAACTGTAGCCAATAAAGATGGCAGTGAGATTATTTTCTCCAAGTTTGGAATAGGATATAACAGTTTATTTAGCTTACTATCGCGAAACAGCAACTTCTATAAAAGAAATACAAAATTCTAAAATATTAATAAGAATGTGCTTTCCTAAAGAGAACAAAATGAAAATTCCCCACTTACACTTGTCAATTTCTTTGAAAATAATGAAAATACGATAATAATTCTCGAGTTAGAGATATATACAGATATTAGAGCTATATTTATATTATTTAGATTTTCTATAAGAGTTGAAGCTATATAGAAGTTAATAAAATGTTAATCGTAATCAAAATCAGAACAGGTAGTATCTTATTTCGCTAATACCTTGGAATTTATTTCTCATCTCGAACGCATTACACTGCGGTTTGCTCCGATTATCATAGTCGATTTCGCTCTGCGCCGGACAGACTGACTCAATCCTAACCCAGTCTTCTACCACTGAACTGTTCCTCTAGTGTATTTGTCTGAGAAACTAGTACTATATGTGTTTTTTAAGCTATCGCTCCAATTTAAGTGATGAACAATAATTTCCTCTTGCCACAATTTTGGAAAACAACGACCGCTGTACTGCAAAAATCATCAGCGAGATCATTCGAATTGGCCACGGTCTCGACGACTTCGCACAACTTCAAAACAACGCTCAACTTTGCTCTGACCACGCAACCCCCACACAGAAGTGAACCTGTGAAGAAGAGCTGGGCACTTCAGTAAATAAACATAATTTGGTGTTCTGTCCAACCTTGAAAAGGCGCTCTAGTCTCAGAAACTAAATATCTCACCACTGCATACATCCACGGCATTCACGATTATCCAGAATTTGTGTGTAAAATTAAGGAAGTGGTGTCTGGAAAATTTTACACTGAATTAAAAGACAACGAAATGAATGTGAATTTAAAAACTATAAAATATTTTAAAATTTAACAGCTATAATAGAAACATTTAAAACTGAAGAACTTGTATGTGTCTATATCTTAAGACGAAATGAAATACTAACTTATCCACTAAATATCCATCTGTAGGGTACGTGACACGGCTTCACAGAAAGGGCAGAAAACTAGTTCCTGTTGTAACAATAAAATTTTCAAATTTAAGCTATATCAATAAAATTTTAAAAGAAAAACACTGGTCCAACTTGATGTAAAATTTAAAATGAGACGAAAATACAAGGAACCGATACAATGTTAAAGATATAGCGTGGGCAATTGCCGAAAATTTCATCTGTGCTGTATGTGCCTCAAGTCATCGAACCGCTTATTCTAAAGCATAGTTTAGTATTTCTCTCTGTGTAATCTGTAAATCCTATAACATACCGTATAATCATAGGGGAGACGCTCTAACAAGCGCCTATGATTATTTAAATAAGTATATGCCACTAGGGAAAATAGAAACCACAGATGGCAGCAGAAACGAAACTACGCGAAATTCGGCATTTTGTTACTGTTTGTTGTGCACCGAAACTAAAGTATGCCTCGAAACTAACGTCCGAAGCACACCGAAGAATTCTATTGACTAGTAACAAAACTGCCTCTGGAACGAAACATTATTGGCGCTGGGAATTTTGTTCTGTGTCAGAAACGAAACTATATCATCATGGGAGTTCAGTTTCTATCCAGGTATTTTATTCAACGTTTAGTTTCGTTATTTGCAATTCGCGGCGACACAAAAGAAATTTAGTTTTGCTCGAAATGACAGATTTCATTCCCTCAAATGTACCATTGGTGAGCACTGGAGACAAATTAGCGAAGCACTCAAGTGATTGTTTCTCCTCTGATGTACTAATAATACTTTTTTAGAATAAGTGTTATGAGAAATACACTATTTTATAATAAATACCTACAAACATACCATGTTCGAATTCTGTATACTTATTATATAAAATATTAATCTGGTAGTTTTCTTAGATGAAAGAAAATTACCGTAATGTTTTTTGGTTTTGGTTGTGCTTGCTAGAGTGTACACATTCTCGTCTAAATGTTCATGTAAATTGACGAAATAAGTAGAAATCGACAACTTATCCCATTGCAAAAGAATTGTAAAGGGTTCTGTCTTTCCTGATTCATCAGAAAGCACCCCTTTCCTTTCTTTCACACCTGGGCGTTGATCCCCTTTCCTGGAAAATGGTTAAGTAGCTTGTTGAGCATTGCTTCGCTTGAGGATCTCAGGAATATTTACAGGTGCCTGAGAATTGAATGGAGCTTTATTCTCGAGCACTTTCCGAATGCTTCCAGATATTATATTACCAAATGTTTGCGTTTGGAAATATATTTGTCAAATACTCTTTACTCCGAATATCGAAGTAAAGATATATTTTAATATTCTGATGGTCAGAAATTTTACAAAAGAGCAATTTTTGTTCTCATTTTGCCAGATATTGAAGACTTTATTACTCTTATTTATTTATTTATTACTTTTATCATCAACATCTAGGTTATTTGTGGCTAAACAGATAAATACATTTTACCATTACAATATGAAATTTAGAACCATATTCGTTATTTAAAACTAATAAAATACATTACAAGCGAAACAATACATGCATACAAAACAATACCTTCAATACAATACAATACAATACAATACATACAATACAGTCCAGTCCGAACCACATAAGTATAATAAGTAGTTCCTCTAAATGCTATTGTAAATACTGATTTCCTTACCGAAATCAATAATTATCTATTGATAATCATTCTAGTTGAGAATGTTATCATGTCTGCCTTCTAATTGGTGTTTTTTCCCGCTGCGTTTGTATAGAGGGCAGTAAATTAATACGTGTTTTACATTTAGAAGAATTGACAATGGTCACATTTAGAAGGGTTTTTTACAGTTATTATGTGAATATGCGTCAATTTAGAATGTTCCGTTCTCAATCTTGAAATGACAACCTGATCTCTCGGTGTGAATTCTTTGAAGTAGTAGTTTTAAAGACATAGTTTTGGAGACTTTTTTGTGTGTCACTAGACTTCATCGATTTCCATCTTTCGAACCAGATGTTTTGCATTTGGTTAAATATATGGTTCCAACAGTCCTGGAACGTGTTCGAAATTTCAAGAGTACCTACACCAGTTACAAGGGTGGTCATTTTGAAGGAACGTTTTTTCCACAATGTAACTTTTTTGTTTCTTCTACATATATTACGGTGTAATATATGTAGAGGAAGTTCGGGTAATTCTAAGAATACCGTTTTCATTTGTTAGCATTACAGTGTGATGAAGCCGATTAGTATGGAGTATGAAATGAACTCAAACTTAAATTATTTTCTATTAAATATTTGTTTCGAAAATTTAAAAACAAACTTTTTTAGTAGCAATAATTTTATTTTGTTTTTAACGTTGAATTTGGAGAGTAATATGAAATAGACGGATAATAATAGAGCAAGGGTTTCAAAATGACAAAAATTAATCAATAAAGTGGATAAAAACTGTAATGATATTTGATATTTATTTGGTCAAAAAAAAACTGTATAACTGTATATGACATATGGGAGAGGAGATTATCTGCGCACATTTTCTGGAGGTCCAGAATGAAAAAAAAAGTGCGCGAAATTAGCAACATTATTTTATAAACTAGACATTTTCGTTCCCAAGTTATTGAAAATATAATTGCAACGGTAAACGAATTGCAGGTGTGATTTTTTGTATTGCTAACAAAATAGTAACTCACCCTCAGCTCTACACCTACCACTAAAAGCAAAAGGAGTGCTCAAGAAAACGTGGGCATAATGAAGCTACACGATGACACGAAGCCAGCCAGCGTTAAATGATGGCTCGCTTCACATGAACACACCACACACACACATTGCGCTCTAGTAGCTAAGCAGTGCAGTCTAGATAGCTACTCAATCGGAGGAACACTTCTTGAGAGAAAATTATAGAAAGTTGTGCGGCTGTGGATAGAGAGAATATAAAAGCTGATAAAATTCTGCTCCGACAGGATCAAACAATATAGAAATGTGGAAATGATGAATTAATATTAATTTATTGGTTCAGTAGTAATAGGAATACTTCTTAAAAACGCAGTGCAATTAAAATGTAATGTGCAAATACTGTACTTTATAAACTAAATAGTATAAATTCAAATTTCAATCTACTATTTACCTTTCCTACACTGGACCCGAGGAGTTTATGGTTAATAATATTGTTCTAACACAAATTCTGAAATTACTAATGACCAAGAGAACTTAACAAAGCTTTATACAATTACGAATTAATGAATTTTGTGATGTTGAATTTAAATGTGTTTAGCTCGACACCCTCGAGACTGGAACGTGTATTTGGTATATGCTGCCGTTGAAATTCGTGTTGATGTACCGTTGCGACCGGAGATGAAGACTTACGACCGGAACATGACTGCGTGCGGGAACATATACGCTCACTGCTGTGCTAATGAGCCCGCGGACACGATAAACATTGACCCACGATACGGCACCGACTGACGGTTGAAAGAATGTTCGGAAAAGCCCGCGAGCACGTTGACCCGCCGTGTATATTGTTGGGGTTTAATACGCACGATCGCGGAAGAGATGAGCTCGCAACTGATGCATCCTCATGAACATTAAGGCCCTAAGTTACTAGTGAGTGTGCAAGTGATTCCATTAAAATACGCCAGCAAGGCGTACACTAACGGGCAGCCTTTAGCCCTAATTAACTGTTGAAGTTTGACGCCACTGCGGCGCAATTAATAAACATTGCGCATCATGGAACTGCGCGAATGCGAACGCGAGCATAGAATACACATTCGTATCCAAATAAAATCTATGATTTCTGATGATAATGATTTCTAAGCGATGATTTTAGAAGGACTATTTGCAAAAGACGAACCGGTAAAGGTGGCTCAGGGCATCAGCTGATGTCACTGCAGTTCCTCTGACCAGGAGGTTCTAGGTTCAACTACCGACAGTGGGAGGATTTTCGACAATAGTTAACTTGGTCAAGTGCTGCCGCTGTCTGGAGGGGAATGCTAGCGGCCGGGTACTCTGATTGATAGTTTTCCATGGTTTCTCCGATCAACACCAGGCGAATACCAAAGCAGTACCCTTACAAACGGGTCATCGACTGCGCGCGATCTTTCCCTCCTCTTCCTTTTCCTCACCCCTTACACACTTGCACTGACATACACTACACCATCACACATGCTGGGAGGGCGGTCGGGAGCTTAGAGCTTGTCCCGGCTGATGCAGTGCCCCGCTGGTGGGAGATATCTGGTTGGGAAACTCCGATCAACACCAGGCGAATGCCGGAGCAGTATCCTAAAAAACGGGTCATGGACTGTGCGCGATCTTTCCTTCCTCTTCCTTTTCCTCACTCCTTGAATTCTTCCTATCACAACCTGAATTCTATCGAAAAGAAAACATTCAGATGCGCACCTTTTTACTTTCTCGTATACTTTCCTATATGCGGAGCAATACACGTAATATAGAGAAAATTATGTAATGCTGCTTTTGTAAATCAACCCTTTGTCGCACCCTGCCGTGGGTCAGTTGACGCCTGCCCAATCGTAGACGAGCGAATCCACTCTCACTCCCGCTATGACGCACCCGTACTTGGCCCTAGCGAGGCATGCTGAAGCATGCCCTGTAGCGACGCAGGACTTGAGGTGCGGCTCTGAATCATGCACCCCCGCTCCGACCCCGAACTGGTCGAGAGTCGCCTTTAGCCCTAATTAACGGCTAAGGGCGCCTCCGCCCTGGGAATGGCAGTTTTTAAGAACTCTATAACCAAAATTTAATATCTGTAAATAAAGCTAGGCTAGGCCCAAAGAGGCCAGCCATTTAATAGTTTTAAGTTAGTATTAAGTTAGTTTTAAGCTAGTATTTTTAAGCACAACCCTCTCTAACTCCAAAAGCCTCATCGGGTGGAGCACAATGTAAGCCCGTAACTGAATAAATTCCCGCCCCTCCAGGGCAATTGGAGGGGGGGAAATCGAAAAAAGGGAATGGCAGTCTGAGTCGCACTCGTGTACGAGCAGTTTGTGCTTGAACCGAAGCGAACAGCAACCAAAGGTTGTACTCGTGTACCTTTGAAGGAGTGCCCGCGTCGCGGCGCCACCCTTCGAGGGAACCGAAAAAAATTCGGGTCGCATCCTCGCGGAGCGACTGAGGCCGCCCTTGCCCTCCGCCGCCTGCCCTTCAGCCCGCTGCCTATACCGCCCGCCTTGACCGAGTGCTGCGTTGTTCCTTTATAGTCCATCATGTAAGTCTGAAGCTATCTACATAACCTGACTTGGATTAATTATTACCGCTCCGGTCTATGTCCTGCGTTGCGACACTCCGAAAAATCGATTTCGTGTCTTCAAGTTTTGAGATACCCCGATACCGAAAAAGTGTGTTTTTAAACATCCATCCGTCCGTCTGTCCGTACGTACGTACGTCTGTCTGTCTGTCCATCCGTATGTGCACAACACTAGCGCCTAAACTATTCATAGGGTGTTTTTCCAAATTGAATACTCCTTGTCGATCTGGCCTTACTCGAAGCTCTGCGATTTTGAATAACATTCATTAATTTTTTAGGGTACTTTTCATGAAGCCCCTGGGACATTTTCAAAACTTTTTCGAAAATGGCTTCATTTTTTCTTTAAATTTCTTGAAAGAATTTAGTGATAAACATGCTAAAAATGGCATAGGTCCGACTTTCTCTGTTTACTCTGAAATGTCGAAAATTGCAAAAGTTTCAAATTTTTTCGACCTCTTCCTACAACTACAGAATGGAATGATTGATTGATTGTTAGTGATTTCGGATACGTCAACTACTCAGGTCATTAGTCCCGTAAGTGCAGTGCATGCTTTTTTATCGGGAAGAGGCTGTGATGTTCCCCAGCCGAAAGGCGAGATCCGTCGACTCGCATTTTTTCATCCAGGTATCTCTCACAACCGGGGCACCGCCGGAACGGGACAAGCAGAAAGCTCGGTGTGTGTGTGTGTGTAAGAGGTGAGAAAAAGACAAGGAAGAGGAAGGAAACATCACATCGCATGCGTGGCCGGTTTGTTACGATACTGCTCCGGCATTCGCCTGGTGTTGATTGGAGAAACCACAGAAAACTACCGATCAGAACAGCCGGTCGTTAGAATTCTCCTACAGAGAGCGACTGAATTCGACCAAGCTGACACGCTAGTACCGAAAATCCTACCGCCGTCAGGACTGGAACCTAGGACCTCCCGGACAGAGGCACTGCAGTGACATCAGTGGATGCCCTGAGCCACCTCTCCCGGTTCCGGGAACTGCCGTGTGAGGGAACGCGCAAGAGAGTGGAGAATACGTAGAGCGCGGGGGGGGGGCAGGGGTGAAGCGTGGGCGAGGCGCGGGTGGGGCGTGTGCAGCGCGCAGGCGACGTGTGGGCGAGGCATGGAGAAAGCACGGAGCCGGGCGTGGCTCGGGCAGTGCGTAGGTGACGTGCGTGTGACGTTTGCTCTACGCACGGGGATCGCGAGGTCTGGACGTGGGCGTCCTCTACAAAGCTCGGAGCCATTGCAGAAAACATGCGAATCCGCCGGCGACGTAATGTGAAACAGGGCGATCTCCTACGCACTGTTGCAGGGCGTAGTGGAAATACGGGGTTTGCATTCAGGTACATTCTACACCTATGCATGATCGAGAAGTTTATTTTCCATGCGATATGGGTCCTGACAACTTTTTAATTTCACACAGACAGAGGAACTTCTTTTTACGACTATTTTTCGGACCGTTGCTTGTCATGCGGGCTGTGTACGGAGGGTCTGTGCGTAGAAATTGCCCCGTCATTCCGCGTAGGATTTTATGGCGTTAACTTTGCTAAAAAAAAGAGAGCATCTGATTTTTGGCTCAGAAGCACAAGTAACCGTCCTCTGCTCTGTAAAAAAACTTGAAGGTATATCTCGGATAAGGATGTAAATAAATCACAGTTATTACAATGATAACTGTCTTCAAACCTCACAATATTATAATATGAAATTAAAAGTTATACATGTTTAAATAAAGTTAGAAAATTATTTTCAAAAATGTGTAGCCTTCCTCTGCTGAAATGGATTGTTTCATGCTAGGGAAATTCACATTCAAGTGAGGAGCTCAAATAACCTTAGGCAGAAACAGCACACGTTTAGTCGTTTTCATTGCGCTCATTCGGAGAATCACGAGAAGTTAGTGAACTGACGCTGCTCCCCTTACGATGAGCACAGAAAGCTTTTAACACATGCATAATATAATGTAGCATTGAAGACAGTTGTGACAGCCGTCGTCTGCGCCGTGGAGTCCTTCGTACGCACAGTCGTATTTGTGATTGTTTCCCCCTCATCATCAACCTATCACCTCCTAATTCATACACGGCGTAACAACCTTGTCGGACCGAGAGATACAACTGAAAAGCTGATCCTAAAAATTTCATACGTTAATCGTGTAGCGTGGTCAAAAACGGCCGCTGTGCCAATAATAATAATAATAATAATAATAATAATAATAATAATTTATTACTGTAAATGAGCTTACGCTCGGTGGCAGTTAATAAAAAAGAAAGTACAAAATAAAAATCAAGAGAACAATAGAAATAGATATTAAAAAATGAGCAATACAAATAAACAAACAAAAATAACATAAAACACAAATAGGCAAGTATAAAAAATATAATTCAGGACAAACGAATATTACAAAAGATAAATAATAGAAACAAAAATAAAATAGAAACACAAACACAATTGTACAAAAAATGATAAAAAATAGATTAAAAGTGCCCATATCTACTCCGTACTGTCTCTTTACTTCACATTATTTCACTGCATTTTTCTCTAAGCGGTAATTTATATATTAAAGCCAAGTATATGCATCGCATTTTGCTCGCTTTTTTATTGGAATATTCCGTTTCCTTAACAACGCCACTACACTTCACTGCACATCACTCTAGGTGTAGCGTCGCAATCATCAGCAATGCTAAGGCCAGACATGGGCCAGCCGACCTCCAGTCAACCCTTCTCATAAAATATCTTCTTTCTGAACAACATTTATTATTTCCGTTCAGTACATCCAGCACTATTAATTAGAAACCATCCACAGCTCCTCTACTATATCAGATATCGTGGATCGGCTAAGCAGGTCTAAATACTTCGACCTCTGAAGGCTTTCTGATTATTTATTTTACATTCCCTACCAACTCTCCTGTTGCTAGGCTGGAACAAACTACTACGTTACAAACTACGCTTGCCCTCTAAAGAACTCTCGATCTCGTAGCTCACGCAATTCTGGGAAGGGTCTCCGGCTCCTCTGCAGGTAAATTGTTCCAGTCAACAATAGTCCCATTCCCAGAGCTGAATTTTCCTTCATTTGTTCTTTGCTTTCTGCATTTTATTTTGTGCGAGTGGTCGCCCCTACTTTACTTAAGTAGCATGAGATTTCAAGTCTTTTACTGATAGCATTTCATCCCAGTTGTTTGTGAACGCCTTGAAAACAGCACACAATCCTGCTGTCTTTCTACGTATGACTCATGATTTCCCATTGACATTCGCTATATTGCTTCTGTTTACAAATCTATCCGCTTATTTCTGCACTCGGTTTATTACTTTAATTTGACGTTCCATATGAGGATTTAGTATTCCATTATTGAACGAAATAGGGAACTGTAAGACTCTGTTCGTGTAACCGTTAGCATTCCGCAATAATTGCATAACCAAATTAATAGCTATCCAAGCCTTCTTTGCCGTAAATTTAAGGTGATCAGCTGAGGTCGTTCGAAATATTTGATTGAGAACACCCCTCAAAGGACAACCCCCAATTACGTCACTGCCATTAGTATTTCAGGAATGTAATACAAAATGCTAAAAAGAAGTGGCTGAGTGGTGTTAGAAAATTTACAATTTGGATATCTGACGCGAGAACGCATCTGCAAGGAAATACGAAACGCAGTAGCTAAGACGGTGAAACAAGGTTTGCATCTCTTGTGCAGTAGTGTAAATAATTGTTTGCTCTTACCTCTCATAATTTGTTCACTGCAGTTTCTATCTTAGTTTTGTAATTGTCAAGCTAATCAACTCCACGTAAGACTTCACTTCAAATAAGTATCGTTTAGGCTTGTATTTTGTAATTCAAAATGTACACAAGTCGTCGTTTATTTACGACTTACAATGTCCATTTATTCCTTACGCATAATGCATTAGCATAGTGTGTCATCGACGTACGGTTTGTCAACTGCATTTCGAATTCCCCACGTTTGCTAGAGATGGAAACCCTCAGATTCCCCAAATTTGATGAATGATATCATTTAGGGAGATTTGGTCACATAGCGATAGAAGATCAGCACATAGCTTTTTTTTATTCGCAAATAACATTCTCGTAAATTTGATCATCGTTATTGCTTTATTCTTACCAGATCTTGTAATCGTGAAGTGTGACACCTTGTTACATAAAAAGCAGGCGTTTAAATCAATTCGTATCTACAAAAGTTTGAAAGTAAGTTTCTAGTGAAAAACGAATCAGTGAACAAAATATCTTTCTCAAAACTCAATTAAAATCCATATTGAAAGTACAAAGGCAACTCAGTTCAATTCTTTTATTGGTGTTTGTTTATACTATTGATGTTTTGTATGATCTTGCATTTGTGGAGTAAGAGTTGACCATACAACGTGATGTAGTGGCAAATTGGATTCATCCACTCCAGATTTTGTATGGCGCACAGTTCGCCAGGGCCATATTTTGGCCGTCTAGCGATTTGTAAATGTTACGGCGGGGCCGCGACCCCTCATTGGCTTAACGAGGTGCGAAGGGGCGCGGGTGGCGAGCGCAGGGAGCCGGTGACGCTCAAGGGCGAGCGGTGACAGCGGCTGGGAAGCAGATCTGCCTCATTAGGGCCCCCGGCAACCGCCAAGCAGGCCGCGAGCGTCGCCCTCGCTGGTGAACGCGTTCAGCTCCGTCGCCTTCACGCTCGCCCTCGCCACCGCATTCGCTCTTACCCTAGCACTCGCCCACACTCTAAACCACGCTCTCACGTATGCCTACGGCCCTTCGCCTAAGCCATCGCGCATGCTCACGCCCGCTCCCACGTCCACGCCCTCGCCTGCACCCTCGCCCGCGCCCTCGTCCGCGCTCTCGTCCGCGCCCTGCCCGCGCCCTCGCCCTCACCCGCGCCCTCGGCCACGCCCTCGCCCGCTCCCTCGCCCTCTCCCGCACCCTCGCCCGCACCCTCGCTCGCGCCCACGCCCACGCCCGCGACTTCGCCCGCGCCCTCGCCCTCGCCCGCGCCCTCGCCCTCGCCCGCGCCCTCGCCCTCGCCCGCGCCCTCGCCCGCACCTTGGCCCGCACCCGCACCCTCACCCGCGGCCTCGCCCGCGCCTTCGCCAGCGCCGTCGTCTGTACCTTCGTTCTAATCATCCCTTTCTCCACACTTATCCTTACGTCCACACCATCACCCTCGCCCTCACTCTCACTTTGCCCTCGCCTTCACCTTCAAACTCGCTTCTACCCTCGCTCTCCTCCTCGCCTTCCCCTTTGTCCTCTCCCTAGTTTTTTAGCTCTCACCCACACAGTAGGTCTAGCCCTCGCCCCAGTCCTCGCCCTCGCCACGCCCTCGCCTCCCCCCTCTTCCACCATCACCCTCACCTCGCTGCACTTTCAACCCATTCCTCGCCCCACCCACGGCACCACCCGTGAGCGCGCTTTCGCAGGCGCCCCCCGTCTTCACAATTCTCCGTCAAAATCATTCACCCATTTCCAGATAGCCGTACGTCTTGGACACTGGTACCATAATAAAGAATATCGTACGGTTCCGCTTCATCAAAAACCGTCTAGTTACGTATACAGTGATTTAACAGCTCCTCTTCAGACCTTGAAGAGCTGATCTATACGACCAGTCTGCCCAATGCAATTGGATAGATAGATTTATTAGTTCGCTTTGAGCTAATGCTCGATGGCAACATGACAACAATTAGAATTAGAACAATAACAACCATAAACAATTATAATTACCATTAGAATTAGAGGATGATATCCTAGTTCTAATTAATTTCTAGTTATCTCTAAATTGACTACTAGTTTCACTAACACTTCACTTCACTACACTACACTTCACTTCACTGTGTAACGCTAATATGCAATAATAATAAAAATAACAAAAACTATATACAATAATAATAATAATAATAATAATAATAATAATAATAATAATAAATTAAGAATTACACCAAAGCTAAAAGCAGTGTTAATAATGGTGATATTTATATCAGTAATAATAATAATAATAATAATAATAATAATAATAATAATAATAATAATGAAGGTAATTGTCTCAGTATTGATAGTAATCTAAATAGAATTTTGTATATTTTTAAATTTGCCTACATTAGAAGGAAGAGCCTCCAGTGCTTTTGCAGGTAGTTTGTTCCAATCTACTATAGTGCGAATCACAAAGGAGAACATACCTACATCAGTTCTTTGCTTTCTACAACGTATTTTCCACGGATGGTCTCCTCTGCTTTTATAATCTGGTTTATGCAATCTCTTACCGATATTTGCCCATGCTGTGTCTCCTCTGTAAGTCTTGTACATTACGCATAAACGCACCCGTTCTCTTCTCTTAGATAAGGACTCCCATTTTTCTCGTTCATCAAAAATGCGCCCATGATTTGAAAACTTACCGGCCCGTTTTTGAATTTTATCTAACGCCTCAATTTGCCCTTTCCTGTACGGGTCCCAGCATGCTGATCCGTATTCTAAAATAGGACAAATTTTAGCCCTGCCCATTAGCCCTACAATATTACATTAGCCCTGTACCAACTTATTGTGATATCTTCTTTGGCAAGTGACTAGAAGTTCGGTAGTCGTCTCTCAGGCGACCGCTCGCATTCAGGAACAGACGCCTCCCCGCGGAGTTGCTTAGTTCCCAGGAATCATTTGCAAAAGTCTTGCGACCGCAATTACAGAATAGAACAACGCGCTTCCCGTCCGGCCACACAGATTGAGATGGCACAGCCCAACAACTGTTGTCGCTGCAGCGTCTCCGACCAGGAAATGCCAGGCTTCCGGTCCCGACGGTGGCGGGTTTTCGATACTAGCTACATAGCTTGAGCGAATTCAGCAGCTATCCGGAGGAAAATTCTAGCGGAGGGCTGGTCTAATCGGTAGTTTTCCGTAATTTCGCCGATCAGTACTATGCGAATGCCGGAGCAGGACCCTAACAATCGAGACATGGACCGCGCGCGATTTTCCCTTCCCTATCTGTGTATTTTACTCTCCCTTACAAGAGAAAACTGCCGATCAGGCCAGCCGGCCGTTAGAATTATTCTCCAGAAAGCGACTGAATTTGACCTAGTTGTCTAGCTAGTGTTGAAATTCTTGCCATCATCGGGACTCGAACCTAGGTTTGATTGATTGATTGATTCGTGTTTCTGGGCGCGTCAGCTACTTAGGTCATTAGTCCCGTAAGTATAGTGCATGTTTTCTCGGGAGGTAGCGATGATCTTTTCCCCGCTGAATGGCGAGATCTGGCGCCGACCTACCGTCGACTAGCGGGGTTTTCCCCTTAACCAGGTATCTCCCACCAGCGAGGCACCGCCCCAGCCGGGACAAGCTCTAAGCTCCGGACCGGTCTCCCGGCATGTGCAGTTGTGTAGTGCATGTCAGTGTATGTGTGTGTGTAAGAGGAGAGGATAGGACAAGGAATAGGAAGGAAAGATCTCGATCGTTCCGCGGTCTATGGACAGCAAAGCAAACATGAAGAGCCAAACTAGCCGTTTTTTTCTTCCTGAAGGTTGTATTTCTCTTCTGAACTTTAATATTATATTATATTGTTTCCTTTTACTTATTCAGCCTTTTGCACTATCTTGTTTTTACATCTGCCTCCTTCGTATTTCCTTCATTATTCTTTTGTAATTTCTTTATCTCATTTTATCACCTTCGTTCTGCTCTTTTTATTTCCACTTGTTTCTGTCGTTTTCATTCGATAATTTTCTCATTTCTCTTTCATAATCCTCTTCTTTATCTGTTACTCCCACTTTCCTTTTCATCTGCTTTATGACACAGATCGCAAACTTGTTTACAAACGGGAGTTTTATATAATTTTGCGTTTGTCCTTACGCTCATTTGCCCCATCACCCTCTTTGCCTGTGTTACACGCTTCTCTAGGGGGTTGTCGACCCTGTAAAGGCAGAATATTGTCTCTTATGAAATGTACCATAAAACAGTGTCAGAGAGGAGATTAATGTTTCACGCGAGACAATCTTTTTGTAAAATAAAACAAGGTTATTTCTTGTTTAATTACGTTATTGTGCTCCTTTTGGGTTATGTTTTTCGTTTCATTTTCCTCCCCTTCTACTTGTTCTCTTTCAAGCGATAACTCAGTGTATTGCTGATGATTTTATTTTTCATCAAGTTACATACACGTGCTTACAATATGTTACCTTAATTAAAATTGCTGTAACCTAAGCTTTTGTAATGTTGCAGCAATCATAAATAGTTTTCTTTCGAACCTTATTCAAAACACATATGAACACACATTCATATACAAATTAAGAATTGATAATTTAAATTTAAGTTAATAATTTAAATTAATGGTTTTTAAAAAATATATACAAATGTATATTTTAATACATATTGATTGAAACGTTTTAATAATACTAATTTAACCTTGTAAAATCTAGATGTTGCCGTCTTGAAATATTTTATAACATTTATATCTTTACAATGGGTTCGATTCCCGGTCGAGGCAAGACTATAGTGTGCGTTTTCCTTGCATTGTCCCAGTATATGTTGCTGTGTGACGATGAGAAAATTGAGTTCTTAGGTTGAGAAGACCGGAATACGGCATGGGGTGTCTACGTGCTAACCACGCGTACCCTCTTAACCCATGGCCGCGAGGCAGGGACGTCGCCTCAGTCCGTTCACGGGACGTTGTGCCAAGTACATACATGACTTTACAATAGCTGCATCGACCTGGTGGCTAAAAGCGTGTACCGTCTCAGCGCTTCGATCCGAAGGGTTGCGGGTTGAAGTCCCGCCTTGGGCATGCTTGTTTGTCTCTTAGCTCTCGTGTATGTGTTATCGCAGAGGGCCTTGCGTTCTGGTGACTCCCGGTCAGAAGAGTCCGCATGAGTGTTGGTGTCTAATGTATGATCGAATATGCGTCCCATTGGGATGTAAAGGGTAACCGGCTATCGGCGGGAAGACCTAGAAACAAAGAACCCTTGGGTGCAGGTTTAAATTTTCTCTTGTGTAAGGCCCAGTCATCTTTTATTTCAAAACTAAACTATTTAAAGGTAGGTGATCTGGAACTACCATCATATTCAGTGTTTTGCTTTTCATCTAATGAGATTCAGTATAAAGTGTTGATAATCAAAGGTGGTGTACACCGGAACACATTCAAATAAGAGAAAATTCGGATGATGCAAACATGATAATAATAAATGTTGAAAAGAAGCACCTTTTAGAGAATCTGAAGAAAATATGGATAAATTAAGAAGTATCAAATAATTAATCAGAGAACGTTTATTCAAGTGACGATGTGGTCAAGGAGCCAGAAGCACTGAAAAGAACCAACGAATGCAGGCGTGAAATATGGAACGAGAGATGGTGTTAATACATTGCCAGTATACCGTGGATGTCAACTTCAAATAAACCGTGTCTCATTGAATCAATGTTGATAAACCTAAGCTTCTGATTACGTACGTCCAATGTGACACTATACCCAAAAGACCGGCATTAGTGCAGACTACCTGGTAATAACCCCGGGAAAGAACTGCCTTTCATTAAAAAAAAGAAGAAGAACTAGCACCGTTGCATTAATATTTGGAACTCATCCGCGTGCGTATTATTGGCGTCTCAATTAGGACGAGTGCAAGCGCTCGACAATCACGAAATGGGCTCGGCTCGGGGCGCCGCAGCGCAGCCGTGCAATCAGCGCGCGGCCTGGGGCTGGGCCTGTGCTGGGCCTGGGCCTGGGCCTGGGCCTGGGCCTGGGCTTGGGCCGGCCTGAGCCAGGGCCTCGGCCTGCGCCTGACGAGCGCGGCTCCCGGGGCGCCACCCCGTAAATCGCTGGCCGCTCTCGATAATGAATTTAAAATCCGCCGCGAAGGCCCCGCGGAGGCGGCTCGCGTGCGGCTCTTCAACGGAGGTCCTTCTCCCACGGCCGCCCCCGCGCCGCCCCCGCGCCGCCCCCGCGCCGCCCCCGCGCCGGCCCCGCGCCGCCCCCGCGCCGCCCCCGCGCCGCCCCCGCGCCGCCCCCGCGCCGCCCCCGCGCCGCCCCCGCGCCGCCCCCGCGCCGCCCCCGCGCCGCCCCCGCGCCGCCCCCGCGCCGCCCCCGCGCCGCCCCCGCGCCGCCCCCGCGCCGCCCCCGCGCTCGCTCTGCAGCACTGATGCCTGATTCGTGGACTTCCCCCTTTTCTCTGTGTCCTTTACGTTCGCCTGGGTCCTCGCTCGCCCTTTCCTTTGTTGTGTCGCTTTCATTTTGGACTTCGTGCATGCTGTTTTATTTATTTAACGGCAGATACAGTTGACAGACTATGTGACCTAGGGAAAAGAGACATGTAGACTTACAATCTGCTTTAAATTGCAATCTGTTCACTGTTCCGTGAGCTTTGAGATCTCTGCCCTAACTCTTACACATTAAGTTGTATTATGAACACATGTAGCAAGGAGAATTTTGGCAAGTATTAGTATGAAATTATAGGCATATTAGCGACAGATTTTGGCTATTATCTCTTGTTTTACCCTTCGTTACGGAATAGACTTTCAGCGCGAGAAAATGGAGAATGGATTATTTGAATAATTACATTCCGCAGAGAGCTCAAGAAAATGTGAATAGGTAGTGAAGCAATATTTATGTCCAGAAGCATAACAAGGGGCTATCTCAGCATTCGCTGAAAGGCTCAGAGAAACACGAAAAACCTGATCGAGATAGGCGTTATTGACCCAGAAGCTGAAGTGAGAATAATTCTTCCCAGGTTTACTTTTGCCCCAACCATTCGTCGACAAAGTTTTTTCTCATTTTCCTGCATCATCTCCTTCCATTCTCCTTCACTTGCGCTCCGAGACCTATTTATTTTCTTACCTCATTCTCTCATTTTCAACGTCTCATGATGTGTACTCGGGCACTCAGCTCCCTTACCTACCTGCATACCCTTCTTAATTTCGAATTTCCGGGCTTCCCGTCTTGTTCATCCTTAACACTTCCTTGACTTGCGCGATAGGAACAAACTCCACAGATTTCATCCCCATGTTATTTCCCCGGGTTCTCGTTCTTAGTCCACATCCTCACTTTTCTTCAGGCATGTCATTCCATTCTCCTACACTCGATATCTCCACTGACGTCTATCTGCAGTATATCTGTCTTCCATTCTCATGCAGTTCACCCTTTATTTTTATTTCATCATCCTTTTGTCAGTACAGTTATAGTATGACAGTTCACACCGCTGAGTGTTTCTAGTGTGGAACTATTTTGTATTTGATTGGTTACAGGCGACAGAGATCTCGGGAAATTTAATAAATAATACTGTGGTACTTTCCTGCGTACAATTTTGTTGAAATGTGTAGTAGTATTTTCTCCCTTTCTTTTTATTCACAGATTGGTGGAAAGTCTTCAATGGTAGAAAGGAATTCTCAGTGTGTAAGGCTGCGTTCGCTTCCTTCCTGTTAAGTTAATTTGTTAATACGTCTGGATCGTCATTAGCGAAAGAAACTCGCGAATATCTCGCAGTCTCCTTGAGAAGGATTTCTCTCAATATATTCTCTTACTTTGTCTTTTGTCCCTTTATCTCCTCTTCCTGCTCTCGTCGATCTGTTGCTTCTCTCGACCTCCCTTCCGGCCTCAGGCCTTCTTTCCTCCCCGCCTCTCAGCCTTCGATTAGCACTCCCAATCATCAACTCAAGCATGCCAACAGTTTCCGTTAGAGGTTGTGTTTTGTATTATAACCGGGAGGAAAATAAAAGTTTACTAGGAAAATGGCATTGAATTTGTTGCTGATTTTTTTAAATAGCAAATCAAATTCTTTAAACGAGACGTTTGTTAGTATCTCGTTCACAGTTTCTAATATGAGTGTTGAAATATGATTAGAGACCGGAAAAATATGTAGTATTAAACGTCAAAATATGTACATAAATATGTAATGAAAATAGTAAGAATATGTAATAAATATGTAAAATCAGATATAATATGTAATTTTAAAATTCTGTAATTAAAAACCATTTACATAGCAAGAAATTACATTTAGAAAATCTGCTCACTTTACATTACACAACTTTCTCGTCAGTAGTAAAAGCTTAATATATTGTAATCCAGGACAGTAATTTAGCAGCCAGACATGTCGCAATAGAAGCTATCGCACTAACTGCCGAGATCTACGATCAGCAAACATACACTAACATAGCATCTTCATCGAAGTGTTACACGTCGGCGATCGCAAATTTTTTCTCGGAAATTAAGGTACAGATCACAAAACGCGGTGTCAATGATATTTTGGACACCTAGATTTCCCCAATAATGTAGGAAAAATTCTGATAAAAAAAGATATCTTTTCATAAAAACATTAGGAATTAAAGTACAGAAAATTGATAAAATAAGAAAATTTATTGTGAAAACAGCAAAATATGTAAAATATGTAATATAGTACTAAATATGTAAAAATATGTAACGAAAGAGTTCGATGTTGTGTTACGAGGGCTGTGATTCGCCAAGATTACAATTTTGAGCACGGTAAGTAAAAGGACAAAAAATATGTAATTACATAAAAATCCGGTCTCCAAATATGATATATTTTATACGTACCCCTTTTTTGAAAAATTACTTCGACTTACAACAGTTTTAATTCGGTGAAACTGCAGTTCTTTTTACCGAAGAATGTCGGTCTTTCCTTCCTCAACATTTGTGAATTACTTTGCATTGTTCCCTTGCTTTACTTCCTTGTGCGCCTCCACTTCTAGCCTCCCACTGCCCCATCCATCTGCATCCACCGGTTTATACCATCCTTCTCACTCCCTCTCTCCGCTTGTGCTCCTCTGGAGTTCACAAAGTCTCACGGGGTTTAACTTCACGATGGGTGTTGGATTCACTTGCTGGTCCACCTTCCACTACGTTTCTCTCCCTCGCGCCTATCTACTTCGAACCTTCTTCGTAAAACCACTCATTATTATCCCTCTTTTGCATCTTCTCTATTTGTTTCCATATTGATTCTCCTGGCCATCTGGCCCTGCGTGCCGATCCATCATCTCTCCTAACTTCATTTACTCGTCCTTGGTCTCGAGCGACAAGGGCGTCAAGCGACAAAGTTCTCCAGGATTTTTGGCCGATGCTTTCACTAGTCATCTTAGTCGATTTATAATCTGTTTCTTTCCGATTGCGGGACGCAATAGTATTCACACAGATGTGTGAGACGCAGTCACGATCTGATTCAGTTAACGGAGTGCATTTGTTTGATTTCTTTTACTCATCATGCTTTCGCTTATGTATTTGTTACAGCCATTATAATTTTGTCTTATTTTCGTGCAACAACATGTTACCGTTCTCATTTTCCCTTTTTCTCTTTCTTCCCCTTCTTCCCTTCATTCTTTTTAATCTTTTTTAATTTAAGAAATTAGAAATACTTCTAACAATTTTTATCTTTTCGATTCTTTTTCGATTCTTTCTTCTGTAATCTCTCTCTCTCTCTCTCTCTCTCCCTCCCTCTCAAAAAAATACAATTCTCATTAAATGAACGACATTCTCAATTCACCGCAGGACGGTGTATGTCAGCATAATAATTAACGACAATTACTCATGAACGACATTCTCAAAATCGGGTGGTCATAAGTTCTGCCCAGAAATAAATGATTTTGAAAACTCTGACAGGTGCATTTGCCTATTATGAATTGAAATACAATACTCGTACAGCACAAAATACATGTAATTTTAATTCCATTGATAGGAACAACTCAAAGATATCGCCTTCTAAGTCACGTTGTCACCTTTAAAGTACCACATTCCCGCCTGCCCTTTCCGGGCCCGCCTCCCCGCCCCCTCGCGTCCTCGCCCCGGTGCCGCCGTATTTCGGCGCGCATTCGACGCACCTTGGGCCCTCCCCGCCCTTTCCTCCCCCGCGCGCCCCCAACCCCCCCGTTGCCCCGCGCGTCCCATGCAGCTACGGATGAACGGAAGCAAAGGTCACCGAGGCCAGCGCGGGCGCTCCCTGGGCCCCAATCCATCACCCAGCCGCCTCTCTAAAAGGATTGCGCCAAGTTGAGGCAGATCCTACTTCGGGCCGCCTCCGCCGCCGGCAGGCCCGATCCCGCTCCCACCCTCCACCCCCGTCGTTTGCCGCCCGCGCCGCGCCCCGTCCTCGCCGTCCTCTTCGGCCCGTCCTCGGGACGCTTTGGCCCTCGGGTCGCCACACGCCGCAAGCTCCTCGCCTCCGCCCGATAGTTCCACTAATCGGGAGTCGCGAAACCGTTCTCAACCAAACGCTTCGATTCCTCGAGCCGATCGACTGGTGTGTTGAAACGTTCATCACTACAGAATAAGAATAATCTCTTAGCTAAATCTAAGAATACGATGATCAATACAAGAGATATGACAACCGTGGTGTATCTTTGAAACGTATAGCCGCACGGCCTATTGAGAACTTGTGTCACATTGTATTGGAATGACACCGCAGGACGGTGTATGTGAGCATATCATTGATGTGTAGTTAACAGGGATTCAAGAAGCTAAATGTTATGTTATGTTTCATGCTTGCAGAAAGATGATGGAAGATATTGGAAGTCTTAATAACGCTGACAATTACCCCAGTACCATTCTTTAATCTCATTCCGAAGCTCAAGAAGTTTTCACATACGAAGCGCTGTGCAAATAGGGACACCATAGCACATATGCGACGAATGGTACACACTAAGAAATCACATGTGACTGACGTATTTATTAATTTGCTTCAACCTTATCAAGTGCATGTATTTGGGGGCTGGGAGGGAATCCAGACCAGAAACAAAATGGAATTATCCCAGGGTTTGCTCAGTGGATCAGGAGAATTTCAACGAAATCCCCATCGGGGATGGGGTCCTTTACCATTCTTACAATGGCACAAATACCACAAGAACTAAAAAACTATTCCATTCAGGGAATTAACACCCAAAGTTTTTAATAATACATCTGGTTATAACCTCATTGAAAGCGATGTAACCTAAAAAAAAGATTTAACTCAACCCAATTTTCTTAACACGACCTCTACTGGACAATCATAATCTAATATGCATTAATCATAGGAGAAGAGAAGGTGTGTGCTCTAAACGCACGAGTTAATACTTGCCGCTATTCTAAAAACCATCATTTTTTTGTGGAATAGTCTTAATTTAATCCGCCAGGCAGGAAAATTCTCGAATTAATTCACCAGTGTCTTCGCGACATTTAAATCTATCGGAAATTTCCAATGCACTTGTGATATTATCTATGATAAATGTTCGATTCATCACACAAAGGAAGTAATTATAAAAAGTTACAAACTGTATTGAGGCGTATTCAGCTACTTTCTTATCGCTGGACAAATCTGTCAAGACAATCTGAGAATCTATTATGACGGTATTAATTCTTTGTAGTGTGGGCGTTCGTGTTTGTA
>JAHLJT010008446.1:207074507-207159205 GCA_031308135.1 Acheta domesticus
TGAAACGTCGACAACACAGCCTTCGACGCGGCGTCACTCGGACAGCCAAGTTCATTCACATGACTCTGTCCGCGGGAACCTATGACTTAACAAACCAAAAATTATAGAAAAGAACATACCTTTTACTTTATCGCCACCGCTTACGCAGCAGAGAGAAAGTTATGTAATACTGAGCGTATGAACTTTCTCCTGCCAAAAGTTAATTCGGTGACTACAGGGAGAGTCTACAATTTGTCAATGGAAGAAACACTACTAACTGCTGAAGCTTTTAAAAACTGAAACGAACTAGAGTTGTAATGTAACTTCATCTAAGTTTATAAATAAAGTAAGTCGTAACTAGAAACGCTATGGTGTGGTTTATTATATATACAGATTTTAATTTGAACTCACTGCAGTCTCATGTTTAAACTTGCACTATCTGTTTGGAAACATACACGGATTGTTTTAGAATTTTATAATTGAATTGATATAAGTTGTTCAAGTTGGATGCAAGTGGCAACATGTCAGCCTGCCACTTGCCACTGGCAGTGAGTGTGTTTGAACAAGTGACTCATTCTTTCAAGTAGGAACATGCAGCTTTGATTCAAACCAAACCTGGAAAATATCCCTTCTGCTTGCTCGATCACAAAATAAATTTAATTTTTATTTCAATGGTGTCAGAGACCTTATATTGTGAAGTTATTTTAAATAGATAATTGACAATAAAATCAAATATGTTATCAATAATAATAGTAATAATGATAAAACTGAACACACTCACCAACAAAAAATAAATAATTTTTTATATTAAGGCTTATAATTTGAAATGAAATGAATTTTAAATCAGTGAAATCTAGCATAAGTAAATGTGCGTTGTAAGTAAAGATTACCATACGAACCCATCATGATCCCAAATTTATACTTACGTGGTCACTTCAAAAACATATAATAATTGTTTTAGAATTTTTTCAAAATGTTTAAAGGTGAGCATTTTGAAAGACCTCAACATCAAAATTTTAAATTCAAATCCGAAGAACTTTTGAAATCTACCCCTGTTGAGTTGTATCTCACAGAAAAGACCATAAAGAAATCTGCAAAATGACAACTTTTTTTCAGCACTCTATCTAAATTTGGAGAGGTTCTACATCAATTTAAAAATTTTCGAAAACCCAATTTTATAAAATTTTACATGGCTATAGTTCACAAATGGATGGAAATATTGTACTCAAAATTTGTAGTTTTCTTATTCTTCATTCATACTACCTGTGTCAAATTTCATGTGAATCTAAAATGGTGAGGTACAATTTTAATTAAAACTATGTTGATCTAATGTGGAATGGCCCAGTAGGATAGTAGTTCCCCCGCATGATGACGTGTAGTTCGGAACTCACAACCGGCTTGGAAGGAACACTGCGGGGAAGGAACACTTCTCCGGGAAAGCATTCACTACACTGACGGAACTAATGACCATAGTAGTTAACGTGCCCGGAAACATGTCAATCAAATTCAACAAAACGTTCTCATATTGAAACTGCATATATGTCCAGAAACAAAACAAGAGGTCATCTCAGCATTTTGTCAATATATTTTGTACGAAACACCTGATCGAGTACGGGTCACTGTCGCAAAAACTGAAGTACAAAACTTGCAGCAGGCATATTAGGTTTTTAGATCTGCCCATCAGTGGCGGCTGCCCCTTAAGGGTTCTAGGGTGGCGTCCTCCCCAGAAAAAAAAACAACCTCGGGAAAAGTTGCAGAAAGTATTAAACTTGCAATAAATCAACTCGTTTGATTTATACATACCACCAGCGAAATTTTTGAGGACGAATTGAGTTTTAAGTGCCCAATTATGCAAAAGATAAATGTTTTTGGATTAGGTAGCATCGTGGACTATCGGGAGTCCGCCCGTCGCTGGTGCAAGCAAGGAAATGGAAGATTGAGGAAGAGTGAGGGTACTGGGAGTTGGGTGGGGGCAGCGTGCTCCTATTATGGTTTTGTTCGGCAGAGTGCGCGGCTATAAACTAAACTAAGAATATCGACTCTTTCATCTGATTTCATAAATTACTGTTTTGTTGCCTGGAAATAATGTTTAAAAAATCTGTTGATGTTTTTTCGCGTGAAAACAATTGCATTGCCCGTTATCAACGTAAAAGTTGTCTTAGAGAAGGATTAAAATCCCGATAGTGCAAATCGGTTGTACTCTACAAGCCATAATTTTTCTAGTTCACAAAATATTTTGAAGAGAAAAAATAATGTACCTGACGGTTCCGACGTATATGCCGCCCCTCCTAATTTGCAACCCACCGTCAGCCACTGTTGCCCATGGCTCTGTTTGCAACGCGTCTAAAGAGTTGGCGTGCCTTTGCGTATGCTGCAGGTGCCAGAGAACTACCTGCGGTTCTTCCCTCATCAGCACCAGAGCGAAGGAGAAAACCTGAGTTCGTCGACGGTCGTGCTCACCATGCCCGTACAGTTCACGCACGCCGGCGCGGATAACAAAATGAACCTGGCGTGCGTGTCCACCATCCCTGCCTTCATGGGGCTGCAGGTGGCTCCGGCTCAATACGCCGACTATCAGCGGGAGGAGGCCTCAGGTATGTATCAACGGCGTGGTATATTCGATTAACCAGCTGAGTTGGTTCAGAACCTCTGCAGCAACGCTCACTGGGAAGTCCTTAAATTTCAGTCTCGACGGTGGTGAGTTTGCGACACTGGTTTGATAACGATGTCAAATTAGTCCGTTGTCTAGAGAATTCTAGCAGCCTACTGCTCTCCGGTAGTTTTCCGTGGTTTCTCCTACTAATGCCGGAACACACAATCGGGCCATGGAGCGCGCGCTGTTTTTCGTTCCTTTTGTATCTTCTAACACACGACTAAAACGACACTAAGCTTTCCTTTAATTTTTTTCTCGAATAGATCAAAATACGCTCAGAAAAATGGAGCAGCTCCCATTTTCCGTGGACTCGGTATTTTTCAAAATTGCAAACAATTCCTTAGAGATGATAGACATTTTTTTCTTTATGAAATGTGTTCTAAAAATTAATCTTTAAATGAGACCATGTACTTTTTTAAAAAAAATACGAGTACTTGTCACGTAATTTTTGCTTGAAGTAAAATTATTTTTAATTTTCTTTTCTCAAATACCGTTCCAAATGATAATTTTATATTTTTTCTTAGAAAAGTGCAAAGAAATAAAAAATGGAGCAGGTGATATTTTCGATCAACTCTGAATTTTCGAATATTGTAAAAGTTACAAATAATGCGAGAAAGTATGTGCTGTTGTATCACCACTTGTTTTACTAAAGGCACTTTTAGTGTAACTCATTATAATGTTAAGATTTTTAGGCAAACCCGTTTGCACAGATGTTCGGCAGGTCACGTTCTGATGCAGTCAAGGAGATTTCATATACCTGCCGAATATTTGTGCGTGCGGGGTTGCCAAAAAATCAGGAGCAAATGGCACTTGTATTACTCCGTTATATGCAATTCCCCACTATACAGGTGGGCCATTTTAGTCTATCGGAGCAAATATCTCAAAAACTACATACCGGATCAAAAAATGGGAAATAAAAGTTGATTGTTTCGGCATGGGACATCCAATGATACCAAACTCCACCCCCCTACCCACACATCCGTGGGTTGGGGAGGGGGAAGAAATAATCTTAAATAGGCACCCCCATTTTTTATTGCAGATTGGATTTCCCAGAAAACATTACCCTTTTTGACCTTATAATTAAAGTCATTTTGGCTGACAGGATGGCGCTGTAATCGATGAAAATTTAAATTGGTTAAAAAATCATAAAAAATGGGGATATTTCTAAATAACACATGATATCAGAAAAATAAAAGTAAATGTAACGATATTTTCAAAATTGATATACTGGAGCACCATTATACACCGTACGCACCCCATCCCTTTAGCCGCGGGTCGGTGATGGAGATGGATAATTGATCAAGTCATCTAAAATAAATTTGCATCAATAATAAAATCAAAACATTCTATTCGGTACTGGGAAAACCAAATTTTTTTAATTTAAAAAATTGGTTTCCCATTGAAGATTTTGAAATAATTTCCACTCCCATAAGTGGGGATCAGGTGCGTCGGTGAATAATGGTACCTCAGGTTATCTATTTGGAAAATATCGTTTACATTTACTTTTATTTTTCTGATATCATGTTTTTCTCGAAATAATCCCCATTTTTTGATGAATTTAACCTATTTAATTTTTTGTCGATTACAGCGCCATCTATCAGCCAAAATGACTTTAATCATAGATAAAATAAGGGTAATTTTTTCTGGGGGATTCAAATCTGCAATAAAAATGGGGGTTCCTATTTAAGCTGTTTTTTCTCCCCCTCCCTCACCTCCAGGAAGTGTGGATAGAGGATGGAGTTTAGTATCATTGGATGTTCCATGCCGAAACAAACAACTTTTATTGCCTTTTTTTATCCGATGGGTAGTTTTCGAGATATTTACTCCAATGGATTAAAATTGCCTAACCTGTATATTGGCAAAAATTTGTTTTCTACCCCTCTGCCCTAGAATTTTGCAACATTTATTCTGAGCTACCTGTATTCTAAGTAATCCTACATCGCGTCCCAGCGCAGGATTATACTAAATTCTATTGCAAAAGGCAATGCCACCCCTTTTTTTCACTTCTCGTAGTGTTGCGTCAAAATCATAAAATTGTGACTGTCTAATACAGGCTACCAACAGAAAATCGATGGCCGTAGGGTGACCGTTTAAAAGATGGCATTTTTACATGCATCTCAGGGAAAAATCAATCGGTTCCACGAAAAATGGCCGATAATTGAAGTGACCGCTTAATCTAGGTAATATGTTTCTCCGTATAACGAAGAGGCCCAATATCCACATTACTTGCCATTACTGTAGCTCTAAACGACGGCACCGCCACCTGTCTCCGTAGCTATCGTCGTTTTCTAAGTTACAATATTAAATTCATAATATCTGGAACATTTCTTCACCTTTTTTATCTGCTGAACATGCCTTGTTTACTTCATTAAACAATGAAAAATATCCGTGGCTCAAACTCGAATTCCAAATTTGTTAAATAGCAGAATACTGGCTATTTAACAAATAGCCAGTATACTGCTATTGGCTTGTCAAGTGTTGCTTTCAAATCTTTCCATTGCACAGGCACACACAAAAAACTTGTCAGACCAAAGACTTGACACATATTTCTCTATGTATGTGAACGCGCAGAATCTGAATGTGAAACCAAGAATAGTGTCATCGCCATCCAGTTCTTTTCTAAATCGCGGAAAACCACCGTGAAATTGTAATTTGTAAATTCACTGTGTTTTTCGCGATTAATAACAACAAACAAACTGGAAGGAGGTGACGCAATTCTGTCTTCGGTTTCGGATTCACCGCGTTGGCATACCTAGAGAAACTTATGCCAAGTCTTTGGTCTGACAGAACCCCGAAAACAAAAAATACAATTTCACGTGGTTTTTTGCGATTAAAAAAACTGGAGGGTGGTGGCACAATTCTGGCTACAGATTCGGATTAAGAGCGTCAACATATATAGAGAAACGTGTCGTCTTTTGGTCTGACAAACTTTTTTTATTTTTTATTGCCTGTGTTATTGTTTCTAAATATTACAAATGCATACAGTGTCGTTGTATCTAATATGTATATGACATCATAATATGTTATGTCATTATTATTCATGTTATATCAGATATTTTCATTCCAATGACAAGAAATCGAATGTAGAAAATTCAGTAATTGCAGTGCATAACAAAATTTTTATTCAGAAATGATTAATTTGTCAATAATATTTACTATGTTTTTTCTTCTTTACAGTGGAAGTGGTGCAACCTGTAATTCCAAGTGGACAGGAGCATCTGACACCTCTTTTTGCTCCATACGTGTTTCCTTTTGATTCTTGGTAGCCAAAGATGTCTACAATGGCGATGAGATTTTTACTCTCTCTGTCTCTCTTTTCTCTTGACATAAACAACTTTGTAACATTCATCTTAAATACTGTAAAAGAGATAGGGTAATAAAAGTGTTAGGCCATCTGCACAATATTTTAATTAATTGAAAACAATAGCCAGTTATTTAATTGCAGTGGTACATTTGTGAATGTTGACCTATGCAATAGGCATGTTATTATACAGGAATTAGGAATGAGTAAATGCTCTTTTCGTTTATTTATTGAAGAAAAATTTACCGATGTTCCCTCATTACTAAAGGCTTATAACTGCTCTAGCTCAACCACTGTAAGCATAGTTGAGTCAAATGTAGTACGTCCATTTGTAAATATTTATTGTACTGTACAACTATAGGGAATTTGTCAGAGTTAGATTCCTTAAACGTTTAATATTTTCCAGAATCTTAGAAGTTCTTTTTCAATACTATGTACAATACTACATAGTATTGTAACCCCTTAAACTTTGGGCTACTGAAACCTGAAACCTAAAGTTGTAATATAAATTATGCTTGAAAGAATATTTGCAAGTTCTCAGACATTGAAATGAAATTGTGTTGAAAAGTGTGCATGTGTATATGTTCAAGCTATTGCTACAGTATAATCAAGCTTTGAATGCCTTGGTGACTAATATAATGTAAGAATGAAAAATTATGAATTTATACACTTTCTTTAACTTGATTTCAGAGGTATTAAAAAGGAATGAGTGTACGACTGAGTGATTTTACATGATGAAAAAATAAATACTGAGTATTCATCTCAAATGCAATGTGAATATTGCATAGTGCGAATAATAATAAGTAATACTTATAACACACTAATAAGTAACAGTTGTGTGTATTATATAATTCATTGGCACAAATACTGAACTAGGGAATTTACTTCAGTAACCCTATCATATCAGTTGACTATGAACAATCATTCATACTTGTCACGGTGCAAGTACAAACTAGTGACAATTAGAAAATCTCACTACAGATGGAAAACATAAGATTTAAGTAAAATTCTATTTTTTGCCATTCACAAAAAGGAGAATCATCCCAATTCTTTTCACTTAAAATTGCAACTAATTTGTGTAATTTCATTTGAATGTTGAGAGAATGAATATTGTTTAGTCAAAGTATTCAGAAACAAATGCTATGTATTACACATGATAATCTGCCAAATGAGCAATCAACCTAAAGCAATTCAAAAAACATACCATACTTAAATATTTCTCTAACTTGTGATAGTTATCACTATTCTACTCGTATGCCATTTTTACTTATTTTGTTCCTAATAGTTCTTGCAATGTCACGAGATAATCTGTATGTGTTAATTTGCTGAGTAAATTAGAGCACTAAATTCTGGGTTATGTACTACTGTGTTCTTGAAAATGTCATTCTCTCTTGTCTTTTTATCTTTATCTAATATTATTTCATGATCTACTGATATAAGGAGAGTGTTAGACATGTCAATTAATCATAGAGATCAGTGGACTATAATAGATATAACTCATTATTAATATAATAGTACTATTAAAGAGTGCTGCATATATGATATGATATATATCAAAAATTCTGGACAGTATTTTCTCAGCAATGTTATTTTGCTGCATAAAAACTATAAATCTATATTTTCTCTTGCATCTTTTGCATGATTGAAGCGATAAATAGTTTGACAACTGCATTTTGATTGTCTCTTTAGAAGAACAGTAATGAATCGGAACAATTATAAAAGTTTCCTTTGATTAACAACAGAAAAGGTACTCATTACATACATTAAAAATTGTTTCAAAATTACATTTACATCTTTTGTTGGTCATGAAATGCTGTAATGAATGAATTGTTAAAGAATGTTACCTACATTTAGTTTTTGATGTTCAAATATCTATGTAACAGATATGGTCTTCAGTGTTTATTCTGGTGTGAGGCATGGTTGAATTTGTTTTCAAATGTCTCTTGTTATGAGAAGTTAAGCTTTCTAATAATATATAGAAATAGTTGTTTTTCTGTGCTGTGCTTGAATATTTACTTTGTTAAAAAATGAAATGTTTAATATATTGCCGCATTGATGTAATATTTGTAAATGGTATCACAAATAAGAAGATAGCATATTGAGAAGAAATTATCAATGGTCATTACCCCATGAAATTTATTTAGGTCTTTTTCAAGAAATCATTCAAAAAATGTACTTTTGGAAAATGCATTTGAAAAATGTGTATCTTGGAAAATTTAATGCTTTGATTAAGTCAATGTTCACTGCACTTTCCTCACACACAGACACATTGAATATTTACCTCAGAATATGGTATGATTGTTGTAAGTTCCTTTTAATGTGTAAGAATACATATGCTACAAGATTTTATTATGTCTAAAATATCAACAATAATATGACGTATATATTTGATCATTGCTTAGGAATATTACTTGTTTGGAAGATTTATTACTTATGAGATTGTTGTAGTAAAATTATTTTGAAATACGATCACTAAGTCAGGAAAATTACCTACTCTTTTCATCAAGGTAAACATCACAAATTTGATAGTTTGTATATTAATGTCTAAAGTATAAAGTCATTATAAATTATGAATGGAGATTGTTTAATAGGAAAATTGTTGGAAAATAGGAAAACAAAAAGAAATCCTTCCCTAGTTGATCATGGCTAGTGGATCATGAAATTTGTTCACTTAAGAGATCATGCAGGAAGCCTTATTATAAATCTAAATAAATAAAATAGTGTATTTTGATAAAATAACAGAAATGCATCTTTACTTAAGAATCTTCTCATTGGACTTACAATTTCATATTTTTCAGGCATCTAAACTTTAAAGACAAATATTAATTACTATTCTGAATAAAATGGAAAGTTTTTTTTTCTGTTTCTTCTTTTTCAGCAGTTTTTCTCTCAAGTGTCTTCTTCTTCAGCCCTGAGTATTAGCCTTATATTGTTAGACATTTATGAACTTTCAAGAAACATTGTTAACCTTTGATGAAATCAGAGTTATATAGTTTATGTGATCATTAAGTACCTATACAGGTATTTTTCTGCCTCGTATCTACATTTTATTAAAACTGCAGATCATTTTAAATCAGATTAAGTCATTTAATAATTCAGAAAGGAAGTACTATTATGATTATTATTTGCACATAACATGATTATCTAGGGTGTGGCTGTGAAAATTCAGCACATAGAGTATTTGAATGTATATATGGCACTCAGGATGATACCTGCACATTTTGTTTACAATCTAAGGGAGGTGAATATCGGAGCAGATAAGTATTTTTAATTATTGAGAATATAACACTTTGTATTGCTATTCTCATTTGGAGGTGAAATAGGCAAATATGAAAACTATTTATAAATAACATGTTTTTCATGCAAATTTCATTTTCCAATCATGTATAAAGAGTATTTTTTGCGTAAATCAATCAAAATTGCATTTCTCATACTGGAATACTAAGTAGTTGCAGGAACTATGATACCATTTTTAACCGATAATTGAAGAAGAAACAATTTCCTTGCCAATAAAATTTGAAAATAATGATTGCATTGCAGAATAATTCACTGATTTACTTTCTTCTATTTTTTGTTTTCCTTTATTCTTTCTTTCATTTAATTTTTATTGCATTCAAGTAAGTATTTTCCACATCTTTTTTTTTCTTTTTCCTCCCCTTTAGTTCTACCTCGCTTTGGATACTATTACTTCTTCATTTTTCTCTTTTTAAAATGTATTATTTTCTCTTTAGTTCCCTTACATTTTGTTTCTCTTTAAAAATTTCAATAGATAAAGAAAGGAAGGAAGGAAGGAATATCAGTGAAGATTGTACTAATTGTAATACTGGAGGAATATCGGCCTACATTAAAGATTTGAAAATATATGTAGTTTCATATCAAGAGGGGTGGTTTAGATATTTGAACCTTCTTTGCTATGCTACTGTTATTCCAGGCATTATTGAACATACCACATAATGTTCAATAGTCATGAAGAGCTGAATGAAAGAAGGAATTATACATAATCAGAATTTTGATTATATTTTAGACACTAAAGTGTTTGGTGAGAAGAGAAAAATACAGTATTATAACACTTCAAACACTCAATTTTATATCCTACTTTCATTTTTTTCATGCTAGTGCAAATGGTTTTATAAAAGCCATTTCCTTTTTGATTGTTTTAAAGATCTTTAAAAAATCATACATAGGTACATAAAAACATGAAGAACTCCTTTCCACACAATTGTTTGCATGGAACTTCATTCATTGAAATGATATTTTGTGGAAAGTACATGTGACATTCAGAATGAAACAGTGATTTGAACTATTTGTGTATCCATTATAGTGCATGAACATTATTGTATTGTTACATGTTATTTACTGTTTCTGTTTGTTGTGCTGTTGCTATATCTAGGATACTTATATGTATTAACAGTTTCAATCTTCAAGAAAATGTCACTGTTGATTAAAAAAAAGAACTTGGCTACAGTACTAAATATGTTGAATGTTCTCCAAAAAATAAAAAAACTTTCTGTAAGTTTGTAATCTGTAATATGTGTTAAAGCTTCAAAGTTTAAAGAAAATTGTACTGTGTTGGTACCTGTATACAATGATTAATGGCAAGTTGTGCAAACTATATGAATTAGGCATATCAATGAATGTTGAAGAGAGTAATGTATTCATGTGGGAATAACATGTCATGTTGGAAAGTCCATAGTAAGATGTTTCAAACTCTCTTTATATTTGTGATAGAACCCTTGTGAGCAGCAATTTTTCACCCCTCACTTCATCATAGTGTAACTTTATAATTGTTTGAAACATTTCTGATAATAGATTAGAACAATTTTTCTGTTGTATAAGTATATTCAGTGTATTCTTCTTGGCCTTCAAGCTTTATTTCACTATTGCTATGAAATAGTTGCATTAACCTATTCATGTAATATATATATATATATACATATTGTCACAATGACTTTCAGGCACTAAGTCTTCCTGTATGCTACTGTGTGTGTGTTGTCTATGAAATGATGAAACCATGAATACAGGCAATGTCACTTATTTTCATATATGTGCTCTTGCTACTATGTATTATTTTGAAAAATGTCATATTTTAACACTGCTAATAGCATATAATCGATGATCAAGTACTAAAATATCTGGTCTCACGGTTGTACTAAATGCCTTTGATAATTAAAAAAGATTTTAAAACATTTTTGTTTCTGTTCAATTGCGAAAAACATGACTAAATTAAAGATAAAAACTCATTTATTGTGAACTTCTTTGAGGTTCTGTCAACATTTGTAGCAATGACTAAATTAAATATTAGCAAGAACTCGTATTGAAAGCTTAAACTATTTCAGAGCCAGGTAATGATTTGTACTTATTCATCATCAGAATGCTCATAAAAAAAGCAAATTTAATCTTAATATTACTATATGTGTAATAATTTGGATATCAAATTCTGCGATAATGCAGTAAAATTGATTGATTTATTATTTATTTCAAAGAACAAGTCAAAACAGGGTTTTTATTGATAGCTTATAGGCCAAATAGAATTTTCAGAATTTGTCATTGGTGTGTGTTGACAATGAACTCTCTGTGTGATACGCTTGGTTATATTTATAATATTTCAATACTCTTGTGCTGGCCACTAGTGTGCTAGAAACATTAGAAAGGAACTTGTAAACTCTTTTCAATATAAATTAAGTTAATAAAAATGATCAGAATACTAATGTTACATGCTCAATATTTGGGTTCATACATTAGTGAAAGTTTGGAAATAAGCTAACAGTACATTGATTTCAATGCTGAGAAAACGTTTGATTGAGTGTTTCCTTTAGCATCAACTAGCAACTTGTTTGATTCATTAATAGATTCCAGAATGGGAAATGCTGTGAAGTTGCTTTGTTAATATTTGAGGAAACAGGGATAGGCATTAGCATGTGTTCTTGATTCTTGTACTGATGCAAACAAAAGCTAGAGGTTTGAATAAAGTATATCACAGACATAAGCTTTATTGAACAATTAAGAAACAGTGATGATGCACTTTCTATTTTATAATTTGAGTATTGTTCATTTAGAAATGATTTATAAAAATTCTTGCAACATTTGGAACACAAACACTTTCCAGCAAGTTGTACTTTATAGTATTATTGCCCCTTAGGTCATAAAAATCAAAGTCATGAACATGCATTGGTCTTCCCTGTTTATAAATAAAACTTTTAAATTGGTGGTATAGTACACAGTGCATGTTTGTTTTAAGGAACCTTCTTCATTCTCTATCCATCAACTATTTTTACATATGTACATCAGAACGTAAAAGTTTCCTTAAATGCTGTTTGAACTTCAGATGCTGATTGCATCGGCTATAATCACAGAATTCATATTATGTGTTCATTTTCTTGAGTATTTAGAAGCCACACAGTACTTATTTCTCAAACTTGCAGGTTTATCACTCACTTTTAGCATGAACACTAAACACTCCACTTTATTATCAAGTTATTGACATAATTTCAATCGAATATTCTTCTAACTGTTGTCATGTACTTCGAACCTGATTAGGTTTCTTACGACCTGGAAAACCTTTTGCATAAGGTTTTCGAGCATTTGTTGTGAGATAATATAGTCCACGTGCACTAAAATAACCAAATAAATTATTAAAAACTGACAAAAGATTAACAATAACGTTACACTACTGAACATGTTCAAAACAAACATATATTTTAATAATATTGCAATACCTTACCTGTGTGGAGCATCTTCTCCCATTAAAATATAATCTTCATCTTGTGCTGGACACCAGTTCAAAAAATATAATACTTGGCTGGAACATGGTGATGCCCAGAATCCAGTTTTGGAATTAATTGACTCAATGTAGTAGGGTGTTACCTTAGTGTGGTCGCATGATAGGGTTTCTAACAACAACAAGAATAACAAAAACATGATTAGTGCAATTAACAAACTTCATACTAGATATGGTGCTTTTATTTTTTTATGAGATACTTATACTTATGAAAAAAGACAATTGTTTACAGGGCAATTATCACATTTTTTTGTATGCTAGTTTTCAATTAGGCAAACTGTTTCCAAAAATACGATACACCATTACTCAGATTTGCAAATTTTTGAAAGTATATGCACACTTTATTAACATTTGAATCCTTTGGACTGTCCAGGCTCTTGTGATCTGAGATTTATTAAAATTTGCTAAGTGTAAAGGAAGCTTATAATTTAGTATGTAATGTAAAACATACAGTGTATTTTTTATCTCTTCTATAACTTACTGATAATTGAATCTTGAATACAACCAGGTTGTGTAGTCCCGCCATTTACATAGTAATCCACATGTCCATTAGGACCCCATTGTCCTAGAATTCCGGCTCCAGTGTGAATTACATCTACAAAGTGTGCATCTGATGGATCCAAGTCTCTTGAGCGATTTTGGCCCATGTAGAATACAATTGTTGGATCAAGACCTATGAAAAAATATAACAGGCTCTGGCTTATCATTAAATTCTCACATTTTATATGAAATGAAATGTGGAATACATACTGAAATATGGAATTTATTGAGTTTAAATCTGGGATGCAGTAATTTAATTTTTTTGTCTACTTCAATATTATTGATGGCAGCATATAAACAAGTTTTTTTCCTAATAATTTTTTTCATAAATTTTGTGTTCACATTGTAAACATAATTGACCTTTACTTATTGTATAAAGAATAATTTAAGCCTTCCAGTAATTTCCGCTATTTTTCATACTGAGTGAACATTTGATCAAATTTTTGCTTGTAATGCTGCTGTAGAGGACTTATGTCAAATTCTAAAAGCTGAGAAGCTGTGATGATATTTATTTCAATTCCACCTTTGAAACAAAAGTAACGAACATAGTACATGATAAGTTGTATAAACAAATAATTATATTGTCCGCATTTTTTTCCATGGGTGTCAGCACACTGACTTCCACAAATTTTGTGGGATCATAACCAACTGGGGGAGATTGATTTTCTAAAGATAGAATATCTTCACAGTGTGCCATGTCACATTCATGGCATGATAAAATGCTTGTCACAATTGATTCCTCCTCTGGCGAAATGTCCAGCAAAATTAATTCCTACACTGATCTGATTCAACATTCGCAACCAGTGTGCGAAACAAATAATGGACAATCATGGAAGACCGTTGTGGTGTCGGTTGCTGGCAGTGTGCATTGAAGTCAAAACACAGAGGGGAGCTTTGCCCTTCCATGTGACACCGCATTCGAAAATACGGAACAGTACAGTCCGTTTCGAGGACGGGCAATGGACAAATTTCCGGAGATCGGAGATCAGACAACATGAACGTAAAATTATTTGATTGTAACATTTAGATTGTTTCACGTCTGTTCATGCATCTCTTTGAAATTGCAAGGAGGGGAAGGTCGGGTTATATCGGACAGCGGTTGGTGACGGACAAAAACTATTTAGGGCACTGGGCACTGGCGATAGCACGTGCCGCACTGTCAGTGTGCTCCTGGAAACGAACTAGCTTTACGAACGCCATATTGGGTGATTACATCAAGCAGTTTGGCTAGTGCGATACGAGACCGGTGTACGAAGATAACTTTGGAGCTTTGAAACTTCTCTTAAGGTAAGTTAATACATTTTCTACTGTACCTAGTATCTTTACTGAGCTGTATTTGTTATGTTACAGCAGTGCAAGGTTGTTTGTACAATTTATACCTGTGTTGTATTCTTCTTAAGGGTGAGGGTCATTCGCGTGGTTTTGGACAAAGTAGAATCGGATGGAACCAGACAGCTACTTCGTCTTCGGTTTTTCCGTACTTCGTGTGTGTAGGTGTTAAGAGGTAATATTCGAATACTAATGTCGATTTTGTCCGTGTTTCAGGAAACTGGGTAAAATTTGGAGGAAATGGAGGAAATAATATGAAGATAACTATTGTGAAGGTCATTTCAAAAGAGATGTTGGTAAGAGAGGCTAGAGCTATATATTCTATACCCAAGAGCACATTAAGCGTTCGGGTGAAATACTACCAAAAGGAGGAGGGATACTAGACAAGCCTAATACAGATAACAAAGGCACATTTAAAAGAGCATTTGACAATAATCAAGAAGCAGCTTTATATAATTACGTAAAAGCTTTGGATACCCAGCTCATTCCGCTTAGCAAATCAGTTTTTAAAACTCTCCTCCAATAATTTACGGAAGAATTATTTCGATATAAAGATACAGTCAAGGAGATAATTTCAAATTTGTCGGTTACTTTCCTTCCCAGATATTTTAACCTAAATAATTCTTAAAATGATATTCTGTGAACAATCAGTGGCGACTACTCCTTAAGGGCTCTGGGTGGCACCCATCCCAGAAAAATCAATATCGGGAAAAGTTGTGGAACGTATTAAACATTCACTAAATTGACTCTTTTAATTTGTGGATACCCCAGCGGAAGTTTTGAGCACGAATTTAATTCATGTGCCCACTGAAGCCTTACCCCTTAAACGAATGACAAATGTTATGACCCGCGGACTATCTCGTCGCCCATCCGTAACTAGTACATGGAATGAATAGTGTGGATGAGGGATGAATAGTGTGTTACTGGGAGTGGGGTAGGGCCAGCGCATTGCTAGGGTTTCGTTCGTCAGAGTCCGCGCCTATTAGGGAGTTTTTGCCACCTCGAACAGTAAGCACTATGGATCTTCTGCTCATGTGCAGTTCAAGTTTCGCATCACTTTAGTGCATCTGCGCATGTGCAGAAGATCGATAGTCCGTCACGTTCGAGGGAGCAAAAACTCTTTATTAACTAAAATGAATATCGACTCCTTCATCTTATTTCATAAATTACTGTTTGTTTGCAGCGAATGTTTTTTTAATCTCTTATTTTCGTGAGCACAATTGTATCTTCAGTTATCAACGTAAAAGTTGTTTTACACAAGGATTAAGATCCCGTTGTTTACAGATCGTCGTACACTACATGCAATTGTTTGCTCTCGTTCAAGCAATACTCTGAAGTAACAAAATGTGTGCGATTGTTCGGTCACACATGACTTCCTTCCTAATTCGCAACCTACCGGCTGCAATTTTATACAAGTCATCCATTATTCACAGGTATTATATCATGAGTATTTCTTGTCTTTTTTTTGTTTTTGGATAGTAATTGTAGCTTTTTCTTTTACATAAATAAAGTATCGGAAAAATTAAAGGATGTGCATAAAAAAATATAACAAACAGTTTTTGTTGTAATACATCTGGGATTAATAAGTAAATATATGAAAAAATAGATATTTTCCTGTTAATACAGAAGAATTGAGGCGAGATTGAAAAAGAATGTTAAAACCCTTCGGTTTTGTTTCATTAATTATCTTGAATGTAGTACTACTGAATTTTGTACTTGTCATTTCTTAGATTTGTAATATTTTTAAAATGATAATTATTGACTATTGTAAGATCTGAATACATTCAGCAATAACTAGGATTCAGCAGCAAAAATATACATGACTGTACTATGTGTATTATATATTTCCTTAATGTCGCTTAATTTTTTCCGGTATTTTATTGTCCGTGCATTTGTACATTCGCCTTCATTTACACAGTCATGCACACTGACTGCAAATCTACTACATTATACAACTACAATAAAGAACTCAAGTAGCTGCACAATCTAACTTTCCTCAGACCAGAAACTTAAGCCTTCTTCACCTTTCATAGGAGATAAAGTACACTCAACTTTCAAAACACCAGAACAGTAAACTGTGATGTAAAGTTTTCGGGACCAGCGCAGGGATTTCTCTTGCCCCTGAGCAGTCGCATTGTGGAGGACACATATGTTATTAATTTTTATATAAAATACTTAATGCAATATATGTATGTTCTTGTCCATTTGCTAAGTCATTCGAATATACAATAATAGCTGTGGCTGCTATTGTTTCATTTACGCCGGCCCTGAATGGCATTTATTTATTTTGTCTATTTGCTTTTCTTTTTGTATGGAACGACTCACCAGTGATGCGTCCGAGCTTGCCCTTTGGTACATAATTGGCTACGAGACCTGCAATATGTGCCCCAACGCTGTAACCAAGGAGGTGTAATTTATCAGGGATGGTCCCCTTCGGATGTTTAGCTAGATAGTTGACGAGTTGAGCGATGCATTCTGCACAGAATCTTGGGGCCCACTCCACTTGGCTGAGGCATGGCTCCACGACAAGTGTTGAGTAGTCGACGATGATAATGTTGTATTCTCCACGGGTGAAGTAAGCTGTAAGAAAAACACAGAACACATTCTTCTTTAAGAAAAATCTCTCTATAACAAATGCAGCGAGTATTATATCTGTACCAACACTCTAATGCATTGCACTTTCATTTATATATTTTGACAGCCTATCAAAACTGGAAAAGAAGCAGAGCAACGGTGGAATGGTCACAATTCAATGAAATAATGCCACTCCAGTATACACTATGGCAGTGCAGGTGGATACATTCATTTTAATGAGTTCAATATTAACTACGATTTTAACCACAAATGTCCAGAAAAGTTCACTAAAAGTTATTTTTGCTGCTTTCGTTTCTCTTTTGGAAAAATGTAAAGTAGAAAGTTAATGAGACACTGTTTATAATTGGCGCCCGAAAAATAAACTATCACACAATATAGAACATATTAGTTGACCCTAATTGATCGCAGAGAACTAAGTGTTCTTTCTACAAGTTATATGTGTGTATTTCTTAGGTTGATGGAGAGTACACGATTGTCTTAGCAGTATTTGGCAAGGATTGCATACAATGAGAGAGAGAGAGAGAGAGAGGAGAGATGAGGACAAGGGAAGCACATACTGTCAACGACTATTTACTAAAACCACTATTACTCTACTATTCATCCAAACGGGCTGTAATGATTCCTGAATTAATGTTTCGAATAGCAAACATAAAATACCAAATAGCAAAAAACAAATAACAAATTGAGAAACTAAAATCTACGTGGTCAAATGGACGAATACATCCAAACTCCTTTTTGAATGACTTCAGTGAAATCAATCACCGTTAAATAATAATAATAATAATATTATTATTATTGATAATGATAATAATAAAATGTCATATATTTATACCAACTTACAGAAACACGTATTACTCTTAATCTTAGAATAAGAATCAATGACCGTAATGGGTGTGTAATAAAGGCGTTGAATTCGACATTCGGATGCTGGTTTGAATATAAAAGAAGGGTAATTGGCGATACCGGTGCCTAATTGAAAATGTTATAAGAACCACTAATGTTTTTTATGGTTTAAGCAAGTTCACTAAGAGTTTTCATGATTTTAGCAAGTTCGTCGCCTTAAATTTGGCATGAATTACAGCTTTGCAATCAATTATTTCGTGTGCAAAGAGCGTTAATATTTCTTGACTTTTTGTGTTCTTGGATAGTAATTGTAGCTTTTTGATCCTTGAACTTTTAAAACCATTCTTTTTTACTTTCCCGTATACGTACGTATACACGGGGTGATATACGTAGTATAGGGAAAGTTATGTAATGCTGCGCGAAAAAATGGCCAATTTTCGGCGGAAAAAAATTAATTGCCGGGCCGTGAAAACGAATAAGTGGATAAAACCAGTTGCTAAATTAAGAAAAAAATCCTCTATCTCGTGGTGTGGTCAAAATCCATGATTTGTTGCTTCTTTATACTTAAAAATCGATTGACGGCATTCCGTCCGTCTGTCCGTCTGTGGTCAACGCTAGCGCCTAAACCGTTCGGTTGATTTTCTTCAAAATTGATATTCTCCAGTCGATCTGATTCTAGTCGAAGCTTTGTGATTTTGAAAAGATTCTTTAAAATTTGGGGGTACTTTATATGAAGCCCCCCGGGGATTTTCAACATCTCAAAAACGGCTCCAAATTTTTTCTTTAAATTTCTTGTATGAATAGAGGAAAATACACTTTTTAACATGGCATAGGTCCGATTTTCACGTACAGCTCTGAATTTTCGAAAATTGTGAAAGTTTGAATTTTTTTCGGCGTCTTTCTCCAACTACAAAATTGAAGATAGAGATTTTTTTCTTCAAATAAAATTTGTTCTGCATATTGAGTTCTTTAATAAAGGTCATGTAAATGTTTTTCACAATTTTGGTAGTTTTCGTGCAATATTGCGTGCAATATGTGCAATTTTTAAAAATTACAAAAACAAACTTTTCTCAAAAACGGCTCCAAATTTTTTCTTTAAACTTTTGGTAGGGATAGTGGTAAATGTACTCTATCAATGACATAAAAGCCATTTTGGTCTATCGGTTGGTTTTTTCAAAATTTACCAAAATGTAAATTTTTTTACTTGTCTCTCACGTAGTTAATATTTACATTATCGGCGATTTTTTTACATTATTATATTTACGAGTATATATGCTTTAAATAATGTCAAGTAAAGTTTCTCGAAAACACTACAGTTTTCTGTGAAAAGTAGCTCAAATTTCGGCATTTTCAGAAATGCTCAAACGTCATTTTCTCGTATATGGCTGCAATTTTTTTCTTGAAACTTTTGTAACGGATAGTGCTAATTACACTCATTAGTATAGCGTGAAGTTTATTTTGAGTTTTTTTTGTTTTTTTTCAAAAATTATATAAATGTAAATTTTTGAAAGATCTCTCACATCTTTAATATGCACATTATCCACAATTTGTAAAGATGATTATATTTGTGAGTGTAAGTGCTTCAAATAACTTCAAATAAAGTATTTTGAAAACTCAAAAATTTTCTGTGAAAATGAGCTTCAAATTTCGCATTTTTAGTAGTGCTAAAACGCCATTTTCTCTTAAACGGCATATAATTTTTAAAAGAAAATTGCCATTTACGGCTAGGTTTTCGTGTTCTTTAATATTCTAAAATTAATGTTTCTGTTCTACCAATAGGAAACCGAAAAATTAAGAAAATGACAAAAAAATGTACTTTTGGCGATGATAGATGGTAGCTGGCAAGAAAGAGTATGTGGCAATTCCGAATAGCTAGCGAAGACCCAGGAAAATAGAAAACTAATATGGGAAAGTCTGTGCCATTCTGTTTCTGTTTTTTGACAAATAAATAAAATAAATACGGTCATGCTTAATTTTTCAAAATACGAGTAGTTTTTCTTTAATTTTGTGACAAACGTAATAGGCCGCTGTAAATTTACTGCGCTTCAGACAGCTGGATGCGTCGTAAATTACAATGTACAATTTTGTATATTATTTCTTTCTTCGTTTCTTACATTCGAACTTTGTTATAGGACATACACATTAATATTTTAGAATTGTTGATTTTGAAATATTTGAAATAAGTAAAAGAATTAATAGCTCTCAGAATAGCGACAATGCAGGGTCTGCAACAATGGAATTCACTTTGCGCTCGCGAATATCTGTGAATTAGTGTCATTGTTGTGACCTAATGGAGCTGTATGAAAAGGAGTTATAATTGTCTAATTTATGTTGATATTTGCAGGCAAATATTTAGTTTTGCACCAAATACTGTACCATTTGTAGTGAGTAGAGAATTTTGTTGCATGGCTTTAAAATACTCTTCCCTAATCATGGCCCAATGGAAGGCATTTCTATATTTCCAGGATATCAGCTTCTTTTTCCAATACAGGGTTACAAAACTTTTGCATTCTATTTTTGTGAAGTTGTAGAATTCACATAGTTCTGACAACACTGCAATGGAAATAGTGAGTTCCAAGCGAAGATGTTAGTAGCGCATAAAGTGCAATATTACAGTACTACTTAGCTGTTTCCTCTAATACGGGAAAGTAAGTGCTGTTGTAGCACCACTAGTTTAACTTAATTTTACAATACCGTTACATAATATGAACTAAAGCAATGTTTATCGAGCTATGTTCTTTATTTAAGCACCTAATTATATATTGTAAATAAATTGTATGCTAAATTTCAGCAAATGAATAAAATTTTAATAAAAGGGTTTAATCCCTATCAACAAGCTAGATTTACGTAATATGATGCCTCCGTCCCTATCTCCCTCCGCAGACGCTGATCAAGGGATGATAATCTATTTCTTAACCTCTTTAGTTGTTTTTTAAAAGATACTTCGAAAGTACATACTCGGACTCCAGTTTCATTGTGTATTTATATATGATCGTCAGTTAAATTATCTTTTTCCACGTTGAGGTTGCGCGTAAGTTTGCTGGTTTCATTGCTACGGCATTGAAAATAGGCGACATTGAAGAGGGAGAAAAAGGAAATCTACCTTTAATCTACCTCTCTCTTTAATTTCGAGGTGGATCTTCAACTGCTCTGGTGGTGGTCTTTTTACTATATTAAAATACTAGTGCCCTGCAGCAGCAAAATTGGTGCTGATAGAAATCATAAAGTTATTTTCCAAAAAGGAGCAAGAGGAGCTACACACAGTGTTCAAGACCAACAAGTAAAATACTATCGTATAACACTATAATAATTAAATATTGTAACGAAAACAGTCTTTACGAATACTACATTAACATACTCAGTAAAAACGTCCATTGCATACCAAAAAATATAAAAAAGTTGCTGTTCCAAAACGCAACGAGTGAATGACAACTTTGAACGGCAGGTGGCATCTTTCTTGGGGCCGTGATGCCGCAAGACGTCAGCTGAATCGTAAGGAGTGACGAACTGAGTGTGAAAATTCAGTCGGTGCGCGGAGTATGATAATAGGCGGAATAGCACAAACAAATATTAGTATGTTTCAGTTAAAATCGAAACTGTTCCGTTGTTTTTGGATTTTCCCGATTTCTTGGGTATCTAACGAAACTTAAGACACCTCTCAGAAGGCCGACGGCTACACAGTTCTCTTTCAATTTTTGCGCGCATTGGAAATAATTAACATCCCCTACAGCGAGTGCTTATAGTTTAACTACCCAAAGGCATTTAGATACAATGCAGCTATATGGAAAACACTTTTATGAAAATATCCCGTGCATGCAGGCAGTAATAATACTCTATGTGCAGTAAGGGTTGTGGCAAACTCTATCAACATGGGAATATTCAACCGATCACCATCATAAAATTTGCCATTCTGACACAGTGCAAATCTCGCAAAAAAAAAACAAACAAAAAAACAGACGCACTTGAAACTGCGATACCCACGTATTACATTTTTTACGATCTCTACCATATGGTGCAAGAGATCGAAGGTTAAACATGAGAGTAATCGAAAGTGACGCTGCCGTTAGTGAGCTCCCTACCCACACAGCTGACGTACAACGGAGAAAGTGTGGATGCTGGCGTAGGTGTACGAAAGAAAAGAACGCTGTCTTCGCTTTTAGTGGGCGTGAGTGCGCTGTATTTTAGACGGCGAAGAGAAGGTTTCCATTGAATGCGTTGGAGGTGATGGCTTTATACCAAGGCCGCCGAGAAGGAGTGACAAATATAATGATTGTCACACGCCTCAAGTTCAATGTCAGATTACTCATTTTAAACATGTGATAGATGCCCTGAGCTTTAGAACGCTTAGAAATTGGAAAACTTACATTCAACCAAACGGCCTGGTTCAAATACGATAGTAGGATAATTATTTTTATTGTTTTATTCTCAATAAAGAGCTTTAAATGGAATTTTTATGATCGACATGCTGAAATTCAATTCTTATTCTTCAATGACATAAAACTGATCAAGTGTTGTATTTCGACAGAATTTGTAAGGTTTGTATGTTCTAAACAGTTATATCTGGAGTTTTACTATTGTACGGATGTGAAGGATGGTCACTTTTACAAAGGACGATTGTTTGGAAGCTTTTGAGATGTGGTTCAGTCGAAGAATATGAAAGGTTTCCTGGACAGAAAGAATTCATAATAATGTAATTTTAGAAAAAGTTAAAGAGAAAGTATCATTACTAAAAACCATTTCAAACAGGAAAGCAACATTTTTGGACACCATTTTCAGACATAATAATTGTTAAAAACATTTTTAACTCTAAAATAGTTGAAATAAGAGGAAGAGGGAAACCCAGAATGAAATCTCAGAAGAACTTCAAAAAGTACTACATTTCACAAGCTATACAGAAATGAAAAGGTCAGCGGAGAATAGAATGTCATGGTGGCAGCGACAAGGCACTTTTTGCCTTTAGGATGATGACTTTTTTTTACAGCGGAGAGAAGATTTCTAAGGAATGCATTGAAGACGTGCTTTATATCAAGGCCGTCGAGAAGAGTGACAATATATCGATTGTCACACGACCCAAGTTCGGTCTCACATTAAGAAGACTGGAACAGGTTTAAACAAAGCAAGGTTCGACATTTGAGATTTCCTGCCAATGGGGGAAAATATTTGGAAGCGATCAATATTAGAAAGGTGTCGAAGCACTGCGGAATCGCTGTAATCCGACAGCGAAAGTGCACGGCGCCGGCCCAGCCTTACGTTGGATTTTATTAAAGTTGTAAGGATATACGTCTTACGCTGGGCATTAAATGGTGAGTGTCTATGTGTTCTAGAACGACTACGTAGATAATTTCTATAATAGCATATTGATATTCTGTTGTATTGGACGGTTTACCGCCAAATGGGTCTCTTTGTTTTTTAAAACCTGTGAGGCAGATTCGTTTCTCTGCTTTCTAGTGATGAGTGTTTGAGAATACCTAACCAATTTTTGAACAATAGGACCAAGATTTGTGTATTTTGGTGTCTGTTTACATGCGAGACGATGTGAACATACATAAAAAATGGACAAGCCGTTCGTAAGCAACGACGTCATTTAAGAGGCAATTTCCGATGCCGAAAATGAGGGAATTTCTTCACGATCAGCAGCTTTAAAACTTGGAATGACTTCAACATTACTGAAATATCCAGAGGTGGCGTTCAACCAGATGCGCAGTATGGGATGCGATGCGCAGCGCGACGCGGGAAGTGTGTACAACAAAGTGAGACAGTAGGAAAACTACATTATTCCGCGCTCCCATTTTTACAGTACGGATTGAGGTACTACAAACAAATTCGGGATTTATCTGTCGACTTCGTGCGTTGATTAGGCTCCATATATAAAAAATCCTGGAATTTAGTCAAATGTACCGGTTCAGATAGGGTGGACTATTTTATGAAGCGTCATCCAACTAACCTAACATTACACAAATTGAAAATACCAGTCAGGCAAGGAATTGTGCTTTTAGCAAAATAATGTGATGGAGTTTTTTGATAATTATGAAAAAAATTTCAAATCTGGTAACTTCAGTCTCGATAATATTTATAATATTGACAAAACCGGAGTTTCAATTGTAGTGCAGGTCCTTTAGGTGGTAGCTGAGGGAGGGACCCGCCACGTTGCACAAGCTGTTTCTACAACTTGCCATGATGTCATGATTACAGTTTGTAAGATTGTAAATGCAGTTGGCTACTCCACCCCGCCGGTATTAATTTTTTCCAGAACCAAAATGTATGACACTTCGATGTGTGGAGCCCCTATTGGGAGCTTACCTCTAGTCAACAGTTCAAATATTTCATGGATGACATTATAGTTGTTTAACAAGATCCTTGAACATGGACAAAAGCATTGATTCAAAATGTATCGAACATAACCAAATATTTTGTTGCTGGACAACCATGAAAGTCATTGCAGTATCGAATAAATTAATTTTGCTTCAGAAAATAGAATGGTTTGAGAGACGTCCCGACTCACTGCATAAACTGCAAGTAACTCTTAGATGTAGTTTTGATGGGCCCTTTCAAGGGAAAGCGGAGAATCGTACAAAGCGACTGAATGGTCATGAATCCTGTAAAACATTTGTCAGTTCATATTCAAGTTTTGACTAACACTGCCTATTTATCGTCTTTTACGGCGACGGCGTTTGCAAAACCTGGAATTTGGGAATTTTCAAGATTAGCATTTTCTGATAGTGATTTTGAGCCTTCGACTGTTATTGATCAAGGAACAGCGAAATTTTTCAACGGGTGCAAATGTTAACGTGCCATTGTCGGAACAGGAGAACAAAAATAGTGATATAGAAACTGTATTAGTACCAGAAACTTTGCGACCATGTTCAAAAGGTGTCCCCACATCTTCCAGTCGATATCCACGAAAGTACCATATACTATTGTAAATACTCAACCACCGGACTGTGTTAAAGATGTTATTTGTAGCCACGCTTTGAAAATTCGCATTGCTAACGGTGCTCCAAGCTTGTTCAAAGGTACCTCATGTAGGGTGGACCTTTTAACAAAAATATATATTTTATTTTTTATGTTTTTGCTGCTTAAAACTTGTTATTTTGGTTGAAAATATACATTAAGTCCTTCAAGCTTGCATCTTTATAAACGCATTTTCACAAGTAGATTCAATTTTAATTAATATTTTGGTTGTAAAAAATAAAAAATGGAAAAATGTTCAAGGCGTTGTGGATGTCATGAAGTTCGGAGTAACAGAAAACCTAAAACTAGTAACTTAAGCAAACCTTATATCGTATTAAGTAGGTCACAATCCTGTAAATTTCGAAACCAAACCGCCAGCAGAAGAGCTAAAGGGCTTGGAGCACTGAAGATAACATCAACATCAGCAACAGCAAGCCTCCTATGATTGATTGATTATTTTGTGGCTCCGGAAGCGTCAACGGCCGTGGTCATTAGCCCCGTAAATGTAGCGCAAGTGTTTATCATGGGAGGTGGCTGTGATCTTCTCCCGCTGGTTGCTGTGAGATCCGGCGCTGACCTATACGGTTTCAGAGAGGCACCGCCCCAACTGGGACAAGTTCTAAGCTTCTGACTGGTCTCATGAGTTCATGTAAGAGCATATAGTGTAGTGCATGTAAGTGTGTATATGTAAGGGATGCAATTAGGACAAAGAAGAAGGCCGGTGGTCCGTTTGTTAGGAAACTGCTCCAGCATTGGCTTTATGTTGATCGGAGAAACCACGGAAAACTGACGATCAGAGAAGCCGGCCGCTCTCCCCCACACATTCTGAATCCGACCTAGCTATGTCGAAAATCCTGCCACAGTCGGGACTCAAACCCTAGGACCACCCGGTCCTTGTAACGAGATTTGCCACACTTTCACCAAATCGAAATATTAATATTTAAAAATAGCGATGGGGGTGCTGTGGCTGCTGTGGATTATCTTGTTACTGTCTCAAGATCTTCGATTGTTTTCGACGCCTGTTATAGTTTGGTAATGATTTAAAGATCCATTTCACTCACTAAATAACATCAAGACTTCACGTTATAAAAACGATTAACGCTGGGATCCTAATCTAGAGCTGAACAATTCCTGTCCGAAGGCATGGCACACAGACATCAGGTCGCAGGTACACGATATGCATTATTCCTAACCTAGCCCCAATTTCTTAACCGTGTTCTCAGTGGTAATTGGTTATCCTGTTGTGCGTAAAGGCCTCGAAGCGCCGGCTCTAGCCCAATCCAGCGCATATATTATGGTTTAAGTCTGATACACTGATAAATCGTGAATTGATGATTAATTGGCACATGTTTTACGTTGGACTTTTTAAATTTTTATACAGCTGTCTATGAATAATTAAATTAAGTGTGAAGTTTGATCAAACTTTAAATGTTTATAGAATATATAGTGCATATTTTGAGCGAGTGTGGAATACTTCTTTAAATATTTTTAATTAGGAAAAAATGTTTACATTAGTACTAAGGTACAATACGGATGTTGTTCATTGTTTACTGAGCCACCGCAGCCTGTTTCAGAAGAAGAATGTGCATAAATTCAACCTTTATGTAACACTAAAAACGCACTTTTATTAGAATTCATTCTAATAATTTTCTGAATATTCCTGACACTAATTAGAAAAAACTGAAATCTATGTTAGTAATTCCCAATGCCCTCAGAATTTAAAAGAAGCCTTTAAATGCAGTTTCCTACCTTGTGAGAAGTATCAGTGCTTCTGTTAAATACGCAGAAACTCGGGAAAATACAAAAAACATTACACAGTTTCTATTTTGGCTGCAACTGCAAATATTTGATTGGGTTATTCTGCCTATTCGCATATTTCCTATAGAAACTGAATTCTCGTATTCGGTGCGTCACTGCTCACGACACAGCTGATGTCATGACTCAGCAAGGCTCGAAGGAAGAGGCCTCCTGCCATTAAATATTTGACATTCACGTGATACGATAAGGAACAGCATTTTTGTCTTGATACGTAAAGAACTGTTGTACTGTGTATCCGTATATACGAGGGTTGTAACCTCGTATATACGAGGTAAAGTTCCCAATGAGCTACAGCCTCGAGGGAAGGTGCTAGGCTAAATCCAACAACAGTGCCGTGCACAGTGGTTCCCCCACTCTCGAGCTCGGCCATCCGCGATTCGCTACGTCGCGTCGCTCAGTGTTCGCTTGGCAGCCGTCAGAGATGGAAGTGTCGATCACCGCTCCCGCCAAGAGCGAGGTTCCAGCAGTAATCCGGTTTCTCCTCCGCAATCCAGAAGGAGCAATCCAGAATCGCCGGAGAGGACGACTGACGGAGGGAGTAGTACTTCTTCACGACGACGCTCGACCCCACTGCGCTCGTCCAACACAAGAGCTTTTGAAGAAATGTGGGTGGATCAGTATGCCCCATCCCCCGTACAGGCCGGACTTAGCCCCAAGCGATTATCGCCTCGTTCCCAAGCTAAAGGAACACTTAGGTGGTAAACGCTTTAAGAGCGACGATGAAGTCCGAGCAGAGGTCACACACTTCCTCAACGGATTGGCGGGAAACTTCTTCGACTTATGAATACGAAAGCTGGAGCACCGTCTTCAAAAGTGTGTCAAACAAATGGAGACTATGTTGAAAAACAGACAACAGTGTAAGCTTTTCAACGATGTATAAGTTAATAACAATAAATAATGTTTTCTATTTGTAAAAAATATGGGAACCTTACTTTTGGTACAACCCTCGTCTTATACGTATTATTGCAGAATTCGTGAATACTGTTTTTGTTAGAATTTATTGGAGAGTTGTAGGAGAGTATTTTATGTTATTTTTGAGCAGTGTGCGCGCTATTTTTGGAAAATCATTTTGAAAAACCACTAATTTTCAGCTAAATCGTTCACACTCTATATAAAACCAGAAGTTCGCATTGTAAACACGATTAGCGCTGAGTTCTAAAAAATGAATATCTCCTGATGTAAGATATAAGGCATAGAAATTAGAGTCTACAGGTAACACATACGAGCTTTGCAATACATTTATATAGAGAGAGATACTTAATAAATGAATATAATTAACACTTATTTGGAAATATTAATTTTATGATAAGTGTACTTTAAATCGGTCCAAGGTACAATACTCTTACTATGTTGAAGGTTCAACACTTGGTCATCTTTCAAAAAATTCAATCGATCATTTTTAGGTGACCCTAAAACTTGTTTTAAACTCAGGACTTTGTAGCCACTAGAAGTCTTTAATTAACTGTTCTCTCAACAGGCGGTTAAAGAAGAAAAAGTTGAAGCAAAATAATTATTTTAAATAGATGAAAACTATTTTTATGTTTTCTTAGTAAAATTGTGCAACTCTCGTCAAATATCAGTTAATGTGTGTCTCTTCTGGCAAGTCAACAAATTACTGAATGATTTTACACCACCTCGATAGATGAAACCCAAATCACTGAAGGTCCAAGATACCCGTATGTCCAAAGTAGTACAATATATTGTCCTATATAATCTTGCCATTCTCAATATGCGAGGTAGCAGTCGTGTTAATTCATAACGCCTCATATATTGATAGGACTCTTTGAAAACGTGAATTTGAATCGGCATCCATAATACTAGTAGTGAAGAACGTACATAATGGAGTGGCACAAAAGGGAACGTTCATATCAGGAGAGGGGGGAGAGAAAGTTGAAAATTCCTGCGTCAAACACTTGGTGTAGTTGGCACAGACAAACCATTACGTATCCCGATTACATAATCTAATCATTTAATAATTGGCCAATGATGCCAAGTATCGGTCGTCTATATCGAATTGAGCGTTTCCGCTAAGAGTCAAAACAAGCAGACTTCTATCATCAGATCTTCGGCAGCCGTCTAATATAGTACATAGATATGTACCAACGGTATATGGTGGTGTTGGGCAATGATTAGGGTCATAGTCAGGGAGGATGGAATGGATGAAGTACCTCCACCCTCCCTCCCAATAATTTTAAAAGTGAGTTTTCAAGCAGTCAACTCTATACGTAGAAAATAATATAGTACCTGTTTTTCTTATAAATCGGAAATCTATACTGCGATTTCTCTAACTTTGCCTCTCAAGGCCCGTATTCACGATGGAATATGTCACGGTATTTCGCGATGTTCTCAGTCGTACCGCCAGGTATCGCATGATCGCGACCGTATCAGGCTGTGCTTGCGATCATGCGACTTTTAACGGCCCGACTGCCCGACTGCCGACGCGAAATGCCGTATGATATTCCATCGTAGCCATAGGGACTTGAGGGGCAGAGTTAGAAAAATCGCACTATATTAATGATTAAGAAATAATTATACGATCCCTAAGTTGTCATAAGGATTTTGTAAAATCTCCCTTCATTTCTAGTAATCACAGCAAGAAGAGTATCATGTAAACAAAATATCTGGAATACAAAAATGTAGACAAGAAACTATCCATGGGTAAGTTTCCGTACTCCAGAGCAAACAGTGTCAACAAGACACAATGTTTAATTTACAATGACCGGTTAACGAAAGTATTCTGATGTAATTATTACTACTGAAATGTCTTTTGTATTTAAGGTTTTGTATCACGTGATAATGAGCCGAAGTTCTAGTTGCTGTTTTCCTATTCTGGTGCTTCTTTGCAAATACTATTACCTAAATTGTATAATTCTTGATTCCTCAATTATATATTCCACGATGACAAAATAAACTTTCTGCATGTTTAGTACAAATTATCATATGAAAACCGATAACAACTCTGCACATTCATTTTTCGTCAATTCGCATCATGTGTTCGAACGAAGCAAGCGCTGTAGTAACTTCAGCGAGCGGACTACAGCTCGCCCAAAAAATGACCCTAATACCGTATTTCTCGCGCGGAGAGACTCTCTCTGTCTCTGTCACACATACACTCTCTCTCTCTCTCTGACACACACACACACACGCACGCAGACATATACCCACTCTTTCATACTCACACTTTCTCACATACTCACGCCCTCTCACACACATGCTTACGCTCTCTCTCTCACATCCTCTCACACACATTCTCTCTCTCTCTCTCACACACACACACACACACGTACACAAATACACTGCCCATACGCTTTTGCGGCGCTAACAGGGAAATCTCTGTTGTCTTCGAATAGCCCTGGCCCTACGCGCTTAGGCTTTCAAGAACAAATATCGTTTTGATTCTCGCATTTTGAAGTAAAATTGGGAAAATTCATATACATTGATATGCTACGGCATACATTCTTGCATCAGTATGTTTGCCTGAAGACATCCAATTTCCTAATCTACCCTAAATGAATACCCCAGTATATTGATTGATTAGTGATCCCGGCGCGTCAACTACTAAGGTCATTAGTCCTGTAAGTATAGTGCATATGTTTTCCTCGTGATCTTCGTGGAAAGCTCCGTGGCAGTGATCTTCCCCCGCTGGATGGTGCGATCCGACGCCGACCTACACGTCGGCTAGCGGGATTTTTCCCAGCTATATCTCTCCCACCGACGGCATACCACCCCGGCCTTCATTGAATTTTACCACTGTAATATAAATTGGTTCTGTGTGTTCACTATTTCATTCTAATGTAATTGTAGTTTCCAGTTTGTAGTTTCATATTTAGTTTTTAATTCGAATCTAACAAATTTACTATTTTGTTACGTAGTTAAGTGACCTTCTAAAGGATCCATAATTTTACACATTACAGTTTTACACTACAGAATTAAATGTGTACAAAAATACTCAAAATACGTTTAAATACATTGCAGCAATTCTTCTTCCTTTCATTCCCCTCATTAATGATTTGTGTCCAGAACTGTCAAAGGTTCTCGTTTCATCGTAAAAACGTGACCAAGATATGTAGACACTCCAACGTAGGTTATTATTTAAAAAGTCTTGCCTACAATGACCTTTTAAGACTTTTCCCCTTTGATCCTCACATTCAAACTCTCTGGTCCATTAACCCTGCTGGGGACCTTTGGGAGAGGCTCCACCAGCTGTTCCACTTACACTAACGAGGTGTGTTATCAAGGTAAACGTAGCTTCAGTACCTGCACACGTTTTGTCGAGCTTCTTTTAGCTAGATGCGGAAGAAATAGTGTGGGTGAGGGGCTGTTATTTCGTCACCAATATAAAATCAAATTGGTAGTTCTTTGCACAATGCACATATACTTTCTATTATTCGGGTGAGAAAATTTCTTGTTTTCAAATATTGTCAATCACATTGGTACAGTTCTTTATAGTTCAACTATATGCTCTAATAAAGGAGAGGCGTAGTGATTCTGGAGCTCAAGAAAAGTGTGCAGATTGTCTCTCTGAGCCCCACATATATTTCACATGTGTAGGGCTCGGAGGAAAACAAGACTAAGTGAACACTAAATACAAATAACTATGGAGAAAAATGATCCAAGTGGTACTTATTAGGAATGTTTAAATAAGAGTCACTACATCTAAGGTTTCTTACTTCTATAAATAATGAAAGACGGATGTTGTCTGGTATCGAACTATTTATTTTAAAGCTAAAAGATCTTTTTCGATAGCTTGGCTATCATCCTCAGAGCTATATGAAAAATACGTACAAAATTTTGAAAAGAAGGTTGTATAAATTATTTACAAAAATAAGTTTTAGTACAAAATTGTTGATGCCAGATGCGTAAGCAAACTGGATTGTTACCTTGCAGCCTCTGGGCGGAAAACGAAGTTCTGGGGATAATTCTGTGTGCCTCTCACTTAAGAGAACCGAACCTTCTTTTCAAAATTTTGTTTGTATTTTTCAGATAGCTCTGAGGATGATGGCCAAGCTATCGAAAAAGCTTGTTTAGCTTTAAAATAAATAGTTCGATACCAGACAACATCAGTCTTTCATTATTTATTGAAAAAAGGTATCTACATCACCAACAGTTATACTAATTTCTTACTTCTGTTTGAGGAAAGGTAATCTAAGTGGCAGTTTCCAGTGCATTTTATTTATTGCAAGAACACGCATTATCATTCTGCCATGCTACCATTCTGCAAATGAAATAAAATATTTTTTACAGTTACGGTAAATGTAGTACTTAGTAATATATTAATATTACGTGTAATAATCTATATATAAATAAAAAGGAATGTGTGTATGCGTGTCGCACATAGACCCAAAAACTACTCGGCCGATTCCGCTGAATTGTTTTACACTTTGTTCTTATTAGTGATGGGAATGTTTGAAGAGTTGTTTGAATTATGTCGGGGCTTTGTTGATGATGATTTATTCGTTTATGATGCCTCAAGCGCCCGTGAACCCTTCGCAACCTGCCGCACAGTCCAGAATTAAGTTCGCCTTCACTGCATACAAGTATTCTGCCCCTGCGATTGTGAAATATTACTTGAATCTCGGCCGGAATTATTACTTGAATCTCGCACAAGTAAATAAAATGTCTCCAACTCAGTGTCATTGCAAACGCATGCCCAAATTCGAGGGAGAACGTTTTAACAACAGGATACTTGACAACCATGTCCAAACCAGATCAGAGAACAAACCCATACTTGCGAGAAAGTCTTTCATCTATTGGAATTTTTTCAAGCGTACCGTAAAACGTGATTAACAGTCACGTGAACAGTAGTTTGTGATGTGTAATACACTGTAATAGCGAAGTTTTGCAGGGTCCACTAGTAATGTAATAATGATCATGAGGGTAGAGATGATCAATTGGAGAGAAATTAAGTGGATCAAAGTAGAAAAATGAAATTATTTTACAATGCTATTTAAGCCTTCACTAAATGATCAATTAGGATCCGCTGACTGAGTTAGCTCTGAGCCAGCAATGCTGGTGGCGGATTTTTGGCACTAGCTTTATAGCTAAGTCGAATTTAGTCGTAGTCCGGAGTAGGATTCTTATGGTCATAGCACTGATCGGTAAGTTTCCATAGTTTTCCAATCAATAGCAGGTGAATATTCGAGCAGTTCCTTAAGAAGCGGCCCACGCATTGCGCGTGAACTTTCCTTTCTCCCTCTCCCCTTTCACATACACTCAATACACTACCTCATATGTCCGGAGGCAGTAAAAATGTACAGCTTGACCCTGCTGGGAGAGATTCCTGGTGGGGTAAATACTCTGCAAGCCGAGGTGCAGGTCGGCGCAGGATCTCACAATCCAGCGAGAAAGGAACATTGCCAACTACAAGATAAAAAACCTTCTCTACACTAACGAGACAAATGACCCTAGTAGATGACGTCGTGTAACTGCATGGCTGTTGAGAAAAAAACTAAATATTCGAGGATGAACCGTCTTACTCTAATATCTTTGTAGGTACAAATCTAACCAATTTGGAATGTGCTGAATATATTGTTGACTGTGCATTGTACAATGAATTTTATTCACGATATTCCTTGCTAATGAAACTGGATGTGCAACATGAACAAGCCAGTAAAGCAAGGAATCTTTATCTAATGACAGGGAGGCCAAGGTATTCTCGTAACTAGAAAATTATTCACTAAAATGTCACCGACAAGAAATTGTACTATTGAAATCAGTTTCTGATTAATTCCACCATTCTCTCATTGTAAAATGCAATGTCTGTCTGGAGCCCAGATTTTGTTTTTTGTTTGATTTTACATTCAGTTGCATATATTACAACATGATTGCGCAGTATCGATAAAAAGTTCCGTTTCATACGTTTTTATGGATGTACTACAACGCTGGGAACTACACACATCTAAAACAAGCTGTTGTGCAAATGTTGGTGGGAATAATGGCCACTAGCGTAATGTATGATTACGTCCACAACAATTCATGGTCTTAACTACGACTGAAGCCTTCGAACTTCACAATGCCTTGCCAAGTTTCACGAAGCAAGTCACAACCGTAAGACCGCTGTTGTACTCCAACTGACATAGTTTTGCTATATAATATTCAACATAAAACTATTTCGTGTGACTAGAGGTCCCGGGCGTCATATTCTATTATTTCCTCGGATGTTTAACAGTGAACATTGTAATTATTAGATCAAAATTGGTTCAATAAAATAAAATAAAAGTAATCAATCCACGAGTATCCGGTAGATGTAGTAAGTAAAAATGGTGATTCTCCCATGAATAACATTACTTTTAATATCGCTTCGACGTTTCAAGTAAACTCGCAATTAGCTGCCTTACAGAGTATTATGTTGACCTACTTCAGTGCAAAGTTCGTGAGAAGTGTATGTAAAATGTAACATGAGCACTTTTCTGTCGCGTAACCCGTAACAGTGGTGAAGTTCATGTCAACGTTATTTTTAATTTAATAGTTCCTACAAAATATATTTGTAACTACAGAAGTCATACCAATTTTTTCATGAATGGATAATGGAAGTCAGACATGACGTTTTAAAATACATAGTTACGTCACATTATAAATAATCGTAAGTGCACTAAAAAAATGACACATCGTACTACTGGTACTAAAACAGCACGTATTTTCTCGCATTAGTAGCGGTTGCGTAATATAGTACTGCAACTTCTATCCATTCTAACATATTTTAGAGGTCGTTTGAAAACCACTTTATTAAACGTAGCGTGTAATTTCATCGACAGTCAGGAACAGTTGCCATTTCTTACCCATCCACAAAACAAACTAGTAAGATTAAATCATAGTTGTGACTGTATTTGTTGTGTGCACAGCTGGCTTTTTAGTTGGCGCGCGCGCTCGAGACGGCGCGCGCTCTGAATTAAAGTCTTTGGAGCAGTGAGACAGTACCCACTCCACCAGGCAATATGCCATCGGAGCGAGTCTGGGCCAGCAGCGGCGACGGGTGTATAATGGGCGGCCTGGCGCCCGGAAGAGCGAATAGTTTTTTACTGATATCGAATGCGCTTCAGAGATTTTTATAGTTACCGTTACCCCAACCACGCCAGTGCTCCGTTTATTCTGTTGGATTATTGCGAATTAGTCTACGAACTGGTACATCTTCTGGTAATACGGCGAACGGCTCAGGACTTTAATACAGTACTTTATTTACTGGCAAGTGGTATACTTGGTATCTTTTATTGTATGATTCAGATAGTGTTTTTTATAAGGTCGCATCAATTACTAGGTCATTTGCAACCACTATTGGATTAAACGTTATGGTATGAGGATGAAATGATATGGTGATGATAGGGAGTGAAAGGACGAACACATACAACCATATCCGAGGAAGGACTCGAATCCGCAACCCCATGGTCCGAGATCACTACGGCACTACTGCTTTAGCAATCTCGGCCACGGGGCTGACGGTGGTTCTTCTTTGTAAAGCTGAAATAACACAAAAAACTGTTATTGTTGAAGCACCCGTCTTCCAACTTTTTCATACATTTCATTATTCATAGAACATTATTCAGACAAGTAAAATTACTTTCCACAAATTGCCTCGATTATTTTTCAAAGAGATCTCCCTAACTTGAGAGGGATTACGCATCAGCAGAATGATTCATGGGCTTGTGAATTCATAAAAATTAAGTTACAACTCTGTCGTCGTTTATCATTTAAATACTATATATACCTGGAACGCTCTAGAAATGCTCGTACAATGCTATATTTATAATGCTAAAATATCAGCACAAATTCAACAATCCAAAATTGCGTTCCATAAAGCGAGAAACATAGATTTTTAAACAGCCATGTCGCGGTGTTGCCATTCTCGTATTGGGACCTGAAATGGTCTCGGCAGCGGTCACAATTACACAATAACTAATAGATCTATTTTCAGAAAAGCTACAAGACATATTTTCTCGCTCTATCCGTAACGAATGCGTAATATTCGTATTATAATACTCCAACTTGTATCCAAATAACTCATCAGCTAACTCGTAAACAACATTTCACAGAAAAGAAACGCGGAAAGTTCTGATTTTCAATTTTCGAAAGTTCACAGGTTTTCTTGGAAATTGGAATTACATCATATCTGTAGGCGAACTTTGCGAGGGAGTATGTTAAGAAGATATGTAATGCCGACAATCGAACTGTGATTTGTTCTCTTTCACATTTCAGAAAATTTATTTCAAAATAACGAATAGCATTTCAAAACACTGTTCAAAAAATTATTTAAAGATCTAATATTGAGAAATAGATTGCACTGAACTTCAATATTTAAGGCGTAAGATAGAATAGAAAGAATTTAAACTTTTTTAATCGTTAAACTCGAAATTACGTAAAAACTACTCATATTTTTAAAAACCTATAAATGCCCTTATTTCAAGTTATAATTTTGAATATCATATTTCATTAAGGAAAAGAATTTTCAACATCAAAATTTTATTTTTACAATTTTTGAAAATAGAGCTCACCTCAGAATATGAGAACTGTGCCAATTTACTCTATTCAAAAACAATATTTTAAGAAAAACAAGGATCTGTATATAAGAAAATATTTTTAATTGCCGCTATTGCGCGTAAAATTACCTGAAAACTGCTCATATTTTTGAAACATTGTACGCGACATTGTAAACATCGTAAATTTCAGTACGGTACTAATGAAATAATGGCACATGATACTAATAAAACTATGGCACATAACTCTAACTTCAGTACTGTAGGAAGACGCTTCATTGATTGACTAGTTGATTAGTGATTCCGGGAGCGTCAACTGCTAAGGGTATTAGTCCCATAAGTGTAGTGTATGTATTTTCCTCTGCACGTGACGGTGATCTTCCCCCGCTGGATGGTGCGATTCGGTGCCGACATACCCTCGACTATCGAGGATTTCCCTAGCTAGGTATCTCCCTGCAGCAAAACACCCAGGCAGAACACGGTCTACGCTCGCGACCGGGCTCGCGGCATATGTAGAGTAGTGCATGTAAGTGTGTGTAAGTAAGGAATATGGATAGAACAAGGAAGAGGAAACTAAGATCGCGCGCTGTCCATGGCCCGTTTTTAGGGTACTGCATTTGCCTAGTGTTGATCGGAGAAACCACGGAAAACTACCGATCAGCCGGCCGCTAGAATTCTCCTTCCGACAGCGACTGAATACGACCTAGCTATCTAAGTAATATCGAAAATCCTGTCACAGTCGGGACTCGAATCTAGGACCTTCCGGTCAGACACACCGCAGTGACACCACCTCTTCTGGGTGTAGGAAGACGCCGAAAGAAATCCAACATTTACAATTTTCGAAAATTCAGAGTTTAAGTCAAATAAGACCAGCGCCATTTTGTAAGCATTCATTTCTTGATCCGAGAAAAAATTAAGCCAAAAATTTGGAACCGTTGCTGAGAAAATTTTGAAAATGTTAAGGCATTATGTAAAGTACCCCTCAAAATCAAAATATCCGTTTCAACTTTCGAAAGCTTTGAATTCGGCCAAATCGACCAGAGAATGTCAATTTTGGAGAAAATTGTCTGAACTGTTTAGACACACAAAAGAACAGACGGTACATGTGGCGAATATGACATATTCACATCACCGTCCCTAGCTTACTTAGCCTGCCTGCGCTTTTTCTTTCGTCACACAGCTATATAAACTGAAACGATTTGTATTAGATAGCTACAGCTTCATTTTTGCCTCGGCCGGGGATCGAACGTGGGAATTCCTTCCAGAAGGCTATCACGCTGTCCATCAGTCACCCTAGGCCTGTATTGTTCATATGTTTTTATTATGTTTCTACGATGTTCACTATGGATACGGGTGGTATTATTGTTTGTTAAGTTTGCATGTCAGCCGCCTTATCGTTGTAGCAGAATATTTTCAGATACACCTATAACACTTATCAGATTCACGAGTCGAAACAATGTCGATCGAAGATAAATAATATAACTGTGGTGATCGCGATATTGTGTGTGTATGAGTGCGTGCACGCATATCCGTGTTTTAGCACTTTTTTAGGGGTTTGTTTTCCCATTTGAAAGTGGAAGGATTCTGGAATAGAGGAGATTTTTTTATAAAACGTAATGGCAGATTGATGCGAGTTGCTATTGAGGTTATGTCGAGCTCGTGATGTGTGTGTTCGTTAAGCATAATCCAGTGTACTTTGGCATGTCCGTATGGCCCAATTAAGTAAGCCCGTAAGAAACGATTTTGGAAGGTGTGAAGTTTTTGAACGTGAGATTCCCTGTCGATCTCCAGATTGAGGTTGCGCAGGTGCGGATGCGACTGATTACAATCTTGTAGAGATTGATACCGGTATGAATTTAAATGGCGTAAATAGGAATAGAATTAGGTATAGTTGGTGGGTTCGTTATGTGGTAAGAGGAAGTCTGTGAGAGATGTGAGGTTCCCCGGTAAAGCGATCAACAATGACTTTGAGGTACAATTATTTTATTAAAGTGTTGGATGATAACCATAAGATGGGTATAAAATTATTTATGATTGTAGGGATGGGGAGGTCTATGTAGGCAGAAGAGTTTGATTTAACGTTTTGTCAGGTTGAATTTGTTTCGCCTTTTGTTAGACCATTCTGGGATTGGATCCAAGATGTTATAAACATGCAAATTTGCTTCATCTAGTACTAGAGTTGTTTAAAACATGACTTGGTCGTCAGTGAAGAGAGCAGGAGAGGCGTGTGTAGTTCTCCGTGCGTCATATACGGAGATATTGAAGAGAGTAGTTGTACTGTACATCCGTTTATTTATTTATTTATTTATGTATTTATTTATTTATTTTATTTGTCAAAAAAACAGTAAAACTGTATATGACGTGTGGGGAAAGAAATTTATCTGCGCACATTTTCTTGAGGGCCAGAATAAAAAAAACGAAAAAATGAATTTAGAAAATAATTATTTTAGAAAAATAAAAATATTTGAAAAATGCTTTTTCCCCGAGTTATAGAAATTCAATTTCAACGGTAAATGAACTACAAGCAAAAGGAGTGCTCAACAAAACGTGCGCACAGTGAAGCTACATTTAGCTAGCTACCGTTATAGCACTTTAAATGTAAAGTGTTAATGGGAAGTGTTTTTAAGAAAAGTAATGATGTTTAACTATTTGTCTGTTAATAAATATAGGTAAATCAAAATATTTTTTAAGTTTTAGAAGAGAGTAGGACAGAGCCTTAAGATACCCATGTTTAGAAGCGGGGAATGTAAGGTGAACATAATGGATGCTGCCTTTCACCTACGCCTCCGCTTCAGGACTTACAAGGAAGTGCACGTGCCAGAAGGAAAGGCGCTCAAAGACCAAGGATGCTCAGTCCTCAAGGTCTTCAAGTCAACGATCCTTTCGGGCGCGTGCTTCGGACGCCTGGAGAACAACAGGTCAATGACCAAGTAAATTCAATTGAGATAGCGCGCATGAGTTTGAAAAATGTAATTTATGTCGAAGGCTATGCCGATTGGGGGCGAGCAACGGCTAAAAACGTTATTCAGGAAAGGAAATCATCGTGTCAGTGTCAGAGAAATTTATGATTAATAAGAACGAATTGAATACATTTTGAAGCTAAGAATACGCGTTTAATCACGGATCATTTAGTTTTAAAACGATCTTTGAACTGGCATTGCTAAAAATACGATACATTTATGAATTACTATTCCACTTCTGACACGTTGATTATAACATGAACTGATCAATCTATACTACATTAATTTTATATTGCAGGCAAAATTCAGAAAGAGTCCCTCAGTAGTTCAACTTAATATTATGGCCAAACATAAAAGTATTTGGGACAGTAGTACTACTAGGCTAGCAGAACTTATTCACGAGTTTTTTTTAAATATTTTAATTGAAAAGCTTTAGTTTCTCTTAGATAAAAAGCTTTTCGTTATGAACGAGACGTAAAATTTTCCACAGATTAGCTACTCCATTTAACGTTTTAAATCAGCGTTTCTCTTTTATTGCTTGCTCTGTATTGTATTTACAGCAAAACAGTCGTTTACCTGCCCAATGCACCTACTCAACAACTGAGCGGAAATCAGATAGTTGTCTCCCAAGTATCGTCAGCCGCCCGGGGCGCGGCCCCGCACGTTCCATTATTCATTAAATAATGAATTAGTTTACATTTATTATTATACTTTTTTTAAAAAAAGGACTTAATATTCCTATAACAAGTAAAGTACTTCTGCTTCGGGTCAGTGACCCCCATCTCAGTCAGGTTTTTGTCCAGTTTCCCTGATCCATTGTGCAAATGCTGTGATGGCCCCTTGTTTTGCTTCTGGACATAACACGCGTATAGTGAAGCTACATTTTTGTTGAGCTCACCGTTTGCTTGTAGTGGTAGTAGAACTGAGGACGAGATTTTGTTACCAATGCAGAAAAAATCAAATCTGCAATTCGTTTACCGTTGCAAAGAAGTTCTCTATAACTGGGACAACGAAAATGTCTAGTTTTCATAGTTGCTAATCTCGCGCATTTTTAAAATTTTCATTATTATTATTATTATTATTATTATTATTATTATTATTATTATTATTATTATTAACTTTCATTCATCTTTCAACTATTTATATTTAAAATGTTGGGAAGGAATTCTGGAACTCAAGGAAAACGTGAGCAGATAATTTTCTCTCCCATACAAAACAGTTTTTGCTGCTTTTTACCAAATAAATCAAATCAAATTAGACGTTTCCCCTGATCCGGCATGCGAAGCGAGGGGTAAAGTGTTCTATTTTCTTTGACGCAGAAAATGTTGCATTTTTATTTCATTGTTCATTATCAACATTTCCCCCTCCCCTACAGAAGTTGACCACAAACTACTGGTGTCGGTCAATTTGACCCGAGGGCATTTTCTCTTTTTATTTTCCGAAAACGCGACAAACTACAGTGTTGCGGATTCCATATAATGTCTTCTGATATCGTTCTCATTCAGAGTGTGCAAAGAAAAATGCCGTTGATCTATCTGTTTTTTCTGGATTGCCCTTTCTGGCTCAACGTCAGCGTTCTGTTCATTTCATTGTGACAGATTTGCAAGCGTGGCGTCTTAGCGATAACTCCGCCTTCGCGACTCATTTTAGGTAAGTGGTGAATACTTCTTCCGGTAAGTGAAAGCACAATTGGCCAGTTTTGTAACATTACATAACAAGAAACCAAAACCTCTGGAAATCTTCCCAAGTAAACAAAGAGGTAGTAAATTGAAACCTCTTTGGGTTTTCAAAGGAGGAGACAATGGCATCGTATGTACCAGCCAAATCACGATCTGTGATTTTTCCACTATTCATAAAGACAAGAAGATTGACGAAGTAACAGGCCCTCTGCAGAAGCCTGAAATTATAACTTTTTACAATTGTACGGAAGATGGAGTGGACACTTCCGATCAGCTATGTAGTAATTGCAGTGTAGGCAAGAGGACAAAGAGGTGTCTATTAGTTGCATTATTTTATTTTGTAAGCGTGACGATTTATTTTTACATTTACCTATACATTATATATATATTATTAAACACACATTCATCCCAAAAAAACATACAAAGTGCACAATTTTCTTGACTCAGAATGGTTGGGTCCATATGACCCGGTGTCAGTGCAAGTGTTATATATCTCACTCCAGTAGTTAAGTTAAGAAGGTTCTAAAACGGATATTCGAATTGGAAATACAGTATACTGCCGGCATTAATTCGCTTTACAAACGTTGTTTTTGTAGGACAGTTTTGTCAAATGGCAAAGTGTAAGAAGGGCCGATTAAATCTTCCAATGTGTCGCCCTGTGATGGTTTGTGGGGGTTTATTGAAGGACGGAGAGAGCTTCATTTCAAACTTCATGGAAGTCATTTATTAACACTGTATTTCATTGCATGTTATGCGCAGCACTTTCGCACATGATAGGGATTATATAGACGAATGTATGGACGAATATTATGCTATTTGTCTTAAGGGCACAACCCTGATTTCTAAGAAATTTATTTAGAAAACCACAAAATAGCAGAAAGGAACCCATAACACTGTGGCCTGAGGCAATAGCAATCTGTCAATCCTAATAAAGAAATAAAAGTAAAGAATGAGCGTAAATCAGAGAACAGATATCTCACACAATGGTTTGAGGAAACAACATCAGAAACAAGCAAATTTTAGGTCCTTCTACTCGTAATAGAAAAGCGGTTTGGCAAAAGAATTCGAATGAAAGGTGAAAGGCGATGAAATCTTCTGGAAAGAAAAGAAAAATACGACCCTTCATAGCTCAGAAACATAAAAAAGATTCATTAGTATCTAGGTTATTGTTACGCTCCCTGTGGAACATCTCATTCATTTTCCCCGCGATGAAATCTCGAGTCTTCTTCCACACAAGATGCCGATTTCCACGGTTCATTCCCAAGCGTGCGACATTACGCAACTCTCCCCCACCTCTCTCCTCCCCTCCCTTCGTCACTCCCCACCGCGTATGGGAAACCGGCTCCGCGCAGCGGCAGTGGCGTGCGCCTCGCCGATGAAACTAGCGGTGAAAGTGGGCGCGAGTGATGAACGTTAGGAGGACCTTCGCGGAGTCCCTCGGCGCTGACGCTTTCGTGTCGCGTCGCGGCGCCGGAGGACGCCTGGCCAAGGCGGCGTGACTCCACGCCGCTAACCACGCCCACCCCCATGGGCGAGTCTACTGGCAACACTCGAATTAGACTCGAACGAAAGACCATTTAAATTTATTTTAAAGAGGAATTAGATGTGAAGTATTTTAAATAGTCCAAAAAATTGTAAATTTAACAATAATTACCTTTTTTCATCGCGACTCTAGTCGCAAACCACGCCCATCCGCATGGGCGAAGCTACTTGCTACCATCAGCCATTTGTGTTAAGGGAGGGGATAATTAATATTTTTGAAAAGTTGGCAATTTTTAATGAAATAGGCAAAGATATGTGATGTAAAGAATGATGAGTCAGAAGAAATGTTTGGTAATTGTTATTACATTGCAAGTTAGACCAGAACGAATGACCATTTAAAATTATTGTAAAGAGTAATTAGATGAGAAGTAGTCTACGTAGTCCAAGAAAAAATGAAGTTTTAAGAACATTTACATTTTGTCACCGAGACTTCAGCCGCACACCACGCCCACCACATGGGCGAAGCTACTTGCTACCACCAGCCATTCGTGTTAGGGGAGGGGGTAACTCATATTTTTGAAAGGAGAGCAATTTCTTATGAAATAAGTAAAGATATGGAGTGTAAAGATAAGGAAGTGTCAGAAGAGACGTTTGTTGATTGTTATTACATTGCAAATTTTACTTAGACCAGAACGAAAGACCATTTATAATTATTTAAAAAAGAAAATGGATTACATGTAATTTACTTAGTCAAAAAAAATGAAATTTTAACAAAATTTACATTTTATCGTCGTGACTGCAACCGCAAAACCACGCTCACCCCCATGGACGAAGCCAGCTTATTGCTACCATCACTCTTTTGTATTAGAGAAGGGGACATATTTTTAATAAAATAAAGATATGGGATGTAAAGATAATGATAAAGTGAGAAAAAAATGTTTGGCAATTGCTATTATAGTTAGACTCAAACGAAAGACCATTTAAAATGATTTTAAAGAGAAACTGAATTTCATATAATTTACAGTTTTAAACAACATTTACGTTTCTATATAAAGAAAATATGTATGTGTGTAATGTTTTTAATAAATTGTCAAAATTTTCGTATGTACTATGTATATATTGTACGTTATTTGTTTGTGCTTCTTGCCCAATATCTAGGAGGGGCAAGTGGCCATGCCCACTCTACGCTGGCTTCGCTCGTGCCAGCGACCAGTAATTTCGCCCGGTTTATGGCCACGTGCGCCTGCGGCAGTCGGTGTTTTAAGCGCATTCCTTAGAAATGTTTGGCACTTGACAATGTAGGTCAGTGTTTTTTCAACCTGTAGCACTGTAATTAAAAATCTAGCAGACGTCCATACGATCTGACGTATTCTTTGCTCAAGCACTTTAAAGTTTATGACATACATGCAGTAATTACTAATTTGTAGTTTATAAATGATTATTTAAATATGGATAAAATGTAGTAAGATTTTTGAAGTAATCGGTTTAATACTTATTCTAGTTTTATTTTCATTTTCTCAGCGACACCCCTGTGATAGATTGGAGACTTGCTGATTGAATATTTCCTGAGTAGAAGGTAATGATGAGGGAATTACTATATTTTAAGGGGCCAAAAAATAACGCTCGTTGTTCAAACACACTTTTAATTTTTATTGAACGATCAACAAGTACGGAACTAAAAATCGCATCATATAGCAAACTAATATATATTCCTTCCATAGAATTGTAACCTTCCTTTGTTTCATTCTGTTTTCAATTTGTGACGATACACTTGTTTCTAGATATTTAAAACTATCACGTTTCATGTAATGCCTGTTCGTCACGATAAGAGTCGCAAAAGTAAATGTTTTTCGTATAAAAATATTTAACTCATAATCTGGATCACACTTCGATTGTCTGTTATTTCTGTTCGAATATTCAGTATCCTTTTATTACAATCACTTCTAATTATCTGATACTGTATGGAATTTTTAAAGGTAGTCGGTTCAAAACTCATTATGGAACATAGGTAGATTTCAAGTTTTATCAAGATTATATGGGTTATTTTATCAAGAACAAGTGTTTCCTCTAAATATTTTTAAATATCCCCCCCATTCCCATCTACCTATGTTCCATTATAGGTTTGAACCGACTCCTTAAATATTCCATACACTATCAGATAATAAGTGATTGTCTATAATAAAAGGATACTGAATATTCGAACAGAAATATTTACTCGTGTTTCAAGTCCTTCTGGGAAAGTCTGAATGGTTTTGCCACTAAATCTGCCCTACTCGCGAATCTGCCCCACGCGCGAATCTGCCCCATTTCACATTTCAAACATAAGAAGCTAAGCTGTGCATTCAAGTATTTCATTATTATTTCTCGAGTTACGTCTTTTCTGTAGAATTCCGGTCACCCATTGTTTTGAAATATTCCGGTTTTTTATAATAGATATAAAAATTTATCAAGATGTGAATCGACCATTGTTTACAGTTACGCGCACACATACGTACATCCCTGCACCCCAGTCTACAACTTGATCACGCCTGTGCTTATAAGTCGCGATATGCAAAATAAGAAGTATGATACAAATACAGTTTTTCGTAGAACAAAAAATGCCCCCGCCAGCACGAAACGAAAAGGGTATATTGAAGAAGAAGAATCTGAATTAAGAATTACACATAAGCAATCTAAACACGTGCTTAAATCTCTCAAACAGATTCCACAAAAATATCAAGAAGGGTTATCAAAACATAAAAAATAAATCTTGATGGGTGTTTTTTGCGGTTTGATTAAATTATGAAGTCTGTTAATTACCTATTTCCTACTTTCAATCGCTATTGTAATTAGTAAACATCTTCATCAAATGATGTAGCAACTCAAAGAATGATTTATTCCGTCAGAATTAGGTCACAATTAAATTGAACTTAATGCCATTTTACTTACTTAAAATTAAGGCTTCTGTGCCTACAGATAATTACGTGCTATGTATTACTGAAGACTATATTTGAGACAATTACCGAGCTAATTAATATCTGTATTAAAACCTATAATGATTATGTCAATCTCGAGATTAAAGATTGTTAGTCCTGAACACTAATCGTATATTCCTATCGATCTAACCAGATGCTATAAAAATTTAACTATAGAGTCTGTCTCTATAGAACGTGAAAATGGAAATGATGAATATGGAAACTGTAAACGGTTAGTAGGAGCCGGAAAGAGCATCTTTAAGGAGCTACTCGTAAAAATGAAATTGTCAACTTATTGGACTGGAAAACCTTAATATTTCCACGGTTTGAAAAATAATATATTCTTCGCATTTTTAATTGCTTTAAATCTTGCGAGCTTACCAGGCCTACTGCTAATATATGTTTAATAATATAGGGTGTGTCGACTCCAGGATTTCATGGCTCTATAGCGACTCAAAAATATTTCGCTTTTCTAGTAATCATGTTCCTTCCTTGGAGGCGACATGCCCGGGTTGTCTTGTGAAATTGACGTGAGGGGTCGAAGAAATCGTAATCAAAGTAGTCCTGGATGCAAAGTTGCATAATGATAAATCAGCAGAGAAAAACCAGGAACGGTGTACATGTAACACAGGAGGGCCAACCAACACGAACTGGTCGGGAGACCAAATATGGCGGTAATACAAGTGGTGAGCCACGGATTGCAGTGATATAAAACATTTTTCACCAAGATTTAAGACAAAAACTCTTTTATGTTCCTTTCTTCACTTTATTCTTCTTCAGCACTTCTGCAACATTCTACCTGCAGATATCTGTCATTTGTTTTTAGTAGGTTTTGCCAATATGCAAAGACATCCTGTCAACTTACTTGATTTTTATTCTCTAGTAAAATCTAATCGAGCATTTTCTTTGTTTGATTATGTAACTCGAAAACTTTTTCTTTTGATTATTTTGATTTATTGCGATTATTATTTATTCGCTGTTAGAAATATGTTGGTTATTTAAATATTTCTACGTAAAATGTCATTTATATGATGTATGTTATCTATTATTTAATAAAGCCGTAATATATATCTCATTTTGTTATATTCATATACGTGTAATAATATTTAATAGCTTTACAAAGTTGCTTGGGGGATTTGCATACTCCTCGAATCTGTATACTTACGAGTTATTTCATTGTTATGTCATAGTGCAATCACAAAGGTAAACATCTGTCCACTACGTTCCAAAACTGTGGGTAAAAACCAAACGTCGTCCGAACTGTGTCTACCACTGCCTGAGGCTTTCTCAGAAGCAGGCGACATTCCAGTGGACTATCAACTGTGATGAACCAACTCTATCTTTAGATCGTAGCTACCTCAGCAGATGGAACCGTATGCCTCGACCTCTCAGTGAACGTTGTTCTTTCTCTCCAATCACAGAACACCCTTACTTGATTGCAATATCTATTACATCCTAAATTTCCTCCTCAGTTTTATTGTTTCTTTTATTCACAATTTGTCACATATTGACGGAACGTATTGTTGTTACACATCATTATAAGAAACGAACTGTATTGAGACTGTATCTCTTCTCTTTCCTCTTGTTTCTGACATATTTTTTGTTATCTAAGGCTGGCTCATAAAGATCGCGGTCATCTCGACCTCACGATGTAATCGTAGTCTTCCGCGGCCAGTCATTTGAAGGCTCTCGGCTGTCCTAGTGTACCGTGTCGAGGACAGTGATCCACGTTTCGACCATCACATCGTTGTCGTCTTCCGCATCCCTGAAGAAGACCATGATACCGATGGTTGAACGTCGCCTCACTGCCCTCGATTGCGGCGTCAAACGGCCTTTACTCGTCACAACGAGCCAATGGGAGAGTCGTCACAACGAGCCAATGCGAAATGGGGGAGAGTTAACCTGCGGATCGGTTCCTGCTGGTATGGGCGTTATCAGATCACTGGCTTCCGAGATTCGAGTTGGGCGATCCAACCCGGCTGCGGAAGGGCGAATTCTCGGAAAATCCATATGTTATGTCTCGCCTGTGAAATGTAACAAGAAACCTTGCCAAATACCCAGCAAAACTCATTCTCTGACAATTCCTCCGCTCAACAATACCTCGTATTTACCTAGCCAGGGAATGATGCAAGTATCAGAATAAATGGAAACCGAGTCCGTTGTGGCGTGCGGGAGCATGGGAAGTCGAAATGTATTGTTAGCTTTGGTTAACACACGTGGTACCAACATACATGCTCACAACCGCAGTGGAACTTTTTTTCGAAGTGGAAATGGACAATTTCAGAGACCTGACGCCTAGATGACGACGACAGCAACAACAAAAATCTTGATTATGCTCCTAATGGAGATTTTCTGACATTCCCATTCAAAACATTGGAGCTCAATACTCCCAAAATTAGATGTTGATAACTCACCGCGCGAAGTCCGTACTAGGACTAGTAGTTGCGTCTCCTCCAAATGCCGGATGATGATTTCGGTTGTTGTGTTTGGGGTTGTATTGTGAATTGGTGAGCGATGACTGTTTCGTTACATCTAGAAGCTCAGGTTTGTCTTTAGTGCTCCTGGAACATAAAAATATTTCATTTTATTTTCATTAGATTTATCATATTCGTAATTTGTACTGATTGCAACATCCTTCTTCTCAGAGAGATTTGAGAAATGTAAAAATTTTTTAATGAATAGAAAGCCATTTGGTAAAGTAATGCATGTTCTTTTGATAACTGTTATTTGGTTTATTTGAATTAATGTAAAACATCTCAATCACCAAAAAAATATCCTCCCAAATCACCTCCTTCTCAAAACCGCGCAGCAAACCACGAGTACTAACTTGTGGATTGACTTGTGAAGAGAGATTGATTAATTGTAACGGGATTAAAACGAAAGACACTCTTCCAGAGTTAGTAGAGACACTTTAAAAAGCTGGATATTTTGACTGATCTAGTAAAGGTAATTTAGTAAAGTAAATTACAATGCTTATTACATATTGCATGAGGTTTACACAAAAAGGATATGAACATTTTTCATATCATTACATGTTTTTCATTACATTACTCAATGTTGTAATAAAAAATAGTGAATAATTTCACAAATTTAAGAGTATTGATCACATTACTAAGAGGTACTTCTTATTTATAAAATAATTGTATATTTAGCCATTAAAGGAATAGTTTGAGTGTTCGTGAACCTGCAGTTTAAAAATTTATTCCCTTGCTTTTTAGCATTAAAAGACATCAAAAGAATCGGTTACTGTCTCAGAGTTAGAATATCTAAATCTAGTGCCCAGAAACAAAGTAAAGACCCTTCATCCTCTTCTGAATGTACCAAAAACTCAACAAAAAAGATGGCAATAAACAGTTTTGCTCAAAAGGAATTCTTACCAGTGGGTCGAAAAGGAACTTGCGGTGTTGAATATTTTTATCAACTTTTAATTGACAATTTTTCGAAATATGAGTAGCTTTTAAGTAATTTTTGCTTGAAATGAAAACAATTTTTAAACAGTATTTACTCCAAATTTGTTCTTTACTTTTTATAGACTAGAGCAAAGTACGCTATTAAAATGGTACAAGTCTCATTTTCTATTTACTATATTTTGGAAATTTCAAGAAATCAACGTTGTCAAACTACAAAATTGAGATATTTTCTGAATGAAATCTGTTCTAAAAATGTGTCTTTAAATAAAGTCCTAAACAATTTTTCGAAAATATGAATAGTTTTCGCGTAATTTTTGCTTAAAGTAAAGAAAATCGGCTCCAAGCTTATTCTTTTTCTCGAACAAAGCAAAGTACGCTTACAAAGATTGGTGTAGGCACGATTTCGTAGAACTCACCGAATTTTGAAAAATTGCAAAAGTTAAATATAATGCGAGAAAGTATATGCACCACTAGTTTAGAAAAGCAGTAGCACCACTAGTTTTTGAGTGTGCCTTCCAGTGGCGGAGCTGAAGGGTAATTTGGGAGCCTTAGGCTCTTTGCCCGTTGAGTGCGAGAGAGAACGAGATAGCGCACGCCCTCTTGCGCGCATGCGCGGCAGAGCCAGCCAGTATCCAATGTCAGGCTCCCCGCTCAGCTACGGACCTTACTAATTCCCTCGCGCGTAATCGGGTAAAAGGAGTCCAAACATTTAATTTTCTTTGATGGATCAGTAAACAAATATTGAAAAAATGACACACATAATGACAGATTTTGTTGAAAAATAATTTGGATATTCTAAGGCGCCCAGATTACCCTTCAGATTCGCCACTGCTGTGTTCCCGTCCATCTACCCTTTTGTTCGTACGTCTGCGGAGAACACTGGTGCCTAAGCTGTTCACAGTAATTCACCAACATGGATTTTCTCCGATAGAACTGACCGCACTCCAGGATCTGCGAGAATTTGAAATGCATCCATTTATTTTGATGGTATGTTGGATGAAATCCTTAAGATTTTTGAAAAATATCTAAAACGTGGAAGGGGTATAACCATAGATGGGAAAGTAGGCAAGTTCTTCAGGAAACTTACAAGTATCACATTTGTCGAAGCAATTTCGTTTGATGAAGACTAGTTACATAAATCCCAATAATAAAACGTATCCAATTTTTATTGGATAATTGGATTATTGGATAATTGGATAATTTATTGGATAATTGGATATTGTTTCTTGGATACGTTTTATTATTGGGAAACATACACTGACAATCAAGAACAATTTTCAATTAGTCACATAAATGTTGCAAAGATTCGTTGAAATGATATTGTTAAGATATTTATCAAACGATAAATTTCTGCAAGAAGTTTTCTGCAAGAAGTTTGTTCCTCATATGTGTAGTTATTGCGAAGAAAGTGAAGGTGTCCTAAATAGCATCTTTGATCCGGCACGAAATCCGGTTGACGTGTTTCGCTCTTCAACTGAAAACTTTCTCACCTCCAACGCTCTTACCGGAAGTAATGTTATTCATCGCATTCGTTGTGGTGGTTCCTGGTTTCATTGTCTACCCCTCTTACACTTTACCAGGTGCAGTTGGCTATTCTTTTACACGCCTCTTCCTATTGTAGCAATGCCCTTAACGTTTCAAATCAATTCCCTCCAACATTCATCGTTTCAGTGTGCACTCTTCACTGGTTAATTCGACACTGAATCCATGTAATTATTTGAATTCTTCCATACTTCGCTGAAAAAAATATATTTAAAATTGAATTTTTGTATGTTACATTCGGAAAATTCGAAGCCGGTGTGATAGGTTTCAAAGATAATAAATATTTAATTCCAATAATACTGCCGAACCGGTATAACTGAAAGAATACAGTGTCTAGACTCTAGAGGATGGATAAACGTTAATGGGATATTTCCACCGCAGTGAATATAACAGTCGAACATGGTGTATTCATATTCTTTGTGGCCCAAATCTTCGGAGTTGGTCTTGAAGTCTTCAGGTAAAATTTTAGCATCTTCGTTTGTTAGTTATTGAGAATTTTATCCTCTAGGTTTGGTCGATTATGGTCTGGGGCAGGAGGCGTTGTTCCATGTGTACTATGAAAACGGGAGTTAGTATACTGCAACGCTGTAAATGCTCATAAGAGTGGATAATGATCACACATCCTGAGTGAGTAATGATCCACAAAACTCCGCTTGAGTCATTATAGACGTTTCTCGATTTTCTACTCCCATGCTCTTCAAACTTCCAAGCCAAAAGTAGTTATTTCAATGGGCGTGTTCTCAAATATGCGAACAAAATACATGTGTGTGTTTTCCAGAATATGACAAAATATTCAAGCCTTTCTGTAGTTATGGTCTGATGCATTCTGCTGCCTCGCAACAATTGCACTCGGCATAGAAAATATGAAATCGGTCAACACTGTTGAAGTGGAAAAATTTGAGTTAGTTGTGGCGGCCTAAATGCTGTGATGTGGAAGTAAAATTAAAGAAATTAATACAACATATCAAAAAATTGATTTTAAGCTTCATGTCACTCTGATTACATGGATTGGGAAATTTGCTTCCTGTATTCCCATTATGAATATGCTCGTGCTTTTGTGTATCAAGATAATTAAAACTACCGACACCACAACAGCACATACTTTCTCACTCTATTTCTAAGTTTCAAATTTTAGGAAATTCAGAGTTCAACGAAAAAGAGACATGTGTCCCTTCTTCTATGCGTGGAAAAATTTTGAAGAAAAAAGTTTGAGAGATTTTTGAGATTTTTTTAATTTCATGAATTTCAGATAAATTACGTAAAATCTACTGGTAATTTTTTTAAAAATTCACATAACCTCTTTTAAAGTGCTGTTTTTTTACAAAGACTTCCTCTATCTTCTATTTTGCAGTTTGGAAATGTTAACTTCATCCTATTTCAAAAAAATGGAGAGTTCCCCGAAAATGAATTTAGAACCATATTGTTTTACAGACCCTTGATACATACGAGGAGAAAATTAAAGGGAAAAGGTGCTGATTTAAATAATAAATTGTTTTAAAAAAATTAAATTGCCTATTTTATGCGCAAAATTACACAAAACTACTTATATATTCGAAAATGTGTACATGTCTATTTCAAGATGTGTCTTTAAGGAACAGATTTCATTAAGGAAAAAATTCTATTTTCAATATTTTAGTTGTAGGAAGACTTCCAAAAAATTGCAGTTTTTCAATTTTCGAAAATCTGAGATGTCAACGATCATAACATCTGCACCATTCTCTTACGCGTTGTCCATCCTATTCTACAGCAAAGTGTAATTTAATAAAATTGGAGCGTTTTTGAGCAAATTTTGAAAACGTTTCTGAGGCATCGTGTAAAGTAGCATCAAAATTCAAACTTATCGATTGAAACTCCCAAAGCCTCAAGTTCGTTTAGATCGATCGTGGAATATCAATTCTGGGCAAAATCAGCTAAATGGTTAGGAGCTAGCGTTGATCACGGACAATCTTACGGACGGACGGAGACAGACAGACAGACAAACGGACAGATGAACGGGCAGACGTTTTGGCGTCAATCGATTTTTAGGAATAGAGGACCCATGAATAACATGGATAGAGGAAACATGGATTCTGGACATGAGTGTTTGAGGAAGTAATTTACTATGTATAACAAGATTTATCCACTTTTTCGTTACCAGGCCCCGGCAATAAGAGTGTTTCTATCGAAAATTCGCCGTTTTCCGGCTCAGGCTTACATAACTTTCTATTCTTACGAAGTACCTTCGTAAGGTACTTCGTAAGTACCTTCGTAAGGGCGAGAAAATAAAAGAATTATTTAAAAAATATTTAAGAAGGCTGAATTGAAATTGGAACTTCTCCGAAATATTTTCTCGGTTGATTGATTAGTGAGTCTGGGCGAGTCAAATGCTATCGTCGTAACTCCCGTCAGTGTAGATCATAATTTTTTATCGCGGGAGGTGGCGATGATCTTTCCCCGCTGGATGGCCAGATGCGGCGCCGACCTACGTCGTGCGGAGATTTTCCCCAACCAAGTATCTCCCACCAGAGGGCCACTGCTCCAGCCGGGAAAAGCTCTAAGCTCCCTAGAAGTATGTTTGTGTAGTGCATTTGAGTGTTAGTGTGTGTAAGGGACGAGGATAGAAAAAGGAAGAGGAAGGAAAGATTACCTGCGGTCGGTTTGGTAGGGTACTGCTCTGGCATTTGCCTGGTGTTGATCGGATAAAGCACAAAAAACTACCGATCAGAGCAGCCGGCCGGGAAAATTCTCCTCCAGCGAGCGGCTGGATTCCATCCAGCTGTCTAGCTAGTGCCGAGAATCCTGCACCATCGGGATTCGAACCCTGGGACCACCCGGTGAAAGACACTGCAGTTGATGCAAACACATCAATAATGACACATCAATTGATGCATTGATCCATTTTGACCGGTATATTTTCTCGATCCTCCTCAAGATAAGTAGTATGTGGCAAGTTAAGTGATACGAACAACCTAGTTGAATGTGACTTCGCCAATGTTTTAAACTGTTTTCAAATATGTTCATATGTTAAAAATGTCTACGACACAAGAACTAAATAAAAAGAAACTTTAAACATCGAGTTGTCGAGTTCTTTCATCTACGGGCGCAGTACGTAAATAATCTATTAAGAATTGAAATACAAGAAATGTGTGGTCGCTACTCTTCTTGTCAGATATTCTTTCAGACTAGGGCCACTCTAGATTACGATGTTAGAGACCCTATTTGGAACGATCCCCGGAGGGTTGTTCTGCAGAGTACTTACATGTTTTCAATGTATAATCAGCTATCGAAATCAATATTTGATGTAGGCTCCTCATCGTAACTGTTTATTTTGGCATAAAGCTTTTTCGGCCGCATTGCGGCCATCTTCAGTGCTACAAAATAATGATAATAATAATAATAATAATAATAATAATAATAATAATATATCTAAATTACAAAAAATTTTAAAATTTTAAAATTTTTTGTAATTTAGATATATTATTATTATTATTATTATTATTATTATTATTATTATTATTATTATCATTATTTTGTAGCACTGAAGATGACCGCAATGCGGCCGAAAAAGCTTTATGCCAAAATAAACAGTTACGATGAGGAGCCTACATCAAATATTGATTTCGATGATAGCATCGTAAATGCCACACCATTTCCTACTATAATCAGGTATAATTAAAGAAAATTTCTACATTTGCAAGCACTTAGTCAACAATACACGGTTCGATTGTTATAGATTTAAATTCGAATATAATTTTGTGTTGCAATTACCCTACAAAGGGGGTATATCTCTTTAGCACTACCGTATATGTTTCACATAACAAAATTATAGTATATCGATCATTGTCCTTCGGGGTTGCAACGCTGACGATGAATCTTTTCCTTCCGAGTGATCGAAGCCATGCATCACATATTGTAAACTGAATCGTCCGGGCAACACAATCTCTAGCTATTTATACTGGTTTAGTTGGCTCAGGGCATCAATTGACGTCACTGCAATGCCTCTAACCAGGAGGCCCTAGGGTTCGAGTCCCGAAGGTGGCAGGGTTTCGATACATAGTTAGGATTTCGATACATTCAGCCGCTTTCTGGAGGAGAATTTTATCGGCCGGCTGCTCTGATCGCGTTTCCCTTCTAATCAACACCAAGCAAACGTCGGAGCAGTACCCTAACAAACAGGCCACGGACAGCTCGCGATCTTTCCTTTCTCTTTCATGTCTTACCCTCATCTCTTACTTACACACACTGACACTCCATGCACTAACCTACCACACATGCTGGAAGATCAGTCGGGAGTTCAGTGCTTTTCTCGGCTGGAGCAGTGCTTCGCTAGTGGAGGATACCTAGTCGCGGAAAATTCACTAGCCGACGAGCAGGTCGGCACCGAATCTCATTTTCCAGCAGGGGAAGATCGCCCCTACCATAAACACAAGAACTACACTTACGGAACTAATGAACTTGACAGCTGACGCGCCCTAAATCATCAATCAATCTAGCGATTTGTGCCATCCATCACCCAGCTGATGTGGACCGCCCCCATTGGCGTCACATTTAGCTGTCATCAGAGGTGCTTGTTGTGTCGGCCAGAGGCGATAGTGCCGGTTCCCATTGTTCGCGCGACCAACGCTAGATCGCAGCGCTAAACAAATACATTTGGAGAAATTTCTTAGAATCTTCTGGACGGATCCGAAAAAAATCATCAGTTCTTCACCAGGAGACCACGACGCGTCGCAACGAGCCGAGTGACGCCTCATTTGACTCGATCGATGAACGGGAAGGGGTCTCACCGTGAGCGGCGGACGGACGCACGGGCACAAGGACACACGGACGGACGCATGTTACTCGAATACTAAATAGTGATAAAGATAGATAAAATTCTGTACCCTCATAACGCACAATATCAGGAACGCCTTTAACTCGGCCAAATGGGAGGAAATAATCAAGGCTCTGATTGAGAAGAACACCTCTGAGTAACTCACCAGTATGATACGGAGTTATCTAAGTGACCGAAAAACAACTTATGAAAGTGAAGGAGAACCTATAGAAGTTGAAATGCTAGTCAGGTGTCCCACAAGTTTCCAAACTCGCTGTTTCTTGTGGAATATCATGTACCACAGTCTGCTGGGAATAAATCTCCCGCAAAACGCTCAATAGTGAGTTTGGCAGGCGATGTGATAATCCTGACAACGGCGGAGACATCTGTCCTACTAGAAGTCAAAGTGAACGACACCCTGAGGAGAGTGATGAGTTAGCTGACATACAAAGGGCTGGAAGTCACAGCTCATAAAACGAAAGCGCTATTTATCACAGACATGATCCTACCCCAATCCAACATTCGTGTTAGGTAAGGAAAAAATAGAAAGTCGCAAGAGCCATCGCTACCTAGGAATGGGCATTGACAGGAAGCTAAGTTTTGGACCATACGTTACGAAGATGGCGGAAAAACCACTGGGAGTAGGAGTATCACTTTCAATATTTATGCCGAACATCAGAGGCCCCAGCGTCAAGAGGAAGAGAATTATTATGACTATTATGCACTCGAAAATAATGATCTATGCAGCTCCGATCTGAGCAGAATCTCTCGAAAACAATAATCTGAGACGGAAAAGCAGACTGTCCAGAGCAAAGCAAAGCTTTATGCATAACATCGGTGTATAGAACTGTATCCGGAAGTGCTGTTCTCGGGCTGGCGAACGTCCCTCCCATTAACCTGCTTGCTCTAGAAAGGAGAGAAGTTTACGACTACTCCGATGATCAAGAAGGAAACGGTCGCCGAACGCACCAGGACGAGGATAGCGCAATTAAATTAGTGGTGCTAAAACAGCACTTACTTTCTCCCCCTATTTTCACGCAAAATTACGCGAAAAGTACTCAAATTTTCGAAAACTTGTACATGACCTTATTTCAAAATTTCTATCTTCAATATTTTAGTTGTAGGAAGACTCCGAAATAATTTTGAACTTTTGCAATTTTCGAAAAATTAGGGTTTTCAATGAACATGAGACCTACACCATTCTCTTAAACGTCCATCACAGCCACGACAAAATTTAATAAAAAGCAATGAAGCCATTTTTTGAGAATTTGGAAAATGTCCCAGGGACTTCATGTAAACCACCCCCAAAATTAAAATTTCGATTTCAAATTAAAGGGGCCGCGACATCAGCCATTTCGCTTGGGAAATATCAATTTTGGAGAAAATTGGCTGAACGGTTTAGACGTCAGCGTTGTTCACAGACGGACGGACGTTTTGCCGTCATTCAATTTTTCGGTATCAAGGACCCTTCTGGCTACACTACGTTATAGAGGATTCTGTTTCTAAACTTAGCAACTAGATTTACCCACATTTTCCTCACTAGGGCCCAGTAATTAGAGTTTTTCTGACGAAAATTCGCCGTTTTCTTGCGAAGAATTACATAACTTTCTCTCTTCTCTGTAGCGAGAAAGTAAAAAGCAAAATAAAACGTGATGTGCCGCTGGCAGAAGCGTTGGGACAGAGAGGACATCTGCAGATGGACTCATATATTAATCCTAAACATATCCAAATGGATAAGCCGTCAACATGGGTCCGTGACATACCATTTAATCCAGGCATTCACAAGACATGGATGTTTTAAAGCATACCTGAAGAGATTGAGAAAAGCAGAAGACACGGTATGCTTCTACTGGAGCCATGAACTAGACTTTGCCGAACACACGCTTCAAATAAATGGCACCATCATTTTTATTTAAATTTTGTTGTTGGATAGTGTGAAGGATGTTTAAGAGAATAATGCAGGTCACATGGTCGTAAAAACCCCTGATTTTTCGAAAATTGCAAAGGTTCAAATTTTTTTCGAAGCCTTCCTACGACTAAAATATTGAAGATAGAGATTTTTACCATAATAAAATCTGTTCCTTAAACATAGATTTTGAAATACGGTTATGTACAATTTTTCGAAAATTTGAATACATTTCGCGTAATTTTGCGTGAAAATGGGGGCGAGAAAGTACGTGCTGTTTTAGCACCACTAGTTATTTATATCACAGATTGTCTCTCACTAGCCTTAGAAACTTTCCCACCAGCAGTCTGATCCCTGTTTATCATATAGTAAATTCTATTCCACATCACCGATACAAACTTCATCTACCCCAGCCACTTCGCGTTGGCTAATGTCCACTTCATTCAGCTGAAGTCCCAGAAGTGCTTCAGAGCCAGTCATACTTTCGACTGTGTACTTTGGACTGAGAAGATGAACATTAGCCGGTTATTTAGTGAAATAGGCAGATTCGGGCATTAGTCGTAGCATAAACATTTTAAAGTATTACGTCAAAAATTAATCTAATTTACAAAGCGTGCAGATATCGAAAGTACACTTAGCATTGTCTGGTCACGTGAGAGGGATCATTTGTTAACTTCAATAACTAAAACTCCAATAACTCCAAAATGAATTGAACAGGTTTGATTTTGACTGAAAATTGCAAATATTTGATTTTTTATTCCGCCTATGCTGAAACTGCGCGTATCGCCTACATTCTAATACTCAGGGCATGGCTGCTTAGACACAGCATAAGTCATGTGACAACAAAACTCCAAGAAAGTCACCCGCCATTATATGTGTATTTGTTATTTATTGTTGCATTACGGAATTGCAATATTTTTATTTTGTTTGTACGTAAATAACTGTTGTATTTTATAAATATACTACATTATTCTAGTGAAATCTTCCCGAATTGTTTTTTTTTTGTTGTACTTGGGCAATGTGCATACCACGTTTTGAAAAACAAATTTCTCTGGTTTTGTTCAGCAGAACTTTTGTGCTGCTAGCCACTACTTTGACTAATTTCTACCTCCCAAAATCCATGTGGATACCAATATTTACCGCTGGTGGACCAACTCTTCTGGACGTAATTGAAGTCCCTGCAATGTGCCCTTGGCCAGGAGGTCCTTTCCTCCTCTTCCTTGTCCTATCCTCATCCCCTTTACTTACACCAACAGTTACATGCATTAAACTATCGCACATTTCGAGAGACCAGTTGGAAGCTTAGAACTTGTCCCCACTGGGGCGATGCCCCGCTAATGGGAGATGGCTGGTTGAGAAAACCTCGCAAGCCGACGTGTAGACCGGCGCCAGATCTCATCATCCAGCGGTGGTAGATCACCCCCCCGCGCGATAAAACATGCACTACGCTTACAGACTGATTGCTTTATCTGTTGACGCGCCCGGAAACAGTAATGAAAGTCCAACTTACCTAGTGTAGAGGTAGAACTGTATGCGGTAGTGCGGGCAGCGGATGGGCGGGTCGACGCAGGACGGAGTGCGGAAGAGATCGCGTACCGACGTGGGGCGTTTGGCCGTGGCGTTCCCTGTCGCGCCCGGCCCGCCCTGTTGCTGCTGTTGTTGCAGCAGCTGCTGATGCTGTTGGCGCAGCTGGCGCCGCAGCTTCTCCCGCTCTTCTTCCTCCAGGCGCTGCATCATCTGCTGGAGTTCCTCCTGCTGCTTCTCCAGGCGGCGGCGGCGCTCTTCCCGCTGGCGTCGGCGCTGCTCCAGCTTGCGGCGCTCGTCCTCCTGCAGGCGCGTTTGAGGACGAGAGGACTGCGACCCCGCCGTCCCCGACGTCCCCGCCGCCCCCGCCGCCGTCGCGGTGGGCGTCGCCCCCTGCGCGGCGCCGCCCGCCTTCCCCACACCGCCCCCGCCGCCCCGCCCCTCTTGTCGCTGCTTCTCATTCACCAGCAGCTTCAGCAGCTCTTGCTGCAACTTCTGGCGGATCAGTTCCTGCGTCTCGGGCGGTTGCTTGTCCAGTTCCTGTAGAAATCGGTCTACCTGTTCCTGCGTGAGGCGGCCGGGCAGCGAGTTCTGTAGTAACTCTAGATGCTTCTGTCGGTTCTCGTCTTCGCGGTCGTTGTTGTGTTTCAATCGTTGCTGGCGGTCTCGTTCCTCCGGATTCTGGGATTGCGCCGGCTGGCCTTGCTGAGGTTTCTCCACTTGCTGTTGCGGCTGGGTCGCCTCCGATCCAGCTTGCATCTTTGCCGCCTCTCCTTCTTCAAGTTGACCCTTGTCTTGTCCGGCCGTGTTTTCTTCGCCAGGTGGAGGATTCTGTTGCGTGTTGGTTGTCTGCGCATGATTCTGATCTGGTCCGTCTGCTGTCGATTGTTCTGGAGAGCCCCGCAGAGGACCATCTGCGGCCTGCTTCTCCCCTTGCTGCACTTTCTCCTCACCTTGCGCTTCCTGAGATGCCTTTCCATCTTCCTGCTCTTTCTTTAGCTCCGTGTCTACTAGATCAGGCTGCTGATTAGGTTGTCCCAGTTGTTGTTGTTGTTGTTGTTGTCGTTGCTCCTGCTTCTGTTGTTCTTGTATCTGTTGTTCTTGTATCTGTTGTTGTTCTTTAAGCTGATGTTGTAGTTGAATCTGATGTGTCGCCTGTTCAAGTATCTGTTCGTATTGTTGCTGCTGGTATTGGTGTTGCAAAAGACGTACTACTTGCTGTTGTAAGGTTGGTTGCTGTTGGTATACACTTTGCTGCTGCGGATGCTGCTGCTGCGGTTGGAGTATCTGTTGATTATTCTGATTATGTGATGTTCCTCGAAGATGATCTATAACTTGTTCCGTTAATTGTTCACTGGCGATTGGACGTTGCACTTGCTCTTGTGAAGCGTAAATCTGGAGGCCAGGGTAAAATTCGCGATGTATCGTGTGTGTTGCAGATTCCTGCGAGAGATCGACACCTCGTTGAGATTCAAAGGGAACATGTAGAGGTATTGTTATAGGTCTAAATTGCACTTGTGGTCTTTCCAAGGATGGCCCGCTTGGAGTACCAAGCACAGGACGAGGTAGATTTGGACGCGGAGGTGGGTTTTGATTATGCGCTATGGTCGGCTGACGTTGATTGTTCCACTGAGATCTGCCAAGTTCTCTTGATTCTTGACTGCCGACGTACAGCCTCTGACTTTCGAAACTTGGCGATGAGAACACCAATTCTTCTTGAGATGGATCATAACCGAATCCAGTTCCTGTAAGCAACAACAGATACAATTTAAACTCTAAATACTATACTCTCTACTAAACTCTAAATACTCTCTAAACTAAAGCATAAAACAACGATTTTAAAGCAAATATTTCCTAACAGTAATATAAGAAGATTAATTCCTTATGAAATCTTTACTTGTGTGGTTTACGACACATGTTTAAGAGAATAGAATGATTTGGCTTATTACACAGGCAATCGCATTCTTAGAAACACCTTCAAATTCTTCGTATATTGTTTCCTATATTCTTATGATGAAAGTATCGGTGATTTCTTTTTGAACTCAACCCTTTCTATGGTACACAATATAGAATCTCTTTGAGATATCAGTGTAGTGGAACTAGCTTCTTAAAGCGTTGACAATGAATTCGCAAACGGGACGTCAAATTGATATGCATGAGAGGGGGAAAACGCTAACTACTTACCGTTTCCGTGTCCATTTGGCACCGAATCCAAAATGCCGTCTAAAAGAACTGAAAATTATTTGCCACTATGTATCGTTTTTGTTATATATTACAAAGCGTGCTCTCGCATCAATGCTGCTAAGAAGCGTCCTTTAAGTCGTTGATAAATAAATGTTATAAAATATATATGTATTTTATCACATTTATTTAACGAGTTAAGGACGTCAGGACTTTAACTCAATGTCGTAATTAGAACTTAAATATCACACGAATACTTGCTACCAATATATTTTTCATTTAAACAAGTAGAAAATATTCATAAAACGATATCCATAAAATCGCAAACGACTATGCTATCTATCTATCAGATACAAGTCGTGTACAGACGTTATATTTTACATTGCGGGCACTCCCGGTTAAAATGGGATGGAAAGGAAACGATTTCTTAGATAAAAGAAAATAATTGAACAGAATCGAGGTTGCGCTCGTTACCATGTATTTTCGTTGTCAAACCACAGTGTTGACTGATATTTATAAGTATCTGTTTGCACATTTGATCATATTTACTATATCCTTCCCATTCAGGCACAGACTGTAGGTATCAAATGTCCATAAGTGATTTCCAACAAATGTCGATAGGTTTGTTCACGACGGAGAAACCCGTGAATCACGATCGGTTCTTCCCTGACTACTCATTAATGAAAACGCGTAACATATTCCCGCAAAAGACTCGATTGAATGCAAACCCTCATATGTACTGGGACAGAATCACGCATCCGGTAAGTATGAAAGCTTTTCCTTTTACTCTTTCACGCCACCCCACGAAACGGAAAATCCCGGGACATATTGAAGGGAAATCACGTAACAGCGCTTGATTCTACGAAGTTTGGCGTGACATTTTCTCTAGAAGACCGCACCACGTGCATCGCATCTTCAAGTTAACTGTGCCTTCCATCACAAGAGCACTGTAGCTAGAGCTAGCAGCCGGAGCGCGCTTGGAGAATGACATAAAAGCAAACTACTAGTACCACAACAGCACTTACATTCTATCATTATGTCTTACTTTTGTGTTTTTCAAAAATGCAGAGAGTCCAACGAAAATTCTGCGCGATCTGCGCCAATCTTTTCAGCGTCCCTTCTTCCATCCGTGGAAAAACTTGAAGGAAAAATTTGGAGTGGTGATTGAGACATTTTTTATTTGCATTAAGTTGAAGAAGAAATTACTCGAAAACTACGCTTTTTTCAGCAAATTGTACATAACATTGTTTAATGATCTGATTTTTACAACTAATTTTATGTGAAATACCTGGCTGAAAATCAATGAAATCTCTGATACAAAAGATGCAGGGGGAAACTCCATATCTTGGCGGAAGATACGGTCGATTTGTTTTGAAAGATAACCTCTAAACAATATTTTTTAAGAAACACATTCATTTTAAGAAGGTTAACTTTTTCAAAATTCGAGCTGGCGCAGCTTAATGACCTTATTCCACCTGTTAACCGTTTACTTTTTGACATTTCTCATAGACCAATGCCTAGACAAGGAAAGAAAACACAACCTGGCTCATCACTGACCAATGAAGAACTCGCTGTTGAAGACAAAATTGTTACAAATGATGATGATGAATGTTAAACATTCAGTTATTACTACGTTCTTGTTTTATTTGTAGTTACATATATAGACCAAAAGTTTGTACATAACAGGTCTCATGTTATACAATAAAATATTTTGAGCTTAAAGTACTTTTATTTTCAATGAATCTAGCATGGTTGCACTTACCTGGTTTTGGCTCAGAAAATTTTAAAGATTGAAAACTTGTGAATGGTTTTGAAAATAAATATTAGTTCAGTTTTTTTACTTTGTAAGTAAATAGTTATCTAATAGTACTCTGTAGTCTTATATCAATAACTACCCTAAATGTCTTTGCCAGGGAAAGCGTTCCTAATTTATTATTCACGTTTTAACTTTCAAAGGTTTCCCCCTCCCCATTTCATGAAATTGTCATTTACGTGGTATTTGTTCTGAGCGCCATAATTATAATATTTCGTAGCCGTTACAAATAATACGAGAAAGTAGGTGCTGTTGTAAAACCATTAATTTTTATCTTTTTACTTAGGGCGCGAACCCGACGGTAACTGTAGCTTGTTGGATGGAATTATCCTATGTCTTGGGGAAAATTCTAGCGGCCGGCAGCTCTGATCGGTAATTTTCTCTGGTATCTCCTACCAATACCCGACTAATGCTACAGCAGAACCATACCAAATAGGCCACAACCTGTGCGTGATCATTACATACTCATTATTGCTCCCTCCTCTCCCCTTTCACATTTACACAGAGATTCACGCACTACACTACCACAATTGTAGGGAGACAGTCGAAAGCTAAGAGATTATCCCGGCTGGTGCCCCACAGGTGGAGATTCCTGGACGGAAAACTCTCAAGTCTACTGTCGGTCGGCGCCGAATCGCACATTCTAGCCGGGCAGGAACACCACCGCCACCCGGGATATAGCATCCGTGACTCATGACCATAAAATTGGACGCCCCAGGAAGCATTAAATAATCAATCTATGGGGATCGTAAATGAGACCCCCAGAAATGGATTAAGGTAATTTTATCTCTGCTGGGCACAAATTAATACTTTTCCAGTAGGGGCATCCAATTCTCTAGCGGAAAGATGGACGCCCTCACCGCCCTCCCCCCGTCAATTTGCACTTTGACGTCACGCATGGAGCTGACTGCGCGCTCGTCTGTTGGCGAAATCGACTTCAGGAGAGCCGGAGTTTTCCGACATTAGAGGTGAAACTTCTTTAGCAGTAGAGTACGTTTGCTCGGGCGTTGCGAAAAACGAAACGCATCTTATCTCTGAAACTACTTGTCAGACGGTGGAAAACTCCACGATGGGGTATGAATCGTGTAGCCGCAAGCGCGCTAGCTTTCCATCTTTGGATTCCGGGCTTCACATCCCGGTCTCTCCGTGTGGAATTTGTGTGGTTTATAAGGGCCATCGCATTTTTACTCTTGATGTGACTTACTGACCAATCAACCAATTCTGTATTTGCTTTGGTATCGAGGCTAATTTCACTAGATTTACACTTTGTTCAACCACACTTAAAATATTCGCAATTTTTAAGAGACTTCTGTCAATCTGTCAATTTTGTCTCTTGTTTTCTTCCAATTATTGTTCGGTACATTTTAAACAAAATATCACGTAAAGGGTATGAAATAATTAAGGTAAACATTCGCTCAATCGAAGTACAAATCATATAGACATTGTGCGAGAGTAGCAGGGATACGACACATATTCGTACGTACTACCGTCTTATAGAGTGCCTGGCAAGAAACCAATTGGAATATCTTTCTTTAAACGATTCTACTCTTCTCTCTTGCGCCGGTTGCTCGAACTGCGATGCTCTTTGCCATCCATGCAGTATTCTACAGAGCTCTGATCTACGCAATTTTTACCCACATAAGTCAACGTATTATCTTAAATAGTCGTCGTTATATTGTTACGTTGTAGCCGTTCCAAGGAGATCCGACGACGGGTGTGTCATTGTGGCTTCTGTATTGCGTTAATTGTGCCGCCAGTTCAAATGATAAGTACCTCCCGAAATTCAATCGATAAATAACTAAATTCCGGTTTTTACGTAATAGTAAACTGCAAACCAAAATTTAAGCATCGGTTTTTAATTCAAGGAGCCGCGACATCAGCCAGATTGATAGACGAATATCAATTTTGGAGAAAATCGGCCGAACAGTTTAGCCGCTAGCGTTCTTCACAGACGGACTAACAGGTGGACAGACAACAGACGGACAGACAAACATATACGGACAGACAGACGTATACGGACAGACAGACGTATACGGACAGACAGACGTATACGTACAGACAGACAGACGTATACGGACGGACAGACAGACAGACGTATACGGACGGACAGACAGACAGACGTATACGGACGGACAGACAGACAGACGTATACGGACGGACAGACAGACAGACGTATACGGACGGACAGCAGACAGACAGACGTATACGGACGGACAGCAGACAGACAGACGTATACGGACGGACAGCAGACAGACAGACGTATACGGACGGACAGCAGACAGACAGACGTATACGGACGGACAGCAGACAGACAGACGTATACGGACGGACAGCAGACAGACAGACGTATACGGACGGACAGCAGACAGACAGACGTATACGGACGGACAGCAGACAGACAGACGTATACGGACGGACAGCAGACAGACAGACGTATACGGACGGACAGCAGACAGACAGACGTATACGGACGGACAGCAGACAGACAGACGTATACGGACGGACAGCAGACAGACAGACGTATACGGACGGACAGACAGACAGACGTAAACGGACGGACAGACAGACAGACGTATACGGACGGACAGACAGACAGACGTATTTATTTTTATTTATTTACGTCAAAAAACAGTTAAAAACTGCGTATGACGAGCTATGGGGAGAAGTGAATTTTGTGCACGTTTTCATAATTCTGTGGTCTCTATCCTAAACCATATTTTAGTCGAATTTTGAATACAGAAAAGAGAGGTTTTTTTCGAGTTTTGTTGACAAAATATTCGCTCCTATATAATAAAATATATTTTCAAAGGTAAATTAGTTATAAATTCCTGCCCTGAACCCTCATGTTCTTCATGAAAGAATAATACTTTTTGCCGCGATAATATGAAAAACGATAATTTGAATAACTATATTTCCCACTGAAATTCAGAAGACGTGCACAAAAAATGAAGTTACATTTATGTCCAGAAGCAAAACAAGGGACCATCTCAGCATTTGCTCAAGGATCAGGGAAACTGGACGAAAAACCTGATCGAGATGGGGGCCATCAACCCAGAAACTGTGGTACAATTCTTGTTACAGGTTCTTTAGAATTGTACAGTCCAAATGATAAATAATTACATTAACTATCATTGTTAAAATTAATTCTACTTTCCTTTTTGATGCTCGGTATAGTCTCGAATTGTATAGAAACAGTTATGCAGCAGAAAAGATTTTACTTGGGACTTAAACTTTTCTATGGAATTTAATCGTTTAATGTCTTCTGGCAAAGTGTTGTAGAGTAATGTACATGAATTGTATGTGAATTTTTTGTAGTGAGCTGTTGACACTGCCACTTGGTGAATATGATTACTACGTCGTGTGTTATACTTATAGACATCGGCGTTTGCTGAAAATATATTCCCGCCCTTAAGTAAGTCATTTTTGACAAAAACTACTGATTCGTAAATCAGGAGACAAGGTAATGGTAAAATTCCTAGATTAATAAAGAGAGACTTACAAGAATCACGTGGGTTGGATTTGCTTATTATTCGTACAATTCTTTTTTGTAATCTGAAAGTCTGTGAGCTATAAGATGTGTTTCCCCAAAATATTATGCCATATCTCAGGCGGGAGTGAACATTGGCAAAATATACACAACGAGCTGTATGAAGGTTGACGGAATTTGAAAGAATTCTGAACGCGTAGCATAATGAGCTTAATTTTGTGTTCAATTCATTTAAGTGGGCATTCCATTTGAGGTTTGACTGAATTGATAGACCTAAAAATTTAGGGGAACGGACGTATACGTATAGGGACGGACAGACAGACAGACGTATAGGGACGGACAGACAGACAGACATATACGGACGGACAGACAGACAGACGTATACGGACGGACAGACAGACAGACGTATACGGACGGACAGACAGACAGACAGACGTATACGGACGGACAGACAGACGTATACGGACGGACAGACAGACAGACAGACGTATACGGACAGACAGACAGACGTATACGGACAGACAGACAGACGTATACGGACAGACAGACAGACGTATACGGACAGACAGACGGACGTTTTGCCGTCATTCGGTTTTTCTGTACCAAAGACCATAAAACATAGATTCGGGCTACTCTACGTGATAAAAGATTTTTTCTAAATTTAACAACAGGGTTTATCCACTTTTTCGCTACCAGTGTCCTGTAATAAGAGTTTTTGTGCCAAAAATTCGTTTTTTCGCCCAGCATTTCATAACTTTCTCTCTACTCCGTAGAGAGAAAGTAAAAACGACCAACAGTCGTATGTGGAAAACGTAAAACACTAGCTGCTAAGCTGCCTTCTTTCCTAATGAAGTATTCAACCCGATGAGTTGCAACACGGTAGTTGCAACTCATGCAAACACTTAATGCAGCGCACAGTTTTATCTCAATGGCCCCGAACTCATAGTTACTGGCCATCCACCAAAGACTCAGCGATGCGTTGATTAATTACTAAGCTGCGGATTTTTGCCTATTTCCTTCAATTGAAAACGTAATCTTTTAGGTTACTTATTCATTTTGAGGCATTAGGAGCAATGTAGGAGGATTGTATAGTGCCTTAAAATGCCCATTTCACTAATAAATACCTATTTTGTGTTTAAATGCCTAACTATTGCCTATTTTCGTATTTATTGATCAAAAAGCAATTATCCTTAATTATAAATTTTAAAAATTGTGTTTTTTTCGTTTTTATCCTGCAGAGTACCGAGAAATCGAACAACTATCAATAAATCTATGTTCCGTTTTTCTGTCACAACAGTGCGGGTATTTTGTATTATGAAACACGTTCAAAGTCATTAGTGGTAGTCAAGTTATTTTACTTCAAAATTTTAAACAATTTTTTTACTAAAAAACCGCTCCAATTTTTTTCGTACAATTTTCTCCTTGTATGTGGGACAATATAAAAATTGGCACCGGTTTCAGTTTTTGCTAACACACTGTATCTTCGAAAATTGCAAAAAGTTAACATTACAAAAGTGCAATACTGAATGGAGATATTTTTGTCTTAAATGAAATCTGTTTTAAAAACTCAGATCTTTAAAAAAAGGTCATGTATAACTGTTTTAAAAAATTGAGTGATTTTTGCGGAATTTCTGCCTGAAATTAATGAAAGTTATAAAAATAATCTAAAAAACCACTACAAAGATTTTCTTCAATTTTTTCTCAAGGATAGAGCAAAGGAGGCTTAAAAGAATGGCCTAGGCCTCATTTCTGTTGAACTCTTTGAATTTTTGAAAATTGGTAATATTTTTTCGGTATAATGCGAGAAAGTATGTGATGTAACACCACTAGTTACAATTTGCGTTATGCGTGGCAATTAAAACAAATCATGCAATATTTACAATTATGTTTAAATTAAATGTGAGAAAAAATATCTGCCTGTAAAGCATTAGAGTATCAGCTTGCATTTAATGAAAAAAAAGATAGTTACTGCGATTCAGCCTGTTTTGTCCGAATTACCCGCCAATGTAAGAAAAGATTTCAACGAGAATTTGTCAGAACAATGAAGAAAGGAAACATTCCATGAAGGTAACTACATTACGTGTACTTCAGAAACTTTCTACCCAAGTATATAAATAAGGATACGAAAAATGTATTTTCTATATTTAATAGATTTTTAAATGCCTATTTTACAGTTTTAAATGCCTATTTTACAGTTTTAAATACCCATTTTACGGGTTTAATTGCCTATTTATACAGTTTTTCGTGCCTATAAATCCACAGCTTATTAATTACATTCGTGCGTTAATTCAGTGTTAATTAATTAAAACATTAATTAAGCGGCTTGAATTTGAGCCAAAATGAATAAAATGCCGAAGTAATCATTGCCGTGAATTTGCGAGTGAAGGATAACATCGCGACCCCAATCTGTGGGTCAACATGTGTCATAATACACTTTCAAGTTTCAGTTGTTATCCTGTAACCTTTGACAAGGAAAGCAATCTCAACACACCTGCGGAAGCTTGAGCCCGTCATAAGTTATAAATGTTTTCGTTGTGTGTTTTTATTATAATGTCCAATGCATTGTATGAAATTATATCACTCTCATAGAATTGACTAGTAGCGTAAATAAAAATAAAGTTGTTCCAAAAGAATATTTAGATAATAATAATAATAATAATAATAATAATAATAATAATAATAATAATAATAATTTGTTTGAATCTATTGAAAGCAAAATCACGAAACCAAGTAGTTTTCAGTCAAACGATGCACTAATATGCCAACCAATTAAACTCTCCTTTTGGTTTTGCAGTGATCGGAGAGCGAAAAAATGTATACATCCTACATAACTACATATCTGCAACGTGACTTGCATCCGATGCATGTGCTCAGCCAACCGACAGAGGGATACATGAATGCAATATGCTATATTTCCCTAAATTCATTGAAAAAGTATTGACTACTGATTAACCTTGAACGCTACGTACATAAAATTAATGGCAACGGGCGGAAAATTTGTTCCGCTTTTGCCACGGTTTCATCAAACCTTGATCGATCCTAATACAGGAAACGCTCCTCTCAAAATTACGTTCGGCCTCCTGTTCGCTTTACACGCCCGGTCCCCGGGGCGAATGACCAACAGGTGGACACACAAAGCAGCACAAACAATTAACGCTGGAACAACAGCACACCGATAACACACGTGGTGCCCAGACAAAATAGTACAGCACATGTCCGCGGGCCTGTGCTGCGTTGAGAGTGAAAGCTTAGGGGAGTAGACAGCACTAACATTTACTCTTTTCATTTGCTCACGTACAGCGCCCCCATGCGTTAGAAACCCTCAACTATCATTGATAGTCATTGTGACTTCGTTTTTAGTGCTATTTTCTGGAGACACGCAATAAAACATCGATCCTGCTTCATTTTTGTATTAAACTAATTCATTGCATTTTACAATATTGATATTTTGCCCAAAAAATTGTATAAATATTATCTTTTAATAAATTTCTCTGAATTCTACATTGATAAGGAACTTGGGTTTGATTATAAGTGGTCTACCCCAAATTGCAGTTTTGAACAATAAAGACTATTATTATTATTATTATTATTATTATTATTATTATTATTATTATGATTATTATTATTATTATTATTATTATTATTATTTAAAAGTTTGTACACTGTAATTTTTATTTCAAAAATTGTTTTGATTACTTCACTCTGCAATATTAGAAAACATTCTCAGATATCCCGCCTTTTTCATTCGTTCATAAGACTACAACATCCCCTTCTTCGAAACTTAATACTCGTATAATATGCATCAAGGTAGGGATGAATTCTAGAATTGAATATTAAGAGAATGTGGTTTTAAGTTCAGTGAAATACAACACTTAATATACATAGAGCAAAATAAGGATATTTGACTGAATATTCATATTTTCATTATTTTAGTTATTCTGTATAATTTACATCCTTAATTATGACGTTATCATATACCATATTATCTTTCAAATTACGAGAACATGAGTTGTGGATTTTATATTCACTGTTTTAAATCATTACTTATTCAAAGGCAAAAAATAGTTCCAGAATATTTCACTGTTTCCCAACTTGTCTCCTGTATTAGGAATACGACACATAATATATATTACATTTGCCGGTGTGAAATGAAAACTATACTGCATTATAATTTAAGACTTCTATTTAATATTTTCACTTTATAGCCAATATAAACACACAGTTGTAGTTTTTCCAAGAAATTCCAAATTTTTGTAGAGACATTATTTTCATTCTTCTCAGCAAAAATATCTTCCTAATGTATGCATTTTAATGAATACTTAAACTGTCACTCTGTTCGCAACGTGCAGGTTCAATTTCTTGAATTCCTGAAGCCAGTGTTCGATAGCAAGAATGTTGGTCCAAAGACTTTTCATACTGCTATTCATCAGCGATTTCCAATGCAACGTTGTACATCCCTACCCTACCTCGACCAAGTATTCCTACTCCGATTAATCAATTTCAATACTTGCAAGTATATACGAAGAAATTAAGTGGCATTATTTTAACAAATGGAGGTAACGAAATGATTGAACCCACTGATTTAAAAATCATACTAAATTGTCGCCACAGTAGAGGATTTTCGTTTATTTTTAATTATTGTCTACAATAGAAAAGAAAAAAGTCTACAAAGAAAAGTCCATTTCTAAATCATGATTTCTAAATCATAACATTAAAAACAAAAATCATATGTGATTTATCAACAATTTATATTGTGTATAAAATTAAGTTACACGTATAATGACCAACGAAGCGACTACTTTTTATGGTTGTTCCTGCACAAAATAATACCCTAATGCAAAGAAAGTAAGGCTGCCAACGCCATCTCACCGTACATTTTCTAGTCTGAGAAAATTACTTGGAGCAAGTTAGCTAATAGATCCCAGTTTCCTCTATTCTTCAAGGTAACGTACCACCGAAGATCATCAACTGTGAACCTATCGTTCTGCTCTGTGTTTTATAGCGCAACAAAAAAAAAACAAAGTGAGAAAGCCTTTCGAATCATGTTCATTATACTTAAGGAAAGTATAAAATGCGCTACTTCATGTTTGGCAAATAAAATCAAGAATAAATTTCAGTAATACGAATTAATCCAAAAGTTGCACTGCAATTATTTCCGTTAAATTGTGTGACAAATTTGTTGCACAATGTTTTGGTTTAATGGTTTTGTTGCAACAAATTTTTCCCAGTTGTAACAAATGTTGTAACAAATTTGTTGCACAATTGTTTGGTTTTGGTTTGGTTTGGCATTTGAGGATATGAGACCACAGAGTTAAAACTACGTGCGCTGTAAATGACAGTTAAAGATTTTTATTCCAGAAAATGTGCGTTAGGCCCTTAGATGGCAGAAATGGACGACTTCACGCATCTGCTTCAGAGTTCAGAATTCTACGTAACATGGAACGTTAGCTACGTCTTATGTTATCCTACTACTATGTTTACATTTTTTCGATCAAAAGAAATTAAGTCATGTGGTCATGGTAAAAACATTTTTAAAAAATAGATAACTTCCATTCTCTTTGAAGAGGGCAGGGCATCGGGTATGTTCTGTTGGTAAATATTTATAGAGGTAATGTTTAATGACGATACTTTTCGTATAATTCAAACCAGGAGGATTTTTCACCATCTTTTCCTGTCATAGGTTGTATTGATTCTGTCTTGTCTAAATACTGTTTTTGCCGCTTCAATTACAGTTCGATACACATGAAAAGAATTTGTGATTGCATACTTACAAATAATCACTTGAAGTGATTGTATCAAATAACGGTTAGTGATTGCATCACTGTGGCGACAATTTAGTATGATTTCTAAATAAATAAATTCAGGATGAGTCATTTAAGGTGATAAAATGTTTATCACCATATTCTCCTGTGTTAGATGAATAAATGTTTTCTATAGCATTTTGCAGAGAATAGCTTCGTTTCTGTACTCTAGTTTATTGACGATTTCTCTTCCGTAACGTCGAGAATATTGTGTATTTTGTGAGTGCAAGCTCTCGGGATAAAAATATATTTTTTCTGTTGCAAACGAAGCAAAACGCAAATTTGTGAAATGACGGAATTGAGTTTCAAATTACGACAGTCATGTATTGCGCACGACCCTGCGATAGTACCCAATTGAGACCGTCAGAAACTTAGGTCGTCAGAATTTCAATGCACTCGATGTTTACAAATGGCCCAAATGACCTATCGAGTTTATAACAGCGCTTCCAGTCTTTAAAATGCGCGCAAGTTGTGGTGATATACCTTCTGCAACAAAATCGAAAAATGATATAGAACTCAGGAATCGATGGTTCTGTGACCAAAGTGGTAAAGGAATTATTTATAGCTAACAGCTGTTTTGTTTGTTTGTTTGTTTGTTGTTTTCTTTTGCCACCTGAAATGAACGATTCATTACGCGAATTATTACAATAATTTTAGTTATAGTACCTAATAGTAATAAATTTTAGTAATTTCGTTTAAGAATTATGCTTATTGGTTTGGCTTCCTATGAGATAATTCTGAGTAAAATTCATAAACCTTCGAATCTGAATGAAATTACACCAAGAAAAGCGAGATACCTACTATCGAAATTAATTAATTTACAACGTCATCAATATACGGCGCTCTTCATAAAACCGCATGACTACTGGTGCAAATACTAATAACGCATCTGCACGATGCAAAATAGGAAGTGAACATTGCATGTCACTTGATAACGTAGAAAACGGTATACTGTAATATTTTTCTATTACAATATTCTCTTCATTCCCGTTCCAAATATATTTTTGTAAAATATTTAGTTTCTTGGTTTCCCCTTCCAAAGAAATAATTCGAAGACAATAGTTTTAACATCACATTTTTTATTTAGAAAAGGAAAGCGAGACAATTGTCAACGATCACGATGAGAATTGAGATATCAATACACGTGTTGGTCAGCACGAAACCCGTGAGTCACGCTCGATAATTCCCAGCCCATTTATCAATGAAAACACGTAATCGAAACCTTAACAATAGCACGTTACACTTGTATCCTATTCATTTTCTTACCTGAGCAGCAGTGCAAGTGAACTACAGCGAGCAACAGGGCGCACCGTCGAAGGGGGTGGGCCATTGGTGCGTGTAGATTCGCCATCTCACCCGCACTTTCACAGGGATTCTATGCATGCGCCTGAAAAGACGGAGAACACAGCTGACAATAATTCATGTGAAGCGAGCATGTGAATTCCATTTTTTGTCATAGGAAAGTTTCAAAACATGACGAGGCATTGTGAGATCGAATTTGAACTCAAAATTACTCTGTAGAATGTTTTGGTGTTGGTGGGAAATATTTTTTTGTACACTCGACATATTTTTGTGTTGTTAACTCCTAGAGAAGAGATACAACATTAAGAAGAGCTATTATACGCTACCAACTATACGCTGTTTCTTCTATGCACGTTGAAAGAAACTACAAAAATGCAATATTCAGTATGAGATTTTAAATGGAAAATTATTCAATGCAAATGATTTTTTTATTAAATTGTCAGGCGTTATTGTGGTTGATTTATCAACATTGTAACAAACATTATTCCTCTCCTTTCTGCAACAGATATAAAAGCATGGATCTAGATTGGGCATTCATTTTTCTAATTTGACACATTTGAATGGCTTATTATAATGTCCATAAAAAGGAACATTTTTAGCATTCTAAAATAAAGACGATTCAAGTCCTCGAAGCATAGCTGTGGACTTAAGTGTAAGAAAGTTTCCAAGACAACCGTAGTGTCTAACATGTATCTAATATCTAAGTTCAATATCAAAAGTTAGTACCTACATCACTGAATTAGATACTTTAAAATACAAATGTCAGAAATTATATAAGTCAATATTTGATTATTCCATGGATGCCTAATCTTTGGTCTTGAATCTATTGTCATTCAGTGGGTTTGTTTTCAAATTTTGATTTGTAATGATGGTTGAGATTTTCTTAGTGATTGTTCAGCCTTGAGATAGAAATTTGCCCACATAAAAAGACTCATAAGAAGACACGATCGCATGCAGTGTGAAAGAAATGTGTGAAATAGCCTGCATGTAATCAAATAAATCTCCTAACGCTATCAACATAATAAAGAAGAAAAATAAAATAATCTCTGACCTTTGTAGTGGGAGAGGAAATGGTTGTGGTTGTGGTAGTAGTGGTCGTGGTAGAGATGGTGGTAGTGGTGGTAGTAGTGGTGGTGGTGGTGGTGGTGGTGGTGGTGGTGGTGGTGGTGGTGGTGGAAGTTCCTCATAATAAAAAACGAATATAGAAAACTTGAAGTGAATATACCTAGTACAATATTCCTGAGGAATGTGCTGAGTATTAGGACGACATTTTGGAGTGGCTAAAGGAGCAGAAGCTAATACTGATTAAACATATGGCAACATTATTCTTCTAAAAGTGAAAACTCTTTAACTTGTGTTGTTTTTATATACCAACTTATTATTATAACTGATATTCATGTAAAAATACTGTTAAGTATACACGTTCGTCATATGTCAGCTTTGATTCTATTGTAAAAAGAAACTGAGTCAGTTAATTTCAACATTTATTTTCTTTGGAAAAATTTAAAATTACAAAGTTAAACTTGACGAAAAGAGTGATATAATTTAGTTACTTTACCACAAAAAATATAAAAGTGCTGTATTCAAAAGTTTTAATCCGTTCTTTTAAACGAAACGATATAGCAGTTGAATATTTTCACAAATTCAGAGAAATTTTGCTCAATTAATATTCTATAGAGTTCTCATAGGATAAGAGATCATCTCTAAGAAATTTAGAATATATCTTGACTATATCTTGAAATCTTCCCTCCTGACTAATGTTGACATTGCGAAGAGATATTTTGTCGATTACCTTCAGCAATTTTACTTAAGTAAACAAAATTACGCCAACCTCGATGACCGAGGTGGCTAAGAGCGTGTACCGACTTAGCGCTTTGGTCCGAAGGATCGCAGGTTCGAGTCCCGCCTTGGGCGTGGTTGTTTGTCCCATCACTCATGTATGCGTTGTAGCGGAGGGCCTGGCTTTCTGCTTGCCCCAGATCAGAGGAGCCCGCAAGTGTGTTGGTGTCTAGTGTGTGGTCGAATATGTGTCCCATCGGGACGTAAAAGATAATCGGCTGTCGACTGGATAAAAACCTTTGGAAAAAAATAACAGAATTACAAAGATTACGTACAATATACTGAAGAAATCTTCTTTCATGGAATATAAAAAGTTTAATTTACCGGAGGGCTTATTTAAATACTTTGTATGACATTACACTTCGATTGCTGCTGTTTTCGAGATTTCCGAACAACCTTCAATCAGGCCGGACTTTACGTATCGTAACAGGTTTTTTGACAAGAAGTTTCCAGGAATTACAGTTCTGGTAATTGTTGCTTGTAAAAATCAATATGCAATCTGATTATCAGCTTAAAATTGTATGCAAAACAGCATATTCACGAACATCTGTTTTACATGTCATGCTTGGAATTTTGGTTACAGAAACGAGGAAGAAGTATTGTCGGGTGCTGAGGGCGTGGCAAGATAATGAAATAACCAAGTCGTAAAACGCTTGAAGGATTTACATACAAAAAGATAATCAGATGCTTCAACTTTCACTTATTTACGAGCAACAATTGAATCGCGTCACTCTAAGCACATAGGAAGCTAAATCACGAAGCTTACAGCTGTCTTGTCACCAAGGATTAGTTTCCAGACTGATTCCTGCTCATGATAAGAAATGCCTTTTTGACAGGTTGTTACTCAATGATCGCCTCTTTAAAACTCTGAGTGCACTGCTTGTCAGAACAAGAGAATGCAATTTTATAATCTGTGTCATATGTTGAGTGTGGATGTACGTATTTTCAAACATTTTACATGATATCAATGTCGTTTCACACTTTCAAGACATGTTAATATCAAATCATTCAATTTTTAAAGTGAAATAAATTCATTCAAATAAGAGCATTCAATTTTTATTTACCTCCTTCAAAATGAAATCAGTATTTCTGAAATGCAACAATGGCAAGTGAGAATACCTTTCTGCTGTTTTAAATTCTTCAAACAGCAACTACAAAACCCAATATTTCCACATTTGTGGAATCTTCACAAGATACTTGTGTTTAAGAATATGTATTCTCAAAAAAGTTTCACTATCACTGTGAAAGGTCCTGGTCAAGACTGTACTTGGTCAAGACGAAAATGAATTCTTAATGTACTTCCGAAAAGTCTCTTACAAACAAAAGAACTTACCGAAACGTCGGACAATCTTAAGACGAGTGGTTTGAAAATGCGTTCTCCCGATAACCATTATGTTTTAAAATATTATGCCTAGCCTTTACACATAGTACATCTCAACTAACAGATGTAGCATTATTTGGGACCTAATTATTGTTTCCAGTTCTTGTTATTGTTTGTGATGCACATCTGCTCTCTGAGAAATATTTGTTTATTCTTAAAATAAAACAAACGCTAGGGCAATAACATTAAAAAACTATATTGAATATACAAGATATCACAAATATAAAAGAACACAAATTAATTTTAGAGAAATGTAACTAATATTTTAACACATCATTTCCTTTCCCATTTTACGGAGTGTGGTGGTAATATTTGAATTTCAAAAAAAGAAAATTTTTGATTTGGGAATTGTGAAACAATCGAAGATTTATTTCGCCGTAATTTTAAATCCATGATGACCGCAGAAATTATTACTCAGGTAAGATCACCGAATTTTCCTTTTTTACTGTAAACTATGAATTCAACATTGCATTTCTAAACACTCTGAGGAAGATTTGTTGCAAAGGGAGAAATAATTAATTCGGTCTCAGTCACAGAATTAATGTATTAAATTTTGATCATGGTTTTGGATGCAGTTTGTATTCATTTAACCACTACATTAAACAGTAAATACAAACTATAAGCAATAATAATAATAATTATAAACCATTACAGCGTTAGATATGAAATGACAACGAAATGAAATAGTGAATGTAAAATTACCACGTTATTAGAAACTTCAACTTTGTAAAATTAAATTTAGAGAAGTTCTTTTTTTAATATTTCCGAAAAATTTCTTCTTAAAGTGGTTAGAAAAAATCGTCATTGTTTCTCTGAAGAGTTTAATGTGAGAGTAAAAAAACGTTCCAGATCAATTTTTCGATCATACATCAGGTATCACCTTCTAAACACACTGTTTTGAGACTTTAGCTTAGTGTTGCATATTGTATTATAATTTTTCTTCATAAATAATATAAATCCACATAATTTAATTCTTGAAAGTATTATTTGCATTTTAGCAGATCATCTCAAGTTATGTTTAAGGCTTTAGAAAAATACATACACAGGAAAGGTACCAAATATGAAACGCCGGCCTAAGTTGGACTGCGCACTTATTTTTATGTATAAGAACATTTGGATCATATAAGTTGGCTCCAATACTTGTGGTGTTTAATCGGATTGTTAGTTAACTTTCAGTGAATACCAGTCACTTTTAATGAGCAGGACAGCGTCTTACTAATTGTATGCTGTATATTGTAAGCCATTGTAAAAGCGAGTAAGTTATTACAACTTTCATGCTACACATTACACACATACTTCATTTTCTTTCGATTAAGCATATTAAGACTAATGTTGCTTTTGAAATAGTTATCCAGCGTTATTTGTTTTTTATATTTGGACGAGTTGGCGAAATTGAACCACAGAAGGCTGCCTTGACTGGGCCGGTTCACTTTAGGAGTCTGGAAAGCATTATTTTATACTTTTCATTCACATCAACAGAAAGCAATAGAACGAAAAGTATGTAAATAGGACATGTTATTGTGCGCTATCTTATGCTCTGGCAATTGGAATGCAACAAGCAAACCAAGATTCTACAACACTGGGCAAACTTGCAAATAAAAATCCTCTTCAGATAATTATGTCAATAAATACAAGAAACAATAGAACTAAAATGTTTAATAAAACACGTTTTCTTAAATATATTGGAAGAAGTGGAAAGGACAGTTTTTTAAACGAATAGCCCATCCAAATAGCTACTAGGACAATCGAAAAGGCAAGGCAACAAATTGAGAAAAAAATAGTTTCTTTCACAAAAACCGAAAGAATATCACGATGATGTTGATTTGGTTGTACACGACGTGGAGAAAAAGATAGAAGTCTCTGGATTGTTGATTTCTCGGTGTGTTGTTACGAACAAATGTAACAAATGTTCCGAACAAACTTGTTACGAGTTTCTCAACTTTCCTTTCTTCTGTTACCTAGTTAGAGTTTAGAACACGTGGTAGCAGAGTATACGGCAACTCCGCCCCCCTCCATACCCAAATGTCAACTACATTCTAATTTTATTCGTAATATAGAATGGGATGAGAGAAAATCATTAAACAAAATGTGGAGTGCCGTTAATATATTTCCAAGAAAAGTACGAAATTTCTTTCCACGAAATCAATAGTACGATCTTTTCATAGTCTCGATACAAATTAATCTTACTTTTAATAAACATTCCTTTTTTTCATTTTTTATTACCACTCGTGCATTTCTTTTGAGGTCCAACTTCGGAGACTGAGTCCTAATTAGGCAACCGATATCCCAATTTGGACTGATTGCACACTTTGTTTGTTATTGTTTTTTTGCATTCCTCTTTTTGCGAACAATGTAATTGAAATATTATATTTCATTACAAAAGTACATAGATTGCAGATTGTTTTGGTAGATATTTTAATCAAATATTGAATTTTCCGTACTGCGCACAGCCGTTGCCATCAGCGCTACATAAGACGGCATATACGTAAAAGATTAACAAAATAGTGTCAGCATTGCCGTTGCTTCAGCATTGTCGCCGATCGGGCGGTCCCAGGTTTGAGTCCCAACGGACGCGGATATTCGATACAGCTACACAGATCGAACATTATCTTTGCTTGTTCATTCCAATCCTAGAGCCCTATTCAATCCTACAGTTTGAAGGACGATTCCAGCGGCCAACTGATCTCCTTGGTTGTTTTCCGTGTTCTTCCATCAATACCAGGCCAATGCTGGAGCAGCACCTTAACAAACTGGCGGCTGTGCGGTATCTTTCCTTCCTCCTCTCCCATTACACATACAAACACAAACATAATCTTCTCCCCCATACGTCATATACAGTTTTCACTGTTTTTTTTAACCAAATAAATCGAATCAAATAAATCAAAACACATGCACTGCACTGCCAAACATCGGGAGATCAGTTGGGAGCTTGGAGCTTATCTCGGCTAGGGCGATGCCCCCTCGGAGATACTTGGAGGGTGGAAAACACCGCAAGCTGACCGGTAGGTTGGCAACGTACTCGCCGAGAGGGAATACCGTCACCTCCCGAGATACAACATGCACTACACTTACGGAACTAATTATCATTGAATTTCACGATCTCGAAAACACTAAATCGTTAATTAATCAATCAACAAAACAAATCAACGTACGCAAATTTTCGTTCCCAATTTCCGCCGCTTACTTTTCCAGCTCCGTCCTCTGTGCACCGCGCCGCGAGCGCTCTCCCGATCCGCGCGTCACGAGCCCGGTTTCACTTTCCACGGAATCGCACGCGCGCACGCCTCTCCTACGCAGGCGTTCGTCCCACTGCCACCCACCCACCACCTCGCGTCTCCCTGCCGCACCGCACGCACCGCGCGAAGAATGGAGCCCGCCTCCTCCTACTTTCTGGCCGGTAGGGAGCTTTCGCACCCTTAACCACGACTCTCAATCTGTGTTGCTCAACAAGCGGAAGACGTTCGCGGTCCTTGGAAGTAATATCCGGAGAGGCTTGATGAGGAGATATTGTTAGAGTGCGAGCATTTTCTCCACGTCACTTTTGTACGCCTACGTTCTGTAGGGAAACCGGAAGAATGTTTGTATCACAGGACCCACGTGAAGATGCCTTGGACAAAATTGCTAACGTAAAAATTATTGTTTTGATAATAGTGGTATTATACACTCACGGGTTCTCATGAATTCATTAAAAAATTACTTAAAGGCATTGAAGTATTTTCTAGAATTTACAAAACTCCCGTTGCTTTTAGAGGACGCGGTTTTATTTCATTCAAAGTCGGTCAATCAGTATCAAATTTCATTCAGGGATGATCTGCGTTCCTTAGTATAACTGATCTTTAACGGGTTCAAAACAATAAAAATGCACTGTTTAGTAAACGATATTGTAGAAATATGTTCTTTCTGGTAATAAAATAAATAAAACTCATTGTATTTGAAAACTAAACTTTCTGAATAATTTTATTATTCACATTTGTGAATGCAGGGATTTGTGCAATACAGTTCCGTAGAATCAGTTTCCAGTAAACTCCCATTGTTCTTATTTCACATGCTCACACAATTTTACTCGTAGCTGCTTGCTCTCTGACGTTTGTGAGATTTTATAGATCACACTAAAGAATGTTCGGAAGAAATCAGTAATATGCACTTTTATTTACGAAATATGTTTTGAAATAATGTCAAATTTCCACTGTCTTGAAATATTTGTTTCTTTTGAATTCTTTTTTAATATTGCACAAATGAACGACACTTCGAAGAATCTTTAAAAACTTTAAAAAACCGCAGGTACTTCTTAAGAAACTGTTCACAGAAAACATCCGTGGAAAACGCTTTTGAAAATATTATGGAACACAAGTAGCTTCAGGCATCGTATTCTGAGAAATAAAATCCTCGACAAGGTAAAAATGTCTCTTAAAATTCCGCTTCAAGAACTCAAAGGACCGTGTTTATATCTTTAAGAAACATCTCAAGTACCCAAGTATCAGAACACGTGCGAAATTTCAAATATCTCAAAACACTACGATTCTAATGTCATCATTCTAATCATGTGCATGTCGCGAGTGCACGGGCCACAATTTCAAAAACAATTCAAAACTCTCCAATAGCACCTTTTACATGTATCAAAAGACCAGGGATTTTGCAGCGTACTATTTACAAAACATTCCCTTGTCCTCGATAATTAGTGAATTACTTTTTAAATCCTATTCGAGACCTTCACGAATTTCTTTTCTCTATCGACAACGTTTTGCCAAATATTACGAATATTTGCAAAATTTCACAAAACACACTACGAAAATATTCTCGAGGGATAAACGAGTCCGCGGGACACATGGAAAAAACATTTAGTGGATCACCTGACAAGAATCGCTTCAATTATCTCCTATTTCAATGAACCTTCTAAACATTCTGAGGAGCACACAAGTCATGTCAGTTAAACAGCATGACTGCGAATCACAAACCATCGCAAACACATGCCATCGCCGCCGCCGCGGTCATGAACGTACAGGCAGGTCGAAGGAGCCTGGTGGACCTCGGGCTCCGTGAACCCCAGGTGTGCACCCGCACCGCACCGGCTAGGGACTGACGAAGCTCGCGGCCGGTGCTTACGAGTCTCGATGTCTGCTCGCCTTCACCACCGCCGCCACCAACACCTCCACCACCACCGCCAACGCCACTCCTTCCCCGCCAGCCGCCGAGAAAGTGGACCGACTCTCACTGATGCCGGCAAGTGAAGGTGAACACGCGCCTTCGTCCACTCACACGGGCGCACCGGCCGATGCAACGAAACGCCAGCCATAGAAAGTAGTGAGCCAATGCCAAGGAATCAAGGTTTTCGGGTCGTTCGGGAGAAGCCGCGGAGGGGTGCCGGCGGAGGCGGAGGCCGGGGCTGGAGGTGGAGGTGGTGTTTATTGTGTGCGGCCGACGCCCCGTACATCCACGCAACGCGCGCTACCACTCGGTCTTCCGGGAAGGAAGACGCTTGTAATACCAACTGGAGGTTGCGGTGCTTGTCTCATCCAATCAAGGGTGGATGTGGACTAGGGGGCGGATCCAGAAGAGGATCCTGCTGCTTGTGTTCCCTCAAAACATCGAACTGAAGGAGAATCCTGTAGATTCCACCACGAACAAAAGATGTGGCAAAATATGTACGACACACCTTACTGCAGCATTCAAGAAATGACACAATTTTTTATGATTTAATATTACTCAAGTCAAATGAACAGCATTAATCATTAATTACTGATGTTAAGTCCATGCTGAACAACACGCATATAGCACTATTCGATATGTACACTATTCATGTATTCCGAGTAAACAAACATTCAAGCATAAATCAAAGAAAAATACTGAAATCCCCGTTCGATTAATGCACACAATCATGTATTTTATGAGCTTAAAGTGCACATTGTATTCCCGAGAGATCTCTCTCTTCATAAAGAAAACTACTTATAAAAATACAACTAAGCAAATCAACAGCAGGTAATAACTTATAGGTCTAATAAATCTGAAAGCAAATAAAAGTGGTCAGCATAAGCAATTATGAATGCAAAAATATTCATTGTTTTCTAATAAACCTTGCAATTATTAATTCGTGTGTACGTAATATTTAAATTACAATTTAACTTGAATAATTGAACTCAGGGGTTCTCAGCGAGGTCAGTATCGACACCCTTAGAGTCGATGATATTTTAAAAGGGATCAATGATGATCAAAGATTCGATTGGGGTTCGAATGTTGAGTTTACCCAGGCGATTTAATATAGATCAAGATTCCATTTATTAAAAAATATATTAATGAAGTGGGTAGATACTTGTTTCCTGATATTTACTATTTGTTTCTAATGTGTTTTCACCTAAAAATTATAATTAATTTCCTCCGATTTTGTAACTTAATATCATTCACATGAATAAAAATCGAACTGTTGTGCAAGTTGAATTTTCCTACGGAAAATTTGTTTGCACCTGTAAAATTAAAAATTATAATGGTACAAAAATAATAAAACACAAATATAATTTTTCGAAATCTAAGCGCAGAGGGGGTCAGAGGTCCGTAACTCTCCCTGACAATTTGAAAGAATAGCCTTTCGTTATAAAATATTTTATTTCCGTAAATAAGTTAAATTCCTGATTGAAAATTACGTCTTAACGTAAAGATCCACATTAAAATCTTAAGTGATGATGACAGTACACGTTTGATCACAAGTGATGATGACAGGACATGTTTACTGTACATGTTCGAGAAAGTAATATTGCCAATTGTCTTGGGTAATATTTTTTTAATTGGGTTTCTTTCTTAGATACAAAAGTCTACAGTAGTGAACTGTGGTCATTGATTCTCTGATTTACTATTTTACAATCATTAAAATGATATTTTATGTTTATTTATGACTGTTTTTGCAAAAAAGAACATTGTTCCAGAATATAAAAATGATTATTGATTTGAATATAGTATATATTTCGAATATGTGAATGTTATTTTTAAACGGTATTTCTTAAAATTGTATTTGAACATTGTAATTTCCGAAATTAGATTCAACGATTTAACTTCCGTTCCCAAAAAATAACAAACTTATTACGATGATCGCGTTTTGACATATTTATAAACTTGATGAAATCATAGTAAATATATTACATTAAAAACATGAACTGAAATATGTGAGAAAAGCTTCCCCAAACTATGAACAAATTGGAAATTTTGCATTGTGTACTAAACTCTACGGTGGGAACGGGTGAATTAGAGGCAAAATCTTGAATTTGAATTTTCGAATCTTTTCCTTGAAAGGTGGCCCGTAGACTCGTTACCCTAGTAGAAACCCCTTATAATAGGTCAAAAATTCAGAATTGGCTGAAACAGCTTTAAATGTTGAAAATGAATGAAACTATCCCGAAAAATGTCAAGTCGGAGTCGATTACTCTATAACATCCCCAAAGATATTCAAAAACTACTGAAATTTCTGTTCAAGTAAAATTTCTTATTTCAGTCAATAGTTTAATAAGAAACGAGACCCAGAAATGTTGTTTTAAACTGCATACGCCTGTGGTCAAGATATATTGTGTACATTAAGGAGAAAAATGTAAGGGATCTATTTAGCAAATAATTCTTTCAAACGTGGACGATGGTAGAAAAGGGTTTGGAATTCCTTATTTAACTCTCGTTTAATTGAACTTGATGCATAATTGTATTGCATGAAAAATTACCTAGCTGCAATTTAACCACGTGTATAAGTGCTATAATTTAAAGAATTAAATAACTGTAAATTCATTAAATATACTTATCTTCTAGTGTTACGACGTTCAAATAGGATTAGTAATACTTTTCACTGATTGGTGGTGACAATTTATTGTTGGTATAATTGCCGCTTAATATTCTGAAAAAAATTACAGCTCTTCTTGCTTTATCGTGAATTTTGTTAGAGAAAAATGCGCAGGAATGAGTGGTGATGCATCATATCTTTTCTTGTATTATTGGTAACGAGTACGCAATATTATAATAGTGAAACTTCAATCCTACCAATACCATAGCCATCACTTGAAAAATTCCTTATTAAAGAATGCAAAGAAACGTTTGGAAGTATGTTTTCCATTAGACAACGGCTCCCTAGACCGGAAGGAAACGTTGAACACAACTCCGACCGTGAAAGCCTACATTGTTATATTAAAGCAAAAGAAATTCGACAAAATTACATATTTTTAAGTTTTCGAAAAATTTAAGGTTTTAATGAAAATGTTTTTGGCCATTGAATTCCCTGCATTGTATTCAATGTTTAGAAAAAGTTTGTGCTAGAAAGTGTCAGAAAAAGTGCCCCAAAACGTTTTGAATCAATTGTGTGGAATATGTTTGGGACCAAGAAAACTAAGATTCATCAATTTTTAGATCCCTATTACCTCGTCCCTTTTA
>JAHLJT010008446.1:207159305-207208922 GCA_031308135.1 Acheta domesticus
AAAATCAGTCATCTTTTCTGTGAGACGGACTGTGTAAGGGGAGAGGATAGGACAAGGAAGAGGAAGGAAAGATTGCGCGCGCTCCGTGGCCCGTTTGTTAGAGTACTGCTCCAGTATTCGACTGGTGTTGATCGGGAAAAAACGGACAACTAGGTATCGGAAAGGAGCTGACCGCTAGAATTCTCCTTCAGACACTTTCATTAGTATTTATCGACCCTCAAAATAAAATTAGTTGTGCTACAGAATGGCGCAGACTTTCCTGCACTAGTTTTCTATTTCCTTTGGTCTCGGGTAGCTATTCGGACTTGCCACATACTCTTGCCAGCTGCCATCTATCGCAGTCTAAAGTACATTTTTTTGACATTTTCTTAATTTTTCGGTTTCCTAATGGTAGAACGGAAATATTATTTTAAGAATATTAAAGAGCAGTAAAACCTCGTCCTAAATGGCATTTTTATTTCAAAAATGTGAAGCCGTTTTTAAGGAAATGGCGTTTAATCGTTGCTGTAAATGAGAAATTTGAAGCTTGTTTTCACAGAAAATGTTGTTGTTTTTTTGAAAAACTTCATTAGAATTCATTTGAAGCATTTTAACACACTCATACATAGTGTTTACAAATCGCTGTAAATGTGCGTATTAACGATGTGAGAGATCTTTCAAAAATATTACATTTGTGTAATTTAAAAAATGAACTTTACGTCATATTAAAGCGATCAATTAGCACTGTTCGTTAGAAAAGTTTTAAGAAAAAATTTGGAGGCGTTTCTGAGAAAATGGCATTTGAGCGTTTCTGAAAATGCGGAATTATAAGCTAGTTCACAGAAAATGGTTGAGTCTTCGAGAAACGTTATATAACATTATTTAAAGTACAAGTACTCATAAATATAATAATGTGAACAAATCGCTGTTAATTTAAATATTAATAATGTGAGAGACAAGTCAAAAAAACACATTTTTGTAGTTTTTGAAAATATAAAATAGAGCAATATGGCGTTTATGTCATCTCATAGAGTAGGGGAGAATGGGGTAGCACCGATCACTTAAGGAAACTGATCGCTCATATGGAATGTATTCACCAGAAAATTTAAAATATTGCATGAAACGACAGATGGATATTTCCTAGTGTCTGTCGTTGAGAACTAAGTCGCAGAAGTTATTTTCTTTAGCACAGATTTCGTAAAAGAAAAAAACAGCTTTGATCGGCATTCCCCTACCCGTGGGGTAATACCGATCGTATATTTGTCCTGTGTATTTTATACGGAAAATCTTGAAATGTAATTATTTTTCCTATATATTTGATCTATTACACTAAAATTCTTTCAATAATGCAAAATTTCAATAATAATTAAACAAAAGAGTAAATAATTGACTATCCTTCGAATCCAAGTGAAAAACTACTGAAATAAAAATGTTTTACAAAAAGTTACACATTGAACGTAAGGGTTATGTTTTAAATGCTAATAATAATAATAATAATAATAATAATATAATAATAATAATAATATAATAATAATAATAATAATAATAATAATAATAATAATAATAATAATAATAATAATAATAAACCCCATGTGGTGTCGGGTGTTTTGGTAGAATAGCACCACGGGAACTCCCCCTGTCGTAGAAGGCGACTAATCGGAGCAGCTGTCCGCTGTCACTTCCCTAAGCATCCTATATTTCCCACTTGTAACTTTGTGTGTCATTGCTTCCACTTACTTGTGGCACACATCTGTTTCTGTCCTGTAGACCAATCTTCGTATCGGCCAACTCTTGTGTTTCCGACCCTGACGCTATTAGGTTGCGAGGGCTAGGGTGTCGTTTCTATTTTACTCTTCTATTCTAAGTCTAATCTTCACTGTTCCCCCTTCTCTTCTTCCGTTTCTTTTTAGCTGGCGGTAGCTTAAAAACGCCCAGACCCATCACATAGTATGGAGACACGTAGCATGAGGACGCCTCGGAAAAATGCCGCTGCCTGGGGAGCGCCAGGGCACGTCCGGAGCCGGTGCTGGTCGTGACAGCATGCGAACCACCAGTGGTAGGTAGTTGAACAGGCGGGCACCTACCGGGTCACCCGAAAATACTACAGCCGACAATCAAGGAAGCGCCAAAGATCCCCAAGCTTCGCCTACCGAAAGTGTTTTGAGGGAGATTCAACCCTCAACCACCAAGGCAGGAAAAGAAAGACAGCGCTTAAAGTGGACAATTGATATAAACACATTCATTATGCGCACTTATTATAAGATCACAAAACTTGAAACAGACTTAACAATGTACAGGCATGAGCTATATCAACAATTTAAAACTCAATACCCAGAATTAAACGTTACAGAACAAAGGATTGCTGACCAACGTCGTACAATTGTCACCAACAATCTTCTACCGCAGACGTTGCTAGAAGAAATTAAATCAGAAGTGGCAAAATCCCTAAGCAATAGTGTCCAACAAACAAACTTAATAGTCGAAGACTCATCTCAAAATACTGATCCTCAAACAGCTGCAGCTCTTGCAGATCCGGATCCAGCAAACATTGAACAAATTATCGAAACAAGACCTCCAGCAGACGCTGAACTGATGGTGCAGACATCAAACAAAGATGTTCTCGGAACGAAAGTACGAGACGAATTCTATGCCGCAATAATTGAATTTTAAGGCTCGGACCCAAAACAACGGCACAGTATCCCAAAGCAAAACACATCCAGAAAACTAGCTCGCATAGTAGAAATATTGAACAAGACTGTCATAGCAAATTATCTGATACATCATTCCAACTTCACAGATGTACACACGGCAGTTTACTGTGGTGCAGTAGCAGCAGTCAGATGTAACGGCTCCCACACCAAGGAACGCACTCAACAAGGCATAAAGGTACAAAAGAAACCAAAATGGGAACGACGATTAGACAATAAGATAACTAACATCAGGAAAGACTTGGGAAGACTAACGCAATACAAACAAGGTAACAAGAGCAAGAACATAGTTAAACACGCTGCGAGTATCTTCAAGAAAATCAGAACGCATACAAAACATGAAAGCCATAACCAACATGTAGATGAATACATTGACACTCTGCAACAAAAACTCAGTGCGTATTTCCAACGTCTCCGACGTTACAAAGAGTGTGCAGCGCGCAAAAACCATAACACTCTTTTTAACACCAATGAGAAAATGTTCTACAAAAGTCTTAGGGAAAAAGAAAAACCAGCCACACACAATGGAATACCGACTAAAGATGTAATAGAAGCTTACTGGTCGTCACTTTGGTCTACAGATATTCATCATGACAATAGTGCCCCATGGATAATTGAAGAAGAAATGCGTTGCCAACAAATGAAACAGATGCCATTTACAGGTTTCACAGAAGAAAATATCACATTTACCATAAAAAAGACCCATAATTGGAAAGCAACAGGTGTTGATAACATTCACAACTATTGGTACAAAAAATTCACATGTACACACGCGCTACTAGCAAAACATCTCACAAATTTTGTACAACAGCCAGAGACAATGCCACCTTACTTCACACAGGGAATTACGTACTTGAAATCGAAAGATTCTGACACAACAAATCCATCCAAATACAGACCGATCACTTGCCTGCCCACAATCTACTAAATATTGACTTCATGCCTTGCAAACCAGATAAATGCGCATTGTGACATGAACAAAGTTATAGCTGAACAGCAAAAAGGATGCAGACAACACTCCCAGGGGTGCAAAGAACAGCTTTTGATTGATTCTGTAGCACTGGAACAGGCGTACAAAGATCGTAGAAATATATATACTGCTTACATTGACTATAGTAAAGCATTTGATTCAGTTCCCGATTCCTGGTTGTTGAAAGTTCTCAAAATATACAAAATTCACCCAGCAGTAGTCACATTTCTTGAATACACCATGAGAAATTGGAAAACAGCAGTCACGCTCAGCAGTCAAGACAAATGTTTGACAACAGATCCCATTACCATTAGGAGAGGCATCTTCCAGGGAGACTCTCTCAGTCCCCTTTGGTTCTGTCTAGCACTGAATCCTTTTTCAACCAGATTAAATAATAGCAACTACGGGTTCAACATCAAAAGTAACAAAGTGACTCAGTTCAAGCTTTCACATTTAATGTACATGGATGATATAAAATTGTACGCAACAACAGAGACACAACTTACACACTTGCTCAAAATTACAGAAAACTTTTCCAGGGATATTGCTATGAAATTTGGAATAGACAAATGCAAAACACAAAAAATAACTCAAGGAAAGCGCAAATGTAATGGCTTTCAACACCAAACGGGAGAAACAATACAGGCAATGTCTGGAGAAAATACCTATAAATATTTGGGTTTCGCTCAATCCAGACGTATTGAACACCGAGTGATTAGAGAAACACTCGTGAAAACATATATAATAATAATAATAATAATAATAATAATAATAATAATAATAATAATTAGCAAATAAACCTTTCAAGAAAATTAAGGGAACAGTTGACGACTTTTATCTGAATAAAACAAAAATAAGTTTAGGTCAGTTTTATAATTAAACTTTAGTTTGCTATTTCACGAAGCAAGGTCACAAAAGGTCACAAAAATAGTTAACAGCTGAATCAGATCCACTGCAAAGTGCGTGGTTCCAAAGTCCACAGCCTGTACTCCTACACCAACCTTCGCCATTTTCCCCAAATTCACCGCGAACGAAGGACATATCTTCCTCTTGATTGCCCAGCAAATCATTATGTTCATCATTGTCACACAACTCATTTTCATTTAAATTATTTTTCCCCTCGCTCCCAACTAACCACAGATCCAACTCTTTTTACTTTCTCGCCTAACGAATACTTTGTATTTTGTCCTTTAGTGCTAACTACTTTTTCAGGGTCTTGGACAGTAGGCACTCTCGTCTCATCCATGTTAAAAATACGATACGGCGTGGAAGCCACTTTGTCATCACAGCTCCCCAATTATCAAAATATATTTTTACTTTCTGTCAGTTGAAAGCTTTTAATAGGTTGATATTAATTGCATCCAATTTTCAGACACTTAAGGGATTCCTTTTGAGAAAAGCATAAAACCAGACACCAAAATCACTTACAACCTATTCAGGATTGTTTTGAAAAATAGTTAGGAACGTTGTTTGCTTCGGCAGATGCAAAAGCCACTTTGCGGATTTGCAGTGATTATAGACCATAAAAAATGATTATCCATCAATTTTATTCGTTCAGACAATGCTGCTTCCTGCTCTTGACTAAAAACTGTTTTTCGGCCAAGAAGTGTATCTCCTGAAATCCCCTTAAATTTTCTGTCAACCAGTCTTGTGAATGGAATGTTGAACTGTTTACTTGCTGCTCATATGGAACGTCCTTCATGGATAAGTAACATCGCCTATTGCAGCTTTTCATCAGCCCATCCTCCTCTGGTCCTTTTCCACTTTCTAGGCATCTAAAGAGAATACAGTCTCTTGCAATATATTTTGGCCATAAGTAGAACAAATACGGAAGGACAGCGCATTAGTATTTAAATCTGTGAGGGGTTGTGACGGCCATTGATCGCCATTCCCCCACTCATCTGATCGGCGCAACCCAACCATGTATACTGTAGAATATCATAACTTAACAATTCGATAAGTTAGTTTAAAAACGTAACCCGTGAACTAAAATGATGCTGAAAAGATTACCAATCCATTTTCGCGATTAAGTTATTAAAAATACAAATGTACGTGTTAATTACAACGCTTTAAAAACATGAAGAAATTAGAACGATTTTCTCTGAAATACACTTGCTTATTTCACACCAAGCGCATGTGCGGAACTGGTCAGTAGCTGCATGTAGTTCATTTATTGCTCAATTGGGAAGAGCATAGCATTCACCAGACTTTGCTAGAGCGCACTCTACTGTCGTTACAGACCTAATCGGGGCTACCCTCTGATCGGGGCCACGCCACTCTCCCCTACATTTAGCACTATCTCTGCTAAAATTTAAAGTAAAAATTTAGACCCGTTTTTGAGAAAATCTTGTTTTGTATTTTTTAAATTGCACATACTGCACGCAATATTGCGCGAAAACTACTAAAATTTCGAAAAAAAATCATGACTTTAATGAAAGAAATTACTATGGAGAAATTGGAGATTTTTGAAATTTTCGAAAATTCAGAGTTAACCGTTAAAATGTCCGGGAGTCTTCATGTAAAGTACCCCAAATTTTGGAGAAAGTTTTTCAAAATCGACGCGCCTCGTTTCGAGCCACATCGACTGAGGAATATTGATTTTGGAAAAAATCTTATGTATGGTTTTAGCGGTAGTCGTGTTCACAGATGAACAGATGGACGGACTGACGGGCGTATAGACGGACAGACGGGCGGACGGACGTTTTGAAAAAAACACTTTTTCGGTATCAGGGGACCTCAGAATGTATTTCCGTTGAAATCCCCAAATAGATTTTCCGCAACATTACATAACTTTCCCTATAATACGAATATTACTCCGTATATACGTACGTATAGGGGAAAGTAAACATACCAATATTTAAATTAAAATAATGGATAAAGTTAAGCTGAAAAATCACTAACACTTTAAATAACCAACACCAGGCGAATGACCGGCTTAATTTGCTCAGGGTATCAGCATGTTATACATCACACTTGTAAAAATTTTACAATTTTAGAGGTTAATTTCTCACGTTCGAGACATCCAATCGGTATGGCACTTACAGACTCGTCTTGTAGACATTAAAACCAATAAAAAATGTTTGTCTCGGGTGTGTACCTATTATACATGTCCTAGTGACAAATTGGACATCTTTGAATCAGTATGGCGGCTACGTAGAGACACCGAAAAGGTATGGCGTGGTCATAATCGGCAATGAAAAAGAATTTTCTACCTTTAGACCAAAAACTTAGCTTTGAGCTCGTAATACAAGAGGCCTTAAAAAAATGACACTTTAATTCAATACGGCACACAGTTTGAGACGCCACATCGGTATGGCATACCACTCCTTCACAATGTGGCTATCTAACGAACATTATATAAGAAGAATTAGCTGTGTACTTATTCCCCGATGGCATAGTTTTGTTTTTTTTTTGACACATTCAAAAAATTGTGCAGAGCAATGCCGACACCTACAGGCTGCCATACTTGCGTTTCCCTGTTCCTCATAACACTGGCTAGCTTTCCAAAAAGTTTTAGCTTTGAGCTTATTATACGTCGATTTTCCTGCTGGCTCTCGGTCTATCTGTCGCTGTTAAGAGGAGAATTCTTGCGGCTGGCAGCTCTGATCTGTAGTTTTCCGTGCTTTCTCCGATCAACACAAGGCGAATGCCGGAGCAAAACCCTACGGGCCACGGACCGCGCTTATGCACTACACTACAACACACGTCAGCAGACCAGTCGAGAGCTTAGAGCTTGTCCCAGCGGTGCCCCGCACGTGAGAGATACCTGGTTGGGTAAATCCTCGCAAGCCGACATCGATCGCCATCCAGTAGTACCTTTTTAGTTTCGTTTATTGGAACTTAAGCTCATTGTATATGAAATACATTATAATGGAAAATATCCTGATTTATTTCTGATTCAATCAGAAATGAATGCCATCAGTATTGTGGAACGAGGAGTCACAATCTCCCATGATAAAATACTAAAATATTAAAACATTAACAATTGCACCATTCTGACTCGACTGAAACATATCTAAGAGTCCAAGGATATAGAGAGACTGTTGAACCAGGTTGTTGAGCGCTTGTTGAGACTTTGTCACGGCCTGAAAGATACAAAGTTTGGAACCCAGTTAAATGTACAGGAAGCGGCTGCATGGGTGTCTTTTAAAAATACCATCAAACTTTCTGGGAAACTACAAGTCTGAGAATTTCAGAGAAAGAGTAATTTTACTGTAAATTGCTTGAGAACTGTAGGATCGTGGGATGTAATATTTCTTTGAAAATATACACATGCAATATTTCTATATTGATCTCCCATCTTAATGTCTTCCCTGAAAACTTCGACTCAGTGGTGACTAATGTGACAAATGTTTCCAGCAAGACATCGCTGAAATGGAAGTTCACTACCAGGGAAATAGACTCCAATTAATTTAGACCTAACTATTGTTGGACACTGAGGAGAGATGTTCCTAAAGCGAAGTACAGCCAAAAATCGAATTAACATACATTTTAAGAATATAAACATAAATCCAATAAAGATATAATGCTCTAGCGTAACCCAGCAGACGTTATCTGCCATTTATGTCCCTCTTTCCCCTTCCTTTTCCCTTTCTGTCTCTCCCTTCCTCTCTCTCTCTCTCTTTGTCTCTCCGTTTCTCTCTGTCTTAGTCTGTCTCTGCCTCTCTATCCCTCTCATTCAAATTTAGTTGCATATTCTGCATATCTGTGAGCAGGTTAGGTATTAATGAGAAGCGCCGGACCAGCAAAGGTGTAATGAACGTTCATGAAGGTCTCATCCTGTACAAAATAATGTGAGAAGCGTTTCTTTGAGGTCTTTGGCGAGGTGGATGAGGTCGATTTATAGAGGCCAAAAAGCACTTTTGTATGCCTTTGGCCTCAAAATTTTAGTTTTGAATGCCCTAGAATGCTTCGGTTAGGAGTTATTTAACAATATAGATTCAAAATGATCCCCAGCGTTGCAGGTGGCATTTCTCGTGAATATTTAGTTTTGTTCTACAGCGCCATGTAGTAGAGTTACAACAGAATTAACAGCACAAACCTTTTAGGTGAAAAAAACCCATAGAAATGCCAACTTTCATGGAGATCGGTCGCACGGTGTCGTTTACTTCTAATTTGTATACAAACATCTATTTTTACTTTCTCGCCTTACGAATACTTCGTAAGAAGAAAAAGTTATGTAATCGTGCGCCGGAAAACGGGGAATTTCGCCAGCAAAACTCTTTATAGCTGGGGGTCTGGTAGCGAAAAAGTGGATAAAACCTATTTCTAAATTTAGAGAAAAAATGCTCCCTCGTGGTGTACTCAAATCCATGTTTTGTTGCTTCTTGATACTGTAAAATCGATTGACGACAAAACGTCCGTCTGTCCGTCTGAGGTCAACGCTAACGCCTAAACCGTTCAGCCGATTTTCTTCAAAATTGATATTCCTCAATCATTTTTACTTATGTCAAGGCTCCTGGAATTTGAAACCGATATTTTAATTTTTAGGGGTACTTTACATGAAGCCCGTCGAAGATTTTCAAAGTTAAAAGAAAATGGTTCCAAATATTTTGATTAAATTTTGTTTGTTGAATAGTCCGAAGGACGTTTAAAGGAATACTGTAGATATCATTTTCGTTGATATCCCCAATTTTTCGAAAATTGCAAAAACCTATTTAAAAGCTGCAAAATTGAAAATAGATATTTTTGCCTCAGACGAAGTCGATTGTACAAAATTAGCACTTTAAATAAGGTCATGTACCATTTTTTTGAAAAACGAATAGTTTTTGCGTAAATTGCGCTTCAAATTTACAAAAAAAAATGTTTCTCAAAAACCACTAAAAATTTTTTCTTTAAATTTTCTTCACTTATGTAATGAGGAACGATAAAAAAACATGGTCTTAGTCCTACATCTGGGAAATACTTGGTTTTTTTTGAAAATTGCAAAAAAATATTTTTAAAACTCCAAAATTGTAGATAGCGATTTCTGAGATTTTTATCTCAGACAAAGTCTCTTGTACAAAACTAGCTCTTTAAAAAAGTTTACGTTGAATTTTCTGAAAAAACGAGTCGTTTTTGCGTAATCTTCGCTTAAAATTTACAAAAAAAATTCTCAAAAACCGCATAAAAATTTTTCTTTAAATTTTTTCCGCGTGTGTAATAAGGGACGGTAAATAAATAAATAAACTAGTGGTGCTATAGAATGGCACAGGCTTTCTCGCAGTAGTTATTTTTCTAATGTCGGTCATCGGAAATAGGATTTGGAGTAAGCCCTTCACCGCTGCCTTTCTTTGTCGCCCAAAAGACATGTTTTTCGCATGTTGACAATTAACTAATGCTAATGATAGAGCTGATACAATTACATTTTGACGAATGTATAAAAACTCATTCCTCATCTCGTGTTGGGGCTGAGAGCTTCACTTCTGAAGATGCGGGGTTCGAATCCCAGATAGGGATTTTAATGTAGTGCCGGTTCGTTAATTTTTAAGATCGGATTTCGGGTCTCGGAACGGAAAAATTTGCTGGACGAAAACTGCTGTTTCATGAAGTAATGCAATAGCATTTAGGACCATATAAAAGCAGTGCGAGAAAGTATGTGCGTTGGAAGCACCACTAGTTATACATAGAGAGAAATGTCAGATATGTTTATCATGCTATTAGTAAAAAATTATGGATGATGGAAAAGTTCTGTTAAAAGATTTGGGATGTTATCCCTTATAATGAATCGACTACGGCATTACGAGATCGGTCGCGATCGAGAGAACGAAATCGAGGATCGAGTACTGGAAATGAGGGCATTATACTGTTTCGTAGTTGAAATAAAAATGGCGCGTTGGAATTTATCAAAGGAGTATTTTGGCGTAAAACGCGGGGAAAATTATGTGTTAGCAGGCCCAAGGATGTTTTGTGTTGATCGCTTAGGCCGAAGCCTCGTTATAGACGAAGCGATACATGTAGCGAAGTGCCAAGTTTGACTGCGAATTGTTCGGCAAAAGCGTACTTTGGAATAAAATGCGTTGGATAGACCGAAGGATATTTTAAGTTAACCGCACCGGCCGAAGATCGGAGCCACGTCACGAAATTGTACACGCGTACCGAAGTCAGGGCCGTAGTCAGGATTACTTCTCGGGAGGGGCTTCCAAAATTTAAAAATGGATAGTACGAGATTTATTATATCTTTATCGGGTTTGTTTAAAAGAGATGCTCTTAAAAATGAAATACCAACATGATTTTAAACATATTTAAACATTATTTTGAAAGTTTAAACACAATATTAATTTATTATTTTCTATTCCAGTAATCCAAATTACAGGAGGTGTCAACTACAAAATCAGTTTTATGATCTTCTTTCTAGCCATAATGTCAATAATTTTGTCCATAGTGATATCCCTATGAATTGAAATAATGGCTAGTGCACTGAGACTGTTATCACGCATTACAATACGTATAAAAATTTACTGGATCGCAGTTCTCTAAGACTTCCAGCACCTCGAGGTATGCTAACCATAGATGCTACTATGGTGGAAACTTTTTTACGCCGTAGTTCATACTCAGCTTTTACTGCAGAGAGTGATGTTTTGATATCAAAGTATGGAGCTAAATTTTCCAACTTGTTCATTTCATGGATGGAAGTGAACCCTGGAAGAAGTACGTGGAAACTTGGAATAATGTCTCCTTTTGAAGTAAATCTGTCTGTTTGTAGTTTTATACATGTCGATATATTGGATAAATTTAAACGAATAAATAAATGGTGTATGAATGAAAACAAAAGATACGAATTTCGGGGAGGGCTTCAGCCCCTCGAACCCCTCCCCTGGCTATGTGCCTGACCGAAGTGTCAGTTTGCCTTAAAAGTTTGATGTTATAATGGTCCCTAAATCATCGAGCTAGAGAAACTCGTACTTATTGGATGCCATTCCGCTCGTGGGTGCTTGTTGCAATACCACCTAGATATACAGGTGGTATTGCTGGTTGTATCTTAGGTGGTATTGCTTGTTGTCGTTCGCCCAGTTCTCGCAGAAGTGAGCCAATTCCTTCACGTCCGTTACGATAAAGGAGAAGAGCAAAGCTTTGAAATCAGCACAATAAAGTCAGCATAGTTTTCCATAGTTTCTTTTCCAACAAAAAAAATCTTAAATTTTGTTGACCAGTGTTATCAAACCAAAATTATCTCATACTGCCGTCGATGGATATCTTTCGTTTCAAAAATGTGCATATGCGTTTAGCGGGAGAGGCGAGATCTCAGGAGAATTTTGGTGATAAGACCAAGGTGTACGACTAATTACTGTTAATGTAGTGGCCTCTAGAAAATGTAGCATCATTAAATGTATTCAGAGTACTATAGTAGATGTATAGTACTCTTTGAATTTATTCATCGAAAATTATTCTTTGGAAAAAGAATGTGACATCTTTGATACGCGCTCTCCCTGCAATCTGCAAGCTCTTTGCTACGCCAGCCCCCCTTTAGCCACCATTTCCCACCATTCCCTAGTACATGTGGCGCATGGTGAATCGTAGTCGTGAATTTCGTTTGTGAGTGTTGTTTTTAAACGTAGGCAGGTGTTCGGTATTTTTTTCTGACTAGCAAGAATTTATTATTGATATGGAGGACGGAAGAAAACAGACAATTGCGAATCTCTTGAAAGATATAGAGAGGTTCGTAAATGTGACATTCAGCATATTGTAAATCTTAACCTCAACCTACTAATTTTATTATTTTTGTTTTAGATATAATCCGGAAAATTTACCGACATTGGAGTGCTATGTGGAACACCAGTGTCGTGAAAACACGTATGATTTGGAGGCAAATCTGGCTGTTTTGAAGTTATATCAATTGAACCCTCAACGATACAATATAGGAATTATCTGTCAGATTCTGTTGAAAGCTCTTACAAATCTGCCCCATACAGATTTTGTTCTTTGTAAATGTTTACTAAATGCAAAACACGTAAGTACCAGCTCATATTTAACGGTAACCTTTTTGCTAACATCAGTAAAACATTACAGACATGCATAAATGTCAGTGTATGGTGTTATTTGCTACTTTAATCCTTTATAGGGTAGTGGTCGATTTATAACTTATAAATATATATTTTTTAGATTGAAAACTGACCCTTAACAATAGATTGAATGTTTCTAAATGGATAGTGGTTGCTTAAGAGTCCATATTCTTTATCTGAGGTTGTTAGGCTTTACTTTTTGAAATGGTGGTCAATTAAACAGACCACCATCCATGTGAGACATGTCCTTTGCCACTGTTTTGAGTGAACAAACTTGAATCATCTCACTGAAGGCAATATTATTTTGAAAATTCATTAAATCTAAGGTATATGCGGTGTTTATTTAATTAACAGTTATGTGCTCTTCGTTATACCTAAATTTTATAGAATTTAAATGAGAATATTATTAATAATACGTATAAAATTGTGAATGTAAGAGCAAAACTAGGGTCTTTAATTTTTTGTAATGTAAGTGTTATATCACTTATGTATGAGAGACTATGCAATAATAACGCTGTATCTAGACAACATGCATGTGGTTTACAATATAAACTAACCAGATTCAGTGTGTGGCTAATTGATTATTAGCAAATTAACCCAGGAGGGATCATAAGGGAGAATTTGGACCCATGGCTTTATTTCATTAACAGTTTTGAGGTTTATTGTATACCCTTGTGATTTTTAGGACCTTCCCTCTTATCTTTTTTTCTGCAAAATACATTACTCATCATATTTTTGCATGCAGCCTGTTAATTCTTCAGAAATTTATTTGATTTCACTTGTGTCTGGGATCACAAATCTCCCAAGTGCCCTCCAATGTTAGACCTGCATTGGCAAACAGAGCCGACTAGTGCATTGCCCCATGAGCCCTTGTGATAACGTGCATTTCCTGTGATGCAATCCAAGGACGCACTACCAACTTTCAGGAGGATAAAACATTACTGATACTTCCAGGAATCGCCAGAAACAAGACTTGTAGATAGAAATTTGGAAATTTCCATTTTATTCACCCTTGGTCTACGTATTGGTCGATGATCAAGTACTTGATTCAGAGGGTGGAGGTGATTCAGTTGCCTGCCAGTTGTGATGCGTTGCCAAATACTCATCCCTCTAATAATCGAGGAGGAGATGATTCACTCCATGGCTCTGGTAGTGATGAATTATTCCTCCAGCACGTCAATAAACAATATATAACTATCTTCCAATATATAATTCAGAAAATTATTAGCAGGCTTTTGGGACAGAAGTTGAAGGTAATTTAGAATCTCCTCTGGCTATATTCTCACTTTTTTTCTGACTTCATCCTGGAACATTGTTAGGGAATTAATCTGTATACTTGTCACAAAGGTACTGATATTCTGTCACTGTAGTTATGTTCAGCTAGACTGCTTTCAGCTTATAATGAATATCAGAATATATTGTATTTTTTCATTGAAAATACCATTTTTTCCCATGTGATTATTTCTGGTATAAAAATATGGTCTTTTAAACAATCACCAACCACAGTCCTACCCAAAACAGATAGTGACCTGTATTTCTACCACCTACTTTTTCTTCCCACATCCAAAGAAAATGAAAATATACAAATTATAACTATAATGTTATACAGTGTCTCCCACCTAAAACTGGCCCGAGTGAAGGATAGCTTTGTTCTTTGGTTTCTTGCAGGCAGCATAATCTAGCGGTTGCACTTCTAATTGTTTAGTCTTGTGGTACATAGAAGTCTCTTGTTGGTAAATGTTTGTTTGTTTGTTTGTTTTTTCCATCCATTATTGTAAGAGTTACGACATACTGTATTTCTGGGAAATATAACTTTCACAATCAACTCCTGCAAATCATAATTTTATTTAAAAAGAAAATAATTAAAGTAAGTGCTGGAAATATCCTCCTTGGGCATCTAAACCTTTTTTGCATGGAAATCACACTTAGACCAACTTAATGTAAAATGTTTATATCAACTGCCACAGTACATTCACGAATGTTATCTTTCAGTTCATCGATTGTTTTGGACATTTTTCAAGATACCAAACTAAGATGATAAACAATCAGAAAAATAAACAAACTTATACCAATAAAAGACTTCTATGTACCACAAAACTAAACAATTAGTAGCGCTCTGCTAGATTATGTTGCCTGCGGGAAACCAAAGAACAAAGCTATCCTTCACTCGGGCCAGTTTTAGGTGGGACACTCGGTAGTAAATTATGCATATGTATGTTATAAATAATCTAATAAAATTATTTTTTTCCAAAATTTTTACAAAAAATGTTTTTTCCTATGAAGAGTTAATGTTATGAAAATAGTAACTAATTGACTGTAATTCATGGTGTAATGTAATAATAAAAAAGTTTATAATTACTTTTGTGTCAAATTCATTTGAAATTGCAGATCAAATAATCAAGCAAGCATGCTAAATTTATTCCACCTTGCTCTTTTTCTTGTGAATGATCTTGTATACAGTACTTATTGTAATTCTATGAACACAAGGAAGAACTTACTTTTTAGATGTGTTTTATAACTTTCAGTTGAAAGAAACTCCTGTTGAGCAGATAATGCAGCTAGCTGACATTTTGGAAAGATGTGATTTCCGTGAGTTTTGGGCAAGGATTCACACACCAGAGTTTGCTGACAACATAGTCCATATTACTGGATTCCACGACTCTATTCGCAAATATGTCTGTCATGTTGTGGGAATTACCTTCCAAACTGTTGATAAAACTCTGCTTGCAGGACTTTTGGGTGGTGTTGATGGTAAGTTGATAGTTTTAAAACTAACATAAGTTTGTTGTTAAAGGGTTCTAAATCAATTTCCTTTCTAAATGGTAGTCACCAACATCCGTGGTAATATAATAGTATTATTAGTATTGAGTAAGGTTTTTGCGTTTCCACAAGGAAAATATTGTGTGTGTGTATATGCTTGTAAATTGATGTGTTATGATTTTAAAAATTATGTTGGGAAGGAGAGTGTATGAGAATCTTGAATTTTTGTACTTTAATGGCCTTGCCATTTAATGTTAATATTAGAGATGAAGTGTCTTGTAAAATTTGTTAAGGTATGAAAATAAAACATTTGTGTACATAACATTTATTTTGTGTTAAAAATGTTATTTGCATTGTTTTAAATAATAATTTATGTGGGTTCTAGAACTTAAAGGTTTAGGTGCAATTCTACAATTTATTCATATTTTTCTTCCAATTTTGTGCAGAAAGAGAACAGTTACTGCTTTAATTACAGTTAATTGTTTGTTGTTGTTTTTTCGTATATTTAAAAAAACCTTAGTTTACATTCATTTTATGGGCTCTACGTCAGAAAGTTAGTTTCCGGACTGACGTTGAGTCGCTTTTCTCTCTGGCTTTGCTAAGCTTACTTGGTAAGCTTGTTATAGGTGAGAAATGTGATCACCCATGAAGTTACATAAATTTTCTTTCTGTTTTATCTCAGGGTGTTTGTTTTCTGTCCCTACATTCACTTTGCTTTTAATTCTTGTCAGCTTGCTGTCAAGAAAATACAGTGCCAGGTATCAGGATCACAGAGATTTTGTTTTATTCTGCAGACACATTTTAGGTTGAAGTAGAGAATTTGGTACAACTTGAAGTTGTGAAGCAGCTTGTGCCACTTGCGTGAAGGGGAAATCAGAGGAAACCTATGGTAGAGAGAAAGATGGGAGATTTGAAGGAGAATGTTTGATGGTCTGGAGTAGTGTGGTTTGTGGGTGTCCTGTGTATGTTCATTGTTTAGTATTATGGAGATTTAAAACAGATGTCTGTTTAGCATGCAATGAAACAGTAAGATGGATGTAATTGGATTTCTTAAGTGACAACCATCTTAGTTGACTCAGAGGCAGCATTGCCATGGTCTCTGCAGTGACTGGAGGTCATAGGATTTGAGTCCCAACACTGGCGAATTTTCAAAACTAGCTATATAGCCAGGTTGAATTCAGCCATTGTTTGGAGGAGAATTCTAATGGGTTTCTGCTCTGAACAGTAGTTTTCTTTATCTTCGCCGATTAATCCCAGAACAGCCTCTTAGCAAACGGGCCACAGGGAGCATGCTATCTTTACTTCTTCTTAGTCTCCCCCTTTCCCCTTACACACACACACACACACACACGTACTATCTCTTATGTTGGGAGACCAGTCGGGAGCTTAGTGCTTGTCCTGTCTGGAGCAGTGTTCTACTGGAGGGGGAGTGACTTCTAGAGAGGAAAACCCTGCGATCAGGCATGGAGGTTGGTGTCAAATCTCTCATTCCAGCTGGGGAGGAAAAACACCACTTCCTGGGATATAACATTCACTACACCAGGGCCGTCAGACAAACGAGCATGCCAGTGGCCTTCGCAAAGGTTTGGGGCACGCAGTGATATCAGCTTAGTGAAGTCACTCATGTTACAGGCGGGAAAGCAGGGGTGACAAAACTTCGTGCGAATGCGGCGAGTTGGTAAAGTATATGGATTGGTGTATCACAGATATTTATTCAATTTTACCAACTTTTATTGGAAATTAAAGGTAAAGAGAAACTGCAGTTATACAAGCATTGATCATTACACCACGGAAGTATTAACGCACGTTGCTACTTAGTGTTAGAGAATGTAATATAAGAGAATTATTAATTCTAATGAATATTTGTTAGAAAATAAATATAAACCAAATTATATATTAAATCAAGATAAATATTGTATATCATAATTTCAGAAAAGCACTGACACTATTATTGAAAATAAACATTTAAAGAAATACGATGTGCATATCTTTCGTGTGTAAATGACGCAATAAAAGCACTTAAAAATTATAGAATAATGATGAATAGAGTCTGAAAAAATATGTCGAATGAAACGTCAAAAAATGTTCATAAATATGTAATGAAAACAGTAAAAATATATAATAAGTATGTAAAATTGGATACATTGTGTAATATTAAAATACACATTTTAAACATTTTTACCTAATACAAAATTGCATTTATGAAAACTTTCCTAAAAACATTTTAAAATAATACAAACGTTTTATAAATCATTTGGAGAGCACAAGTTGATGTACATTTTTCACTATATAAGAGCCCATTCGGACAAATTTTTTGTACGTCTTCTTGCGACCCGCCACGACTGCCCTGTGCATCCCTGAGAAATCGGAGTGCGAGCTTTCCTCAGCCGCGGGCTCTGTGTGCCCTAGCGGAGCACAAGCGCGCTCCGAGCACGTCCGTGCTCCGTTTGACAGCCCTGCATTACACTTTTGTTTTGAAACTAAAGACTAGCAGTTGATACATCTGGGAACATCAGTCATCTGGGAACATAGATTCAATCAATCTATCAATCAAGCTCTAATGGCGAAGTTAGTGATTTCCAGAAACTAATTAAAGATATCTGTATTCACTATTCAACAGATTTTGAAGGCTAGTTTCCCTAAAAGAATTCTTGAATTAAATTCATGGGTAATTTACATAGCACAAACTCAATGTGTTTTATGTTAATCGTAAGAGGTGAAGGCCAAAACCTCATCTTCAACATGGAAATGTGTAACTAAATGAAATTGTGGTTGTAAAAGTAATTTGGTTTAAAAATTTGACAGAAATTGCCAAGGCAAAGCAAGTTGTTTTGTAGATATTTTTCTTGTATAGTAGCACACTGCAAGCTAGTTTGTTGGTGTCATGAAGCCACAAGTGTAGAATATGTATGTTTTATTAATTTCCATGCAAGTTTTTTTTTATCTGATAGAGAATACATCAATAAGCATGGACACTCCCCCCACAATACCCCTTCTGGTTCCCATCCCCTCTTAACCTTCTGTCCCTAAATCAAGATTGTCCAAGGGACACTCTACTTTAACCAAAAATTTTATTTACATAAGTTTTGTTTTTCTTTGTGTTCCTGCTCTTCTTCCTGCTACTTTTCTATTGCTCTTACTCTCTTCCTTCAAATTGCTTTGCAAAAAAATTTAAGGAAAGACATTTATTGTATTCTGGGAATTTTTGGTCTTTTCTCCTTTTTTTAATAAATTTAGCTTTTGTCTACAGAATTGTTTTATATATTTCTGCATTTACCTCATATTGTCTATTTTTGGAATTCTTATACATGTCATTATATTTATACTAATTATTTCTGGCAAATGTTCAGTGTTCTTGCAGTTTCCTTTGCTTGCTTGGGAGAATAATTGATTCACATAAATTTCTCTTTCCAATGCAAATAAAAGGTTCTTGATAAAGACTGCATTCAAGAATTTTTTCCTATATAACTCTCCTTGGAAGTACTATAAGTGATGCAGGAAACGTATTGTCAGGGCCATGGGATTAATATTCATTTTTCCCAGATTCCTTGCTGAATGTGCTTTGTCAGGGATGCCTGACAGTTTCCTGAGAAACAGATAAATCAGATTTAAGTCCGTAGTATAACAAACACAGGGATTAGGGACATCAGAGAGTGTAGATAGATCATAGAATATTGTAACTGATCCAATGAATACATTTTTATTTCGTAAACCTTGAATGTTTGTAAGAAATGTTTTTTTAATGTCCATGGCAGTGAGGTCAAATTTTATGAAGTACAGATTTTTAACTAAATGACAGGTTTACAAGAAATGTAAGATCAATAAATGTGAAGGGAAACTCACTTTTGATGGTCTTTTTAAGACAATATTTTGAACCCAGAATATCACTTAAACCAGAAAGGAATTGAAAGAAAAATAGTAAGCAAATCTTGCACAAAATTATTTCTGAATATATTAAACGCAAAGAAATAGTGCTTAAAAATTATAGAATAATGATGAATAGAGTCTGGAATTTTTCATATATTTCATTCATATTTCATATATTTTATATATATATATATAAAAACACACACACACACGCAGGACAATTATTTCAGACTACAAAGTACAACTTGAACAATAAATTACTATATGTTGTTGACAAATCTTATCATGCATTGATTTTACTCGCGAAGAAATTTGACAGTTAAGGAAGTAAGTTGTACAAAAGTGAGCTGCTAACTTATTTTTTTAGCAGTTAAATTCCATTGTTATTACTAATTTTCTCAAAAATAGCCTTGCAACATTGTTTAGCAATGTTACATCTCTTTTTGCTGCAAATGTTTCATAACTTCCTAAACTTCCCTTTGTTTTTTATAATTTCATGAATTGTGCCTTTTTGCACTTAGTGTCAGCAAGAAACTCCTTTGACTAGTCACTCATTCGCTTGCGAAAATTACTTTCCCTTCTCCCAAGATAACTAGACTTCAAAATGCTATTCATATGCTTTGAGCAGGGCTGACCCAAATAGGAGAAAAACTTTCAGATTGGTTTCGCACATGCTGCATTCTCTGCAGGCCATTGACAAGTTTCGATAGAGGGGCAGTACAAGGTAGCAAACTTCAAAAAATACTGCAGAGTGGACAAAGCAAACTAGTTGTTATTTATAGAGACATCCATTAAAATCATCTTTGTCATAGAAATTAATCCCCCTACCAAAGTGACTCTATGTCATTGTTCGTAATCTGATGAATTCCTTCACAAGAAGATTCTGAAACAAAAATTATCTCCACTGCTCTTAAACATCTTCTAATGCAGTTTAAAATTGCCAGAGGTGATCATTTGCAATTGAGTTCGATGTACAAAATGTGCCTGGCCATGGGGCCAGGTGATCGTTTCAAACAAAATGTTTACATGTGACTTAATTTAAAAAAATCAATCAGTGCTACTGAAAAATACTCATGGTGTTGAGGTAACCATTTGAGCAAGTGTCACTATAATTTAGTTCTTTGATCAGTTTACAAATTGTGTAAAGGTGAAAAGAAACTAATTACAAGTTTCACATTCACCGCATCCTATTGTTGGCAACCAACAATAAAGTTTAAAATAATTCGATCAAGATTGCAAACGCTGAAACATTTTAACTACTTCTAACAACTCTTCCCAAAATAAATAAATAAATTTTAGAAATTGAGCCTCTCAATGGTAATTTTAATTGTATTTTTATTTTATTTTGCAGACCAAACGTTGAAACAGTGGGTCAAGAAATATGGTTGGAAAGAAGAAGCTAATGGCATGATATTTGTTGCTAATCAAGATGAAAACATCAAAACTAAAAATATAACAGAAAAGATTGACTTCGAAAATGCTGCTGCTATAATGGCTGCTTCCCAATAAATTTATGTAGTATTAACAATAAATTTTGGATATTATTTTACCCTGTATACAATTTCATTTTTTTGGTGAAATGTTTTTATATACATATATATTTCTGGGCTGAGGTGTGTAATTTATGTTTGAAATTTTGCTCAGTTTGTATGCAATTGTGTGTGCAAGTTAGTATGTGTGCTAGCATATGATACTACAGGTCTAATTGGGATGGTAGATTCGTTGATTTTTGGTAAACCATATAATTTTAATAATTAATAATTGAGCCAATAAAATTAGCTCAGTGTGTACAACCCTAACTCCACTCCAAGACCCCCCCCCCCTTCCTCCTCCATCCATCTCCGCCACAAGCCTTGTGCTTTCAGCCATGCCACTCCCACCCCACCCCCTCCCCCTCCCACTTTCAACCATTGCTCTGTCCTCTTAATAACGACTCGCATTTCCGAGAATTCATTTTCCAGCAAGACACTGCAAAGTATGTACAATTGAATTTGCTTAGGCATGTGGAATACTTTACCTATCTTTTTGTAATTAATTTGTACAATTTTTCAATTTATTGTTTTCAATTATCAATATATATTCTATTCAATAATCTTGTACATAATATCAGATAGCTCTGATGATGATCGCTGTGTGATCAAAAAGATCTTTAGAATAAAAATATTGATACCTGACAACATCTTTTCTCAAATCAAAATATGAGTTTCTTATAGAAACAATAGAGAGCAGTAGAAGTCTATAAAACAGCTGTCATTCTCTTGACATTGTTGAATAACAATTATGAAAATATTTAAAACTGAAGAAAGGGTTATGCATTAAAAACTTGGTTCAAAGGAAGCTATAATTTGAGTGTGGAATGTACTAAGTGGAATGTACATTTCTGTACTGTACATGTTAGGCAGTCTATAATTTACAAAAACATTTTACCAGAACTGCAGCAAACTGCCCTTGTTCAGGTAGGCTGGCATTACATAACAAAACAAAGTTAAACATTTTACACCTGATCCAGTGTCGTAATAATCTACTCAGACTCTCTTTGAACAGAATGTTGCAAGAAGTTCTGTTCAGAGAATTTTACATGAAGCTGTGAATAATGAATGATGAATATGAATAATAGTGTTTCTCATAACTCCATCTCTAAACGCAATTTCTTCCAAGCAGACTACACGAGACACCTTACCGAATGCCATACATTACTAACACAGATATTAACGGAGATGCTGAAAACAACAATGTTGAAACTAATTATGAGAATTTTGTGAAACATCTATAGGTCTTTTAACCCTTTGTGGTCCTTTCTTTTTCCGTCTTCTTCGTCTGGCGGTCCGATGTCCCGTGTCATGGGACTTTCCTTTTTCCTGGTTCTAGTTCTCTGTCCCATGGGGCGGGACCTATATTTAACTCTGTATTATTTCACTCAGGTAAATGGCACCGGTTTCCTGTACAACTAATTATCTTCAGAAGAGATTAGGCAGTATTTTCCTTCATTGTAGCCAGACTTTGCCCATTTTATGTTGTTTAAAATCGGTTTGCTTACAAGGTTTGCAGTTGAACTTATGGTGACATCGAGAAGTAAGTGTTCGAGATTGTCAAAACTTGAATTGTGTGAATCGGTAAACAATTCTGAGAGTTAACAATCTTCAGGAAAGTAAGAATTTGAAAACATTTTCTCGAGATATTCCGAGGAGTGTGAAGAAAATGACAGTAATGATACCTCTGACTTCGTTCATACAATGCAATATACAGGCATTATTGGTAATGAGGTGAAGATCTCCGCACCAAACATTAAGTTACAAACTTGTGTATTATGAATTAGGCAAATAAATTAAAATGTTTTGTTTGTAATAATACGAAAAATAATTTGAAACCCGAGTACAGTTTCTTATGCCGCGGCGTGCCGGACCGGTGCAACCAGCTACCTGGGGATTTAAAGGGTCTGCAACGAGGAAAACGCTGTGTCCCGCCACACAGGACAGAGGACCGCAAAGGGTTAAATACTCACTTACCACATATCAAGAATAGAAAAAAATTAAATAAACCTTGGATTAATTATGAGATCATAAAACAAAGCAGACTTAAACGTAGAGCATTGGCGAATTATAGGAGAACTAGAACAGATGAAAGTTACACCATCTATAGAAACATTTCAAACAATGTCACCTCTAATGTGAGACAGCTTAAATGAAAACACACAGAGCAAATTGTTCAGGATGGTGGTAAAAGATTCTTCTCCTATATACGAAGACAAGCTAATTGCAAAATTGGTCCTACTATTATTCCTGAATGTCCTGAATGGAGATCCTGTAATAACTGATCCAAGTGAAATCACGGAATGCTTTACAAATGATTTCGGAAAAGTATATGCTGTTGTACCTGAAGGTCCGTTGCCGAATATTGAAGAGAAATGCACCGGAATTATTGAAAATATATAATTTTCAAACATTAAAACTGCCCTGATAATGTGTGGACTGAATGCAAACTCATCCGCTGGCCCTGGTGATATTCCAATCGTGTATCTGAAATATTGTAAATTACAACTTGTCCCTTTACTGAACAGAATTCAGTCATTAGAATCGGGGAAGTTGCCCTCTGCATGGAAAAAAGCTGTCATCACACCAGTTTTCAAGAAAGGAGACAAAAAGTTACCAAAAAACTACAGACCGATAAGTCTGAAAAGCACAGTGAGCAAAGTCATGGAAAGGGTGATTGTCCAACGGCTTATAGATCATGCATTTGGAATGATATTTTTCCCTAAATAACAACACGGTTTCATCCCAGGAAGATCCACATCCACAAATTTACTCCATTTGCTAGATATATGGACCAAAGAATTGGATCAGAAACCAGTCGACGTCACTTATCTGGATTATGCTAAAGCTTTCGATAAAGTACCACATAAACGTCTCCTTCACAAACTCTCATCGTGGGGTGTAAGAGGCAAACTACTGAAGTGGATTCAGGAATTTTTATCAGACAGGACATTCCAGGTAGCGATTGGAAACACTGTCAAGACCCCATGCCATTACAAGTGGTGTGCCCCAAGGCTCAGTTCTAGGCCCGACACTATTCATCCTGTATACTTGCGTCCTAAGTAACGAACTGTCCTCAAGCTGGAACTGCTATGCGGATTACACCAAACTTTTCTCAAATCTACTAAAAAAACTATCAGACGTTGCAAAATTACGTCAATAAATTGGTGAGATGGTCGGAATCCTGGTTGTTGCCTTTAAATTCCGATAAATGTACAGTCCTCCATCTAGGAAGAAATAACCCAAATTTTAATTATACCCTTGAAAATTGCATCCTCAATTCTACAACAGAACAAAATGATCCGTGTTCTTATCACTTGAAATTTGAAATGGGATAATCAAGTGTCTACTGTTACCAAAAAAGCCAAAAAGCTACTATACCTGATTGGAAAGACATTCTCCACATTGCATCCGTCTACGGTAAAACTTATCTATATGACATATATCAGACCTATACTAGAGTATGCTAATGTGGTTTGGTCCCCCTATTATCAGAAAGATAAAAAACATTGAAAAAGTACAGAGTCAGATTAACAAGATCCCTAGAGAACAACGTCAATTCGATTATGAATTGAATTGAATTGAATTGGTGCCTTATTTTATGAAGGAAGGAAGAAAGATTATGAAGGAAGAAGCAGAGAAATATCACTTCCAGCATTAGAATAGAGAAGAAATAGGAGTGATATTATAGAAACGTTTAAAATCTTGAATGGATATTATAACATTCCTGAATTTAACAACTTCTTCACTAAAACCACAGAATCTATGTTACACACGATGAAACTGGTGACAGAAAGGAGGAGGACAGGACAACGCTCTCATTTTATTGTAAACTGAGTAGTAAACACATTGAATGCACTGCCCGCACTCTGTATACAAAAGGAAACCCTGAGCACTTTCAAGGATAGTCTGGATTGTCAACACTTAGTGATCAATTAAATGATGATAATATATACATATATATCTCTACATTTACTATCTGTGATTTATTTATAACTTTATTACTCTATGAAAATGATTCATTATATAACTTAATTACACCGATGTAATGATATGTGTACAACAGTTTGTTGCTGCCACCATTAATTAATAAATAAATAAATGTTAGATGCTTGAATTTAAACGTTTGGAGAATAAATCGGTATATAGTGTGTTGGTTGTTATTCGTGTAATCGTTGCCTCAGGGTTAACTGTATTATTTGTGACTTTAAAGATGGTGGGAAAGAGACGCCATCCAAGTGAATAAAGGTAATATTTTCGGAATATAGTGACATGCTTTTTATTAGCTCGATGATTTGTGTGTATTATTCTCCACATCTAAGTTTTATGGAAATTTTTGGTCTTGTATTATGAATGTTGCGAAAACGCAACACTGGTCATATATGACACTCTTACCTGCAACAACATTTTTTTCCTAAGAAACTTACCACTGACAAAATTTTGGGATATTCTGGAAGAGAATTTAGGCATTTAAATATTCTGATAACTTTGATGAATTTTTTGCTCTTCCTGACATTAGGATAGAGGACAGATAAGAATGCTGATGAAAATCTTGATGAGACATACAACAATTTGACAGGTAAACAGCTAATTGCAGAAGGCGGACTGGTGATAAGAAAGGATAGTAAAGATATAGAAATATCCATGTGTTAGTCAGCAGCACATCAGATTGTCACAAAATGAAAATGAATGAAGGAAGAAAAAACCAAATCAATGATTACACTGGCCTGCATCTAATTTTTTTTTTTTTTTTTAAATCACATCTAGTTTTTGTGCTCTGGATCCTACGGCTATTAACCCTGCTGTGGCTCTCGGGTCCATTTCGACCCAAATACAATTTTAATTTCTTGTACAGCTTAAGAAAATGGTGCGATCGTTCTGATACTCCATGACAATTATTTTTTTACTGTTTTCTACCCTTATATAAAATGTCATTAATTTATTTTCAATACGAAAGGAATTATAATTTTTTTTACACATAAGTTCTTCGGGTCCATTTGGACCCGTGACATTTCTCGTGTGGAACTCTCGTTAAAAATTTCATATAATAACTCGGTAAATTCGTAGAAATCAACTATGGAAAGATTGTATTGTCATTGGAGACTTCATCTTCTCGTAGGGTGTACAATAACAATATTTCGTCGAATAAAACTATCAAACTACGAAAATACTATCGAAGTTCTACGAACAGCTGGGAGCAATCTCAACTTCTTTCTAAAACTTTCCTCGTTCTTTAAAACCTCGTTCTTTCTAAAACTAGAACGTAGTATTCTGATGTGTTTCTTCCTCTTCCGATAATGTGCAATCTTCAATTGTATGTAACAATCAATGAATAATTAGGCGATTTCCGAGGCAATTGTCCATTTCGGCAGCACATGCCAAAGACTTGGCAAATACAGAGGGGAAATTTTGAATGAAACACGTTACGTGTGGAATTCACAACCTCTAGCAAACAAGAAGGGATACCCAGAGAACAAAATACGGGAATAAAAGTTGTGCTACAATTATCCTCACTTCGGAAGGATAACAATATAACTCCTGAAAATTTCTTTACATCATACTAGTTGGGTCAGGAACTTCTCAAACGGGTCATCACTCTCGATGGAACTATGCGCAAAAACAAATCTTCTATACCAACAAACTTCTCCAGACAAAGGGCACAACAAACTAATATTCTACTTTCACTTTTGCGATTTACCCGACATTAGTATCGTATGTGCCACGAATGAACAAGTGTATTGCCCTTCAAAGCACCCTTTACAATGATGCAAGAGGCTGCGAATCTAGAGAAAAGAAACCAGAAATAATGACAACCTATAATTCTACAAAGGTAGCTGTTGATACGATTAGTTCTTATTCACAGAAAAAAACACTTTTTGTGGCCTATTGTGGTTCTCTATTACCAAATAAATATTTTACGTACCAAATAAACGTTTTTTTCACAAGAGCAAATTCGAATTGCTAATAAAAATGTTATCAAAAAATAACACTTTTTATAGAAAACTTGGGAAATCTTTTGTAAAGCCGTTATTCAACGCAGAACACACTTGCCACAAACTTCGTCATCAAGAGAAGAAAAAACTAGAAATCCGATGCAAAATTCATCGTCTTAAGAATTAAGTTTTTTTAATTCTATTCGAAAGAGGGGAAAATGGAGTATATTGCAAAACAGATAACAAAATTACTTTTTGTTGCTCCAAATAAAAACTTTTACAGGTAAAAATCATGTCAATCACATTTGTACTACATGTGTGTAATACAAGTTTTCTATATGTGCAGTTAATTATTTTGCTATCACGCATATTCAGATACCATTATTTTACATTATTGCACAACCTTATAAATAAAATAAAAGTGTATAATTAACATTTAGGTGTACAAATTTAACTTCCTATTAAGAATACTAAATATGATCAGTGGAAAAGTAAATAATCTGCAAGAGAAATTATATGGGTCCATTTGGACCCAAGGATCTTGAGAAGGAGAAAATTTGAGGACCGCAGCCGGGTTAAGCATACTGTTTTTACCATTAGGACATTTTCTATGTATAGAGGATCAATAACTAGAAAACAGACGTGACAACAACAGCAGATTACATGAAGGTAAGTACTAAGTGATTAATATACAAGATGGTTTCAGTGCAATCTTTGTTAATATAAAATTATACTTAAAAAACATAAATATTGTGGAAAAAATACTTTCGTACTTCCTTTCAGTATGCATCCTTCGTGAATATTAAATGTGTATGATTAAAATAAATGTAACTATCTCACCTTTCCTTTATCATATTTTAAAGTTTTTTATTTACATAAAAAATTCATTTTATAAAAAATTATGACTTTTCGTTTATGTGGGGCTCGAGGTTACTCTCTTTTCAGACACCAACAAAAGTCAGCCTATCATGTTGATGTCCCAGCGACTTTGATACCTCTCGTCCATCGTCCTGGTGGAACCTTTCTCCTTGTTCCTCACTGTAATCTCCACAATTGTCTGAAAAATAATTTAGATGTGAACTCAGAAAATGCAATTTTATAGAGCTCCCTTGTTCTCTAAACTGTTCAGGAGACTTCGAATGATAGCTTCATATTCGGAAATTTATTCCTTTCCAAGAAATTGTTTTACATTGACTGTGACATCAAGGCAAGCTTTCCTTTCTATTTTATTCATAGTCTTTTCAAACTTGGGATCATTCATTACCCTTCTAGTTTGGGGGCCATCTAAAATACTGCATTCAATTTTGCCTCACTGATGCTTGGAAATATCTTCATTATATACACAAAAGCTGGATTCTTTTTATTCATTGCTTTAAGGAGATTTTTCATTAGCCCTAGTAAAAATTTCTAGGTTGTGGTTGTGACTATGGAGAGGTGGTAGGAGAATTATTTTTGGCTCAATCAATGGGTTTTAATTACCTTGTAATTTTGTCATGCAAAAGTTGAATATCTTTTCTTTCCCTCCGCACCATAGGTATACCAAAGGATAATGCCTTTGTTTCCTATGCTCCATCCTATTAAGATATTCAACACGTGTTCGACAGCATGTGTGTGGAGCAAAAGTCTTGTCCTCATCCAATTTCATGTCAAAATAACTGTGATAGCTTGCCTTTACAAATTCTGTAATGTTTGATCTTTCTTTGCCCTGGCAACGTCACTTTACCGTATATGTATCAAAACATTTTTGTGGCATTTTAGCATTTTCTATTCATGTTAATTGATGAAATTTAATTCTCTTTAACGTGTCCCATAAAACTCTATTAAATAAAACAATGTGTCTAAAAAAACAAAAAAAAATAAATTTTGTATTAGCACTAAAATCTAATAAAGACTACAAATGTCAAAAACATATTGGCTTGTAGAGAAAAAACTGGACCTGATACGGAAATACCGATTGCAGATTTGAAATCAGCGTGAAAAACAGATAAAGAATCAAACAAAACATTTCAGACATCAAAACAGATGCAGACCAGTGTTATGGTTGTAGAAAATGGTAGAAAGAAGACCTTTCAAATAAAAACGAAATGAGGAATAAAGTAAATGGAAATGAGTCAACGATGTTGAGAGCAATGTTTATTGATTACCCTCAAACTAGCTCTTCAGTCTATTTTTTTCAGATGACCTATCAGAATTTATAGTAAGGCAGAGTGTAATATACAATCCCCTCCCCCCCTAAAAAAAAATCAAGTTTTCAACTTTCTATTGATGAGTTACAAGAAATACCTTACCAAGAGCCAATCAGGTATCGATTTTGAGTGGGTCTATACCGATGTCATACAGAACTGGGAAGAAAAATCAGACCCCACAAATGACTATGTTATCAATGCTTTACATTGAAACAGATGCAAGGAAATTATGCGTTTTGTTCATCTGATTGAAAACGAGGTTCTGTACAGAAACTATAAAATTTCTGAAGTCCGGCCATATTTCAATTGACTTCGTGATTCATTTTTGTAGCATAATATTTGGGAGAAAGAATCTTGTTGCGACGAAGCGATGGTACCCTACTACGAACTAAATGGTGCGAAACAACACCTCAAGGGCTCTCTTTTGAACAGAATGTTGTCTCGATTCAGCTCCCATCAAAGGCACTGCAGTGACATCAGTTGATGCCATGAGCCACCTCTACTGGTTTGAGATTAGAACATCTAGTAGACTTCGACATGTATCAGTGGTCCAAAGGCCAAGTTAACTCTTCTGAAGAAGAATTTGATTTTTCATAAAGATTTTATCATTTATTTGCAGCAGCGATCACTTTATCAAAGAAGAAGTATAAAAGTGGTGGTATCTGCCCAGTATTACATTTTTGCAACACTCAATTTTGACCAATAGAAATACTGATGTCTTGTATATTGTTACCCTATTTGTTTATAATCTTAGTATCATGTTCTGTAATTATAAAATATATTAGCAACAAAAAAGTTCTGGGCATTTATAGGTTAATGGATTAGATTATTTCTCCCAACCAATCGTTGCATATGTTAGGCAACAAGTCATTTAGTTAGCATCATGTTTGTATGACATACAAACATGATACGATGCCAACTTATCATGTTTGTATGACATACAAACATGGTAAGTTGCAAATAGTTCTTGGTTAGTACGACAATACAGAAAACCACATACAGCAATTCTCAACCTTTATCGTTCATCAATTCTCTTTAAAAGATTTGTTAGCATGATTGATCCCAACCGACGTTATTTTTCTATATCACACAAGATTATAACAAAAAATTGCACATAAATGCCTTTTGTACACCGATATTTTGGTAAAATTTAGATTTTCAATAATCAATGATCCGATTTGTAAGTAGCTGAGTTTATTCTAATCTTCATTGCTGTGCAATGGTTTCATAATGTTGAGTGGTTTTTAACTAGCCATAACATTTCTCCAATGCATATTGCAGGGAGAAATTTCTTCCACAATAGAACATTGTTGTGAATATACAGTTATAATTTTTTGAGTATTGTAAACATACTAAGGAGTGGCACAGCAGGTTCTTGGATGCCCCTCTGCAGTCAAAATGGGTCCCCTATCTGCAATAAACATGAAATTAAGAGCTTTAAATCTAACTGGTATAAGAATATGGATAGTGAAATAAATAATTTGTAATCAATAGGTCTTCATATGGAACCAGATACAGACTCGCACACTCATCCTGAAATTCTTTACTGAATGCGAAAAATGCAGCAGTGTAACCTACAATCCTGCATAATCACTCAAAGATCACTCTAAAGAGTGTGGCTCACCAACATTTATTTAATAATCAGTTACTTTCACTAGGTATTAAACCAAGCAATAGCAAAACACTGATTTACATTCAATATGAATTCATAATTCCTCTGCCATTCACTGCTGGCGCTTAATACAATTTTCTCTCTTGTCCACTTTGAGTTCTTCTCAACAAAACACTGGTTACAACTTGTGTGAAAATACACCTATGAAAACAATTAGGTGACTGAACTTGTAAATTAAAGCAACAATAAATTTGTGTTACTAATTGAATTTAGAGCTAAAATTTAGGGTAAATATTTGTAATTCTCAAAAAAACACGAAGGATCTGTATAAAATAGTTTTGGGAGCTGTCTCACCCAATGAGAACATGCTCTGTTGTTAAGTGTCTCCAAATTTTATTGGAAATACCACATTGAATACAAATGAATGTATTATTGTTGAACAACCTAACATAGTTGTCTCTTTGTTACTTTTCGCACTGGTGTGTGAGCTGTGTTTGTTTATTAATATTATTTAAAATAAGCTATAGCAGAAATAAAATTATCAGATTGTAGTTGTGAAAATGCCAACCCAGAAGACAATATGACAGGCATTCATTGTAAAACAATATTTGATACAAAGTTTAGGACAAAAATAAGCCCTGAAAGAGGTTGGAAATAGGAAAAGCCATAGAGCAATAACTGTAAAAGTAATTGAATTTCACTCATAGATCATAACATATGCAACAGTTATGTTATATTTACGAAAGTGGATGTCAAAAAATATCATGATTGTAGAAAATTTTAAACTAGTGGGCATGTTGAAATTATAAATCATATACAATAAACAATTTTCTCTACTAGTTGTAATACTTATGTATTACAATTAGTGCAGATTTAAAAGCATCTTGCTCCAATTTTCTAGTTTATGCCAACTACGATATTTAGGAAAGAAAATTGTTTTTCATATTATTTTAGCGCAGATATTTTAAAGCATCTTGCTCCCTTTTTCTACATTATGGTAACTAATCCATATTAAATAATTGGGTTACTTTTCATGCTGGTGTGTGAGCTGTGTTTGTTATTATTATTTAAAATAAACTATAGCAAAAATAAAATTATCAGAAAATAGCTGTGAATATGCTAACCCAGGAATAGGAAAGGTGTTAATGATTGATGATGATGATGATTGTAGTGGAGAAAATTGTTTTACATATTCTTTTACATGAAAATTTTGTAAAAGTTAATGTCATTTCAACTATAATCCAGGTAAGTTTTAAGTCCAATAATTCTAGAAACACACACTTCTAGAATTCTCTTATGTGTTTGTTTTGTGTTTGTATAAGAATTGTTTTTTGCTGTTTAAAATTGTTTACAATTTATTAATTTTACATAATAAGATAAAAATTAAGATTTAGTGGCTGGTCTTGGTAGAGAAGGGCCTCAGAACACAAGCTGAAGGCTGCAAGTTTGACTCCTGCAAACACCATACACATTTTCACTTTGAGGTTTTGGTGTGGTTGACTTGTCTTACCACAGTCATGTATTCCATCTGAACCCTCACGCCTTTGTTAATCCGTCATACATCACCGTGTATGATCACTCCTACCATCATAAGAAGGCAATAACAAATTTAACAGCTCAGGGAAACACAATGGTAAGTGCCTTTTGTGGCAAAATTTGATTTGCTCCTTTTCTTTCCTTGCCTCTGTGGCAGCACATTTCAGCAACACAGCATTTCAAGCTATAAACAAAACTATGTCAGTGCAATGTTGCTACCAGAGGCCACAAGAAAAAGAATCAAAGCTAATCTCATCAAAAAGGTGCTTATGTTCTCCCAAGCCACTAAATTATCAATGTGGTCACTTCACATGAAAGCTGAGGTCATAAAGGCGCAAGTCTAAATCCTGGCAAGTATTTAGTAAAATGTGACACTCACCATCAATAAGAATAAACTTATTACAGTAGGTGACTGGTTTGAATGAATTTCACAAGGTGGTTTAAGGGTGGGTATTTACATAATAATAATGTAAATAAACTTTATTAAAAATATTTATTCAATCATATGGACACATTAAAATTTATTAACATGTCTTATGAAGTTCATTTAACGCTGCATAATACAGAAAACATTTTGAGTATTATTTACGAATAAATGTGTAGAATTATATTTGAGCAATATAATCTTCTTGACATACTGGCTTATCAATAATACGGAATGTGCAGTCTATGTATTATACAATTGGTGTATTGGTTTTTAGTGTGTTGACACAGCCCTTTAACGACATTCACTTCCAATGTCTTAAATTTGACTTCTTAAATATTTTGTTTGGATTGATGTAGGGACAAAATTAAGTTATCATATAGTAAAATCTCAAATTTTGATCATGTTGACGTGCCAAAATAACTGTTGGATTGAGTCTACATGGACTGTTTATAGTTTGTTAATTTAACTTCCTTTTTAACATCATAAGTGGGATCTCTTTCTGCTCTCTCAACGTAGGGTTTTCCGTGATCTCCTGTCGAAGAATAGTCCACGAGAAATGTTTCATCAAGTAAATACGGGCGGAATTCCCGGAGTAGGTACACCCAAGCAGACAACTTTTTCCCTTCACATAGCACTTCTATCGTTTCTCGAACGTAATAGTCAGGGTGCCGTTCTAGCACATCTAGATGTTGTAACTTGGGATAATCTATTTCGTACACTTCTCCCGCTACGTTCTAGGAAAGAGAAAATAAGTATATTAATAAATCGACTGTATTAAACGAAGTATCGACACAAATTCTTAGACCTAACGGATCAGATTCTTACATGGCCCTCGCCCGGCACATCCAATAAGAATGGGATGTTATACCTAGTTGCTATAACCAGAGGATACTTTTTTACTGTGACTCCATTGCAGATAAATTGGGAGTATCCGAAGCCCTTGTCCTCCATCCAAGTATGATTAGGTTCATTCCTTTTCAAGGTGCCATATACGAAAACATGGTCCATTTTCAAAAATACAGCCTTCAAACAACGAACACTTAACTTTCTCATCCAACCCTTTGTTTTGTTTACCCAGGTTCTGCTGATTTTTGTGTTTATAGTTTACGCACCGTTGTTAAATGAAATCACGTGTGACCCTTCCTTCTAAGAAGTTCTACAAAACTATACTGCGATTTTTGTAGGAAGAGCTCTCAAGATAACTCAAATCCCATCTTCGCGATGAAATATGTCACGGCATTTCGCGTCTTTTCTCGGTCTTGCCGGTAGAAGTCGCATGATCGCAAGCACTGCTTCATACGGTCGCGATCGTGCGAAATCTAGCGGAACGACTGTGAATGATACGGAATACCGTGACATATTCCATCGCGAAGATAGGATTTGAGTTATCTTGAGAGCTCTTCCTACAAAAATCGCAGTATATCAAAATGTGATGAACACGCCAAAATTAGACAAGAAGACCAACTTGGCAACGTCTAACATATTATACTGCCAACTGTACTAATCACAGGCGGGATTCAGGGGGACAACTGCCTCCCCCCCCACGATCTTGGGACGAATTTAAAAAAATACATTTCATTTAATTTCGAATTTAAAAAAATATATTTCATTTCATATACTAAAGATTTAGTTGTTTCTGTATTTTGAGAAGAAATAATTAATAAAATTGTTCGCTTAAGCTGAGCGAATAATATACATCAATAAATTGGTGAACATTAGTTAAGTATTATAAAACGCGCGGGATAGTCTTCAGCGTTATTTTGAATCCTCATTCAATTATATATTGCTTTTAAACGTATTTTACTTGGAAATTAAACAGTTTAATGCCTAAAATCATGAGTCATAACTAGACCTCTGATTTTAGGACCAATGACAATTTAGGATGCTGTAAAAAGTAATTGCAGAATGTCCTAAACAGGGCGGTTTCAATATGCTTTTGCCTAAAAGGAGATTTTAAGAACGATCATATTTTAAATGCTAAATTTTGAAATTCGTTTTAGGAAAAAAAACAAACTTTTCCGAAATGCAAATATTGTGTGATGGAACAACGCACTCTTTCACTCAAAATACCGAAGAAAAGGAGCCCTGCAAGTCAAAATAATAAGGATGTTTCACGCTCGTCTCCGATCAGCACGCGCTTCTTGGCCAATTGCACCCACTCCTGATGCAGCTGCCCTGTTGGCAGGTTGAGGCTTATCGCCGCAGCGCGTCGTCTGCGAAGTCCGGACGAGGAAACCCACAGACAGGCCACGCAAAAGTCTACTCTCGGATTTATACTTATAAGTGTTTAAATAGGTCGTGTGGTACACGATTTTTTGGGGGGTGGGGGAGAAGGGACGAGTGAAAAAATTTCAGGAGAGGTGAGCATGATAATTGTAACTAAATTTGATTGCTCCTATAAATCTATGTCTATAAAAAGTTCATTTCCAGACTTAATGATTTTATATGATCCCATCTGGCTCTTTTAATTTTTTATTTGATTTAAATAGGCAAGAAAGCCTTATTGTAGAAAATTTGCAGAAAATGTTACGCACAGTTATTGAATGAAATCACGTGTGACCCTGCTAATTACGAAAGTGAATAAACTATGCTTGAAGTCTCTCCCAAAAATGTAAAAATACTTTTTCCTGTGTACTCTAATTGCTTAATTTAATCTTTTGAGAGAGACTACTAGCATAGCAAGCAGAAGAGGGAGTCTAGTAAAACATGCTAGAATTATAAATTTTTCTCCTAGGCTGGGCGGAGGCCTGGGCAGGACGGAGGCCTGGGCTGGGCTTGGCTGAGGGCTGGGCTGGGAGCGGGACTGGGCGGTGGGCTGGGCTGGGGTCGTACTGGACTAAGCTGGGTGCCGAGCTGGGCTGGGGGCCGAGCTGGGCTGGGGTCGAGCTGGGCTGGGGGGCGGGCTGGGCTGGGGGCCGAAGTGGGCTGGTGACCGAGCTGGGATGGGGGCCGGGCTGGGCTGGAGGCTGGGCTGGGCTTGGCTGAGGGCTTGGCTGGGCTAAAGCCTGAGCTGGGCTGGGAGCTGGGCTGGGGGCTGGGCTGGGCTGGGGGCCGGGCTGCGATGGGCTGGGAGCCGGGCTGGGCTGGGCTGGGGGCCGGGCTGGACTAGGGGCCGGGCTGGGCTGGGGGCCGAGCTGGGCTGGGGGTCGAGCTGGGCTGGGGGCCGAGCTTAGCTGGGGGCCGGGCTGTGCTGGGAGCCGGGCTAAGCTGGGCTGGGGACCGGGCTGGACTGGGGGACGGGCGGGCTGGGGGCCGGGCTGGGCTGGAAGCCGGACTGCGTTGGGGACCGAGCTGGGCTGGGGGCCGGGCTTGGCTGGGGGCCGAGCTGGGCTGAGAGCCAAGCTGGCCTAGGGGCTGGGCTGGGCTGGTGGCCGGGCTGGTCTGGGCTGGGGGCGGGCTTTGCTTGGCTGGGGGCCGGACAGGGCTAGGCTGGGGGCCGGGCTGGGCTGGGCTGGGGGCCGGGCTGGGCTGGGCTGGGGGCCGGGCTGCGCTGAAGTTCGGGGTGGGCTGGGGGCCGAGCTGGGCTGGGGGCCGAGCTGGACTGGGGGCTGAGCAAGGCTGGGGGCTGGGCTGGGCTAGGGGGTTGGCTGGGCAGGGCTGGAGGCCGTGCCGGACTTGGCTGGGGGCCGAGCTGGGCTGAGGGCCGAGCTGGGCTGGGGGCCGGGCTGGGCTGGGGGCCGGGCTGGGCTGGCGGCCGTGCTGGGCTGGGCTGGGTGCCGGGCTGGGTTGGGCTGGGGCCGGGCATGGCTAGGGGCCGGGATGGGCTGGGTGCCGAGCTGGGCTGGGGGCCAAGCTGGGCTGGGGCCGAGCTGGGCTGGGGGGCGTGATGGGCTGGGGACCGAGGTGGGCTGGGGGCAGAGCTGGGCTGGGGGCCGAGCTGGGTTGGGCTGGGGGCTAGGATGGGCTGGGGGCTGAGCTGCGCTGGGGGCTGGGCTGGGCTGGGGGCCGGGCTGGGCTGGGGGCCGGGCTGGGCTCACGGGGCCGAGCTGGGCTGGAGGCCGAGCTGGGCTGGGGGCCGGGCTGGGGTTGGCTAGTCTGGGCTGGGAGCCGTGCTGGGAGACGGGCTGGGAGCCGAGCTGGGCTGGGCTGGGGGCCGGGCTGAGCTGGGCTGAAGGCCGGGCTGGCATGGGGCCGGGCTGGGCTAAGGGGCAGGCTGGGCTGGGTGCCGAGCTTGGCTGGGGGCCGGGCTAGGCTGGGCCGAGCTGGGCTGGGGAGTGGGCTGGGCTGGGGGCCGAGCTTCGCTGGGGGCCAAGCTGGCTGGGGGCGAGCTGGGCTGGGGCCGAGCTTGGCTGGGGGCGGGGCTGGGATGGGTGCTGAGCTGGGCTGGGCTGGGGGCCGGGCTGGGCTGGGGGCCAGGCTGGTCTGGGGGCCGGACTGGGATGAGGGGCGGAACGGGCTGGGCTTGGCTGGCGGCCGGACTGGGCTTGGCTGAGGGCCGGCCTGGTCTGGGCTGGGGGCCGGGCTGGTCGGGGCTGGGGGCCGGGCTGGGCTGGGCTGGGCGCTTGGCTGGGCTGGGGGCCGGGCTGTGCGGAGGGCCGGGCTGGGCTAGGCTGGGCTGGGCTGGGGGCCGAGCTGGGCTGGGGGCCGAGCAGGGCTGGGGGCCGGGCTGGGCTGGGGGCCGGGCTGGGCTTCGCTGGAGGCCGGGCTGTGCTGGGCTGGGGGCCGGGCTGGTCTGGGCTGGGGGCGGGCTGGGCTGGCCTGGGGGCTTGGCTGGGGGCCGAGCTGTGCTAGGGGCCGGGCTGGGCTGGGCTGGGTTGGGCTGGGGGCCGAGCTGGGCTGGGGGCCGTGCAGGGCTGGGCTGGGGGCCCGGGTGGGCTGGGATGGGGGCGGGGCCGGGATTGGCTTCGCTGGGGGCCAGGCTGTGCTGGGCAGGGGACCGGGCTGGTCTGGGCTGGGGGCGGGCTGGGCTGGACTGGGGGCTTGCCTGGGCAGGGGACGGGCTGGGCTGGTGGCCGGACTGGGCTGCGCTGTGGGCCGGGCTGGTCTGGGCCGGGCTGGGCAGAAGACCGGGCGAAGCTGGAGGCCGGGCTGGGATAAGCGCCGAGCTGGGCTAGGTGCCGGGCTGCGCTGGGGGCCGGGCTGTTCTTGGGGCCGAGCTGGGCTGGGGGCCGGGCTGGGCTGGGGGCCGAGCTGGGCTGGCGACCGAGCTTGGCTGGGGGCTGTGCTGGGGGCCGGGTTGGGCTGGGCTGGGGGCCGGACTGGGGTGGCGGCCGGGCTGGGCTGGGGGCGGAGCCGGGCTGCGCTGTGCGTGGGGCCGGGTTGGGCTGGGCTGGGGGCCGGGCTAGGTTGGGCTGGGGACCGGGCTGGGCTCTTGGTCGGGATTTGCTGGGCCGGGCTGGGATGGGGGCCGGGCTGGGCTAAGGGGAGGCTGGGCTGGGTGCCGAGCTTGGCAGGGGGCCGAGCTAGGCTGGGCCGAGCTGGCCTGGGCTGGCGGCTGGGCTGGGCTGGGCTGAGGGCCGGGCTGGGCTGGGCTGGGGCCGTGCCGAGCTGGGCTGGGCGCCGGGCTGGGCTGGAAGCCGGACTGGGTTGGGGGCCGAGCTGGACTTGGCGCCGAGCTGGGCTGAGGCCCGGGCCGGGCTGGGGGCCGGGCTGGGCTGGGGGCCGTGCTGGGCTGGGGGCCGGGCTGGGCTGGGGGCCGGGCTGGGCTGGAGGCCGGGCTGGGCTCAGCTGGGCTGGGGGCCAAGCTGGGCTGGTGGCCGGGCTGGGCTGGGGGCAGAGCTCAGCTGGAGGCCGGGCTCGGCTGGGGGCCGAGCTGGGCTGGAGGGCGGTCTTGGCTGGGGACCGAGCTGGGCTGAGAGCCGAGCTGGGCTAGGGACTGGGCTGAGCTGGTGGCCGGGCTGGTCTGGGCTGGGGGCCGGGCTGTGCTTGGCTGGGCCGGGAAGGGCTAGGCTGGGGGCTTGGCTGGGCTGGGCTGGGGGCCGGGCTCGGCTGGGCTGGGGCCGAGTTGGGCTGGGCTGGGAGCCGGGCTGGGCTGGGCTAGGGGCCGGGCTGCGCTGAAGTTCGCAATGGGCTGGGGGCCGAGCTGGGCTGGCGCCGAGCTGGGCTGGGGGAGGAGCTGGGCTGGGGGCTGGGCTGGGCTGGGCTAGGGGGTTGGCTGCGCAGGGCTGGGGGCCGTGCCGGGCTTGGCTGGGGGCCCGGCTGGGCTGGGGACCGAGCTGGGCTGGAGGCCGGGCTGGGCTGGGGGCCGGGCTGGGCTGGCGGACAGGATGGGCTGGGCTGGGGGCCGGGCTGGGCTGGGCTTGGGCCGGGCTCAGCTAGGGGCCGGGATGGGCTGGTTGCCGTGCTGGGCTGGGGGCCAAGCTGGCTGGGGCCGAGCTGGGCTGGGAGGCGGGCTGGGCTGGGGGCCGAAGTGGGCTGGAAGCAGAGCTGGGCTGGGGGCCGGGCTGGGCTGGGGGCTGTGCTGGGCTGGGGGCTAGTATTGGCTGGGGGCTGAGTGCGCTGCGAGCTGAGCTGGGCTGGGGGCTGGGCTTGGCTGGGGGCCAGGCTGGGCTGGGGGCTGGGCTGGGCTAGGCTGGGCTGGGCTGGGGGCCGAGCTGGGCTGGGGCCCGAGCAGGGCTGGGCTGGGGGCCGGGCTGGGCTGGGCTAGAAGCCGGGCTGGTCTGGGCTGGGGGCCGGGATTGGCTGAGGGCCGGGCTGGGCTAGGCTGGGCTGGGCTGGAGGCCGAGCTGGGGTGGGGCCCGAGCAGGGCTGGGATGGGGGCCGGGCTGGGCTGGGCTAGAAGCCGGGGTTCTCTGGGCTGGGGACCGGGCTGGGCTAGGTTGGGCTGGGCTGGGGGCCGAGCTGGGCTAGGCTGGGCTGGGCTGGAGGCCGAGCTGGGCTGGGGCCCGAGCAGGGCTGGGATGGGGGCCGGGCTGGGCTGGGCTTGGGCCGGGCTCAGGTAGGGGCCGGGATGGGCTGGTTGCCGAGCGGGGCTGGGGGCCAAGCTGGCTGGGGCCGAGCTGGGCTGGGAGGCGGGCTGGGCTGGGGGCCGAAGCAGAGCTGGGCTGGGGGCCGGGCTAGGCTGGGGGTGTGCTGGGCTGGGGGCTGGTATGGGCTGGGGGCTGAGTGCGCTCCGGGCTGAGCTGGGCTGGGGGCTGGGCTTGGCTGCGGGCCAGGCTGGGCTGGGGGCTGGGCTGGGCTAGGCTGGGCTGGGCTGGGGGCCGAGCTGGGCTGGGCTAGAAGCCAGGCTGGTCTAGGCTGGGGGCCGGGCTGGGCTGAGGGCCGGGCTGGGCTAGGGTGGGCTGGGCTTGAGGCCGAGCTGGGCTGGGGCCCGAGCAGGGCTGGGATGGGGGCCGGGCTGGGCTGGGCTAGAAGCCGGGCTGGTCTGGGCTGAGGGTCGGGCTGGGCTGGGGCCGGTCTGGGCTGGGATGGGGGCCGGGCCGGTCTGTGCTGGGCTGGGGGCCGGTTGGTCTGGGCTGGGGGTGGGCTGGGCTGGGGGCTTGGCTGGGCTGGGGGCCGGGATGTGCTGGAGGCCGGGCTGGGCTGGGCTGGACTGGGGGCCGAGCTGGGCTGGGGGCCGAGCAGGGCTGGGCTGGGGTCCGGGCCTGGCTGGGATGGGGGCGTGGCCGGGCTGCGCTTCGCTGGGGGCCGGGCTGTGCTGGGCTGGGGCGGGCTTGGTCCCGGCTGAGGGCGCGCTGGCCTGGGGCTTGGCTGGGCAGGGGTCGGGCGGGGCTGGGGGCCGGACTGGGCTGGGATGTGCGCCAGGCTGGGCTGGGGTGGGCTGAAGGCCGGGCGGGGCTGTAGGCCGGGCTGGGCTGGGGGCCGGGCTGGGCTAGGTGCCGGGCTGCGCTGGGGGCCGGGCTGGGCTTGGGGCCGAGCTGGACTGGGGTCCGGGCTGTGCTGGTGGCCGAGCTGGGCTGGGGACCGAGCTTGGCTGGGGGCCGGGTTGAGCTGGGCTGGGGGACGTGCTGTGCTGGGGGGGCCCGGACTGTGCTGGGTCCCGGGCCTTTGCTGGGGGCGGAAACCGGCTGGGCGTGGGGCCGGGCTGGGCTGGGGCCGGGCTAGGCTGGGCTGTCGGCCGGGCTGGGCTGGGGGCTGGGCTTTGCTGGGCCGGGCTGGGCTGGGAGCCGGGCTGGGCTGGACTCGCCTGGCGGGCTGGGCTGGGCTGAGGGGCGGGCTGGGCTGGGCTGGGGGCCGGGATGTGCTGGAGGCCGGGCTGGGCTGGGCTGGACTGGGGGCCGAGCTGGGCTGGGGGCCGAGCAGGGCTGGGCTAAGGGCCGGGCCAGGCTGGGATGGGGGCGTGGCCGGGCTGCGCTTCGCTGGGGGCCGGGCTGTGCTGGGCTGGGGGCGGGCTGGTCTCGGCTGAGGGCGCGCTTGGCTGGGGGCTTGGCTGGGCAGTGGTCGGGCGGGGCTGGGGGCCGGACTGGGCTGGGATGTGCGCCGGGCTGGGCTGGGCTGGGGTGGGCTGAAGGCCGGGCGGGGCTGTAGGCCGGGCTGGGCTGGGGGCCGGGCTGGGCTAGGTGCCGGGCTGCGCTCGGGGCCGGGCTGGGCTTGGGGCCGAGCTGGACTGGGGGCCGGGCTGTGCTGGGGGCCGAGCTGGGCTGGGGACCGAGCTTGGCTGGGGGCCGGGCTGAGCTGGGCTGGGGGACGTGCTGTGCTGGGGGGGCCCGGGCTGTGCTGGGTCCCGGGCCTTTGCTGTGGGCGGAGCCCGCTGGGCGTGGGGCCGGGCTGGGCTGGGGCCGGGCTATGCTGGGCTGTCGGCCGGGCTGGGCTGGGGGCTGGGCTTTGCTGGGCCGCGCTGGGCTGGGAGCCGGGCTGGGCTGGCCTGGCCTGGCGGCTGGGCTGGGCTAAGGGGCGGGCTGGGCTGGGCTGGGGACCGAGCTCTGCTGGGGGGCCTGGCTGGGGCTGGTGGCCGGACTGGGCTGGGGGCCGGCCTGTGCAGGGGGCCTGGCTGGGCTGGGCTGGGCTGGGGCCAGGCTGGGCTGGGGCCGAGCTTGGCTTGGGGGCCGGCTGGGCTGGGCGCTGAAGTGGGCTGGAAGCCGAGCTGGGATGGGGGCCGGGCTGGGCTGGGGGCCGCTCTGGGCTGGGGGATTGGCTGGGCTGGGGGCTTGGTTCGGCTTGGGGCTGAGCTGGACTGAAAGCTGAGATGGGTTTTGGACTGGGCTGGGCTGGGGGCCGGGCTTGGCTGGGGGCCGGGCTGGACTAGGTGCCGAGCTGGGCTGGGGGCCTCACTGGGTTGGGGCGTCGAGCTGGGCTGGGGGCCGGGCTGTGCTGGGCTGGGGGCCGGGCTGGGCTTTGGGGCCGGGCTGGGCTGGAAACCGCACTGGGCATGGGGCCCGGGATGGGTGGGGGCCGGGCCTGGCTGGGGGCCGTGCTGGGCTGGGGGCCGTGCTGGGCTGGGGGCCGGCTGGGCTGGGTGCCGGCCAGGGCTGGGGGCCGAGGTGGGCTGGGGGCAGAGCTAAGCTCGGCTGGGCTTGGGGCCGGGCTGGGCTGGGGGCCGTGCTGGGCTGGGGGCTGGGCGGGGCTGGGGGTGGGCTGGCTGGGGGCCGGCTGGGCAGGGGGCCGAGCTGGGCTGGGCTGGGGGCCGGGTTGTGCTTGGCTGGAACCGGGCAGGGCTGGGCTGGGGGCCTGGCTGGGCTGGGCTGGGGGCCGGGCTGGTCTGGGCTGGGGGGCCCGGGCTGGGCTGGGCTGGGAGCCGAGCTGGGATGGGGGCTGAGCTGGGCTGGGGTGGGCTGGAGGCTAGGCTTGGGTAGGCTGGGGGCCGTGCCGAGCTTGGCTGGGGTCCGGCTGGGCTGGGGGCCGAGCTGGGCTGGGGTTCGGGCTGGGCTGGGGGCCGGTCTGGGCTGGGGGCCGGGCTGGGCTGGGGGTGGATCTGGCTGGGGGTGAGATGGGCTGGTGGCTGATCTGGGCTGGGGTCTGTTCTCGGTTGGGGGGCGGGCTGGGCTGGGTTCGGGCCCGGGCTGTGCTAGGGGCCGGGCTGGGCAGAGGGCCGAGCTTGGCTGGGGGCCGAACTGGTCTGGGGGCCGAGCTGGTCTGGGGGCCGGGCTGGGCTTAGCTAGGCTTTGCTGGGAGCCGGACTGGGCTTGCTGGGCCAGGTTGTGCTGGGCTTGGCTGGGTGCCGGGCTGGGCTGGGAGCCGGGCTGGGCTGGGAACCGGGCTGGGCTAGTGGGCGGGCTGGGCCTGGTGCTGAACTTGGCTGGGGGCCGAGCTGGACTTGGGCGGAGGTTCGGCTTGGGGACGAGCTGGGCTGAGGGCCAAGCTGGTCTGGGGGCTGGGCTGGGCTGGGGGCCGGGCTTGGCTAGGGGCCGGGCTGGGCTGGAGGCCGATTTGGGCTGGGGTGGTCTGGGGGCTTGGCTCTGCTGGGGGCTGAGATGGGCTGGGGCCTGAGCTGGTCTGGGGGCTGGTCTCGGGTGGGGGCAAGTCTGGGCTGGGCTGCGATCCGGGCTGGGCTAGGGGCCGGGCTGCGCTGGGGGTCGATCTGGGCGGGGGGGCTGGGCTGGGGGCCGGGCTGGGGTGGGTTGGGGGCCGGGCTGGGCTGGGCTGGGGGCCCGGGCTGGAGGTCGGGCTGGGGGCCGGGGTTGGCTGGGGGCCGGCCTTGGCTGGGGGCCCGGCTGGTTTGGGATGGCGGCCAGTCTCGGCTGGGCTTGGTCTTGGTCTTGGGCCGGGCTGGGCTGGGTGCCGAGCTGAACTGGGGGCCGAGCTGGGCTGGGATGAGGGCTGGCCTGGACTGGGGGCCGGGCTGGGCTGGGGGCCGGGATGAGGGCCGGCTGGGCTGGGGGCCGGGCTGGGCTTGGGGCCGAGCTGGGCTGGGACCGATCTAAGTTTGGGGCCGGGCTGGGCTGGGGCCTTGCTAGGCTGAGGGCGGAGCTGGGCTGGGCTGTGGGCCGGGCTTGGGCTGGGCTGGTGGCCAGGCTCTGCTGGGCTAGGGGTTGGGCTGGGCTGGGAACCGGACTGGGCTGGGCTGGGGGCCGGGCTTGGCTTGTGTCCGGGCTGGGCTGGGGGCCGAGCTTGGCTTGTGTCCGGGCTGGGCTGGGGGCCCGGCTGAGCAGGGGGCGGGCTGGGCCGGGGGCTGGGGGCTGGGCTGGGGGCCGAGCTAGGCTGGGTCCGACCTGGGCTGGGGGGCGGGCTGGGCTGGGGGGCCGAGGTGGGCTGGGGGCCGAGCTTGCGCTGGGGGCCTGGCTGGGCTGGGGGCCGGGCTGTGCTGGGGGCTGGGCAGGGCTTGGGGCTGGGCTGGGCTGGGGGCTGAGTGGGCTGGGGCTGAGTTGGGTTGGGGGCTTTGCTGGGCTGGGGGCCGGGCTGGGCTGTGTGCCGGGCTGGGCTGGGCTGGGGGCCGGTCTGAGCTGGGCTGGGGCCGGGCAGGGTAGGGGCCGGTCTTGGCTGTTTGCCGAGTTGGGCTGGGGGCCGAGCTGGGCCGGGGCCGACCTGGGCTGGGGGGCGGGCTGGGCTGGGGGCCGAGGTGGGCTGGGGGCCGAGCTGGTCTGGGGGCTGGTCTCGGCTGGGGGCAAGGCCAATCTGGGCAGCTGGGCTGGTGTGCCAAACTGGGCTGGGGGCCGGGCTTTGCTGAGGGCTTGGGCTGGGGGCCGAGCTAGGCTGGGCTGTGAGCCGGGCTGGGCCGGGCTGGCGGCTGGGCTGGGCTGGGGGCCGGGCTTGTCTGGGGGACGACCTCCGCTGGGGGCCGGGCTGGGCTGGGGGCCGGCGTCGGCAGGGCGCCGGGTTGGGCTGGGTGCCGAGCTGGTCTGGGGGCCGAGCTGGGCTGGGCCGGGGGCCGGGCAGGGCTGGGCTGGGGGCCGGGCTGGGCTTGGGGCCGGTCTGGGCCGGGCTGGGGGCCGGGCTTGGCTTGGGACCGGCCTGGGCTGGGGGCTGGGCTGGACTGGGGGCTGTGATGAAGTGGGAGCCGGGCTGGGCTGGGGGCCACGCTGGCCAGGGGGCCGGGCTGGGCTGGGCTGGAGCCGGGCTGGGGTAGGGGCCGGGCTGGGCTGGGTGCCGACGCTGGGCTGGGGGCCGAGCTGGGCTGGGGCCGAGCTGGGCTGGGGGCGGGCTGGGCTGGAGGCCGAAGTGGGCTGGGCTGTGGGCTGGGCTGGGCTGGGGGCCGGGCTGGGCTGGGCCGTGGGCCGGGCAGGGCTGGGCTGGGGGCCGGGCTGGGCTTGGGGCCGGTCTGGGCCGGGCTGGGGGCCGGGCTTGGCTTGGGACCGGCCTGGGCTGGGGGCTGTGATGAAGTGGGAGCCGGGCTGGGCTGGGGGCCACGCTGGGCTGTGCTGGGGGGCGGGCTGGACTGGGGGCTGTGCTGGGCTTGGGGCCGGTCTGGGCCGGGCTGGGCTTGGGACCTGCCTGGGCTGGGGTCTGGTCAGGGCTGGGGGCTGTGATGAACTGGAGCCGGGCTAGGCTGGGGGCCACGCTGGGCAGGGGGCCGCGCTGGGCTGGGGTAGTGGCCGGCCTGGGCTGGGTGCTGAGCTGGGCTGTAGGCGAGCTGGGCTGGGGGGCGGGCTGGGCTGGAGGCCGAAGTGGGCTGGGCTGTGGGCTGGGCTGGGTTGGGGGCCGGGCTGGGCTGTGGGCCGTGCTGGGCTGGGCCGGGTGCCGGGCAGGGCTGGGCTAGGGGCGGGGGCTGGGCTGGGCTGGTGGCTGGGGTCCAGGCTGGGCAAGGCTGGGGGCCGGACTGGGCTTGGGGCCGGTCTGGGCCTGGGACCGGCCTGGGCTGGGGGCTAGTCTGGGCTGGGGGCTGTGATGAACTGGGAGCCAGGCTGGGCTGGGGGCCACGCTGGGCTGGGCTGGGGGCCGGGCTGGGCTGGGGGCTGGGCTGGGCTTGGCTGGGGGCCGGGCTGGGCTTAGGGCCGAGCTGGGTTGTGAGCCGAGCTGGGCTCTGGGCCGGGCTGGGGGCCTAGCTAGGCTGGGGGCCGAGCTGGGCTGAGGGGCCTGGGCTGGGCTGGGGGCAGGGCTGGGCTTGGAGGGGAGCCGAGCTGGGCTGTGCAGCGGGCCGGGCTGTGCTGGGCGGGGGCAGGCTCTGCTTTTCTAGGGGTTGGTCTGGGCTGGGCTGGGGCTTGGCTCGGCTGGGCTTGGGGACGGGCTGGGCTGTGGGCGGAGCTGGGCTGGGCGTGGTGCCGGGCTGGGCTGGGGGCCGAGCTAGGCTGGGCTGTGGGCCGAGCTGGGCTGGCGGTCGGGCTGAGCTGTGCTGGGGCCCCGGCTTTGCTGGGCCGGGCTGGGCTGGGGGCCGGGCTGGCGTATGTTGGGCTGGGCTGGGGGCCGGGCTGGGCTGGGGGCCGGGCTGGGCTGGGGGACGAGCTCCGCTGGGGGCCGGGGCTGGGGCTGGGGGCCGGACTGGGCTGGGGGCTGGCGTGGGCAGGGTGCCGGGCTGGGCTGGGCTGGGGGCCGGGCTGGGCTGGGGCCGAGCTGGGCTGGGTGCCGAGCTGGGCTGGGGGCCGAGCTGGGCTGGAGGCCGAGCTGGGCTTGGGGCCGGGCTGGGCTGGGGATTGGGCTGGGCTGGGGGCTTGGCTGCGCTGTGGGTCTGGCTGGAGTGGGGGCGGGGCTGAGCTGGGGACCTAGCTGGGCTGCGGGTCGGGGGCAGGGCTGCACGGGGACTTGGCTGGGCAGGGATTTGCCAGGGCGGTTGGCTGGGCTGGGCGGTGGGCTGGGCTGTGCTGGGGTTTTGGGGTTGGGGTGCCAGAGGCTGGTCTGAGCTGGGAGCTGGGGTTGGGCTGAGCTGGTGCGGCTGGGCTGGGGTATGATCGGGGCTAGGGTGGGCGGGGCTGGGTTGGGGTGGGCGGGGCTGGGCGTCTGCTGGGGGCTGGGTGGGCTGGGCTTGACGGGGCTGTTCTTGACTGAGGGTTGGGCTGGACGGGGGGCTTGGCTGGACGGGAGCTAGCCAGGGCGGGGGCTGGGCTGGGCAGTGGGCTGGGGTGTGCGGGGGGCTGGGCGGGGCTGGGGGCTGGGCGGGGCCTGGCTGTGCTGGTGGCTGGGGCGGGGCTGGGCTGTTCGGGGCTGGGCTGTTCGGGGCTGGGCTGTTCGGGGTGGGCTTGACTGAAGGCTGGGCTGTACGGGGGGCTGGGCTGGGCGGGGGCTTGGCTGGGCGGGGAGCTGGGCTAGGCGGGATTCAAGGGGGTGGGGCTGAGCTGGGGGCTGGGCTGAGCTGGTCTGAGCTTTGGTCTGGTCTGGGCTTATCTGGGGGCTGGTCTGAGCTGGGTGCTGGGCTGAGCTGCGAGCTGGGGGCTGGCCTGAGTCGGGGCTGAGAGCTGGGCTGAGCTGGGGGTGTGGGCTGGGCGGATTGGGCGCTGGGCTGAGCTGGTGGCTGGGGCCTTGGCTAAGCTGGGGGCTGGGCTGAACTGGTGGCTGGGGTAGGCTGAGCTGGTGGCTGGGCTATGCTGGGGGCTGAGCTGAGCTGGGCTGGGCTGGGGGCTGAGGGCTGGCCTGAGCTGGGGGCTGAGAGCTGGGGGCTGGGCTTAGCTGGGGCTGCGCTGAGCTGGGGGCTGGGGCTGGGCTGGAAGCTGGGCTGGGCTGGGGGCTGTGCTGAGCTGGGGGATTTGCTGAGCTGGGGGCTGGGGGCTGAGAGCTGGGGGCAGGGCTGGGGGCTGGGGGCTGGGGGCTGGGCTGAGCTGGGGGCTGTGCTGATCTGGGGTTGGGGGCTTGGCTATGCTGGGGGCTGAGCTGGGGTCATGGCTGAGCTGGGTGCTGGGTTGGGCTGGGCGGGGCTGGTCTGGGGGCTGGCGGGACTGGGCTGAGCTGGGGCTGGGCTGGGCTTGACTGAGGGCTGGGCTACACGGAGGCTTGGCTGAGCTGGGCTGGTGGTGGGCGGGGCTGGGCGGAGGGCTGTGGGCTTGCCAGGGGCTGGTCTGAGCTGGGAGCTGGGGTTGGGCTGAGCTGGGGCGGCTGTGCTGGGGTATGGTCGGGGCTGGGGTGGGCGGGGCTGGGCTGGTGTGGGCGGTGCTGGCTCTGCTGGGGGCCTGGTGGGGCTGGGCTGGGCGAGGCTGTTCTTGACTGAGGGTTGGGCTGGACGGGGGTCTTGGCTGGGCGGGGGGCTTAGCCAGGGCTGGGCTGGGCAGTGGGCTGGGCTGTGGCGGGGGGCTGGGCGGGGCTGGGCGGGGACCTGGCTGAGCTAGTGGCTGGGCGGGACTGGGCTGTTCGGGGCTGGGCTTGACTGAAGGCTGGGCTGTACCGGGGGGCTGGGCCGGGCAGGGGGCTTGCCAGGGCGGGGAGCGTTGGCTGGGCGGGGGGTGGTCTGGGCGGGGGACTGGGCTGTGCGGGAGTCTGGGGTGGGGCTCAGCTGGGGGCTGGGCTGAGCTGGGGCTGGGGGCGGGGCTGGGTTGGGGGCTGGTCTGAGCTGGGAATGGGCTGTTCTGAGCTGGGGGCTGGGCGGTGCTGGGCTTGGCGGGGCTGTGCTGGGCGGGGCTTGGCTTGACTGAGGGCTGGGCTAGCTGGGGGCCTGGGCTTAGCAGTGAGCGTGGCGGTGCGGAGCTAGGCTGGGCGGGGCTGGGCTGAACGGGGAACTGGGGTTGGGTGGGGGGCTATAGCCAGGGCTTGTGGGGGGCTGGATGGGCGGGGGGCTTGGGGCTGGTACTGAGCTGGGGGCTTGGCTCGAGATGGGGGGCTGGGCTGAGTTGGGGGTGGGGGCTGGGCTGTGCTGGGCTTGGAGGGTCTGGGCTGAGCTTGGAATGGGCTGGGCTGAGCTGGGTGCGTTTTCAAATGATCATCTAACACACTATCTAGATTGCCGAGTAACGATAAGTCTAAAAAAATTGCCACGGTCTTTTGAATCTTCAAATTCATCATGCGCTCTCAATGCTACTAGTTCATTAATGATGCCATGGTACTTAACTAAACACTCAGTTATTCTACCTAAAAATGACTATTTTTTTGCGACTTTTTCATTGTTTCCTGATTGGAATTTTCATCGCCGAATCAATCTGTACAACAATGTTCACAGTTCCAAATGTTTTAAATTTGCAAGCATTTTCTAAATGCAATGAACTTTCTTCGTGTTTATTTATCCTTTCTCTGAAATGTTTCAGATCCTTGCAGCCTACTGTCGTACACAATCCCTCACCAAATAATAAACAATAAAAGCAAAATTAGCTTTGTGTTCACTCACAGTCAACCATGATTTTTTTTCTGAAACCTCGAAATACAGAATGTTCGTTTCTTCTTTCCATCAACTTGTGTAAATGATCATTCCGTTGATGTGCTCCTAACCGTTTAATATAATTTTTTTCTTCAAATTTGAGTGAAGAAAACGGAAAACAGTGTAATGAATCCAGAGTTCATCTAACAGCGCGCACAACTTCACGTGCACTTTGAAAACGGCCGCGCTCAGACTGCCGTTTCTCTGCGAAGGCCCGCTGGTGCAAAGGCCGAAGGTTCTCTGCGAAGGCCCCTAGGACAGCTAAAATTTAGCAAGCAGTGGTCGCGCCCAGTAGGCGCTGACCTTGTAAACGGAGTGGGGTTTACCCGCTTTGGGGCCCATGCAGCCCCGGCCCCGTAAGCACTACTAACGCTAGTGCGGCAAGGAACTATGACTCTCAATTGTGGTTACTTGGGACTTGGAATGAGTTCTGGGTACGAATTGTTGATCCTTCATGAATAAAGAATTTCCAATGAAGTACTATTAATTATGACAAAGATATTACTGTAAAGATATATAACACATTTTTGTGCTTTACTTTAATATTGGTGGGCCCGGCCCCTTAGGACGAGCCGCCCTTGATAGTACGTATATGTACTGTAACATATGCACACACTACTTACCCATGTGTTTTGCAAGCAAGATTAATAGCCACAAATAAAGGAAATAGTTTTTATTAATAACAAATTAATTGGAACAATGGAACATATTAAACATCCAATTATACAGTTATTTTTTGTCTTACATTCCTAATCCTTTCTAGTATTTTGTCAATACACTTTTTGTAAAGGTAATGTTTATTGGGGAAACCAATGTTAAGCCGAAATCCACCCCCACCTTCTGAATGTCACTGTCCACACAGAGGCAATGTTGCCCTTTCTAATTGATAATGCCCTTAATGAAATAATATGGGTCTTGAAAGAATGTCATATCACATACAATTTTTAAATTAAAAAATACTGATACATTTGATTTGACAAGAAACATAGTTTTTAAATAAGTGATTTAAACTGCAGTGGTTTGTGTAAAAAATAGTCAAGATGTTGCCATTTTTGAGATATTGATGCCCATTTTGGGAAAAGTATTTGAAATACTTCTTGCAATG
>JAHLJT010008446.1:207209022-207575886 GCA_031308135.1 Acheta domesticus
ATTTCCAATATGGAATTTTTTGGATATTCAGGGTGTTAATCGAAAATTAGACCTGCCTCATTTTTTGAGTAATTTGCTCAAAGTCATTTTCTCATACGAATAACTTTTTTTTATAAATTGCATTATTTCGAGAAGAAATTACGCAAACAATTTTTAAAAATTATATGACCATATTTAAAGAAATATTTTCTTAGAACAGATTTCAAAATCGACAAAAATTTATATCTTCAATATTGTACTTTTGGAATTTAAATTTTTTGCCCATTTTCGAAAATTCAGAAAGGTCGCTGAAAATGGAACCAACACCAATTTTTTACCATCTTTTAGTACATACGAGGAGAAAATTAAAAAAAAAACATTAGGACCAGTTTTGATTTCAACCAGAAATCAATAATAAATTCAACAAGAAATTACATGAAAACTACTTATAATATTTAAAAATTGTACATGACCTTTTTTAAAGAGCTTATTTTTTAGAACAGATTTTGTTTAATTCAACAATTTCTATCTTCAATTTTGTAGTAATGATAAAGTTTCAAAATATCGGGCAAATTCACAGAAAATTGGACTAACACCATATTTTTTTAGCGCGTTGTGACTCGTACGAGGAGGAAATTGGAAGAACAAATTTTGTGCCGAGTTAGAGAAGAAATGTTTAAAAAAAATTAAAATGGTATAAATTTCGCGCAAAATTACACAAAAACCACTATTTTTTTTTCAAAAAAATTGTACATGACCTTATTTCTAGATCTGTCTTTTAGAACAGATTTCTTTACGAAAAAAATATCTATCTTCACTATTGGAGCTTTAGAGGTCGGCCCCGCGGCCGAGATGGATTAAGCAGTAGTGCCGTGGCGATCTCGAGCCACAGAGTCGCGTGTTTGAGTCCCGCCTCGGACATGGATGTATTTGTGTTTGTATGTGTGTGTCGTCCTCTTACTCCTCATAAATATCATCAATTCATATTCCATACCCCCACGGCTAACAATCCTGGGGTGTAAAAATGGACTCAGCAGAATGCATGCTGATCTTCCCAAACAATGTCTTACGTGCATAAATGCACGTTCGCGTAGCTTTAGAAAGACGCCCCCAAAATTGAACTCTTGCTATTTTTGAAAAATCAAGGATTTCAGCCAACATGAGACTTACACAATTTTCTTAAGTGTCCTTAACGCTATCCGAGGACAAAGTTTAATAAACACATTTTGAGCCATTTTTGAGAAAATTTTGAAAATGTTTTTGAGGTTTCGTGTAAAGTATCCTCAAAAATCAAAGTAGCTATTTATTTATTTGGTAAAAAACAGTAAAAACTGTATATGACGTGTGGGGAAAGAGATTATCTGCGCAGATTTTCTTGAGGCCCAGAATTAAAAAAACCAGCAACATTTGAAAAATTAGAAACAAGAATTTAGAAAATAATTATTATTTTAGAAAAATAAAAATTTGAAAAATGTTTGTTCCCGAGTTATAGAAAATCAATTTCAACGGTAAATGGACTGCTGATTTGATTCTTCTGCATTGCTAACAAAATAGTAATGAACATCAGCTCTACTCCTACCATTACAAGCAAAAGGAGTGCTCAACAAAACGTGCGCACAATGAAGCTACATTTACGTCCAGAAGCAAAACAAGGGGCCATCTCAGCATTTGCTCAATGGATCAGGGAAACTGGACAAAAACCTGATCGAGACGGGGGTCATTGACCCGGAAGCTGAAGTACATTACTTGTTACAGGCGTATTAAATATTTTTTAAATGTATACAATACAAACGTAAACTAATTCATTATATATCATTGTTTTGTTAAAATACACATTATTTTTGTTTTTGACGATCAGTATAATCTCTAATTGTATAGAAACAGTTTTGCAGCAGAAAAGATTTTACTTTTAACTTAAATTTGTGTAACGTCTTTAATTGTTTAATGTATCTGGCAATGCGTTGTAAAATAACGTACATGTATTTTATGTTGATTTCTTGTACTAAGCTGTTGATACTAACACTTGATGCACGTGATTTCTACGGCGTGTGTTGTAATTGTAAATATCAATATTGCATGAAAATATGTTCCCTCCGTTAAGTAGGTCATTTTTGACAAATATTACAGATTCGTAAATAAATACACAAGGCAATGGTAAGATTCCAAGATCAATGAAAAGAGGCTTGCAGGGATCACGTGGAAGGCATATTTTCATTATTCGAATAATTTTCTTTTGCATTCTGATGGTCTGAATACTACAGGATGAGCTTCCCCAGAATATTACGCCATATCTCAGGCGGGAATGTACATTTGCAAAATAAACGCAACGAGTTGCATGAAGGCTGACAGAATTTGAAAGAATTCTGGATGCGTAACATAATGAACTTAATTTAGTGTTTAATTCCGTTATATGTACATTCCATTTGAGGTTTGATTGAATTGAGAGACCTAACAATTTTGTTACTTCAACATCAGCTAATTGCATATTGTTAATTTTCAATGGAACATACGATTACCGATTTGAAATGCAAAAATGCATTGAAACAATTTTTCTTTCGTTAACAATTAATTTGTTATTATTAAACCAATTTGAAACTTCTGAAATCGTACTATTTACTGCTTATTTTTTGCAAAGAACATTCGTGTCATCTGCAAACAGAACCGATCTTCTATTTTTAATAGACGAGGGCATATCGTTTACATTTAACAAAAGAGGAAAGGACCTAAGATCGAAACTTGCGGGACCCCATGCTCAATTGGGAAATTGGCAAAGAATTGGAAACATAAGTATGTAATATCCTTTCGTGCTAGTATGGTATTTCTACTCTTTGAGTCCGATGTTTAAGGTACGAAGTTATCCAATCTAGGGCAATACCACGAATTCCATACGAAGGTAATTTTGAGAGCAAGATGTTATGGTCAAGAACGTCAAAAGCTTTCGAAAGATCTAAGAATATTCCAATGGGTACTTCATTTTGGTCTACTGATGAAGCAACATTTTTGAGAAAAGAAAAAATGGTAGTTTCCGTAGATTTTGATTTCTAAAACCGTGTTGTGAGTCTGAAAACGCTTTGTTTTTCCTGAGAAAAGTTTCCATTCGTGAGTAGAAAAGCCTCTCTAATATTTTTGAGAAAGCTGATAAAAGAGAAATTGGCCGGTAATTTTGAATTTCATTTTTGTTTCCTTTTTTAAAAAGTGGCTTAATTTTTGCTGTTTTGAAAACATCTGGAAATATTCCTGTACGTAAAGAAGCATTGAAAATGTGTATAACGGATGTATAAAGGCAGGTGCACAAGGTTTTAATAAACAATCCGGAAATTCATCTAAACCAGATGAATATTTATTTTTTAGTTTACTGACTATTCTGAGGATTTCGTTGGGAGAAGTTTCGGAAATAAACATCGTATCGGAAATTTTTTGGGAACCGTAAGATGTTGAATTTTGTGGTTTTAGTCCCTTCGAGAGATCAGACGCAATTATAGGAAAGTGTTTGTTGAAGAGATTGGTAACTTTTCCGGATTTCTCGTTTCTCTTCCATTATCCTTTAAAAGAACATTCTCTACAAGGTATCGAGATGTTGTGGTTGTAGTTTTTACGATATACCACATTGCTTTAGTTTTGTTACTAGCGCTCAAAATGTCCTGAATATTTTTCATAATTATTCAGTATTCATTATTTTCAATTTTTTTCAGTATCCGTTTGAAACTCCCAAACCCTCGAGTTCGTTCAAATCGATTGGAAAGTATCACTTTTGGAGATAATCGACTGAATGCTTTAAACCATTGTTGTCAAGGTCAATACCACGTGGGAGTCCATGTGTATCCGTAACCCCATCCCAAGTGTAAAACAGCAATAGTTTTCCTTTCTCGACGTTAGTTGCACAGACAAGCTCGTGGCATGTTACGGTGCCACGACGCGTGCCACTGCCACCAGTAGAAGACATAGACACCACTAGTTTAGACATTAATCACAGACGCACATTTTGGGGTCTATCGATTTTCGAGTATAAAAGACCCACAAAAAACAGATTCTGACTACCCCATTTCGAATAATTTTCAGACGTCAGAGGAATAATTTACCATGTTTAGAAACATGATTTATTCACTTGTTCGTTAGCAGGGGTCGACAATAAGAATTTTTCTGTTGAAAAATTATTTCGGCGTACAATTACAATACTTTCTCTTCGTACGAAATTACGGCAAGAGAGAAAGTGTTTTTGAGAATTTTAGTAAATTTTTTAAAGTAAATTTAATGAATTTCAAGCAGAAATTACCCCAAAATTATCATTTTCCAAAAAACTATTACATGTCTCTTTTAAAGATTATTTTTTTTCGGAACAGATTTTATTTAAGAGAAATATATATATATATATATATATATATATATATATATATATATATATATATATATATATATTCAATATTATACTTTTGTAATGTTAATTTTTAAATTCCCGCCCTTACTCCGTAAGAAGAAAAACATTGTAATCATGCGCCTTAAAACGGAGAATTTTCGACAGAAAAACGTATTGCCGGGTTCTGGTAACGAAAATGTGGATAAATCTTCATCTAACACTTAATGAAGTCAGAATACATCTTTGTGTGTTCTTGAAACCGAAATCTCGATTGACAGCAAAACGTCTCTGTCTGTCCCGCACCTTTCGGGGTAGCCACTCAACCAACGCTATGTCCGGGATCTATCTTCTCAATCGGTTCGTACTGTAGCATTATCGAATATTTAATAATAAAATAAAACGTAATTTAAATTGTTTTTCACGGGACGAGCACACGGAAGCTTCTCGGAGGCCGCCTCCGATTGTTTCGCCTGCCTGGCGCCGGCGAGATTAGTTGCGCCATCCTCTAGGGACCGCTCGACCCTTTTCGGCCGCGTTCCCCTTCGCCGCGTACCAGCCCCCCCCCCCATTTAGTCTCAGACAGCCGGAGATTCACCCAGACTGTCGCGCTTCCGATCGCTTAAAATAAATTGTCACCACCCCCGCTCGCTTGCCAGCCGCTCGAATGTGCACGTGCACTCCATATACAAATTAGAGAGCACAAGTGAAATTTTCCATCCACTCTCTGAAGACCGCCGTCTATGACTGGACGCAAGGGTTGTTACTGCATAGTGAGTGTCAGCCAATCTCAAATGAGATTACTCCAGTTTCTGGAAATTTCCAGAATCTTTAGTGAGTTTTGGTGGGGGGAAACAGGGCAGCTGCTTTGTGACACAGCCAGAAAGAAAGACTCGAATTTTGAACGTTGAGGAGTGCGGAGATCCGTGTCAGGGGGTCCGGCTCCACTTTGGGAATTTTTTCCGAATCGGCTAAGATAAACGTCGAATTGGACAATTATTGTCAATTAGAAAATTTCTTCTATTGGCAGCAGCGCCCAGAAGTAAATTGTTTTAATTTCACTCGGAGAATTTGGGGCTGAAGTATTATCTCTGTTTTTGAGCCGTGCTTGGCCGTGAAAAGTAACAGTGAAATTCCGTCCCGACAGCTATTCATGAGTCAACCCTGAGCCGTCGCCTCCAAACAGCTGGCGAGTACCTGCGTGAAGAAAAGGGACTTCATTCACGTCTCTCCGCCCAGCGCATCGCCGGTCGTCATCTCGCTGAACAGAAAGCCATTGACCTTTGAGGGTGACGTTTCTTTCGAGCCAGCCTGCGCTCGCAACTGCCCTTCTGGCGAGAAAAATATTTTTTGTATCAGAACTTCAGGTTATCAAAATCCATAAAGTTTTCTCAACTGGTGTAATTCCAAATAACGGTTCGTGGCCGCGTTTTGGCCCTCAAGATAACCAGCGAAAAGTTTCGCTGGTTTCACTGTAATCGATATTTTGGGGGACACGAACTCGTGAAGGAGGTCTCTTGTTGAGAAAATTTACATGCTTTTCTTTATTAACTTTGAAATTAAATTCTAGTTTTTATCAGACCTCAACTAACTTTTATTAATTTCATTCTTACGCAACGTCACGTCCACCATCCATCAGTTTCATTTCAGCCGAACCATCTGCCATTTGAGCTAGCCCGGCAGGTAAGTCCGCCGCTCCCGGTGTTGCGGAGAGCGGCTGGCGTTGCAAGACATCCGGTTTTGTCAGTCTTCCTCAACCAACGCTATGTCCGGGATCTTTCTTCCCAATCGGATCATACATCTGTTTTTGTCAGTCTTCGCTGAACTTCCCCACACGAGATTTCACGCACGAGTCATATTGATCTTACGCCCGCGCGCGAAGCGTACTGTGTCAAATTCATCGAATTTCTCGGAACAGATTTTGCCCTGAGAAATCGAGAGAGAAAGAACGCAGTTTTTGCTCGCTTTTAGCTGCGTGCACACGTACGTCAGAATAAGGTTCGACACACAGCCCTGAATAAATATAGGAAAAATCAGTTTTGTGGATTTTCGAAAAGGCGTTTGGTTCAATCAACAGAGAATCGTTATGGCGAAAACTAAATGAACTAAGCATCTCACGTAAAGTTTTAACTGTGTTGCAGAGTATGTACAGCAGTGGCGTAGCGTCAGGGGACGCTGAGATGCTGAGCATCCCCGTATATAAGAACCTTAAATACTGTATTGATAATCTTACAAGTGGTCTGTTGAGCGAAACACGTTTTGTGTTAATTTTAAATTGATTTCCTATGATTGAATTCGGCGGGCTGTTGAAGCTGGCCTCTGATTGGTTGGAAGCTAAAATACTTCAGCGTCTGCCGCCAGATTGCGACGAGCAATGACGCATGCGCAGATGGCGAGGTTCCCCTCTCCCCTCTTCACCCCTGGCCCAGAGAAACCCGACTGCTTTACGCTAGCGTCTACTGCGGAAAGAAGCTCGTTTGTGCACGAGAGCGCAGCACACTTCAGGCGTTCAGTAAATTATCTTTCTCTCTCTCACTCGGGAGTCCCCACTTGGTCATGGGTACAAACTGTAGAAATAGTGCCTGACTACTATTTCTTAATTAATATCCAAGAAATTGTATTATCTCTTAAATAGATTAAATATTATTTAAGTCTGCAATGTATAAATTAACAAATGGTCTTATTGCCATTCGCGTATAAGAATTAAAGCTGAGCCATTGTATAATTTGCTTTCAAGACATCGGCAGCCCTGACTGCTGTGAGGATTTTGTGGGAAGCGCCTACACCGTCGTAAGCAATCGAGATTGTGGAAGTAGTCCCAGTGTATCTGCCTTGTGTTGCGTTCGCCTGTTAGATGAAGTAGTTGATAGTGACATTCTGTGTGTTATTGTTGAGCATCCCCAAACGTGTGAGTCACGCTACGCCACTGATGTACAGAGAAGTAAATTTCTGCGTCAAGTGCGGTGACGAAAGTACAACGCAAAAAATAAAATCAACAGTAAGGGTAAGACAGGGTTGTCCTCTCACCGCTATTGTTTATCTTGTATTTAAATTATTTATTTGACATGGGTACAGGAAACCGACACATCTGCATCGGAAATTGATGGCCTGAAAATTCCCGGATTACTTTAAGCGGACGATTTAGTTCTATGCTCAGAAACGATGGAGGGATTACAGCCGAGTTTAAACACCCTAGAAAGATATAGTGTAGCATGGGGACTAAAAGTAAATATTCAAAAAACGAAAATTGTTGTCTTCAAGAATGGGTTATTTGGGGTAACAAAGAGAAATGGTATTACGCACAGGAGGAACTCGACCGTGTCAAAACTTTTACTTATCTTGGTGCAAAATTTTCCATGAACGGGAGATGGAATAAACACATAGTTGCGGGTCATAGTAAAGGAATAATTTTGCTCTAAGAAATCGGTTGCGTAATGCGTAGAGCACCGGAATTGCCTATAAAGGTGCGCAATGACACAATGTTTAAATCGCTAGTGCTCCCAGCTATGAATTACGGGGCGGAAATCTGGGATGTGGATAGAATAGACAGATTAGAAAGCATCGAAACAGATTATTATAAATTAATTCTCGGAGTCTCTAGATTCACAGCAAATGTCGGCGTCTTAAGAGAGGTAGGTAGTGTAGGAACTTGGAAAGATTTAAAAATGAAAGCCATTAAGCTTTGGATTAGATTAGCAAGTGAAGAGTCTGACACGCTTATTCGCAGGCGCTTTAGAGAGCAATTACAGGAAAACGATCAGAGCTATTGGTCGTACACAGTGAAACGGGTACTAGAACGCGCAGGTTTGGGAGACGTTTCTCCGGAGATGGTTGAGGATAGGGGAACTCGGGAGATAGAACGGTTAATTTCAGATAGACTTTCGGATATTAAAAGGCAAGATATTCTGGCAGCATCGGCAGAAAAATGTTCGTTAGTGGTACAAATTCACACGAGTCCTGTATAGGGATTCGAAAGTTACGTACACACACTTAAAAGGGATGCAAGAGGGGGATACGCTTGATTTAGGGTAGGGGGGGTGGATGCAACGTAGAATGAAGGATTCGAATGACAATGGAATCTGTGTACTTTGCGGTGATAGAGAAGATTGGATCCACATCCTGTTAAATTGCGGTGCTACAGAAACTTGGAGAGGAAAATGGATGGGAATGGGAAAGTATTGCTTCCAATTTAGAAACATAACGCTCGCTCAAAACATATTAGCTGATAATAGATATCACTTCATGAAAGAATTAGGAACATTTTTAGGAAAGGTTCGAACTATCAGGGAAACGGTAATCAGGGAGTGGGAAAACAGCACTGGTTAGTAGTACGAGCGGAGCCTAGACTGGAGATGAAATAATTAATTCAATAAGTAAGCGATAATTAAGTTAACTAGTAAGGTAATCAGTAATGCTAATCACTAATATTAATTAGTAAGTAGTCAGTAATAATTAAATTAATCAGTAAGCGATAATTAAGTTAATCAGTAGTAAATTGTTCGGAGAGGCAGTGGTGCGGGCGATCTTCTGTGGCGATGTTTGATTTCAGGGGCTGAGGAGGCCAAAGACTGGACGGAGAATATGCCCACGCCAGGAAATAAATAAATAGTTTAGAAGAAAAAAATCTAGTAGTTTAGCATGTACTCGTCTTCTGACGGCAGGTTTTCCCCCTTCAGGGTTTTTTTCCTCAGTCGTACCTTATGGTCTCCTTTCCGCGGCTTTGATGCGATGAAGAGACCATTAGGGTAAATGCCAGAATTCGAAAGGTTAGAATGCGGTAGGATGTAGGTATTGTAATGGCTTAAGGGCCTTCAGCCTAGCCACTGTAGCGTCACAGCACTGGGCGCGACCGACCGCACAAGTCGTGCAAGGGGGAGGGGTTGGTCCTCTCGTGCCGCGCAGGGGCGGATGGACCCCCGGGGTCTCTCGAGGGTCTCTCCGCTGGGGGCGTGTCTGAGAAGGCGGCTGTCGGTTCGCACTAGTGATGTGTGACGACAGAAATCGTTCGCAGGTGGACGCCAGGCTCCATCTGCAGCCAGCCCAAATCTCGAGCGGAAATGACGCTTTGTGCGTGGGAGGTCAGTCACGTGATGCCTCGCAAGGGAGGCGGGTGGAATAAGCTTCCTGGGAGTCGAGTTTGACCGTAGCGATGTGCGGAGGTGATCGCGAGCAGTGTCTTGCGAGGCGTGGCTTTTCGCCACGGGACAAGAGACCAAGGGCGGCGCTAGTGTAGCGAGCTGGGGTTCTCTTGGGAAATTCTGAGGCGGCTCGTCTCAGGAGTCGGAGTGCTGTGGAGAGCAGCGTTCCTTAGGAGTGTTCCTTAGGAGTGTATATAGTATAATAAACTTGTAAATAAATATGTACAGTCAACTCAGTGTCTGTGTTCTTCCTCATCCTATGACGACGTCACACCACATAATTAAAAAAAAGTATTGAAATTATGTATCAATATGTTATAATTATCTATTAAATAAATAAAAAAATAAATATAAGACGAAGATTTTTCTGTCTGAAACTTATATTAGACGATAAAACATACAGTAATTTCACAGAAAATAATTTGGGACTGTACATAATCGTAAATTATAATGAAAACAATATTAAGAATATTTCTTGTACAACTTAATTATTTTTTATTTCTGAAGGTATTTTTCAATTTTTGTTTTTATTTTTTGTGCTGATTTAATTTTTTGAGTGAATATTTAAAATAACAAATACAATTTTTTCACCTATATGTATAAATTAATGATAATAAAACAAAAATTATATTTCATTCAACGTAAATTCCACAACGAAACCGTAAACTAAATTGATAAGTGGATTAACTGATATTCTTAGGTTATATAACACCATTTCGCAAATTTTTGATATTTTTATTACATTTTTTACGTTTTGTGTTTTTAATACAAGTTTTAGAGAGGTTTACTGCTCAACAATCTGGTCTTTAGTTATTGTTGTTTTATTATTATGTATTAGTTGAAATATGAGTAGTTACGCATAATTTTGTGTGAAACATATGCAATTTTTAAATTGTTTAAACAATTATTACCTCCGAAACATATCCAGTTTTTTCCCGGATTTTACCTGATATTTTTGAAAATTGCATATTGGAAATATTGCGAGAGACCAATATATTTGAAGGTCCTTTTTAAAGAACCTTAGAACAAAAAGTGAAATTCTGAGATTAGAACTGCTGCTAGAGCTTCTTAATTGCTATTTCCTGACTCTGCTGTGAATAAAATCAACCACTGTCCCTAGTTATTAGCTCCGAAAGTTTAAGTGATTTCGGTAAAAGAACCATAGTTTAGTCTTTTTTTAGTAACAGAAATATAGTCCTTTAAATTGAAGTTCTCTCCGTGATTCTTTCTCGTGCATAGCTTATCTCAATCTGCAGTGGATGATAATGTTTGTTTTGTGAATGTGGTTATTCTACATAACCAGTATTTTTGTCTTGGAAGTTTGGTTATAGTGTATAACCTGTTCTTGTGACATTTTCGTCCTTGGTGTGGTGAATCTGAGCAAGCAAGGGAGAAGTAACAGCTAAGAAATAGATTTTACGTCAGATGAAGAGAGAATAGAGTGGAGCAGGCGTAAACCAAAGAAAGAGAGGAAAGAGGATGTAGTAAGAGCAAAGAAGGTTGAAGGAGAAGCACATTTTATTCATAGAGGAATATTCAGAAATTGTCTAAATATTTACAGTTACCTGCTAACAGAGATTTATTTCTAAATTTGTCACCAGTGGCGGATGCTAATGTGGAAAAGGAGAACGTGATAATGCTAATGACTGAAGTGGGAAATAGCAATAAATTGGTCAGTAATATTCCAGTGCATTAACTTCTTACATTAATTCCTTCAAATATTGTAATATTACGGCTCAAAATAATTTTCGATATCAAGCAATCACAAAACGTGCATTCTGACAACACAGAGTGTTCGAGGAAGTTATTTACTATAATATAGGAACAAGATTTATCCACTTTTGTTGTCTCTCTACGAAGTAGAGAGAAAAATATGTAATGCTGTGTGAAAAAACTGCGAATTTTCGGCAGAAAACTCTTATTACAGGGCCCTGATAAGGAAAAAGTGGATAAATCCTGTTGCTAAATTTAGAAAAAAAATCATCTAACACGTGGTGTAGCCAGAATCCAAATTTTATGGTTCCTTGATCCAAAAAATCGATTGACGGCAAAACGTCTGTCCGTCTGTGAACAACGCTAGCAGCTAAACCGTTCAGCTGATTTTCTCCAAAATTAGTATTTCCAAATCAATCTGACTGATGTCGCGGACCCTTTAATTTGAAACCGATATTTTTATTTTGGAGCTACTTTACATGAAGTCCCTCTGACATTTTCCAAATTTTCCAAAAAAACGACTTCTTCGTTTTTGAGTAAATTTTGTTGTTGGATAGTGTGAAGGACGTTTAAGAGAGTGGTGCAGTTCTCTTGATCGTCAAAAACCCTGATTTTTCGAAAACTGCAAAAGTTCAATATTTTTCGGAGTATCCCTACAACAAAAATATTAAAGATAGAGGTTTTTCAATAATGAAATCTTTTCTCTAAAGATAGATTTTGAATTAAGGCCATGTACAATTTTTCGAAAATAGAATACTTTTCGCGTAATTTTGCCTGAAAATGGGGTGAGAAAGTACATGCTACTTAAGCACTATTAGTTTCGTTACCGAATCCCGGCAATAAGAGGTTTTCTTTCGAAGTAATGCCGTTTTTAGACGCAATACTTTATCTTTTTACGAAATAAGGTGAGAAAGTGAAAAGTGCAAAAGAGACTACCTGTAATGTCTACTAAAACTTCGAAGGTTCTGCCCATTGGCTGCCGAGGATCCAAAGGAGAAAATAGAGTGAGATGACGGGGGTAGATAAATAGTCGCTGCTTATCATTGTGCTTTTCTACTCAAACTCACTATCCCGCACAATTACATTAATTTACTACAATATAAAATGAAAAAATATATTTCATACCAAGAATAAGATTTATGGGTGAGATCATCAACAGTTCTGGTTGGCTCTGTTTCTCTCTCATAAAGTTTCGCGAAACTGCAGTCTGGTCCTGGTGGTGATTCAGTAAGACCTATCTTCATCCTGGAATTAAACGAAATTATGTATCAAATTCTTTATAATATGTATCACAGTGATTCTCTCACCTGTAAGTTCAACCATTTTTGTTTTAAATGATAGGTTATTATATTTATTGGTGTACGACAATTAATACTTCTTTAACAATGAAATATTCCCCATTAAAAACATTAAATTCTTACCTGTGACATCTCACTGAATCTTGAGATACTGGAGGAGAAGAACTAATTCCAGATGTACTAGGAAGATCAGCGTCAGTTGTTGGCAGGACAGTTGCTGATTTAGGTGGCTTGCGCCTTCGTGGTTGATACTACAAACAAAATTTCTCAATTAATTCATAAGTTAATGTTCAATAAAAACCTTGAATTACATATGAAAATAATTAGAGTATTCGGCTGAGCGGATCATTCGGTAGAACGAATCACAAGGACAAAATTCAGACAAGAATTCAGAAACCTAACATTGGGAAATATTCATTCGCGAATCGAACTATTAGACTGGAACGGTTTGCCTGTGACAATCTTTGATCCCTTTCCTCAAAGCTTGAGTATATTTAAAAATAAATTAGTTTCCTAGATGTTGATATATGTATTACAAATATGTTTAATATTATTAAATTACTAGTCTGTTATGTAAATTAAGTTGAAGTAAGTAGAAGATGTCTCAGCAAAGAGTGATATTTCGCGCCGTGTGTCGGCTATCCGTTTCATAATTCTCTTCGTCCATGGGGGTACAGGGCTGTTTACTCCGGTTTGCTGTCGGCCGTCTGTGTTCTTGGCTGGCTCAAAAATTATCTGAGATACCAGACATCCAGTTGCATACACTATGTGATTGATTTCAGTAATATCCAGATCTCTATTGGGGTCTGTACCACCACATTTAAGACAGAATTTGCTGTCTCTATCACTCTCTTAGCTCTGGCATTTTCGTATATTCTCCTCAACGGTGCGCGAGATTCAAATGGAAGCTGACGAACTTCTTTCTCGCGTCGGAGGAGATTTCGCATCATGTCCTTCTCGTGTAATTGATTGACAGATGAATTCTGTCATTGACTGTTCTACATGTTCGTCATATGGGTAGTTTGAGAGAAACATATACTCCGCATTTCTCTGAATGTCAGCAAGTTGTTCTGCTGTGAATTTTCCACCGCTGAGTATGTATCGTCGTTGACTGGCAAGCTTCTTTGAGTCAAGGGTAGATCTCGTATCTGAGTTCCGCTCTCTCCATACCTTGAAAACTTATATTTCCGAGCCCCCATTTTTCGCTCTTGCAAAGTAAAAGCACCACATCACCTCCTTCAATTCATCCCGTGTCCATCTCTGACGATGGCTTCGAGCTTCTGGCGACTCTGGGTCCCTGGGGCTAACATCCGTAGTATGGCTAGATGTTGACAAGGTAACATTAGCTCGATTTCTGAGTAGGTATGGGACATTGGTAGAACAAGGCACATTAAGATTCATTACATTTCTTGTTCTATCCATTTTGCTCATTGGTTTTACGTGAGATTCGCAGGTAGCAAGTTCATGTTCACAGATCACACGTAACCCTTGGGTTGTTTCCTGCCATGTGTTACTGCGACCCACAGTGGACTCGGGACATCCCTCCCCCCAGGGCCCAGCAAGGGGTCCCTCCAATCGCCAGTCGGCATTACTAAACCCCTACGGGATTTTCACTGACTGCTGAAGGCAACCTCCTTCGCTGGCTAATGCAAGGTTCGGGCCTCCACTCTAATCAATGGCCTGGTGTGCCAACCCAGTTTCTTTCCTCTACCCTCCATGGGCCGACAACAAGAAGTCCAAAGGTTCATGACTCTTCCCTCTCTACTTGCTTCCCACTCTCCTCAAAATGAAGTACTTCTTCGTCGGACCCCTCACCTTCAACCTATTCAGCAAGGGAGGCCCTACCGGCAGCTAGGCTACCACTGACATAGCTCTCAGGCTCATGGGGTACTCAAGCACCAACTGCAACGTCGTGTACTCCTTAGGTGGAGTTGTTGTTGTTATTATTATTATTATTATTATTATTATTATTAATTATGTGCAGTGACGTGCAGTGTAGTGCAATGTAGTGGCGTTTTGAAGGTTAGGAAAAAAAGTGTGTAAGACAGACATTACAGCTCAGTGATCAACAGTGCGGTGAAGTGAAGTGTGGTGATGTGGAGTGCTACGAAAGCTCGCGCGGTGAAATGTTCACGTTAATTTATAAAGTTTGTAAATTTTGTAAAATTGTTAAGTTATGTAATGTTAAATTAGGCCACCAAGTCATCAAGCTTAATTGTAGAACTAGTAATAAATAAAGGCCGGATTTTCGTGCAGTAAAACTCTCTAAGACGTGCAGTGAAAGCACGAAAACGTGCAAAAACCTGTAATGAAGGGATCAGGACTTTGCAAAACTGTGTTGTGTACACTAAAACTCTAGATAATCCACTTATCAACTAATTTTTATATTTTGAATGTGATATTTGGGGTGAATGAAATATAATTTTGGTGTTTCTTATAATTAAGTTTGTAAATATTCTTATAACAAACCATATTTGACATTTTAAATATTATTCGCACACAGAATTAAGTTAGCATTAAATCCAAAAGAGTAAATACAAAGATTGAAAAATACAAATATACCTTTAGAAATTAAGGAAGGTGATTGAGTTACAGAAGAAATGCTCTTGTTTATATAATTTACAATTGTGTTTATTTCCAAATCGTTTTTTGAGAAGTTGTTGTATCTTGTATCAACTAATGTTTCAGACAGGAACAACTTCGTTCTACATTTATATTTGTCTGAGTGCCGAGTCTCATTCTGACGTACGTGTGCACGCTGCTATAAGCGATCAAAATTGCAACGCCTGTTCTCAGAAATTCGATGAATTTGAAACGCAGTGCAGCTCGTAAGCCTCGAGCCCGGACGCAAGGTCAAATGTGACTCGCGCATGCCGTCTCGTCTTGGTAAGTTCAGCGCAGGCTGACAAAACGGATATACGATCCGATTGGGAAGAGAGACCCCGGACATAGGCTGAGCGGCAAGACGCTGAGCGGCCGCGGCGCGGACCTATCCCTGCTGCAATAACTCAGAAATTTTAATTAGACAATAGGCATCATGAAAGGTTCCTAGTTCATCGGGCCACGAAATGAAGAATTGATACAAATTAAAAGGCACTCGGGTTTTACAGAACACCTGAATGCACAGCTGGGTTATCTTATAAAATTTATTTTCTCAAATGAAACCTTTCAAAAGATCAATTAAAACTAGTTGATGATGTAAACATTATATTTTATGCAATAAAACTATGAATTTGGCAAATTCGTCCAGTAAAATTCGAAAATGTGCAATTTTCAGGCGGCATTAGCTAAAACGTGCAATATCGTGCAATAACCCCCCAAACGTGCAATTTCGCGCAAAATAAAACACGTACTAATATAACTAATAAGTGCTAATATATAACTAATATACTATACTAATACATATATACTAATATATATATATATACTATACTAATATATATATATATATATAACTAATAAGTACTAATATATTTTATTATATAGGAGCGAATATTTTGTCAACAAAACTCGAAAAAAAAACTCTTTTTCTGTATTCAAAATTCGACTAGAATATGGCTTAGGATAGAGACCACAGAATTATGAAAACGTGCACAAAATTCACTTCTCCCCATAGCTCGTCACACGCAGTTTTTAACTGTTTTTGACGTAAATAAATAAAAATAAATAAATAAATAACGTCCGTTTCATGATTCAAATTTTTGTCAAAGTTTCATCCAATTTCATGTTAGCAAATAAAACATGCAGTAATCCGGTCTTTAGTAATAAATCTAATCTAATCTAAAGTCCTAATACTTGTTAAAAATCTGCGTTGAAAATCATTATTGCAATAAAACAATACATACATTAACTCTTATCATATTCATGGACTATGAAAATTGACAATGAAGAAGGGATGCCGTCGTTTTCTCAACTGTGATACTTGAAATGAAAAATTATCCTCCTACTTTATTACACCATTCTTGTGAGGAAAACTAACAAAAATATATTTGTTCCTCAAAACAATTTTATTTTTTCTTAAAAATGTACTTATTCTGTTGTACTATCCTGTTGTTTAAAAGTGACCTTAAATAATTTTTTAAAAAATAGTACAAATTTATTCAAAATAAGTTAATATACATGCCTAATTTTTAAATAAATAGGACATCTTCTGTTCCTTGTGCAAAAAATCAATAGCGAGATTTTGACGTAAATACATAATTTGGAGGTCCCTGATTCTGAAAAGTGTATTTTGGAAATGTTTCTCCGTCCTTCATTTATGAACAGCACTAACGCCAATATCATACAGGCAAATTAAGGATTTTCAGGCAAATTAATTTTCCCCGAAAGATTTAGTAGCTGAGCTCGTGACCCCGCGAATTTGAATGGGATCTTTTAATTTTTTGGGTAGTTTGCATCAACTTCCCAGAACATTTGCAACATTTCGGTCAACGAATTCTTTTACACACTAACGCCCGAATTAATTTTGGGCCCATTGCGCTCGCACATTGTCATGTCCGCGCGTTGAACCACTGTTAATACTACCGTGTGCAATATCGGCCGGCGTTGGTAAACCACGATTTGCTAAACCACGCTCGGTGGTTAAGCAAGTTGAGACACCACTGGTTCATGGATGGGTGACCACCTGGGAACCCCGGAATCTAGCGGCGCCGAGGCCCTGGCCCAAGGAATCAAACTGATATTACTGACGATGATTTACTACCTTAACGGAAGGTTACTCCACGTTCAACGCCAATGCGAACGGTTAGGGAACGTAGTTACGAAAACGCAACAACGTGCTCGTTGAATGCTGCAAGTAATCGATTTCGAGATTCTGACGGAAATACGCGCTTTTTGGGAGGGGGGCTCATAGCGAAAAAATTATAATTTTAATACGTCCTTCCGGCCAACCTCTTCTCTATAAATAACACTAGCGCCTAAATCATTTAAAATATTTTTAATAAAATCCGACCAAAATTTGCATTAATTGTACCCCTTCCTACAACTACAGTATTGAAGATAAGAGACTTTTTATTAGTGAAATACGTTCCTCAAAATTATATCTTTAAGTGATCTCACGTACTACAAGTTTTTTAAAAAAACATACTAAATTCTGTACTACAATTGTCATTTTCATTAAAACTTTTCAATTTTCAAAAATTAATGGTATATGCATTTTTTTCTAATCTCCCGCGGTTCTTTCGCCGAAGAATTTTTTTCAAAGGTGGCTGAATAATCTACAACCATTAAAATAACATGAGAACATACGCATTAATGAAGTACAACCTGTTTTAAATTTCAATGTATTTAATTATCTATTTAATATGATTAGTTAATAAAAGCATATACGTTTTGTGTAGGCAATTGTCTTAAAATTATATTAAATTCAAAACCTTATTTCGTCGGTGGACAAAACTGAGTCATTTAAATGTTTTTAATTGTGCACGAGGAAGATTTTATCTTGTGCGGAACTGTTTACTCCGCAGTAAGATTCAGTGTTTACTCTAAATACTAAATGTCTCGGGAACTACATATATTTATGAAAATGTACGTAGTAAAAAACTCTAAGCATCTCTTCACTATAAAACTTTCTTCACTTACCTAACAATGACGATTTCTGAGAAGTGTCACTTTGTTTGTGCTCCGAGTGTTGTGCACTTTGTTTGTGCACTTCTCCCCATAGCTCGTCATACGCAGTTTTTTAACTGTTTTTGACGTAAATAAATAAATAAATAAATATCAGGAGAGCGGCCTGAATTTTTATTGAATAAGCTCATCAGGTTCTCTGCTGCCTCTTTGTAATAAAAGACCATTTCCGAAGCGGATTAAGTATCATTTTATTGTTTATTTATTATTTAATTAAAGTCTTGAATTTTAAAGTAAGTTTTACTCATAAATAATAATTCTATATCTGAATGAATTACTTGCAAAATGTTATGTTATTTGCATCCTTCTATCATCATTTACCTATCAATTGCTATTTTTCTAAGTAGGCAAGAGAGGCCAGAATCCTAAAATCAGTCGTAATTTTACAGCGGTTTCTTACTTTCTTACACTTTATTTTCCGCAAAGTTAGCTTTATCTAAATAAATTGTTGTGGAAAGCATCGAAAGACGAGTTTATTTCCTCCTGCTTCCACAAATATTGCGAGAGGTTGGTACCGTCCACACTTGGAAGCGCCCACTCACTACGAGTAGTGCGATTTACTCAGGCGGCATGGCATGTTATCCCAGTAGCCCTTAGAACAGATGGAGCTATTTTTGACAAAAAATTGTAAGTTGCCTTTATTCTAGGCAAAAGTTACGCAGAAACTACTCGTTTTTTTAAAAAAACTGTACATTACATTATTTAAAAATTTAATTTTTTAGAACATATTTCATTAAGGAAAAAAATCTCTTGTTATCAATATTGCATGCATGATATCATCATTTGCATTGTTATTTTTAACATTTAAAAAAATACAAAGTGTTTGTCGAAAACGGGACCTACGCAATTTTTAACCGTCCTTTTTATTGCTGATGAAAAATTTAAAAAAAAGTAGGAGCCGTTTTTGAGAAAGTGTTTTTAAATGGTCTATATTTCACGCAAAATCATACAAAAAAATAATCATATTTTTGAAAAATTATACATTAACTTATTAAAGGTCTGTCTTTGAAAACAGATTTTATGAAAAAAGCCTCTATCTTCAATATATACACCAAAAATCCTTGAACTTTTGAAATTTTGAAAAAATCAGTGAGTTTAACGAATAAATGTGAACCTGTGCCATTTTAAAGAGTACTTTGCTAAATTCAAGGAAAAAATTTAATATAAAAAATTGGAGCCTTCTTTTAGAAAATCTTGAAAATGCTTTTTGCAAAATATCCCCAGAAACCAAAATATTTATTTCAATTACGCAGGGCCTCGAGTTCGGCCAGATCGATCGGGAAATGTTAATTTTTGAGAAAATGATCTAAACGGTTTGGGCGGTAGCATTGACTACAGGTGGACAGATGGGTACACCGATGGACAAATGACCGGACAGTCACACAGGCGATCTGTCGTAATCCAATTTTGCGGTTTTAAGAATCCGCAAAATGTCGATTCTGATTGGACGTGTTAGAGGTAGTAATTTACTACATGTAGGAACAAGATTTATCAACTTTTTCTTATATCAGGGCCCCATAATACGAGTTTTTCTGACAAAAATCTGCATTACCGCTGCATTACAATACTTTCTCTTTACAACGTAAGTATGGGGAAAGAGTAATAATACAAGTACACGTAGGTTCTCGGTTTTTGACACCCAGAATTTTTTAAAGGTAACAATTGGGCATTGATATTTTAATAACACAAACTTTTCAAAATAATTTAAACTTTGTGTAGTACATCAAGAAATATTACAGAAACATCTCTCATGCCCGTCTAATATATGACCAAATGCTCTAAGAATTTATATTCAAGAAAGTTGTGGACAACTATACATGAAGTTCAACTTTTTCCGCTTTGGCCGTGGCAGTGGAGTTTTTCTGTTTCACAACATTGATAAACTCTTTTGAGTGTGTACACTAGAAACAAGTGTGGGGAAAACCCGAACTCTGGAAAAAGATAAGCAAAAATTAAAGAAACTACACAGCAAACGTTACTCCAAACGATGACAAACGCTGCGTGATAAGGTTAAATTCAATAAATGAAATTTCGAATTTACTGTGTTTGTACACTTTACTGCATCTCTGAATTAACAAAATGTATCATCTAAGAGAAACTAAGTTATGTTCACATTATTGGACATAATTAACCTCTGATTTGGATGTAGTGAAACAAAAATATCGGTCCCCAGAGGTTTACTGTAAACGGAGTCGACTGTACCTTGTAATCAGGGTGATCTTTCTTGTGAGCGGTGCGCAATCTTTCAGCTTCCTCTATGAACGGCTGTTTTTCTTCTTCACTCAGTATTCTGTGAATAAAAAATAAATTTAATCAAAACATGCATTTTCTTTTGACAGGAAAGAAGATTCTCTAATGCAAGTAAAGCAGAAGAGAATGGCGAAGGGGAGAGGGGGAGCTAGTGTACACTGTGGACAAATGTGGGTATTCCATAGGTAACACATGTAATCGGTCAAAAGTATTTTTTAGATGTCTCCCCCCCCCCCCCAATCGTCTTTAAGCCAGTCAAGTTTGGCAGGTAGATCTTCTATTGTCGTTGTGCAATGGTGGAAAATGTACTTTGTGGTTTAATTCGAAAACGTTGCGATTTCATAAAAACGTAAGTACAGAGTTTTGATCTTAAAACATTGAATTTAAATATAGTACTTTATATGAAAACTTGATGTTTTGGTTATCGTCCGCACATAGCAAAAGTATTTTTCATTTAGGTATAAAGTGATACTAACATAAAATATTCAAAATGGAGGGTAGGGGTTAATGTGGACATTGACCTTAGGACTGTCCACACTAACCCCACAGTATTGAACAGCAATATTTTACAGTTTCTGTTCAGAGTGTGTCTAAATATAATCACACATATGCACAGATTTTTAATTAACTGACATAATATACACTGTTTACGAGAGTTAGATACACGTTTAGGATTCATTCAAGTTACAGACAGTCTCATATTGTTTCAATGCAGTCCTGTGCTTAAATATAATTGAATCGGAGCAAACAAAAAGGTTCGGTGTCACATTTTTGAGGGTTTTGAATTAATGGCGGGAAACGATTCTTAATACATAAATACATCATTTCATGCATAAATATTCGTTGTCCGGGCCTCTGTGATGTCTGTAAGGAGACCTTCAACTCTCAGTGACAAGCCAGAACGTTCGATGTTCGGGACTCATTCTTTTTGTTTGCTCGGTTGATGGAGTTTTCACAGATAACATCGTTCTCTTTGGTTCTCTCTATTATCTTTGACGTTCATTTTTACTTTCCCGTATACGCACGTATACACGGAGTGATATACGTAGTATAGGGAAAGTTACGTAATGCTGCGCGAAAAAATGGCCAATTTTCGGCGGAAAAAATTAATTGCCGGGCCGTGAAATCGAATAAGTGGATAAAACCAGTTGCTAAATTAAGAAAAAAAATCCCCTAACACGTGGTGTAGCCAGAAACCCTGTTTTCTAGGTCCTTGATACCGAAAACCCAATTGAAAGGAAAACGTCCGTCCGTCCGTCCGTCCGTCCGTCCGTCCGTCCGTCCGTCCGTCCGTCCGTCCGTCCGTCCGTCCGTCCGTCCGTCCGTCCGTCCGTCCGTCCGTCCGTCCGTCCGTCCGTCCGTCTGTCTGTCCGTCTGTGAACACTGCTAGCGCCTAAACCATACGTACGATTTCTTCCAAAATGGATATTCCCCGGTCGATCTGATTCTAGTCAAAGCTTTGAGATTTTGAAAAAGATTCTTCAAAATTTGGGGGTACTTTATATCAAGCCCCCCGGGGATTTTCAAAATTTTCTCAAAAACGGCTCCAAATTTTTTCTTTAAATTTCTTGTATGAATAGAGGAAAATACACTTATTAACGTGGCATATGTCCGATTTTCACGTACAGCTCTGAATTTTCGAAAATTTTGAAAGTTTGAATTTTTTTCGGCGTCTTTCTCAAACTACAAAATTGAAGATAGAGATTTTTTCTTCCAATAAAATTTGTTCTGCATATTAAGTTCTTTAATAAAGGTCATGTAAATATTTCTCAAAATTGTAGTAGTTTTCATGCAATATTGCGTGCAATATGTGCAATTATAAAAAATTACAAAAACAAGATTTTCTCAACAACGGCTCCAAATTTTTTCTTTTAACTTTTGGTAGGAATAGTGGTAAATGTACTCTATCAATGACGTAAAAGCCATTTTGGTCTATCGGTTGGTTTTTTCAAAAATTACAAAAATGTAAATTTTTTTACTTGTCTCTCACGTCGTTAATATTTACATTATCGGCGATTTTTTCACATTATTATATTTACGAGTATATATGCTTTAAATAATGTTAAGTAAAGTTTCTCGAAAACTACCGTTTTCTGAGAAAAGTAGCTCAAATTTCGGCATTTTCAGAAATGCTCAAACGCCATTTTCTCGTATATGGCTGCAATTTTTTCTTCAAACTTTTGTAACGGATAGTGCTAATTACACTCTTTAGTATAGCGTAAAGTTTATTTTGAGTATTTTTTTTGTTTTTTCAAAAATTACATAATTGTAATTTTTTTGAAAGATCTCTCACATCTTTAATATGCACATTACGAACAATTTATAAACATTATTATATTTGTGGGTGTAAGTGCTTCAAATAACTTCAAATAAAGTATTTTGAAAACTCAAAAATTTTCTGTGGAAATGAGCTTCAAATTTTCCATTTTTAGTAGTGCTAAAACGCCATTTTCTCTTGAACGGCACATCTTTTTTAAAAAAAATTGCCATTTACGGCTAGGTTTTTGTGTTCTTTAATATTCTAAAATTAATATTTTCCTTCTACCAATAGGAAACCGAAAAATTAAGAAAATGACAAAAAAAAATGTACTTTTGGCGGTGATAGATGGTAGCTGGCAAGAAAGAATATGTGGCAATTCGGAATAGCTAGCGAAGACCCAAGAAAATAGAAAACTAATACGGGAAAGTCTGTGCCATTCTGTAGCACCACTAGTTCTTTTATTCTATATGCCTTCATTTCATTGTGTCCACTTAGTTGTATTTTGATCGTCTTCTTTCGTTGTAAAACAGGTTGAGGTTAAAGTGCCTATTTTGGAAATTTCAGTTCGCAATCAAGTTGAAGTTTATCCATTTTGCGCGGTATTTCAACTGTGATATTATGGAAGAAGAACAGGTTACAGATCGTAAGAAAGAAAATGAAAATGAGTGGAAAAGGAATAAAATCAAGACGGCTAGAATAAAGGGAGAAGAATATGTAAACTATAAAGGGCAGTTTGTTCCTGCGCTAGTTGCAGTTCCAGACTGTGGTTGCAAGAAAAAGGTGCTGTGAACGTGTTAGAGCTGTGAAGTGGAGAGGAAGAGAACTTTCTTTGTAAATTATTAATTAATTGTCATATAATAGAGAAGGTGGCAACATTTTTAAGAATAATTATTTTTTATTTTCCATTTGTTTACTTTTATTGATTTTGTCAAAATGCGTAAGTAATTCTGTAAAATATACGTATTTCAATATTGAAACTCCATAACGGCACACTACAAGGTTCGAAGTCCGCAACACTTTAATTTACATGACGATGTATTCATAAACTCGAAACCAAAAATACCATAAGGATTACTTTAGGAATGTATGAATAAACATCATTTTTTTGGTGTGAATAAAATATAATACTTTTTGAAGTAAATTAGTTTGTTTTTCATTTCCCCAAAAGTTCCCACCTGAACATCGTTTCATTCCCTCCGGGACATTGAACGTTTTTGTTTTCTTTGATTCAATTGTTCTGAACATATTGAATGAATAAATAATATAATCGGTATCTTTTGTAGGCAATCATTATTTTGCCTTCAGAACTCTTTCTAATAAAATAATATGTTGGAGTATATTAAAAATACATACACACTCAAAAAAATATTTGTGTATGACTACATTAGCTCCAAACGTGGTCCATATTAGCCCTTGGGGGGAGGGGGGCTAGAGAGGACAAATGTATGTTTTAAAATTATATTTCAAATGTATTTTCGAGGAAAATATTAAAACTGCTTATATTGAAAATTAAAAATTTAATACTAAGGTACGAAACAGGCACAGGGTGTAGTTCAAATTAAAGAAAGAATTAAAGTTACCTCATTCTGAAAGGAAAATGTCCACTCCAGTCCCCTCTCCGTTACACATATCATAGAATTTATTCAGAGAAACGTGTTATATTGGCTGATGCAAGATGCAGGTACCAAAACAATGTGATGGTACAGTGTTTCTCTTTTAGAAGGACATTTGGTGTCGTTAAAGGAGAAAAAATATATTTCACTGATGACTGAGGAGAGCATAATTTTCATAAATAAAAAAGGCCTGCACCAGTAGAGATCTTTGAGAAACGCCATACTCAATTGGAACTGTGTCTGATAAATTAGAAAGTATTTTCGTTTTCCGAATTTCATCTATTTTATCATCGAAATTCACAGAAAGCTTATTTTGTGAAATAAACACTATGATCAATTAGATCAAATGGTTTCGTTATCCACGAGTCTTTCATAGCACAATAATAAAATTACATCATTGATAAATGTATAACAGTTGTTTCTGTACATGTTTTTTTGAAAACATGCGAATATCTGATAATATACCAATTGATAGATGATTTGAAACGAAAGTAAACCCAACTGCGAATCCCATACCAACAACATGTGCCTCTCCCTCAGAATCTGCCTCGAGTAAGTACTCTTTTGGCTCTGGAACCACACAGCCTTAGTATCCAATCCTTAGGCAAGTCGACTCACTGCCGTAAAAATTGTGCCTCGGGAACGTGTTGACGTACGGTGTAATGAAGTTTACGTTCGAGCTACTTCACATAAATAGGGATGGAGTTAACTACAGGCAAAGAAGGCGACCGCCTAGGCCAAATGTCTGGCTTTTCGTCAATGAAAAAAAAATTAGAATCAAAAATTATTTCCGTTTTACTTTCTCGTCTACGACTTAGAAGGAAGTAGTAAAGAGAAAATACTAAAATTCTCTTGAGAAAATTTGACAGTTTTCGAAAGAAATTTTTTTTATTGTGAGTTACTGATATCGAAAAATTGGATAATTCTCGCTCCCAAATATAGTAAATTACTTGATGTAATACGTTTTGTAATCAGAATCCATATTTTAGGAATCTTTTATACCAAATAATTCGTTTACGGCAAAACATCTGTCGGTCTCAGTTTGTCCGTCCGTCCGTCCGTCCGTCCGTCAGATGATTGAAATTGATATTTCCTGATCGATCCTGCCGAACTCGAGGACCAGCGAATTAGAAAGGGAGATTTTGATTTTTGGAGGTCCTTTACATGAAGCCTTAACGACATTTTCAAAATTTTCTGAAAAATGGCTACAAAGTTTTGAATTATTTTTTTCTACGATGGTTTTTCTACACTTTTAAAACTGGCGCCGACCTGATTTTCGTTGACCTCTGAATATTACGAAAATTGCGGACGTTTATTTTTTGGTCTCTTCCTACGATTACAATATTGACGACAAAAATTATTTCGTAATGAAATCTGTTGTTCAAAATTAGATCTTTACGTAATGACATGTATTTTTTACGTAAGTTGCGCATGTTCAAATTTCTATTTGAAGCATCGAAAATGTCACAAGGCCACCTGATCAGTCGGCCTGAGTCATTTGGTAAAGTGAATATTTTCATAGCATCCCAAATCTAAGTACACGAGCGTACGCAATACTCGCGTGCGCAAAAAGTATGCGGATCTTCTTCGCTGCCTGGTTGACCCCGCGTCTGAGGCTGAGAGGACGACGCGCGACGTTTCGCCTGTCATGTTGCAGGTTTGCTCAGGGCAAGGAGATCGCAGTGCCGCGCGTCTGGTATTGTATACTATCCGGCCTGGGCGTTCCGGTAGTTAGAGTTGATAGTATATAATACCAGGCGTGTGCCACTGCGGTGTTCTTGCCCTGAGGAAGCCTGCAACATGGCAGCCGAAACATCGATCTCTCAGCACCCGACGCGGCGTCATCCGGACAGCGAAGAAGGTATGGATTCGAGCTGCGAAAGCTCACATTTACAAAAATTATGCGAGTTGGAAACACTCTTACGGGTTCAAGTAGTGTTATAATATTGTGTAATTGTTACAAAATAATACTAGAATGTAACGTGCTGTTGTAACACCACTAGTTTAAATAAGTGCTGTGTCTGCAGAATAATGCAATACCAATGCTTTCACTCCTTTTAGAATTCTTCTCACACTACTAGGATATGTGCAATTGCACCTGTTGAACGTAGTTTTCTGAAGTTCAAAATATAATATTTTACGACACCTAAATAAAGATACATAGAATTATGTGTCTTAAGTTTATTTAGTAAGATAACCTTGCTCTTAATTTGAGACAATATAATCCGAACATGAACTTTATTTAGTAAACTCCGCAGTATGCATACAACGTTTCGTGGGTCTAATCTGTCGTCATAAAGTTACAATCTGATGTGATTAAAAAGATTACATGTAGAAATGTATATCTAATTTTTTTTGGTACTGTGTGCATATTAATTTACACACTACGTTTGTCGGCAGATTTGATATACCAACGCTCCTGGCACATAGAAAAGAAGAACTTCGGCAATTTTCGAAATTACAGAGGTTTTAATGAAGATCGAACCTTTGCCATATTACGACGATAACTCAATAAGTAATGCACTAAGTGTTTATAATTGATTACAAAACTAGCACAAAATTTACAATGACACTAACATTGCCGCCTTGCTTCACGATGCACTTGGTCCACCAAAGCGTCAGCTTTCCGAAATCTACAGAAAAAAAAATTATTGAGCAGCAAGTTAAATATGCACTGCTTTTTCACCTGTAGGTTGGAGTAAAATCTTCGGCCTTTTAAAGGATATTTAAGTAAATGAAACAGATGGTAATTAGACGTGACCATTCCTGTACCGTATCCAGAATGTTCTGATACCTCGAATTATAGATTTTGAAGAGCGTGGGAGGCGGTATGTGGATGCGCATTGTCTTGCAACAAAAGAATATCTTCGGACCATCCACTCAGCTTTCTCATGCGGTATCTGACTAACGTGCCAATGGTTTGTCACTTCATCAATAGTCACTCGTCGGTTATTCAGAATCAGGGTACAGACTTCTCAATTATAATGGGATCGGTAGTGGATGAGGCTGAACATATTGTTCTTTTCTCATCGTGCACTCTTGTTTGACTCCTATTGAACGGTTCAATCCACTGGCAAATTCTTCGCCGAGGAAAAACATTGCATCCACACTACACTGAAAGTCTTTTGAGGATTTCGTCTTTTGACACAAATCACCAAAAATAATAATGAAAACTATTTTTTTAGTACAGAGAGAGGCGCAGACATGTTTATATCGTAATAGCTCAAGCGAACATAGGCGATTACATTAAAACGTACCATAAGCAAAATGAAAAGTATCTTCATGAGGCTGGTAAGTGAACAAACAAGTACAGTCAACCTACAGACGATTAGTATGTAAGTGTAGATACTTATTGACTTACCCTCGTATTAAGAGAACTTTTTTCAATTTGTGTATACTGCAGCAATACAAGTAGCTTCCAATTAGTTGATCATTGACTAATTTTTGTAAATAAAATCGATAAATTAATATTTCACGTTTAAAATTGTTAAATTTTAATTAAAAGTTCCTCGTGTTGCATTAATTTAAAAATTTCCCTCTTAACCTAGGTATAAATAACAAAGTTGCAGTTTCAGCATGTGACTTGGATAGAAAGAACTCATCTTGATAAATCATAATAAAATCGTCATAATAAAATTTTTGACGCCATAGTTCAGTATAAGGAATAAACAGTTTCACGAATTCTTCCCGATTATTGGTGTCTAAAACCTATTATATTATGGCTACGCTGTATTATACACACGACTAAAAAATAGACGAACATATATCACATTTATCTTGCACTTCTTGAGGCACGATAATTTATATTTTCTATCCAAGGCCCAACCTAACCTTGTCTTGTTTATACCTAATGATGGGGCCCCGAAACGTTGAAAGTTTTAATTGGAGTTATGTGACTGTTGACGAGCTTGTAATATAAGAAATGTTTTAAATGTCTGTAATATTGAGGTGTATCAATGCGAACAAATAACAAATAAATCAGAGACAGACTCGCAGGAACCAGTGTTAAGGAGCGAATGGTTGGGACCTCACCTCCACAGTTTCCCCAGCGTCTTGCTCAGCTCCGCGTTGTGCAACTGTGGGTACTGGTCCGCCAGCTTCCGGCGAGCTGCCTGCGCCCACACCATGAACGCGTTCATCGGCCGCTTTATGTGCTGCTTGCGTTTCGCTGTTGATTTCTGAGTCACGGGAAGGAGGGTCCAATCATAACCTACAAATACAAGAAATACACTGTTTATTTAAATGTCAAACAACACTTCCAAAATTTGTTCTTTAGACAAGTTCTAACATATTTTGTCTAATTAATTTCTATCGCATCTATAACGCTTGAACTGCAAAAGTACGCAAATTTTGGGAATGAAAATTGTAAACATGCAAAGCATGAAACGCGCTTCGGAAACGTAAATTTCTTTTAAGTTGTAAAAGATATAAGTATTTATCTACAAAGAAAAATAGCATACAAATAAATAAGAAATTGAAGTGTCCAGGGCTGAGGACCAGACAGTTCTAAGTCCATTTTAATAAATTTTTCAAAAGAATCATTTAAAGTTTTTGTATGTAGTGGGTAAGTATGAAATGAGCTTGTATTGACAGAAAGATCTTTACATGAGTATCACAGACGATTTTCCAATCGTATCAACACCTCGAGAAGGTTGCAAATACAAACTCGCGATCTCCTTCCTTCAGATTCATCCTCTTTCTCCAGATTCGCAATTAGTAAGGGACGTGTCGAGGATATACGCGATGTCCTGTTTCGGTTTTCTCAAAACAAGTGGTGCGCTGAGGAAGGTTTCAGATCTGGTGCGCAGTTTTATACAATTTTTTTCAATCACAGCGGTCTGGGAAGTAACAACCGTTTCACTTTCCCAATCGACAAAATTAATTGCGTGAAGATCACTAATGGGTAAAGACCATGTTTATAGGAGAAATTTTACTGAGAACTTGAGACGAACAATTTTAAATCTTCGCCGTTTCCTCACTTGACACAGAATTTGGATATTTCTACTCTAGATATACTAGAGCAGTTTATCGGCCGCGGGCCACGAAATGTTTTATTCTCTCCGCTCTCTAGTTATATTTTTACCGATAAATTTAGGTTTCTTAAAATTTCTTTTGTTAAGTAAAAATTACGGGTTTTCAGATTTCTTCACTTTTCATATGCACAGACGATAAGACTATTTATATATATATAGAGAAGATATAATGCTCTAATTTTTGCAAATAAATAAATTTCCTCTTCGCACGTATACTAAATTGCTAAAGATTGAAAAAACATTTTCGAATTATTTTAAAATCACATTCTTGCCTTAGCCACCGACCGGATGAGAACTGTAGAAGATAGCTGCTCTGATCAGTCGTTTTTATTATTTACTCCGATCAATTCCAGGCAGAAGAATATCTTGCATAGCTAAGAACGGACCATCATCTTCTCACTTTATCCTCATGACCGGGCGATGGGATTATCCCCGATTTCTACATGAATAATATCCATTATGATCCCAATTCTTTTTTAACATCTTTATTTACTGTCTGTTCAATCTATTGATTTTACAGAGATTTGCATGCATGAGAACTTGGTTAAGGCATTGGCAAGTTCATTTCATTCAAAGCTACTTCTTGCTTTTGTTAGTTTTGTCTTAATTTAGTATTTTTTATTTTAAATTTGTAATATTCTATTGTGTAATGTTATGCTCAAGTCTTTAAAGATCATTTATTTTCGATTTGTATGCTTCTTGAAGCATTTATCTATGATTGACGTAGTTTAAGTTTTCTATTTTCAGTTCTTTGTAATTTGCATATTTGACACGTACCAAATGGCTTTCATGATGTGCCTTAAAAATGTATTTTGTGCTATTTGAATTTCTCTAATTTACTTTTGGCGGCCCCACCCCAGCCAGAGCAAGCCTACGTAAGAGAATCGACCCAATGCTCTTGCTCTGGATTCTAGAAAGCCTAACTGGCGTCGGAGCTGTGAGATGCCGTGTGACCCCAGCGAAAAAGAAATTCTTGGTTCTTGCCACTTGTGATTGTTACGATCCCCAAATACTTGGAAATTTACTAGACTGGAAGTGGTGGTTTTCAGGTGATGCATTTCATTTATCAAGACCATCGATGCTTGTTTTCCGCGTCACAGTGTTTGGTATACAAAGAACGCTATAATTACTAATATTTTCATTTCTCATAGGGAACTTCCAATGAGTGCATCATTTTTTGCTAGCTTCTCCGTCTAATGTGTTTCTAAGTTTGTTTTCTTATCTTGACTTAAGAGCACTTGTTCTTTAAAAGCCAATCGAAATTATCTTTTCATAGTGTTGCACTTATATTCCTGCACGGACTCCAGAAGTCAACACAGTTTCCTGAACGCGATGCACAAAACAAATTCAATTTGAAACATTTGCTTTCAAACCAATTATCTTCGTTTATTGTGAGGCTTTCAAGTATCAAAACCTTTGCAATTGGTTCAAAATGAGCAGACTTAAAATAAATAATATTATTACTATTTGTAAACTTGATGAATGTAGTTCAAACTCATTTATACACTAGTATTAGTAAAACGACTGGTTCTACAACAGAACATACTGTCTTGCATTATTGTAACGACAACGCAATATTATACCATTACTTGGCTCTGCAAAAGAGTTTCCAAACAACGAAAAATATTTTTATACGTTGGGATTCAAACTCAGATTCACAGGTTTAGCACGCCATTCACATCACCCTGCACCACCGACCTCACAGCTAAACTCAACCTTCCCCGCTCATTAAAACAAAGTTGAAAAGTTACATTTGCAATTTTCAAAAATTCAGAGATTATCTTGAAATAATATCAATGAAAGTTTTAAAAGAACGGAATTCATTAAAAAATATCAATCTTCAATATTGCAGTTGTAGGAAGTCGCCGAAAAATGTTTAACTTTAGAAATTGTCGAAAATACAGACACCACCGAAATTGGAACCTGAGCCTTTAACGGCCTTTGCATACTTTGCTCTTTGCGAGAACAATTTAAAGAAAAATATGGAGCCATTATTGAGAAAAGCTTGATTTTAAAATTGCCTATATTTCATGAAAAACTACGGAAAACATGCTCATATTTTCTAAAAAGTTGCACATAAGCTTATTTTAAGACCAATATTTCAAGAACAGATTTATTAAAAAATACTTTATCTTCAGTATTGTATTTGTAAGAAGACGCAGAAAAAAGCTGATCTCAAGCAGAGGAAATCTAGAGTTTTCAATGAAAAAGAGCGTTACATCTTTACGCTAGCCGAGGAAGAAGCTTAGTAAAGTTAATCTGAAGTAATATTTGAGAAAATTTAGAAAAATATTTAAGCTTTGAGGCTTGTAGTGTATTCCCCAAAATAAAAAATTCGTTTCAAATTAGCAGAGCCTCGAGTTCGTTCAAATTGATCAGGAAATATGTTTTGGAGAAAATCATTTGAACTATTTAGGGGCTTGCGTTGACCACGGGCGGACGTTTTGCCGTCAGTCGAGGTTTTGGTACCAAGTACCCACAAAACGGAGATTCCGACAACATAATTCATTAGAGGAAGTAATTTAAATCATATAGAAGCAATATTTATCCCTTTTTTATATCAAGGATCCACAACACGAGTTTTTCTGTCGAAAAATAGTCACTTCCAGCTGCAGCATTACAATAGTCTCATTACTACGCAAATAGTACGTAGTAGACGAGAATATAAAAACCATCCTTTAATTTTTGTTGTATATCAGCAAATATTTTAAAGACGCATTTACGAACATTAGTGAAGGATACACCAATCAACTAATTTCGGTAATACCACCGTTTTTGTTCTGAGCCAATTGATACAAATGGATGTCACGACCCGTTCCTGAGGAAATTACGGTACACGATGTTAATAAAATGAAAATGAAACCTCAAGAAAATATGCGCAGGTAAATCTATTTACCCACGCGTCATATACAGTTTTTACTGTTTTTTTGACAAATAAAAAATCTCTTTATGATAATATTAATCATTATATTATATTATATATTATATTAGTTACTAAAATATAATTCGATGGTTTTCTCGATGATTTTTTGTTGTTTTTCTTCCTTTATGAGTATAAATAGTTCATATTAGGAGAAAACCAACATTATGAACTATTGCTTTTGGATGTAAAGTGTGGTATCTCAGATTTTAAACGAAATCTATATCAATATCCTTTGTGATGAAGAGGGAGTGATTCTATCTATATTTCAGGTAATTTCAAAAGAACGAGCTACAGATGATGTGACAACCGCTCGTACGTTTTGGCTAGTGCATTTCGTTGCGGTGTCACACTGCATTTCTCTGTTAAATTGGAAATATCAGTTACCATTGCTTGTACTCGAACACCAAAATTGCTCCACAATCATTTGAAATCATCTAACGCAAATGTCCTTCGATTAAAAAAAGTACACACATTTTTTGTTCATCATCAGAAATGGTTTTAGTCATGAAAGTTTTATCAGTTTTCTTTAACGTCTGTCTTTATTAAAGTATTTTGTGTTCAAATTAGGCTACAAGTAGTACAATAATACAGAAAGGAATTATAGCACAACTCATAACAATTATAATTATTTGCTAAGATAAGCTCGGAGAACGAAGTGAATACAAATTCAATTAAGCCATTCTACGACAGCACATACTTTCCTGTGTGTTTGTAAATTATGTAGTATAATACTACTTGAACCCACAAAAGTGTTTCCAACTCGCAAAATTGAATTGCCTCTACTGGGATTTGAACTCACAAACAGTGGTTTCCGAAGCACTTAACCACTACACCAAACGGTTGAGTTGACATACAAATGTCTCAAAAGAAAAGAAAAAATTCCCAATTCTTAAACCTTCAGAGGCTTTTAAAATTCAAACCTAAAAATGTAAATCTGACTAAGAGAATTCACGAAGAAATATCTGTTTCTTAATTATTGTAGCTGTGAAAAGACGCCGAAAAATTCTAAACTTTTGCATGAGTTTTCAACGAAAATTGTATCTATGCAATTTTATAAGCGTTATTTTCTCTATTCAAAAAACAATTAAGAAAATATTTGGATCCAATTTTGAGGTAATTTTTAAAATGTCGTTGAGGCTTAGTGTAAAGTGCCCTTTTTTTCTTCCTGGGTCTTTTTCCAGCTTGAGGGAATGTCGATTTCGCCCATCCGCACCGGATACCCACTATGTCCCTCATGGGGACACTTTTTTACACTAGACACAATTGCGGGCTCCTCGGTCTGTGGTCAGCAAATTCGCAATGCCTTCCACGACAACATACATACATTAAACGCAAGGGAGAAACAACCATGCCAAAGGCGGGACTCGAACCTGCGAGACCGAGGTGCTGAGTCGGCACACGCGCTAGCCATCTTGGCCATCCAAGTCGACCTCGTGTAAAGTACCCTCAAAACCAAAATATCCCTTTCAAATTAAAGGGGCCGGTCGCAACATCATTCAGACCCATCTTAGAACATGAATTTCACTAAAAGTCCTTTGAATGATGTAGACGCTAGAGTTGAGACGGTCGGAGACGGATTTTGTCGTAAACCAATTTTACGGCATCAAAGGCACAGAAATTTGATTCCGACTACACAACGTGTCAGGGGATGTAATTTACTGCATATAGGAGCAAGAATGATCCACTTTTATGGCATGAGGTACCCATAGAACGAGTTTTTTCTGTAGAAAACAATTTGGTGACGTAATGCTCTCTAGCATTTAGCTCCTAATATCACATTTAGTCACTATATAATCCCGACATGCCTGTTTATCAACGATTTTCCCTCCTTGTCAGACAAGTGGTTATCAAAATAACTTTGTAATGTTTCCGGTCTTCGCTGAACAATTGCAAGGATCACCATGTTCGGTTATCAGTGGCGGCTTATTGCCACAAATATATGACTGAACTAGACCAATACGATAATTTCCACAAATGGCATCGTCCCCGCTTCTCTGTCCATATTCGAACTTCGCGTGAATCCATTAAAGACACGTGTTAATTATGAACTGTATTCTGCCGCCTTCTTACTTTTTCCCCTGAGTAGGAAATCATACAAGTTTGTAAATGTTCCCCATACATCATTTCGGTCGGATGGCACCGTATTGAAAAACATCTGAGCTATGATTTCTGCATTGATTTTCTTTCCGAAAATGTGTTCTGATAATTTTTAATAAAGACTTTATGAATCAATAAGATACGTACAAAAAAAAGAGTGTAGTTGTTGTAAAAGTACAATTTCACTTATTCTGACACTCTTATTGGATACTATCTTCCAACTAAAACTCTGAGTACCTTTCCAATTATATATTTTTACATTTTCATTTACATTTTTTTATTACCCTCCAAAAAATAGTTTTGGATACCCTTTTTTCAGATATATTTCAGATTTATATTTCACTTATAGAATGTTTTGTTTTAAGTTTTAATTGTTCTTTTTAAGTTAAATAAATATTAATGTAAATCAACATTTTTTTCTTTTGAATGGATAAAAACTATCTTTTGAACGGAAATTTATGATTTTTAATTTAAATTTTCAATATATCTCAATTATGAATTAATGTGTAAGACAGCGTCTGAATTTGTATCTGGCATAATTAGTTTCCTGTCATTGGATGATTTGTAGTATACTGTCTCTAATGCACACATTTTTTTGTTTATTGTTCACACATTGCTTTTTATTGCTAGAGTTATTTCTTTTTGTATCTGATTTTATTTACATTGACAAGGAAAGAAGGAGGGTGAACAATCAGAGACTCGTAAGTTATTTGTCTTCCTGTGTCCTGGCCTCCGATGCTCGCTAATTGGTTGTTATCTTGATGCATCTTAATTGAGTGGTTTTGTGTTAGGACGTCGTCGAGCGCAGAATTGATAAATCATTTCTTTTAGATATTCAGACATTTTGCACATAACACATGGAGGAACCAATTCTTTGGTCAAATCAATTTTACAGTCGTGAAAGAGGTAGGAGTTAAGTTTCTTAAGGGCTGGGATCTACGTCAAAGCCAATTATTCTCTCGTTAAATAATTTAACCGTTTAAAATGGAGAGAGATTCTTTTTCTTAACTGAAATATATTCTAAATATTTAGATATTTCAAGAATTTCATATTCAATGTTTTGAAGAAAAAGTAGTTTTCACGAAATTTTTAGTTCAAATTAATGAAATTTATTAAAAAATTCTCGAAAACTACTTTCCCGCTTTACTTTCTTTTACTTTCTCGCCTTACGAAGTAGTTTGTAAGAAGAGAAAGTCATGTAATCTTGCACCGGGAAACGGTGAATTTTTTATTTAGTTTTTACTCGGATAGAGCACAAGATACTTGAAAAAATGGCTCAGGCCTCATTTTTGTCGAACTCTTTGTATTTTCGACATTGCAAACAAAAATTAACACTGAAAAGATTGAAGGTAAGACATTCATAAAATCTACTTTTTAAAAGTAGATCTGGAAGGAAAGTAAATGAAAATAGCTGAATTTTTGAAAATTGCATTTGCAAATGTTCCCCTTTTTTACACATCGGGAAGGTAAACTTTATCTGTAAGGCTGGAAGTGTTGGGGGAACGACACTGGCGTGCTAACTCTAGAGGATTGTGTTCGAACTATTCATAATTTCGAAGAATTCTACATGACCTTATTTAAAGAATTAACTTAATCGATCAGTTTTCATTACAAAAAAAACTTCAATATTTTAGCGGTAGGATGCGAAACAAATTTTGTCATTTTCCGAAAATTTAGAAATTTCAACGAAAATGAGCAACGTGCCATTTTTTGACAGTCCATTTCTCTGTCGAAAAAAAATAATAAAAAAAGTGGAGCCATTTTTTGAGAAAATTTTGAAAATGTTAAGGCCCCCAAAATCAAAATATTCATTTCACGTTCAAACGGCCTCACGTTCGACCAGATCGAGGGGGTAATATCAGTTTTGGAGAATATCATCGCCTAGGCGCCAGGTTGACAACAAACCGGCAGATGGACAGACGGGGATTTTGGCGTAAACCAATTTTTCGGTACCAAGAGCCCAGAAAACGTGGATTCTGACTAAACAAGGTGTCAGAGGAAGTAATCTATCACATGCAGAAATGTGATTTATTCATTTTTTTTATATCAGGGCCCCAAAATGAGTTTTTCTGACGAAAAATCGCCGCATTCCTTTGCAGCACTACAATACAAATCAAACGACCAGATACACGGAATTGTCTGCATCATGTATAGATCACGTCTTTGTCAGATTCAAGTCTACAATAGTTTTTCAGTTTGCATGAATTTCAGATTATTTTCTAATATGATTAAAATACGATTTTCATAGTGAGAGTATAAATGTTGCTAAAAACAAATGAAACATTTATAAATTATAATCTAGTTAAAAATATCTTGTTGAAACGAATTGGAACAATATAATTCAATGTCAAAATGTAAATATGTATGTGGCTGAACAATTCTCAATAATTAATAATGCCATGCTAAAAAGTACTCAAAACAAAATACCAAATAAAACTATGAAAACTAAAATAAAATGTCCATGGGTAACTGATAGCATTTTAAATAAACTGAGATTAAGATCAATACTATATAAAATGAAAGAAGACCGTACGACAAAGTATTTCAAAAATATTTCTATAATTTCTCGGAGAAGCTTAAAAATAAAATTAATAATATAAACCATAATTATTACAGGAACTTGATAATGAATCATGATGACGACACGAAGCAACAATGGAAAATAATTAACAATCTGTAGGAGACAGCAAGGCTAGTGAAATCGATCATCTCTTCTTAGAAGATGGTACCGTCATTTACGATACACAGGAAATCTGCTGTAAGATGAATACTTTCTCAGTATCCACAAGCAATTGATTACTGACAACACGTGTAATGTAACTCTACCCCGAAACCGAGATATAACATCTTATCAATCCTTTCGCGACGCGACCAACGAACAGGAAGTAAGTCAAATTATCAAGAGTTTAAAAACAAAGCGTCAAGCGGTTATGACAAAATAACTACGAAACTCGTAAAATCAATTCTTGCTCCATTATTATCACATACAATAAATCTAAGTTTCTGTAGCGGAGTTTTTTCTAATCAACTCAAAAGCGCATAGTTATTCCAATTCTCATGAAATTTAATAAAATAAAACTGGATAACCTTAGACCAATAAGTCTATAACTAGTGTTTTCAAAAATCATAGAAAAATCTATAAAAAAGAAACTTTTACATTACTTAAACAAAATTAATTTCTCAGCAAACTTCAGTTTGGATTTGCAGAAGGTAAATCCACAGAGAAAGCACTTAACACGTTTCTAGAAAAAAATATAATCACATTAATAATGGGGGGAAATGAACAAACGTGTATACAGATTTCAGAAAAGCTTTTGACATGGTGGATCTCAAAATTCTTCTCTCGAAAATGGAGAATACCAGGCGTAGCATTAGAATGGTTTAATCAGTTCCTCCCTGAACGGGAACAAATAGTCAAAGTAGGTGACTTACAGTAATTCAGGCGTAGTCGAAAAAGACGTGCCGCAAGGGTCTGTGATATCAACGATCCTTTTTCTCATATTCATTAACAACCTCTTAAAAGTTCACTTCCCAGGAAAAATAATAGCTTTCGCTGACGACATTGCTTTTACCTTTTCTCGCAATAACTAACAACAACTTTGGAATGATATTGAAGACACTCTTATGATTCTTAAAAAACGGCGCAGCAATAAAAAAATGAGTGTTAATGTAAAGAAAACTTAATACATGAATATGGGATTTACTGATTTTAAATTTAAATATATTAAGTTCCATGATCTCAACTGTATCCAAAAGTTGACATGCAAATGTGAAACAATTGAGAAAGTCAACTTCGTATTTCAAATACTTAGGAATAAAAATTGATAATAAAATGACTTGGAAAAATATATACATATAATGAGTATACAAAAACATTTAAAGGGTAATATAAGAAAATTCTATTATCAACGAATTTTTGCGATATACATGCACTTAGAATTCTATATTACGCACTAATAAATTCAAAACTCCAATATGAGATCCAAATATGAGGACACATATTCAAGACATATTAAGAAGTTAAGAACAACTCAAAACAAATTTATGCGCATTATCTACAAAAAATAAGACTGATTCTTCACTTCCCCTTTATAAACAATCAAACATTTATAACTACAACATCTCTTTGTATATTAAATACTACAAATATTCTATGTCAAAAGCGGAAATAATTTAACTGATAGAATATTTCACAATTACAGTACACGTAGCAAAGCTACTAATCAAATTAAAAACCCAAAATTCATAAATCTCTAATATCAAGAATATATGATGCGCGAGTGCCGTATGCACTCGCGCGTCATATATTTGACATCGGTTGCAAAAACCTCGGCTGGGCACAGAGTGGACAAAAAGTCATCATTCAGAGAATCATAGCATCTAGGATGGCTCATGGGCAGCCTACAAGCTTCCTGTGGCGTGGTCCCGGGTTCGTTTGCCGGTCGACGCAAAAATAGTGTTGCAACTTTCGTTAAAAAGTTTCTTTAGCTGTGTGACGAAGAAAAACTCTCGCAGGCGGATCTTGCAGGTTCCGAAGGGAATACGTGATGTTCGCCACATAACGCTCTTATTTATTCATTTACGTCAAAAACAGTTAAAAACTGTGTGTGACGAGCTATGGGAGAAGTGAAATTTGTGCACTTTTTCATAATTCTGTGATCTCTATCCTAAACCATATTCTAGTCGAATTTTGAATACAGAAAAAGAGCGTTTTCAAGTTTTGTAACAAAATATTGTCTCCTATATAATAAAATATATTTTCAAAGATAAATTAGCAATAAATTTCTGCCCTTAACCCTCATCATGTTCTTCATGAAAGAATAATGATTTTTGCCGCGATAATATGGAAAAGGATAATTTGAATAACTATATTTCCCACTGAAATTCAGAAGACGTGCACAAAGAATGAAGTTACATTTATGTCCAGAAGCAAAACAAGGGACCATCTTAGCATTTGCTCAAAGGATCAGGGAAACAGGACGAAAAACCTGATCGAGATGGGGGCCATCAACCCAGAAACTGTGGTACAATACTTGTTATAGGTTGTTTAGAATTGTACAGTCCAAATGATAAATAATATATTAAATATCATTGTTAAAATTAATGTTACTTTCCTTTTGATGCTCGGTATAGTCTCGAATTGTATAGAAACAGTTATGCAGCAGAAAAGATTTTACTTGGGACTTAAACTTACCCCCAAACATTGAAATTCAACCAGGCTCGGACATGAGGGTCACTGTTAGCTGGCCGGCAAAGTCGGAACATCGACCCCAATTGCCAAATACAGGATGTCCGGGGAGGAAACGTGGAAAATTTGAAAATAAGCTCTTAAGGCAATTCTAAGCATATTTTGTCTAATAAACTACGTGGATATTCCGAATGGTTGTGCCGCAATAAGCACTCAAAAGTTGTTTTGAAAAAATGATTTCTAGGCAAAAAATTGCATTATGGAAGCATAGAATCACTCCAAAAACATGTAAATTGTTTATTATTTACAAAAGAAATTAATATTTTTCCTCAGACATGAAAATTAAGGAGAAATAAAAAAGGAGTTGAATTCTGTAAATTGGGTGCTTTTATATTTCTCGCTTAATTTTTCTTTCTGAACAAATATATTGATTTCTTTTGTAAATAATAAACAATTTGTATGTTTCTGAAGTGTTTCTATGCTTCTATAATTCAAATTTTTGCCTAGAAATCAATTTTTCTAACCAACTTTTGAGTGCTTATTGTGGCTCAACCATTTGGAATATCCACGTGATTTAGTAGATAAAATTGTCTTAAGAGCTTATTTTTGAAGTTTCGACGTTTCTTCCCCGACATCCTGTGCATACATGCATTCAGAGAATCAATGCGAAAGACCGAGCATAATGAAGATAGAGCAGACGCGCACGGAGCGGGCCGGTGATGCTCAAGTTGTCGATTGATCGCTTAATTATCTGGTGTTTTTAGGCGCGTTTGCAATTTTAAGGGGGTAGCTCCCCCCCAGATATCTCCTCATCGGGGCATCACCGCAGCCGGGGCAAGCTCTAAGCTCGCGCTTGTTCTCCCGGTATGTGTGGTAGAGTAGTGAGTGGAGGTGTTTGTATTTTTGTTCGTTTGCTCGTATGTGTGGGTGCGCGCGCGCGCGCGTGTGTGTGTGTACGGAGAGAAGTGAGTAAAAGGTTGAGGAAGGAAAGATCACGCGCGGATCTTCTCTCATTTGTTATGGCTCTGCTCCTAGTGTATATATGGATGCAGAGAATCTGATATGGAGATGGGCAAGAATCGTGGCACGGCAAGAAGAACAAAGATGGGCAGCTACAACGACATTCTGGGACCCAAGAATTGGATGGAGAAGCCAGAGAAGACAAATAACGAGACGGTCGGACCCATTCAGGAAAGAGATTGATGTGTGGCTTCAAGCAGCTCAGGACAGAGAAGTTTGGAAATATATGATAGGGAAGATTTAGGGCTAGTTGTGTAATGTCAATAGTTTATATAAGTATTAATCGATTCGGGTGTTGGGTGTGTTTGAAATGAATATTGAATGTATTCATTGTATGCTAATCGATGTGTGATATGTTACTGTTGCTCATGTAATAATATTATTAGTGGACTTTCCGATGCTAGTATACGTAAGTTACTAATTGCTTGATATATGTACGTACAATCGACTCCGGTTACAGTGAACTTCTGAAGGCAAACATGTTCCGTTCAGTATATCAGGTTCGGTTCAATATATCCGATAATGTCAAAATTAAACAGAATTTCTTCACAATTATTGATTTTATTAATATAGAGATACAGCAAAATTCATTAACATTACGAACTAAAAATTTCAATATCTTTATTTGTCCTTAAAAATAAATTATTTTCAATTGTTTGCTTCGTACATTTTTCATTAGTAAATTCTCTAGATTTTCTCCAGCGTTCGTGTTCGTTCCATACTTGATTCTGCCTTGTCCTCTGTCTCTAAGTACCGCAATGCAGTCTTGACAACTTTCAATGCCTCTTGCACTATTGGAACACCGTCCCACTCTCCAAAGGCCCTTGTACTCGCCTAATGACATGAGAGATCCAATAAATTTCCAGGATTTATTTCCTTCGTCCACTATAGCCGATATTCACGATCACTATATCCGAATCTTCTTTAGCTTATTTGTAATGTAAGTGAAACGGGACCAGTGACTTTCGTTCACTATAACCGAGGATTCACTATATCCGTGTTCACTATAACCGGAGTCGACTGTATTTTTTATTTTGTCTCGATCTATGTTCTATTTTGTTTTGATTTATGTATTCGTGCGTACCGACCCTACCGAGAGGTGGCAGACCTTTGCCCTCAGGGGATGCATTTGGGCTAAAAATAAAATGAACATAGCTAGTGTCGAAAATCCGCCACCATCGGGACTCGAACCCTAGGACCTCCCGATCTTATCTTTCAGAAGATTCACCACTCGCTCCTATGTCGCTCGTGAGGTAACACCTTGCTCACGAGGATTAAGCATCTCTCGATCACTTTTTATAAATTACGGATTACATTTAGTACCGTGTTTGTAATCTATCATTGAGGCCATTGAGAAAATTGCGAGCTCAGCGGGAGTCGAAAGAAACCTTGATCCTCGCGCGACCTCTCGCGTATTCTCGCCTATCAACAGAGATATCTCGGGCCATCTGTTGGGAGGCGGAGACGCAACGGAGTTGGCGCGCGCCGGGCGGGACGCTTCCTTCCCACCACGCCCTCGCCATCGCCCCTGCCGTCACCCGTCGCCCCCGAGCGCGTCGTCACCCGCGTGCGTACGCCTTCTCAAAGAGTTGCCGACGCTCCGTGTCACGTGACACCGCGCCGCGCCGCGCCGCGCCGCGCCGAGCCCCACAAGACAAATGACGCTCGACCAGAGGGGAGGGCTTTACCAGAACGGAACGGGCAAATGAGCAATTAGTGACAGAGCTGCAGACGAATGGGACTGAAGATGCGCAAGACAAACTGCGGGAGGCGGAGATGGCCAAACGGTGTGCCAAACGGCATAACGCAGGGGTGGCCCGACTCCGGCCCGCGCGGCCCCGCTGCCACCCGAACCCGTCCGTGCCCGGCCCGCCCCATCGCAGAAGAGATGAAGGGACGGTTTCACCAAGTCTTTTAAGGTTACCGTTGATCGTGTTTAAATAATCACGGCTCATTAAAACCGACAATGCAATCGCGATTATATGTGTATCTGTTTCACCGCCGAATGTAAAAACCCGATTAAATAAACAGCGTTTTCATGCTAACTATTGCTTGCTATTTTAGAACTTTCAACTTTCCGCAGTTCATTGTGAAATGCTAGCTCTTCGTTTAGTTTTTGCATCACAGTGAGTGCCCACAAACATATTTTTTACTTCTTTATTTAGTTATTTATTTGTTATTTATTTGATGTTTTTGACATTGTACAAAGTTTCAATTAAAATAACAGAAACATTTAAAAAACTACAAATATGAATTCAGTGTACATTAAAAATAATGTATTATTAGGCAATAAAAATTTAAAATTGAGCATGAGAACAAAAAGGAAATCCCGCTGAGCAAACCTGTGACATTTTAAAAATCTTCTACACATCCACTCAAGACTCGATTTTTGCACTTAAACATAACATTCATATTTTGCCGTGAAGAAACACTGTCACAGTTTGACCATGGAAACATTTTCCAATGGAATAATGTGTGACGATATCTTTTACGGTTAGTATGAACTGTTCACTTCCTAAATTCAATGCCCTAATACCGTAATGTACACTTGTATTGTATGTAACAATTTGTTTTGTTACAATTTTTATAATGTAACAATGAAGGAAAATTAGAGGGAAAACTATAATATAAATTAAAGAAAAACACGTTTTCAAAATTTAAAGAAAAAGTAAGCCTTCATTACAATTTAACTTTTAATAAGTTTAACGAAAATGATTTTGTTCCGGAAAACATGCTCTACATTGCTATGTTATGCAAGCTAAAAATGTAAACTTTTCTCTGTATAACAAATATTATATAGGAGGAGAAATTGAAATTTCAGGATCTTCTCAACTACTGCTGATTTCGAAATCTCTATATGGAATAGATTTCATTAAGGGAAAAAATCTTAATTTTCAAAACTGTAGTTGCAGGAGGACCCCGAACAAATTTGAAATTTTGCAATTTTTCAAACAATCAAATCAGGGTTTTCAACGAATGTGAGACCTGCACCATTCTCTTAATAGTATATTCTTCAACGAGCGTAGAATGATAGCTATTATTCACGAGTTGATGTTTACGACACGAGCGACGTAGGAGCGAGTGTCGGAATTTCAACGAGTGAATAATAGCTATTCTACGCGAGTAGAAGACTATACTTTCTCTACAACTTTAAAATTGATATTTTAAAAATATCCAATGGGCGCCTTAACCTCAACACCAACTCGTATACTGTTTCGTGGCTCACCTGTCTAACGACAGTTGCGACCAGCCGCGGCAGAGCACGCAGCGCCTCTGTAGGCGACTGCGAGAACCCTTGTCGTGGTGTAATGAACTAAGACGAATGTGATTGGTCGACAGCCGTGTGAGAATAATATTCTCCCACGGCTTGTGGAATCGGCATCTTTACTGCATCCGATAACGTGCAGAAATGTATACATTCTGGAGCAGTCGTAGAGAAACGTCCTTTACACTATCCAACAACAAAATTTAGTAAAAAGCATGGAAGCATTATTTTGAATATCTTTAAACGATCCCAGTGGCTTCATATAAAGTACCTCTAAAATTAAAATATCGGTTTCAAATTCCAGAGGCTACTACATCAGCCAGATCGACTGCGGAATATCAATTTTGGAGAAAATCAGCTGAACGGTTTAGCGGCTGGCGTTGTTCACAGACGGACGGACAGATAGACATTTTGGCGTCAATTGATTTTTCGCTATTAAGTGTGTGGATTGTGGTTCCACCTCGTGTAAGAAGTTTTTTTTCTAAATTTAGCAACTGGATTAACCACTTTTTCGTTACTACGGCTCTGGAATCAGAGTTTTCTGCCAAAAATTCGCCTTCTTCTCACGCAGCATTGCCTTCTACTCCCTAGCGAGAAAGTAAAAATAAATTTTTAATTATGTTTGAAAGCTTATTCATGTTCAAAAAACAATATTTTTCAAATAATAACAGGAGTTAACTACAGAAGAATTATCTCGTGATTTTGCTTGCAAAAATGCCTACCGGGTCCTTTTTTTGTGTCTTCTAATTATTTACATCACTAGTCCGTGTGTTCAAGTGTACTAAGTTACCAATTACTTCTCTTAGCTTGTAATCACAGAATAGCGAGAATGTGCAGGAAAATTCACCATTGTATGTAAATTTGTTTCTTAAAAACAAAATTACATATTAAAGTGTTTGTAAAAGAAAACCGGTCATATCTACTATCTACGAAAATATATTCTCAATTTTAACAGAATTAATTCAACTTGATTTGTCTCGAAACGCGGTGTTTCGCCGCGAGTTTAGAATCACTTGTATACATCACAATATTAAATTAAATAAAAATACTGATATCTATATTTTTGATAAATGAATAATTGAAAAATATTGATATCTATATTTTGATTCTAATATTTTTAATTATTTTGATGTCAATTATGATTTTGATATTGGTATTTCGATATTTTTCAATTTTTTTTTCACTGGCCTCTCCGCAGCTCGTCACTTTATTACTAATTTTTAAAGCACTTGTAGAAAAATCACGAAAACTGAATCTAACATTTAAATAATGTTTTGAAAGTAGAAGTAAGTAGACGCGAATTAAATTATAAATTTTAAGATACAAAATACAAAAAATTAAAATAATGACTTCAGCAACATTAATTTTTTTTAATATAAAATCTGTACCATTGCTGTAGTTTGGTTTTAATGATTGAAGAAGTGAAACTGTTCTTACGACTTCACTACTATTAGAGCACAATCTCTCGAAACGGAATCACGGAGAGAAGTAAAATAATTTAATGAACTATTTTGAAATGGTTTTCAAATTGGCAATATTTTACAAAATTGTGTTGTTATCGATGTAAAGAATCAGCTTTAGATGAATGCCAATAAAAGGGAGTAATACTTTTGATCATCTGTATACGTTATTTTGAAGAATGCCACGAGAATTCAAATTGATCATATTTTTAATAGCTATCGTCAATTCTCAATAAAAAGCTAAAATGGAAAAATTGCTTCTCATGTATCTATTAACGTTGACAAGAAACGGGTTTCATAGAGCTTTCGGTTCAAAGGAAAGGTCTGGGGTATCTGTTGAAAAATTCAAAGAATTTTCAGTAAATTGATGAAATTGTACTTGAAGTGGAAAACTGTGCTCAGTGGTGAAATACTGAAAAGTGGACAGACTCCAGCTCTGGATACAAAAGAAGGATGCACGCCACAGTTTGAATAAACACTTTCAAGCACGTACTGAGGAAGTTGACGTGCCAAGCTGAGTCTCTACTGTAAGTATTGAAGACAAGTTGGAAGAGTTTCAAGTAACAAATTTTAAATTATGTCCCAAGTCGTCAGCGAAATTAGTCCCATGTCGTCAGCGAAATTTATAGAATTGTCCTTACTGATTTTCTTCATTGAAATATCATTTAATTAGGTCGTGTAGAACAATTTAAGAGTACTGCACTTTGATACAACATTAGAACCGATAGTCTAAAAATGTTTTACAAATGACTTGTTTGTGCCGCATCCAATTTCATCTGAACTTCTCGAAGATTTGATGGTGACATGTATCTAACAGATTTGTCTAAGAAATAAGTGCAGGTGAAGCTAGAAAATGTTTTATAGTTCATTTTACTTTCTCGCTACAAAGTAGAGAGTAAGTTATGTGATGCTGTGCAAATATCGGCGAAATTTTGGCAAAAAACTCTTATTACAGGGTGCCGATAACGAAAAAGTGGATACATCCAGTTGCTAAATTTAGGGATAAAATCCTCGAACACGTGGTGTAACCAGAATCCATGTTTTGTGGTCCCTTGATACCATAAAATCGACTGACGGCAAAACGTCTGTTTGTCCGTTCGTGCGTCTGTCCATCTGTCTGTATGTCAGTCCGTCTGAACAACGTTAGCGGCTAAACCGTTCAGCCGATTTTCTCCCAAATTGATATTCCTCAATTGATCTGGCTGGTGTCACGGTTCCTTGAATTTGAAATCGATACTTAATTTTTTTGGCGAGGGAGGTACTTTATATGAAGCTCCTGGAACATTTTCCAAATTTTTAAAAAAAATAGCTCCAACGTTTTTTTAATGTTTTTGTTGAATAGTGTGAAGAACATTTAAGAGAATGGCGCAGTTCTCATGTTCGTTGAAAACCCTAATTTTCCAAAAATTGCAAAAGTTCAAAATGTTTTTGTCTTCCTACCACTAAAATATTAAAGATAGAGATTTTCCCCTGAATGAAATATGTCCCTTAAATATAGTTTTTGAATTAAGGTCATGCACAATTTTTCAACAATTTGAGTCCTTTTCGCGTAATTTTGCGTGAAATAAGGTCGAGAAAGTATGTGCTGTTTTAGCGCCACTAGTTGTAAAAGCGATAGCTGACGTAAAATCATGTGTAACTTGGTTTATATTGTGCACACAACTACAAATATGCATACAGGCCTTGTACAACTGATTGTGAAATATTTTGATAAACAAGTTTTTTAAACAAACACTCAATATTTCATATCACAATTTCTAAGAAAATGAATATAATTATCCGACAGTTTGCAAACTTCCAAACGAGTGGCTATGGTAACCCTTTGCTATTAGAATCCCTAACGCACGACAGTCGAAGAGTAAAAGCTATCGACATAACAAATGGTACATCATTGAACGAATTAAATAATATTTTGTGAATTACGACAAATAATGTTATTTTGAATAGCTAAGATTGATAATAATTGATTGATTGACAGATTATAAACAGTATATCCCTAAAAATCCATTTTACAACTACAGTAAATGTTTATTTGCTGGACCCAATAGTGTACAAATATCCTGTAAAGCAAATGCCTCTTGTAATTCCTGCAGAAGCTTACATTTATTGAGATTAGAATACTACGAGTGCCTTGCCTGTTGATTTATGAACAGTGGGTTTTGTGAAACGGAATCACTACACACGCGACACTATACAACTGATCGACACACAAGTTTAAATACCGGAAAAAAAATTGTTGCATAATATCGTATATATTGCAGTGTATCATTAGAGACTATACTGGCCAAAAATGAAGATTTTTATTTTAAGAATGATACAAAAACATTGTTTATCATTTGTATGTAAATGAAATACATGTGAATGAAATCGGAGATATATTTTTGTTCTTTATGAATAATATATGCGAAACCGTTTTGAAGAATGAATTGGGAAAATGATGGACATTCGCTTACTTTTGATCACATGCAGTTTTTATTATTTTTGACGTACAGTTAAGTTACAAAGAAATCCTATGTCTGTTTGCGTATACTGGTATGGTTCTGAGTGGTTTAAAGAATGAAAGAAGTATAATGAAATCAAGCGGAAAGACAGAAAGAATTATAGCCCGGTCTCCAGTAAGTGATGTGGATATTAGCCTCTGGACATTATCGTTTACGGGAAATACGTATAATGCACAATTTTGAATAACGTCAATTCTCATTTTAAATAAGTTGTCTGTCTTCGCTAAGACAGTCTAAGAAATTATAATATATAAATTTAAAGACCATTAATGTAAAATGTAAAATAATGTTCATTCTAATTACTGAGTTATTTTTCTTCTTCTTTTTATCATTATTATTATTATTATTATTATTATTATTATTATTAATTTCAGTAATAATAGTAATAATAGTAATAATAATAATAATAATAATAATTTATAGTGTATTTATTCTTTGCATTTGAGATGCTGAGTTACATCTATTTTAATGAGATTCTTCGATTTAAGAAGAAATTTTCTCATTAAAATCAGAGAACAAAGAGACAAGTTGTTGGCATTCTGTAATTTAAGATCGGAATTTTGTAAAATATCTAAAACTTCTACCAAAGAGGTCTTAATCCCTTAGCTCCGCAAGTGTCGCGTCGACCTAACTGTACACAGTCGTTCCTGAAATCATGTATTTTTAAAACTTCCTTTACCAAAAATCAACATATTTCAATTAATAACTTGTCATTTTTAGAAACATTTTAATCACAAATTTTCCGTTTGCGATACACACAACATTGCTCTAATATACAAGAAATCTCGAAAACAACAGGAGGAATTGCACATTTACTATATATTTATGTTATAAATGGCTACTTGACCTGCCGAGCTGTGCGATAGAGGACGTTGAGCCACACATAAAACAGTTTACATTGCAAGTCATTTGTTTAAAAAACATGAACCTAAAATGAACTGTCAGTGGAAATGCCGCACATTCATCTTTTCAAATCATCATTCATTCTTGCCAAGGTATAATCCACTAATCCCTGTTATGTGAATGAACATATTGTGCAGATTTCGGATACAAGATTATAAACAGTATTTATGAGGATAAATATAGTCTTTTGTTGTTGTTTTTTGTTTCAGTAGTATCTTAATTTAATTTTTATTAATGGTTTTCACGAATTGAATTGAATGATTAATGTTTCACGGCACGTCAAATATTATAGTCATTATTCTCGTTAGTGCAGTGAATATTTTTTTTCCTGAGGTATCCTATTTTGCAGGGAGTTTTCACCTCCAGGTGCCTACGGCAGAGGGGCACCGTTCCAACCGGGACCAGTTGCAGGCTGCTGACTAGCCTCTCGACATGTGTAGTAGCATAGAGCATGTTACTATGTGAGTCAGCGGACAGGATAGGTCAAGGAACAGGAAGGAAAAATTGCGCGTGGTCTGGAACCCGTTTGTTAGGCTACTTGCTTGATATTCATTTGAGAAACCGCAAAAAAACTACCAATCAGAATCAGCCACCTGCCTCAATTATTCTCCTAGCGGCTGAATTAGACCACGCAATCTAGCTAGAGTCGAAAAGCCTTCACCGTCAGGTCTCGAACCTAGGACCTCCCAGTCAGAGTCGCTGCAGAGAGAACGGTAATGCTGTATGTAAGATAACTCAGCCTACCGCAAGTCGGAGTGGTTGGGACACTGCAGTTACTGAATTAATTACATCTCGACCTTCAAAAATAATTAGATTTTTAAATTCTTTTTATTTCTGAGACCGGATGGAATTGGGACGGCATTAAATTTCGACATCACAATTTCAATGTATCTTCAATGTAGGGATATGAAGATTTTGCAAAGGCCATACAATTCTCGAACCAATAGTAAGATTTTGCAGTTGTAGCGCCTAACGTAATCGCCGGGCGCGGCTTGGGTCTTCGCGCGCTGGCGCACCCTGGCCCAACGCGCAGCAGCGGGCGCGGGCGCGGCGCGGACGGCGGGCGGAGCAGTCCGAGAAGACGAACGGCGGGAGAAGGAGCCGAGGAGAAAGAAAGAGGTGGGGAGGATCGTCGGAGGGAGGGGAGGCGGCGAGGTGGAGTGGGGCGCGGAGGGCGGGGCGGCCGCAGAGCAGCCGCCACCGCCGCCACCGCCGCCGCCGCCGTCGTTCTTGGCGCCGCCGCGCGCCGCCGCCGCCGCCGCCGCCGCGCCTGCGCCACACACCGCGCCGTGTTGACGGTGACCGCCGCGACGCCGGACTCGCGAGAAGCGACGGCAATTTCCATGGTTGTACGTCCGTTTATTGCTTATTAAATGCACCGACGTCGCAACTGAAAAATCGCCTTTTTTATAGAAAATCTGTTTTAATATTAAGATTTTTTTTCAGAGAAAAATACTATTATAACGCCGCAATTTTATTCGATCTTATTTTCTGTTTTACTATACATGAAAATGATAATAAGAATGTTGTACGCCCTCCATTGGCCAGTGATGAACAAAGATGAACAGCAATGGCAATTTCATGGCTGTACATTCGTTTATAGCTCAATGAATGCACCGACGTCGGAACTGAAAAATTGCCATTTTCTGCCAGAAAATCCATTTTAAGATTAAAAATGTTTTTTACAGAGAGAAATATTACTATAATGTTGCAATATTTGTAGCGATCTTATTTTCAGACTGTTTTTACTGGGGAGCGGATTTCTATGAATTTTTATTTATTTATTTACGTCAAAAACAGTTAAAAATTTAACAGTTTTCATATTTTTATCTGTTGCTTCAGTCCATCGCTAAGTGAAATTTCTTGACATTTGGTTAGAACATGATGCTATATAGATTAATGTTAGTGCATATTTGGTCGATTTTTCCTGTTGGCGCATATTCGTGGAATTTTAAGCACATATTGCGCATATTTCGTTAAAATAGAAACTTATCTACAGAACGTTTCATTTTTTCATAGAATCTATTTATTTGTGAGCGTTCAATGATTCCAAAGAGCTTGTCACAGTTTGCGTTTTTTTTGTGTTTTGTTATTTATAGATGGTAAAATACTTGTGCAAATGTGGGATATTTCTTGATAACACATTTTTTGAACCAGTCAGAAGAAATACAAGACATATAATGCACTTCGCTCAGGTGAATATTTACTTCAGTTATTTCTGTCGCGAAATTTACACATTGCACAAAAATATATATTTTCGTTCCAAACATGATTCTGCTGAATTTTATAAAGAACGATTTAGAGAAGAAATGAAATTTTGTTAATTTTAATAGCATATTTCAAGACATTTAGGGCATAAAAATCCTCTCCGCAGAGTTTGCTATAAATGAATGATGTTAAGAATATTATACGCCTACCATTGGCCAGTGATGAACAACCAAACACAGCGTTCTAAATTCGCATTGATTCGAGTTTTGAAATAATATTGATGATCGTCATGGGAATGTCACGGCCTCTTACCATTTTCAGTCACACGAATCATACATATATTATTTCTAAAACATGTGATGTAAACATTCCTTTTCCGGATGAACTACTCAATCTATCTCCGCAAATATGGTGTAGCATGAAAGCTGAAGCCCCGAAGACAGCACGTACAACTTACAAGTTTGTATATGCTACATAATATTAATAATATAAAAATGTTATTTTAAAATGTTTACATCAAGCACAATCTGACCGAGGCCTAAGGAACCCAGATCTGGCGGTACCATGCAAGGGATGTTGCAGCGCATTTTTGTGCGCAGTGTTAAATTGTGCCATTTGAAGGCGTATTTACGTTTTACAATGTGTTTTTCCACTACGCTTTCTGAATTTGATATGAAATTTTCATGATGTTATCAACGGTAATTGTAGTGAACAGGGCAGTAAGGCGGACAGGAACGGGGTAAGGCCAGGCATCAAAGGGCGAGGAAAGTGGAACGGAACAGGGTGGATTTGGGGGCAGTTCGACGTCAGGCAGGGCAAACCAGGGTGGATATACACTACAGTCAGAATTGATTCCTTTTTCTTTCTGAGTAGATTAATGTGGTACATAAATTCCCAAGCAAGGTAAAATTAAATTTGGCTTTAAACTCCCCGTGCGATTTAATTGCGCGGGTTTCAACTAGTAGTCGTTATTGAGGATGGTATATTTCAAAAACCCGATAAATGCCAAAGATAGTTTTTCATAAAGCGAATGCTGAGTAAACACTTATTGTTTTGCTAGTAATCGTGTAATTTTGAATGCTTAAATCTATAGTTTTCTATAAAAGTTGTAGAGTTTTTATAAAACTCCATTTGAAGGATGATAAAACCTAAACAATGTGTAGCCTCTATTAGATTTCTTTTGATTTTATCGGGTTTCGAAAAAACGCTTCTCAATTGGGTTCCATTCCCTTTCAAGTACTGAAGATTGCTTTAACGTTTCTAAAAGTGATGAGGGAAACTGACAATGTGTGACTTATATCGTATTTATCTAAATATCGTAATTAACGTAGCGCCATTAAACTAGAAAATTGCTGCTTGCTAGAAAATGCGAACGAGAGTAATAAATAGGTCCCTTTATATTACGGTGAAAAGGGTTAAAAATAAATGCAAAGTTAATTCCACCGACTAAATTTTAAAAAGATGACTTTTTTGGTTGGTTTTTATACCGCGTTTTCACAAAATCTTTCTTAAATGTCACCTGTTTTATTTATCATCGATGTAAATGTTTTATCGAAATATCATTGCAATTACTCGCATTTTATGTGGTTCCCTTTTCGTAATAAGTAGGGTTGGATTAATTAAGTGAAGAAACTTGTCTTTTCTTCAAGGTCAAGAGAAGATGATTAAAGGACGCTTAGAGAGTATGTATTTCAAGTGACGTTCGTTTCCAGAACATGAAATTCCTCTTATTACATTTTCGACTATATTTCGATATCTAGTGACTTAATGATTCAATGAACTAATGACTCAATTTCTTTAAAAACTCATTCCTGGTAACTGAATTCGAAATATGTTCAAAATTAGCGATGATAAATAAGAAAACTCCGGTATGTTCCGGTATGTGAAGAATATTTGAAATATTTTAATTCGTCTCATTTTTTTTCATTTCAATTCATTTATTTTTGTCTGAATTTACATCTTTCAGCCTTTCGACTCCACAGATGATTGGGGACTTACACTAACTTTAAAAAGTACGAGTGGAGAAACTCATTGAGCATCGCCAGAACATCACTAGAGATGATTTTAATTGCTGAAGTTATTTAATTCTATTCAAAGGTGGAAAAGCAGTTTAAGAATGAATGAAGGGGACATCTCTTTTTATTCTCAAAAAGGGAGGGTTATCTATGCCGAGGCTGTAAAAGGATGGTCCGGTTATGCTAAGTAGGTGGAAGAAGAAATTGTGGGATATGTGAATCAGGGACCGAATACCGAAATAATAGCGGTAAAGGTATTTATACCGGTATAGAAATACCTTTACCTCTATTATACCTTTATTCAAAATACCTTAAAAAATACCGGTATAAGACGTCAAATACCGGTATTTTTAGAGGTATTTTACCTTTATTCGACGTCTATACCGGTAAAATACCTCTAAATAGAGGTATTTTACCGGTATTTTCTCATGAAAATACCGGTATTTTCATGACAAAATACCGGTATTTCAGTAGAATCATACAGGTTTCGAAGGGAAACAATCTGACGTGTGGGCGCGCGAACGCGCGTGTGGGAGCGCGAACGCGCGTGTGGGAGCGCGAACGCGCTTGTGGAGTCGTGCGAGCGTGTAAGAAAACGAACGCGCTTGTGGAGTCGTGCGAGCGTGTAAGGGAACGAACGCGCGTGTCGGGGCGCAAACGCGCGTGGGGTCGCGCGTGCGTGTGGGCGCGCGAACGCGCGTGTGGGAGCGCGAACGCGCTTGTGGAGTTGTGCGAGCGTGTAAGGGAACGAACGCGCGTGTCGGGGCGCAAACGCGCCGGGGGTCGCGCGCGCGTGTGGGCGCACGAACCGCGTGTGGGAGCGCGAACGCACGTGTGGGAGCGCGAACGCGCGTGTGGGAGCGCGAACGCGCGTGTGGGAGCGCGAACGCGCGTGTGGGAGCGCGAACGCGCGTGTGGGAGCGCGAACGCGCGTGTGGGAGAGCGAACGCGCGTGTGGGAGGGCGAACGCGCGTGTGTGGGAGCGCGAACGCGCGTGTGGGAGCGCGAACGCGCGTGTGGGAGCGCGAACGCGCGTGTGGGGACGCAAACGCGCGTGGGTTGGGCGCCAACGCGCGCGTGTGGGAGCCCGAACGGGCCACTGATCGGACATTATCTTTTGTTCCTAATCCTTTCGCCTTAAATACACACTCTTTCACGCTCTACACTATTAGACCTCAGGAGACTAGTCAGAGTGTGTTCCTATTAACGATTGAATGATTATAAGTGATTCCGAGCGCGGCAATTGCTAACCCCGTAAGTGCAGGGCGTTTTCTACGAGAGGTGGCAGTGATCTTCCTCATTGCATGGCAAGATCAGGCGCCGACGTACCGTCGATTAGCGGGATTTCCCCCAACCAGGTATCTCCCACCAGCGCCCCCCTCCCCAGCCGGCAAAAGCTCCCGCGCGGTCTTCCGGCATGTATGGCATTGTAATGCATGCTAGTGTAAGTGTAAATGAAGGGGTGAGGATAGGACAAGAGGAAGGAAAGATCGCGCGCGGTCTGTGGCCCGTCTATTAGGGTACTGCTCCGGCATTCCTCTGATATTGTTCGGAGAAACCAAGGGAAAACTACCGATCAGAGCAGCCGGCCGCTAGAATTCTCCTCGGCCCGCGCGTGATCTTTCCTTCCTCTTCGTTGTCCTATCCTCACCCTCAAAACTCATAAATATGAAATTTAAGTGCTGTGAAGTATGGCAAGTAGTTTTTATAACAATTGCAACGTGCCGCCTCTCGAAGTGCAGACATCGCCGCGCGTGGTCGGGCCTACGGCCTCTGCCAGGATATGACCTTCGACATCAGTTGTGAAAGAACGAAGGCGACAGAAATCTGACATCGGTTGATAAGACTTCACGCAACGTTCCTTGGCGCATTCCGATTCTCGGAATCAGTTTCCCTTTGTAAGAACTGCGAGGGCTGCGCCGTTGCGTAGGCAGTTTCCGGAGATCAGCGTTTCGACCCACGAGCGTCTCCGGTTCGGCAGAGGATAACGCACTCGACCTATATACTCCACGCTATTAATTTCTTTTCGCAGTGAGTAGAATTGAAATATGAGAGAAGGATGTTTGACCGTAGGCCCCAACAAACGCTTTGCCGAATATGTACTGTGTGTGTGTGTGTGTGTGAGAGAGAGAGAGAGAGAGAGAGAGAGAAATCGAAAGAGAACGAAAGAGAGAAAGAGAAAGAAAGAGCGAGTGTATATAGCGCGTGGGTGCATAGAGCGTGGGTGTATAGCGCATAAGTGTGTAGCGCGCGTGCGAGAGGTGCAAGCGTGTGATAGGCGCTCGCGTTTATTCGGCTCGCGCGTTTGTTCGGCGCGCGCGTTTGTTCGGCGCGCGCGTTTGTTCGACGCGCGCGTTTGTTCTGCGCGCGTTTGTTCTGCGCGCGTTTGTTCGGATCGCGCGTTTGTTCGGCGCGCGCGTGTATTCGGATCGCGCGTTTGTTCGGCGCGCGCGTTTAATCGGATCGCGCGTTTGTTCGAATCGCGCGTTTGTTCGGCGCGCGCGTTTGTTCGGCGCGCGATTTTGTTAGGCGCGCGCGTTTGTTTGGCGCGCGCGTTTGTTCGGCGCGCGCGTGTTCGGCGCGCGCGTTTGTTCGGATCGCGCGTTTGTTCGGCGCGCGATTTTGTTCGGCGCGCGCGTTTGTTCGGATCGCGTTTGTTCGGCGCGCGCGTTTGTTCGGCGCGCGCGTGTGTTCAGCGCGCGCGTGTGTTCGGCGCGCGCGTTTGTTCGGCGCGCGCGTTTGTTCGGCGCGCGCGTTTGTTCGAATCGCGCGTTTGTTCGGATCGCGCGTTTTTTTCGGCGCGCTCGTTTGTTCGGTGCGCGCGTTTGTTCGGCGCGCGCGTTTGTTCGGCGCGCGTGTTGGCGCGCGCATGTGTTTGGGGCGCGTGTGTTTGGCGCGCGCGTGTGTGGGCGCGCGCGTGTGGTTAGCTCGCGCGTGGGTTTGCCGCGAGCGCGTGTGGTTAGCTCGCGCGTGGGTTTGCCGCGAGCGCGTGTGGCACGCGTTTGTGGCGCGTGTGTGGGGCACGCGGCACTATTTCCATTGAAAATACCGGTATAATACCGGTATAACCTTTATGGACGTTCATACCGGTATAGACGTCCTATAAAGGTATTTTACCGGTATAAAAGAATAAAGGTATTTTATACCGGTATGAAAAAATACCGGTATTTTACCGGTATTTTTACCGGTATTCAATACCTTTTCGGTCCCTGATGTGAATGATTGACTCTTTTATAGATTTTAGGCTGAAATCTGAATGGAGGGTTAAGTTTCTGACAAACCATGCAGTTTGGTTGTAATGCGGAGGATTCTGTTTTGGAAGACTTGGATCTTGTTTATGTGTGATGTTGCTGAATGGCACCAGATCGGGCATGCGTAAAGGAGGAGTGGTCAGAGAATGGATTTGTATAGGAGCACTGTATTTTCGGGGCTGAGGCTACTTTTACGGTTTATAATGGGTCGAAGTTGATGAAGTTTCTGATGGAGTTGCTTCAATTTGGTTTCTATATGATGTTTCCAGGCCAATTTTGAGTTTAAATAGAGGCCTAGGTATTTGACAGAAGAATTTAATGGGGACGAAGGAATGGGAGAGTTGTTTAGGAGGAGTGGACGAGGAGAGTGTCGGACAGTGAAAATTTTTGCGAGCGATTTTGAGGGATTGAGCATGATTCTCCATTTGGAAGTCCATTGTTCGTTAGGTGCAGATGCATTAGCACCTAATGCAGAGTGACTGATAGATGTGCACCTAATGCACCTAATGCAGAGTGACTAATAGAAATGACTCGTTCTTTCGTATAATTAGTATTTTGCATTTTGCAGGCGAGTTTTAATGGATTTTTCACGAGAAATTCATTTGAACATACGTTCATGAATATGCACCAAATATGCATATATGCTAAGTAGTACATAAACACAAGACAAGTCTGGTAGATTATATTATGGTTACTTCAATTTTAGCTATCCAATTTGTTTTGTATTTAATTTGTAGTTTTTGAATTTAAAAAGATGCCAAATTATGAATATTTTGCATTCAAGATCCTAGTTTGTTGATTCATATTTTTAATTTTCTGTGTTGTGCCTAATTTTGATAATGACGCTCGGTACGTCACAGCGTAGTCGACAGATCAAAGAATGCCATGTTGACAGAATTGAAGTTAAAAGGAATCGGGAAGGAGTTTCTTGCTTTCAAGTCGTGCCGCCTGAGAAGGAGGATACACATCGTAAAATCGGAACCCACGCTCGATTGGCGGTCCAATTTCAGGGCGTATTTATACATTTTAGTTATAGGGCAATCTGTTCAAGAGATAACTTATGTCGGATACTTCTTTAGCATTCTGTCTTTCTGGAGGATCGTAAAATGGTTGCCTGTTTTCCCACGTGCCGTCTGCACGAACAGTCCGATTTCGTGACAAATAGGGCCTTAGATCTGGCAAAGTGAGTGAAAGATGCCGATTTCTCTGAAATAGCAAGCACACCATCGCAATGTTCAGAAGTAACGGAGGTTTACTTTTCTACAATGAACTCCAAAATTATATAATTATTCCTCTTTTACGAAAAGCGCAAAAATTATCATTATAATAACGGCTCCTGTGTAGATTGTGATAACAATTGATGTAACAGGCCACCTTATTAGAATTCTTATATTTGAGTTTAATAGTTTATAAAATTAATGAATGTATTTGTACACGCAATACACAGAAAGGGAAAATAAACTACCAAGAAATTTTCAAATTACACGAAATAGAATAGGCACATAGCAATATTTACGTTCACTGCAATAAATACAATTACGATTATTTGAATCTTTAGGATAACACAAATTGTACATTCCGCGAAAACTTTGATTCATAGAACCACTTTTTTTATATGTTCATAAAAACTACGTAAGCATATTTTCATTATTATTACCTATTGTATGAATTTGAAACGAAGACACCTCATCGGACAATAAATCAATCATAATAAAATATATATTTACTAAAAACTTTAAAATATTTAGCTTACATACACGTTGAGCGGGTAGTTTTTAGCAAAGAAATGTTAATTTCTATATTTGGCTCACAAGTAATTAATGCAAGCATTTTGCGATTAATGGAAGCATTATAGAAACGTCGGTACACAACCTCAGTGGTTTACTCCGAACTATTCAGAAATTAGACAGAAAGGTGGTTATGGTTCCTTTTTAAAGCACAATTTTTTTCGAATTCTTTAAATAGGGGCCCGGTTTCGTTTATCGAGGAAAATATTCAAGTACATGATAAGGAAATTCTTTCCGTTTATGAGCATAATAAACGGGTGGCACGTGGACTTGTTATTCGTCAGCGTGTGTACTACCTGTGTCACTTCCGGACAGCGCCGAAGTTCCCAGAATCGTCAGGCTTCGGCAGCACGTAAACTCGGCGGCTCCTGTGCTCGGGCTTATAAAAAGCTGCAAGAAAATAAATATACGGGCGGATGCAAGGCGCGGGGTGCTCGTAGTGGCGCGGGTACCTGGAACACGTCTATAGCCTTTGATCAAGCATTCAGATGCGTTTCCCTCATCGCATTGGGCGACGCATTTCCTCAGAAAGGAACGGCCCAGAAGCTTAGGGGTTGGAACAGGGCGTGCTGTAGGACTGAGATATTTAAATGATCATTCGCGATACCCTGAGGGAACTTGTATTTAATAATCGCGAGCTGGATCTCCAGAAGACTGGACAGGACGATACATTCGTACACACGTAGAAGAATATTTCTTGCATTCTCGTCTCAATAATGTTATGAACGTACAGTTGTCGTTTGGTGGTTTTAACAAGGGATATTATTTAGATAATGATTGTGTCACAAACTAAAAAGACTGAATCATTCATAAACGAGGAAGCATACTTTGTGCATTGTTCCATGTTATATTTTGAATATGGGATCATCATTCTTAGAATAATAGTTGTACCCAATGGCTAGAAAATATGCATGACATTTTCCCCTCATTACATTCATGAAATTAATAGCATAGTTTTATTAGTTCTCTTAAATTGTATTAGGTTTTCATGGAAAAGACACCGCATTCACAGGATAAGGACAACTTATTCGCAGGATCATTTCCCACTAAATCACTGATTTTAAAATGTCAGGTTCTCCTCTATAAATATCTATCTCCAGCACTTCTCTCTCCCTCTCAGCTTTACTAGTTTGTTGATTAATTGATTGATTAGAGATAGCGGGCGCGTCAATAGCTAAGGTTATTAGTCCCGTAAGTGTAGTAAGTGATTTTCTTTCTCGGGAGATGGCTGTGTTCTTCTCCCTGCTGTGTGGTGGGGTCCGGCGCCGACCTACCAGTCGACTAGCTAGGTTTTCCCCAACGAGGTATCTCTCATCAGCGGGGCACCGCCTCAATCTGTAATCTCCCGACCGGTTTCGCAGCATATGTGTGTGTGTAAGTAAGGGGTGAGGAGAGGACAAAAAAGGAGAAGGAAAGATCGCGCGGGATCCGTGGCCCGTTTGTTAGGGTTCTACTGCGGCATTCGTCTGGTATTAATTGGAGAAATCACGGAAAAGTACGGATCAGAGCAGCCGGCCGTAACAATTATCATCCAGACAGCGACTGAATTCGACCTAGGGTCGAAAATTCTGCCACCGTCGGGACTCGAACCTAGGACCTGCCGGTCAGAGGCACTCCAGTGACATAAGTTGACGCCCTGAGCCACATGTCCGACCCAAGTTTGCAGGTTCAAACAGGACTTCTAAGGGCGAAAAAATCCGTTGTACGCTCTCCTTCGGAGTGGAAGTAGACGGCTGCCCCATGTTGTAGATTTAGTGCATGTAAAAGACTCTCAAGCCTAAAAGAAGACTATTTCGTCGCCCGAACGATACCTTCTTTCTCTATTTGACGGGACTTCTTTCTCTACTACTTACGGGACTAATGATCTTCGTGACGTGCCCAGAATCAATAATCAATCAAACACCTGGGTACAACAGACGGATACGCTGACCATTACACCACCGAAGCCCCCAAATACATGTCTGGAGCAAGACCTCGCTGAAGCGGTGCCCCACTGGCTGTGGCACATAAAAGGGAATAATGCCCGCAAGCCAACGTGCACGTCGGCGCCGAATCTCACGTTCCAACGAAAACACCATATTTCGAGTCAGAACATGCACTACACTTACTGGACTAATGCCTTTAGCAGCCGGAAACATAAAATAATCAATAATTGAATCTTCTAGTAGATGCATAAGACACCTTGATAGTGTCAAGAGATAACAACTCTCATTTTCTCACTGCATACGATCGCCTGGTATCTTTCTTTTCTTGTGTGAATGATTTATTTGTGTTTCCGGGCGCGTCAACTGCTAAGGTCATCAGTCCCCCAATTCTAATGCATGTTTTGCGCGGGAGGATGCGGTAATCTCCCCCGCTGGACGGCGAGAACCAGCGCGGACGTACACGTCCGGCTTGCGGGGTTTTCCCCAATCAGATATCTCCCAGGAGTGGGGCACCGTTTCAGCTGTGACGAGCTCCAATCTCCGGACATGTACGGTAGTGGAGTGCATGCATATGCTACCGTATGTGAGGAGTGAGGAGAGGACAAGGAAGAGGTAGGAAAGTTCGCGTTGCGGTCCCTGGTCCGTGTATTACGGTACTGCTCCAGTATTCGCCTGGTGTTGATGGGAAAAAATCATGGAAAACTACCGATTAGAGGAGCCATCTGCTAGAATATTCTTTCAGACAGCGGTTGTATTAGATGTACCTAGTGTCAAAAAATTCTCCCACCGTCGGGTCTCGGGCCCTAGGACTGCAGCAATATTGATACGCTGAGCTACCTAAGCCGGTTGATTATTCTGGAAAATTTGTCGATTGAGTCAGGATGATCAGATTGAAATTGAATACATGGGGTGCACCTACAGTATTTCACCCCACAGTCGTGCGGTGAAATCACTCATGCCTCTCGTGGTATTACGGTCCGCATCCCTTGGTGCGGTTTTCACCTCAACTGTCTGTGCTGACGTATTTAACTGTTCCGAATCGCTGTTCATGCAGAAATGGAGACTCGTGGATACTACATGCGCGAGGTTCGAGACTACAGTGACTGCTTTTTCTGAGAGACTTCCAATACCTCTGAGTAGGCGGGACGCCAGCCTACACACGAGGTCTCAGCTCGGTCTACTGATAAGACTTACATGCAACTGCCTGAGAGCTGTCAGCGCTGGATCAGCTCTTACTCACGGGTTTCGGATTATTATTTTTAGACACCTCAGTGCCACTTGCTTCATTCATTTATTTACTTACTGTCAAAAACGGTTAAAAACTGTGTTGTACTACCGCGAGAAGTGTATTCGGTACTCGTTTTCTTCAATTCTGGCATCCTTACCTTAAAGCATAAACAAGTTGAATAGAGGGGGAAACAAAAGCTTTTGCCCAGACTTAATAAGAAAGTATTAACTTCCGTGTAATGAAAACTATATCAGCTATATATTTTGGGTATTGTCGCTCATCGTGCCATTCGTGACAGAATCGACTTAATGTCGCGGAGAACACGGAGAACGATTCTTGAATAACTATATTCTTCACTGAGTTTTAGAAAACGAGCACAAATAGTGAGGCTACGTTTATGTCCAGAAGCAAAGCAACGGACCATCTCACCATTCGCTCAAAGAATTGGGGAAAATGGACGATCGAGATGGGTGTCATTGACTCAAAAACTGAGGTAAAATATTTTTTTGATGTACTATTGATTTATAAAGTTTTAGTTTCCGGAACGCGCCCCAAATTTAATAGTATGTCGGGTGTTATATTCATAGAACCAGACCCTTATATTCGCTGAAATACGTTTTCACCCTTGAGTAGGTCATTTTTGGCAAAAAAAAATCGTAAATCAAGAGGCAAAGCAGTGATATAAGTAGTCGGCAAGTTTACAAGAATCACGTGTTTGGGATTTGCTTATTATTGCTACATTACTTTTCTGTAATCTCCAAGTCTGGGAGCTAAAGAATGTATTTCCCCCAAATATTGTGCCATGTCTCTTGACGAATTACGCACAACGAGCAGTATGAAGACCAGCATTGCCAGATTACTGTGACAGAAGTCGTGATTTTTAACAGATCATAGTGAAAAAACGTGACTTTTGGAAAAAAAGTAATATTTTAATTGTAATCAGATACATTTATACAGATTTCAATCACAAACAACGTAATCAGTAGGTTATCAAATCAGCAGCTGGTATTTTATAGGTATTTTCGTATTCAGAAGACGTGCCTGGCTTTGCGAAATAGTCTTATTAATTATTATTGTCTTATTAATTAATTTTTTGCAGCGTCAGAGCTCACGTTCTTCATGTGACAGCTTGTTTTCGAGTGATTTACGATATCATTTAGTTCACCATGAGAAACACTCCACTCTTTCTTCCACACTCGACATGGTTTAATCTCGTTTGACTTTACCTCTCACGGCCAGTTATAATCACGTTCTCATTTAATGTTGTGCTTTATCAACCAACGTTTTCCTAGCTCAATTTACTTAATAGGTGTGTCTTGCGCCGACAAATCCAAATTATCCGAAAAAATTTAATCTTCTACGCTCATCTTCAAATAGAGCGTGAAGGAAAAGCAGCATAAAAAATAAAGTGCAGTTTATTCTCCAAGTAGGGTTCGTGTTTAATATATCCAATACGCGAAGCGAGCACATAACATTTCGTCAAAAAATGAATAGAGTGTTGCGCTCTGCGATAGGGTCGGCAACGCTAGCTCGACTCATGATGCAATGCGACAACCTACTCACCCGACGATCCGACTCCCTCCATTGCATCATGCGGCGACCGACTCACCCGCTACTGTCGCTGAGATTTCTTTCGCGTGTTTTTTTCTTGTTTTCTTTTTCGTTGTATATTTTGCATTGGAAAATTCAAATCGAAAGATTTTACAATAGCGTGATTTCAGGTGTACCGCGCGGGACATTGCCATTTTGTCTTAAAAAGCGGGACGTCCCGCCAAAAGTGAGACGTCTGGCAATGCTGAATGCTTCCCTCTTACTTACACAGTCGACAACATGCTCTATACTCGTTTGACTTTACCTCACACAGCCAGTTGTAATCACGTTTCCATTTAGTGTTTTATTTTGTTAACTGACGTGATAGCTGATATACCCTGCACGTACCAGCTGTTAACGGGTTTATCCAATCGGGAGCTGGAACGTCACCATAGTGACGTCACTGTAGCGACATATAAGCTCCCGATTGGACGAAACCGTCAACAGCCACTACCCGCCAGGGGCAGAGTTGAATAAATCGCAGTATACTCACCCGATGATCCGACTCATCCCATCGCATCATACAACGACAGACTCTCCAGCTACTGTCGCTGAGATTTCGTTCGCGTTTTTTTCTTTATTCTTTGTAGTATTTTTGGATTTGGCAATTGAAAATGAAATATTTTACACAAGCGTGATTTCGGCTGTACCGCGCCGGACATTACCTTTTAGTCTTAAATAGCGGGACGTCCCGTCAAAAGTGGGACATTGGCAACGCTAATGAAGATTGACTGACACCGGAATATTACGCCATATCTCAGACGGGAATGAATATTGATGCATTATGCACGAGCAGTATGAAGGCTGACTGAATTTCAAAGAATCCTGAACGTAAAACACAATGAACTTAATGTTATGTTCAATTAATTTAAATGGACGTTCCATTTCAGGTTTGAACAAATTGACAGACCCAAACATGGTTGGCCTAACATAAGTCAATTCAACGTAGTACATTTTCAGTGGGATGTGCAGTTGTTCATTTGAAACAAAACTGCATTGAAAACGTTATTATTAATTTGTTATTAAGGACGAAATTTGAAACATCTGATGTTGTACTATTTACTGTTTCTTTATTGCAAATAATGTTGATATCATCAGCAAAGAGTTTCTTCGGCTCCGAATCGTAGAAGGCATGTTGTTTACGCATAGAACGAAGAAAAAATCGAAACCCTGCGGGACTCCACGAGCAATTGGCAACGAATTGGATAGATGAGTAAATATTGTTCCTTCATTTCAGTAAGGTATTTCTACTATCTTGCATCGTTGTTTAAGGTACGGACGTTATTAGTATAGAGACCTATAATGAATTCTACATGAAGGTAATTTTGAAACTAGTGTTCTGATCAATGACGTCAAAAGCTGTTGGAAGATCGAACAATATTCCAATAGGTGCTTTATTTTGATCCACAGATGAAGCGTCATCATTTTGAAAAGGAAATATGGCTGCTTCTGTTGATTTTGATTTTCTAAATCCATATCATCAATCTGAAACCGCTTTGTACCGAGAAAAGTTTATTTTCTTACGTAAAAGGTTTAATACTCGTAGTTTTGAAAAAAAAAACTGACAAAAGAGAAATTTGCCGATAATTTAGAATTTCATTTTTGTTACCTTTTTGAAGAGGGGTTAATATTTGCTATTTTGAAAATATCTGGAAATGTTCCGGTGCATAAAAATGAATTAAATAATATGAGTTAACGAGTGTATAATGGCAGCGCACAAGTCTTAACAAACATTTCGGGATTTCATCTTAACCGGCCGAATATTATTTTTTTTAGTTTACCGATTATTTTGAGATTTTCATAGGAAGAAGTTTTGGAAACAAACATGGTGTCGAAATTTTTTGTGGAAACGTCTGATGTTAAATTTTGTGGCTTAAGACTCATAGTGAAATCTTCCGGAATTCTCGAAAAATATGAGTTGATAAGAGTAGCCAGTGTTGCCGTATCGTTCTCCTCTCTCTCTCAACTTTTAAAACTTTTTTTCAAGGTTTCTAGTTGATGTGATTGTAATTTTTAAAATAAAATAGTACAATTGATGTTTTAATATTTTCAAGTTTAGTATATTCTATTAATTTAAATGACCTTATTGAGGCGTATATTTAGTGAACGTACATCGGGCGTTGAGTCATTACTACCGGAAAGAATAATGGGAGTAATTAAAGCTAAGTGTATTCCTACGTTCTTCGTTATATTTGGAAGTCAAAAATATTGATTCAAAACTTACAAGGACGAAATAGATGAACTATGTGGCGATCGCGACAGATACACATATATTTACGCAAACTTGTGCTAATTTTATTAAGATATTTACATCAATTTTGCTGATGTATCGTTAAAGAAAAGAACGTTATAGATAATATAGTACAAATCTACGGTCGTCAATTGGCTTGCATAAATATTTGGCAACAAAAGTGTACCTATTCGAATGGTAGTTATTAAAAGGGACGAAGCATGGTATCTATTCGGATAATTCGTGAATCAATGAAACGATCTATCGAAATAAATGCTGTTTCTTACATTACAAAACTCCAAAAAAATTACATCTTACATTCCTCAAAGGCTGAAATAGTTATTGGAACATAATAAAATTCACCAAATTCTGGTCTTGATGTCCAAGAATCAAACGTTCATATTTTTATTCTGAAGTATTTTTCACAAAAACTATCATTGTAGTCGTCTTTGTTCATCAGTCACTTCTCATAATCTGTCGATCACAACCTATACATATGAAGGCAACGGTAAATCACTGCGATTATATTCCACTAAAACAGTGGCATAAGTCTCCTCCCTCATCTACACCCAGCACTCTTATAAATATTGAAATCATTATCATCATCTTTGTCATTATGTCTTACTGGAAATACCGATCCACTAGCAGTACAACTTGCCACATTAATCGATCTTTGGTATGAAGGTGACTTATTGGCCGGTGGTATCAGTAACGATACCGCCATTTACCTCCGGATAACATAATAGCGAAAATTCTGATTTCCAGGAACGTTTTCTTCTGAGAGTGGAGTCTGTCTTTCACTGAAAGCAATGGTAGTAAGATGAATCGAGAGTAGGGAGAATCTACAAGGCCGGATCGGGCGACGGGGACATACACGTTTCTTGAAACACTTCAAATGTTTCTTTTACTACAAGCTGATATTCACAGAGCTCCTTTAAACTAGCCTGTAACGTATCTTCCACTAGAAACACATTACATGTAATTTTTCAAAAGTAAGTGTTCTAAAGATTGGATGCATTTAGAGGAAATAACCAATTCTGGTTAGAGAGTCAATGAAGTTCTCTTCTGAACAGATTACATGCATGGGTATGTTAGTTTTCTCAACGATAAAAGCAAAACTTCCATAGAATTTTTCTTGATCCCGAGATCTTCAGTTAATGAAACGAATGAGGAAGAAGCCTTAATTACATAAGTACGAGGTGTATGCGTACGTTTTTGCCGGTATTTGTGGCAAAGAATACACGAAATTTTCATAGAAAATTCATAATGGCCATCGGCTTCTGCACACTTCGCCCATCTTTCAGGTAAATTATAAACACAGTGCCAGAAAAACTGCTTGTCTTTTGCGGCAAACCGTTCGTCGAGCCATTTTCCAATTTCCTCGAAATTGCTGAAGTGCTGCTCCGCGAGCGCATGCCCCGTTAATGAGAAGAGGTGACAGTCAGATGGTGCCAGGTCAAGGGAGTGCGGCGGGTGCGGAAAAATGTCCCGTATAGCGATTTCAAGGTATCTTTCACGGGTTTTTGCTGTGTGAGACGGTGCATTGTCGTTCATTCGCCGTTCATTGAAATCGTGTCGGACCCATTTACCGAGATTATTGATAATTGCCCATTGCTCGTAAACGTCTGCTGATCGTTTCTTGTGGCACATTTAATGCTTTTGCCAATTGCTGATGAGTTTGTGTTGGGTCATCATCCAATAACCCCTGCAATTGCTCGTCTTCACACTTTGTGGTCAACCAGAACGCGCACTGTCCTTGACATTGAAATCATGTTCAAATTGTCGAACCATGTCTCACATGTTTCAATCGCTGGAGCGAGTTCACCGTATGTTTCTATCAGGAATCGATGACTTTCCACAGCTTTTTCTTTTAATTAAATGAGAAAAGCAATGCGTGCCTCAAATTTTTTTTCAGGCCCAAACGTCAACATGATCACTGAACGACACAACACAGACGCTAGTGTTTCGCAGATTCAACTTGTATGTGTTGGTAGTTTAATATCATACGAATAAACTGACGAAGCATATTCTTACGCTGAGTACTGTTTGTTGGGACCATCTCTGAGTGAAACCGCAACAGACTATGTATACACCTGATAACATATCCAAAAGCTAGAGTTGTTCATTTAAACTGGTTTTCATAAAAAAAAATTACGTAATTTTTCTTTGCTTTTAGAGCAATTTAAGTACATTTTAAGAGAATCTTGTTGATCATTTTTGGTGGTGTTTTAGGTCATCAAAATCCACCCCCTAGTCATTACTGTGCAAGTGTGCTGTTCCAGCTGCTCTTTGACTTCCGGCAACGGGCAGTACTTTTCCCCAACCTGGCCCATGGAGAAAACCGTGCGCTTTCTCAAGCCTTCAGTCAAACGCCCCCTTCCGAAATTTTGAAAAAAAACCCACAAAGACGAAGAGCGTCAAAGCACTACTACAGTACACGAGATCCAACAAATAAAGCCACATTTCAGGATATACGATGCGGATTTCCAAAACTACACCAGAAATTTTGAGCAGAAGAGTGTGAGAAATTCGTTATCCATGCAGATATTGAAGATCGCAAAGACGTTTAGAACATTCAGAAACAGCAAAGAAATCCATCACCACCTATTCACAGCATTACACAACCCATCAGAGGGCTGCCGACTTATAATTCTAAACGAAACTAGTGGTGCTAAAAACAGTATGTACTTTCTCTCCCGTATTTTCACGCACAAATATGCGAAAAGTACTAAAATTTTCGAAAAATTTTATATGATCTTATTTGAAAAAACTATCTTTAAGGAACAGATTTCATTAATAGAAAAATCTCTATCTTCAATATTTTTCTTGTAGGAAGACGCCGAAAAATTTTAAACTTTTGCAATTTTCGAAAAATCAGCTTTTTCAACGAACATGAGACATTCACCTTTGTCTTTAACGTCCTTCACACTACCCAACAACAAAATTCAATAAAAAACGATGGAGACATTTTTTTATTTTGAAAATGTAGGTGTACAAAGGTACATTTTATGTAACTGGAAATTATTCAATTATCTTGTAATATATTTTTTCATTAGTATTAATTTTCCACTTAAAATTAACTATTTTCAAGGAAGTTATGGACTGTACAAACAAGACTGTTGCTTAACGTATGTCTCCAGCACGATCGATTTCGGTGCCAGGAGAATAGAAGCTATAAAATGACGAAAAATGCAAAAATAAGGCAAGATATCAAAAATAGACATCAGAAGCTAAAATAGGCAAAAAATGGAAAATGAAAATCTACTAATACAACTCCAGAAGTACAATTAAGTGATTCCTATTGTTAAAAAATCATAAAGTCGTAACAATAATAAAATAGCATTTTTCTGAACTTCCGGCTCTCGCCATTATCTTTTCTCTATTACATTGTTCATGCCCAAACTCTCATCCTCAGAATGCAGATGCAGAAACTCTCATCCTCAAGTAATCCTTCACCTCAAACACACAGCGCTCCTACGTAGGACATGTCTTAATCTTTAATGGACAGGAATCATCAGGTTTAGTGCATACAGTTTCATCTTTAAAAGACAGGACCTCCCCCCCCCCCGAGTACTGTCTCTGGCGGAAGAACGCCACGCCCGGTGTAAGCCCCACAAATATCTATAATTCATTAGAGGACAGTCCACATCCGCGCATTTTGCCCTGAGAAATGTACGGCCAAAACGTTGGCAAACCGTGTCTGGGACGTAGCATCTTCCGATCAGCCGAGAATATGGATGCAACCTGACAAGCTTCATAAAATGGTAAACGGATTAAAACAATAAGATCAGATCTTCTTAACGGTAAAATTATTTCCTAAATTAACATTGTTTAAGGAAGGCTTGAATGTGAGTAGAGTCAAATACATGTAAATGTTATATCAAATAATAATCACGTTCTGTACTGACAAAGCAACCTTCTAAGAAACCTAAGGACTAAGAAAATACCGATTAAGTATCTTTATGAATAAATTGATTCAACAAAAATATACATTCTGTTCCAAATGTGTAAATCATTATTTAAATTTTTCAGTTTATTTTTTTATAAGTTACCCATCATTTCATATCATATCTAGAACTTTTTAGGTCATCAAAATCGGAACGCTAGACATGAAAACCCGTCGCGCGTATGACGAACAGGAAACCGCAGCCCAGATTTACTCCATCATTCGATCACCACAACGAACTTCCACTTCACAATCCCACACAAGGTGGCGCACTATTCCGCGCGCATCCTGGCTTCGCGTAAACGCCGCCCATCGATTCACAACCAAAGGCGACGAGGGTCCGCACACCGCACAGCGCGACCACTTGCGCTTCATAAACAGCCGGCGCGCGCGGGGGCGGGAGCGGGCGGGAGGGCGGAAGGAGGGCGGCAGAACGGGGAAACAGCCTACGGCCAAGAGCTTTGGAAGCCAGCGACGGGAGACGGGAAACCACGCCGCGGCGCTGGGACGTCAACGGACGGCCGTTCCATGTGAAACCCCGGGGCGGATCTCCCCCCTGCCATCCCCCACACCCCGCTGTCGCTCCCGTCGCCGCCGCCGCCGCCGCAGGCCGCCCCAGCCGTCGCGGCCACCTCGAAGAAGCTCCGTCTTTCCGCCGCGCTACTTGACACAATGGATGCTAACGAGGGCAGGAGGCGGTCTGTTTAGCCGGCCACATGGGGTGAGGCCGCGGATCAGGTTATCATATATGGCGGATCAACGGGGAGATATCATTGATGTGCGGAGCGGATTCTAAATATTTCTGAACAAACCCAGTTGTTTGGAGGCGACGGCGGCGGTGACGGGGGCGGCGGCGGGGGCGGAGGGGGCGGCGGGGACGGAGGGGCCGGTGGGAGCGGCGGGGGGCGGCGGCGGCCGCGTCCTGCCCCCGGCGTCCGCTACTCCACCGGCATAACGTTTTGTCTATTTTTGTAAGCGCTAAACATGATCCCGTTGATTCAACAAGACCGAGGTTTGGAAAACAGAAAAAGCAACGCGTCTTCATTACATCAGATTTAAAATTTTTCAAGAATTCTGGGAACACCCACGATTTTTGTGCGGCCTTCCTTCTGCGGGCTCATGTGGGAATTTTGGAATGGTCGATTAAACCTTTACGTCAGTGAGCGAGAAGAAATTTAAATTTGGGATTACGTAATGCGTATGTCAACAAAAGCGCGTGCTTTGAAGTGAGTGCCATAGAATGTTTTGCGCGCTTAGATAGAAAAAAATGTGTTTGGAGAGTAGATTTTTTTCTTGTGCGGGCTCCCGGCTGCACTACTACCGCTCTAACGGGAATTTGCATAGGTCGCATGTAAGGTCATTTTTATTTCATCGTATATCAGTATGTAGTATTATAGAGAAAATTAGGTATTGCATAAATATACGTAGACATTTTGTCGGAAATACAAGTTTGAGGGTTCCTGATGAAATGCGTTTTTTTTCTCGAAATGTCTTTTTCGTGTGTAAACAACCCTTTGCGCCTAAACCTTTCTAAGCATTTTTATCAAAACTGATATTCCTCCATAGATCCGGTTGATGTCGTGGCCTCTTGAGTTTGAAAAGGATAGTTTAAGTGTTGGGAGTACTTTACTTGAAGCCCTAACAAGATTTTCAAAAGTTTCTCAAAAAGGTTCTAAGTTGTTTTTTTTTAAATACAGTATATGGCAATCAAAATTTCACAGATTTAACTTTCATTTAAATATTTTAATTTTTGAAAAATGTAAAAGTTAAAAAAATTGGACTCCTTCCTATATTACTGAAGATCGATAATTAATGTGAATAAAATCTGTTTTTGAAAATCAGATATTTCATTAATGTCAGGTACATTTTTTTGCAAAATATGAATAGCTTTCGAGTAATAGTTTTAATACCTATGGCTTACTCAAATATTATTTCATTAAAATATTTACTAGTTTGTTTTGCTATCCTCACAAATAAAATAAAAGAAGGATAGGCGAAAAATCCTATCAATCCTATCATAAAAAACAACAATTTTGAAAATTAGTGAAAATGAATAATACTTCGATAGAAATGAAGCAGCTTTATCAGTAGACGATTATTATTTCAATGTGGTTGTTAAGGAGTATTTTGCTGTCAACAGCGTACACATGCTATAGAATCCTCTCACTATAATGATAAATACAAGATAACCTAAGAGTGGAAGAATTAGAACTACCTCCTTTTTGGGAATATGTTCCCAACAATTTAAGAATTATCTCTACAAAATAAGTCCATTGACGTTGCAAGGTATCAATTAGCATTAATCACCAAAGATTTTTTTACTCATTAATGAAAGCATTTACAAATTTCGTTTGTTACATTTTAACGTAATACAGTTATGGAAACTTGTTCTTCGAGAAATGTGCTTAACCTTGCTGCTGTTATTATGCCGTTTCAGAAGTATTTTACTAATTTATTAATACTCTTCATTCATTTGATCTACTTTATAATTCAGTTCACATTTTTCTGCTATGCATAAAGTTAATAAATGTGAGATGTTTAATGCATAACTGTAAATGAGTACTTTGAAAATAGCTACACTTTTTTGTATAACTTAATAAGCATCTTCGAATTACGAAAAGGTAATTTCTATACAAGATCGCTACGAAAGTGAAGTTCCATCAACAAAAGAGAACATGCTACAAGATTCGCTTCCCGCGTAAAACAATTAGTGTTGCATATTCAAATGCACAGAATCTCTTTCGAGCTTCAATAAAATACGCCATGGTTGCACATCGTAAAATGTTGTTAATACGGGAGTGCAGGAGATAATGTCAGGTTTTCAGTAACGATAAGCGTGATTGATCAATAGATAGTTTAACATATGTGAAGGGAGCAGAAAAGGTATATAAGACAAGAGATGAGCACGTACGAGCAAATAAAAGCTCTTAGCAACCACATATAAACACAGCATCTAAAAATGTATGCCTTTATCGCATGAGATTCAAACTATCTGCTCTTCTGCAAAACTACTAACTTAATCATATTTACAATTTAAAACAGGAATTACGAATAAAATACTAGTTAAGTGTCGAGAGGCAGTCAAAGCTGGATGTGTGTGTATATATATACATATATATACATATATACATACATATATACATATATATACATACATACATATATATACATACATACATACATATATATAACACACATTGTATATATGAGAAAAAGTGAGCAAATTTGCGTCAAAGGGTACAAAGACGAGAGTGAATAAAAGCGAACAGAGGTGAAGCGAGAAAAATGAATAGGCAGTGATAAATAGTTACAAGCAGATGAGAACATTCAAGAGCAACGGAAATTTGTAGCAAGGTGTGCTGATGAATGGTGTATGAATGAAGCTGTGGCGGTTAATTAATATAGTATATGTAGGGTAAACCCGGGTTGTGGCCCGTGAAAACTAGCTTGGAAAAGGGTTCCAATTGACTATTTTACAAAATTTGTATTAATTTATAAGCACGCAGATAGCATAATATTAGATTTTCATATTTACAGTCTATTTTATTTTTCATTTCAATTATATACTTTCACTATTTAAATTCCATTAGTTGGCTCATTGGGGCAATGCTTAAGCCCCCCTTATATTATCAATCAGCTGTGGCTGTAAGCAGGTGTGTTGGCCCTATAAGCGATTATGGGATTAATTTATTGTTTTATTAATGTTTTATACAGAGAGGTGGCAGTGGTTCCTTCTGCACTGGATGTTGAAAGTCGGCTTCGACCTATACGTCTGCTTGTGGGGGATATCTACTTCCAGGTATCACCCTATCTGGGCACAGCTCCAGCGGGGCAAATTCTAGGTTCCCGACTGGTCCTCCGACATACGTGGTACTATAGTGCATGTATTGTAAGTGTAAGGTTTATACAAGGGGAGAAGATAGGTCAAGGAAGGGGAAGGAAAGATCGCGTGGGCTCGCGACCCGTGTGTTGGAGGTACTGCTCCGGCAAAGACAGAGACAACGAGCTCTGAGCTGAACTCAGCCGGTGCGATCATGGGAGAGCCGCTGCGTTGGGTCCCGCTCCGGCACACGTTGGCGCTCGTTGGCGCGCTCGTGTGCTCGCGTCGCGTCGCGTCGCGTGGCGCCGCGTGGCGTCGCGTGGCGTCGCGTGGCGTCGTGAGCAGATGCGAGCGCAAACGATCGGCGGAGGCTCCGGCCTCACGGGCCGCGGCGCGGCGCGGCGTCTCGCGAGCACCGCCCTTGCCGTTGCCGGCGGGAGGAAGCAGTAGGCGGCGGGCGGCCGCGGGTGGCGCGAAATGGTGCGGAAAAAGAGCATGAGGCCGTGGAGCGGCGGCGAAGAGGAGATGACACCGCGGGCAGGGGGCGCGCTCTCCGCCCCAGGCGCCGCCGCCGCAGCGGGACCACCGACGACGTTGGCTGCTCTGCGGCGCCTGCCAGCCGCAGCCTCCGGCCCCAGCCGCCACACCGCGCCGCCCGGATATACAATACGCGCCGGCCGGCGACAGCGGCCGCAGGTGCGGAGACAAGATCAACGAGGGGCGCTCGGCCGCGAGGCGGACGGCCTGCAGCGGCGGCCGCCACACAGAGGGCCGGATGGCGCGCGGGGGGAGGGGACAAATTCGCGCGTGTCATGGGAATAATTTATGAAGAAAAAGGGTTCTATTATTATTATTATTATTATTATTATTATTGTTATTATTATTATTGTTATAATAATAATTATTATTATTATTATTATTATTATTGTTATAATAATAATAATAATAATTATTATTATTATAGTAATCATAATGTGTTTACTTGTCGATGTTGCTGTACCTTGCGAACAAAACGTCATTACCAAAGAGGCAGAGAAAAGTCTTAAATACAAGAGTTTGGAAATCGAGATCAGCCGAATGTGGAGTGTAAAAGCACAGGTCGTTGAATTCGTAGTCATCAGAGCTCTGAGATTTGTTCCGCAAAATTGTGTAAGAACTTGTCTAAACTCCCAGGTAATTCGAAAGACTGGGTAGTGCAAGAAATCGCTTTATTTGGAACAGCCCACATTTTGCGCAAAGTATTGTAAAGTCACCGACAGTTTCTAGATCTGCTCCTTAGGTAGACAGTTGCAACCTGGACTAGATTTTATATTCAGCCGCCTCATAACATCTTTAGTCGTGATGTAGTGGAATAATAATAATAATAATAATAATAATAATAATAATGGTAAAAAGAAGTAGATCACCGGCTCTCGGATGGCTCGTGGAGCGTGGTAGCTTTCGCTGGTGCGATACTGGGTTCGATTCCCGACCGGGGCAAAAATAAAGTTATAGCTTTCCATTGCAATCGTCTCAATTTCTATAGCTTTGTGACGAAAGGTAAACTCAGACAGAGTACTCGTATGCTAGATACGATGAAGGGAATGCGTCTTGCTCATCTCATGTCCCCAGGCGTGGATAATAATTAAAAGCAGGGCCCAGACCTGGAAACATCGCTAGCTGGCTAAAGTCAGGTTGATCCAACATAAAATGCTAAATATATCCATCAACACATTATTACCGTTCTGAAAATGCATGTCTAAATGTGAGAGTTAAATATCAAGTATCCTCCTTGGTGTCACCAGCTTCCTAAGCAGTACATTCAGTGACTTCACATGCTACTTCTATACAGAACATAGCGCAACATATGGGATGTTTTCAACAACGCGATGTCTTGTGCTTCCCAGTATTTTGAATGATCAGGAAATTTGGACTAATGATTGCATAGATTTTGCGAAACAAATTGCAGAACTTCGATAATACTAGTACGATCTATGTACTGTCGCAGGCAACTTATTCCAGTCCGTTATTGTTCTATTTGCGAAAGAAAATTTCCAACATCTGTTCTCTGTGGCCTGAACTGAATTTTGTGTTTGTGATCCCCTCTACTAAAGTATATGGGTCTATCGAGTCGGATGTAGGTATCTTTCCAAGCTGGATAACCGGCATTCGCTTTGTACAAAGCACAGAGTTTTGTCTTAACCCTCCTGATTTCTAGTGACTCCCACTCTACTTTCTTCCTATTGTTTCGCAAATTTAATTTACACGCTCTTCTCTGTACTCTATTCAAATATTCCCTTTGTGAATTTCTATAAGGGTCTCAAAAAATCGCCCCGTATTCCATTAATGGGCGAACTAGAGGTAAGTAACCTAATTCTCTCGCTTTCGCAGTATTCTTTTTTAGTATTGGCGTAGTAAAATGCAAAGACCTCCAGGCTCTCCCTACGACAAAGTTTACCTGATTTTCCCAACTCAATTTGCTATCAAGAATTATTCCCAGGTACTTACAAGACAAGACTTTTGGAATATTTTCGTTGCCTAAACGGTATTGAGTTGCACTATATTTGCCTATACCCCTACCAAACGTGATGATTTGGCTTTTCGAACTATTTATTGTCATGCAATTTTTTCCCCCCCAGAAATGTAGTCTGTCTAGATCACCTTGCAAAATACCCTCATCTACTTTTGATTGAATAACTCGATATGGTATACAGTCATGTGCAAATAGTCGTACCTTTGAAACCAAATTGTCTGCCAGGTTTTTCACAAACGCGAGAAACGCGAGAAGTCCAATAACGCTTTCTTGAGGGATCACTTTTGCTATAGTTGAAAATTGTTGTCCAACTCGGACTTTCAGTTTCCTATCTTGAAGAAAATCATTAATTCATGTGTAAATAACCGAATGGATTAATTTATGAACCAGTTTATCGTGTGGGACTACATCAAATGCCTTCGCAAAGTCTATTATTATACGGCGTCCATCCTCTCACTATCATCAACTTCATCTGCTATATCCTGAAACAATGATACTTTCTGACTCTCGCACGAAAAACCATGCAGTCCCTGAAATAGCCATTCTTTTTGTTCCCATTCCTGTCTAATATACCTAGCTATCAAATGTTCCATTAGCTTACATACAACTGACGTAAGACTTACCGGTCTATAATTGGCTAAAACAGTTCTGTCTCCATTCTTAAACATCGGAACAACAGTAGCTAGCTTCCAATCTTCGGGAACGCTTGAATTGTTTATCGAAACATTAAATAATCTTGTTAGATACGGCAAAATTGCCTCACCACCGAATTTAATTATGTAAGTTGAAATGGCATCTGTACCTCTTGACTTTCCATTTTTCATAGATTTAATTCGTTTTCGCAATGTATTTACCTCTATATGAAGCTGATTTGATACAGTCTCCCTCGGTATCTGAGTGTGACGAGATTTTGTTTTAAAACCGGAACTGAAGTAGGTATTAAATGCGTTTGCTTTTTCCCGATCATCTATTAGTAACGCTTTCTTGGTATCTCTAACATTAGGAATTACTTCTTTATTTCCTCTTCTTCTACGAACATATTTGTAATACCCTGACCAATTATTTCCCTCACTGTCGAGAATATGCTTTAAAAATGTCTCCTGCGCAATTTTCTTTCCCCGCTCTAATTCTTTTGAGAAATTACGAAAATGTATCCAATGATTTTCACTTCAATTATAATAATAATAGATAATAATAATAATAATAATAATAATAATAATAATAATAAGGAATACAATAACAGCAATAGGTAGTTTGGGCGGTGCCTGTAGCCGAATACAGTTTCGGACTAGTAGACTGGACTGAACAGGAAATTCGCATCATGGATCGAAAAAAACAGAAAATTGCTTACAATGCATCATGTTGCCCACCCCCGAGCTGATGTACATAGACTTTGTGTCACGTAAGGAAGGAGGAAGAGGCCTGAGACAAATTGAAGCCTCCTGGCACAATGCAATAACCGGGATGGGAAAGTAATGTAGTCAGCCATCAAGATGACCCACTAATGAGGCAGGTCATGAAATCTGACCGAAGAATGGGAAACAGAGGCATTGTAAGTGTAGCAAGAAGCATTGCGAACAAGACTATGCAAGACAACCAGAATGACAGAGACACTGAACTTCTGATGCTACTTAACATGAAATTTGAGACACAGAAAATGTTAAAGAAATCGTGGAGAGACAAACCACTCCACGGACAATATCTAAAAAGAATGGACAAGGTTCAGATCAATAAAGATCAATCATTTATGTGGCTTAAAAGGGGAAGAATGAAGCCAGAATCAGAAGCACTTGTAATAGCTGCCCAAGATCAGGCCTTGAGAACACGACATTATGATAAAGCGGTTCTCAAAATTTCCCAAGATGATAATGCCGCATTTGTCAGGAACACGTAGAAACCATCGATCATATTGTCTCAGCTTGTCCAATCCTAGCAAAGACCGAATACTTGAAAAGACACGACAGGGTGTATAGCTACCTCCACTGGCAGATCTGTACAGCCCTCGAAGTTCCGAACACATGCCCCAAGTGGTACGAACACTCACCGAAACCGGTGACGTCTGTTGGATTGTGTACGATATTGTACGACCAACAAATTCAAACTGATCGCACGATAGCAGCAAACAAACCGGATATAGTCATCCGGGATTGGAGAACAAATCGTGTTTACTTGTGGATGTTGCTGTACCTTGCGATCAAAACGTCGTTACCAAGGAGGCAAAGAACGTCTTAAATACAAGAGTTTGGAAATCGAGATCAGCCGAATGTGGGGCGTAAAAGCACAGGTCGTCCCGATAGTTATCGGAGCTCTGGGATTTGTTCCGCGAAATTTGTGTAAGAACTTGTCTAAACTCCCAGGTAATTCAAAAGATTGGGAAGTGCAAGAAATTGCTTTATTTGGAACAGCCCACATTTTGCGCAAAGTATTGTAGAAGCACCGACAGTCACCGGATCTGCTCCTTAGGTAGCTGGTTGCAACCTGGAGTAGATTTTATATTCAGCTCATTCATACCATCTTTAGTCGTGATGTAGTGGAAAAATAATAATAATACCACCCCCGAAGTTCAGCCTACGTGCGAGTGAAGAACGTCTATGCCACGTGGGGGATAGTCAACGTTACTAATGTATCAGTAACGGCTAACAGGGCAATAGCAAGCCATAACTAACTCTATGGAGAGTCGATATAAGTCATAAGTCCTCGGTAAATGAGCCGCTGCTTGGGGATCGCCAGGGCGCGACTGGAGCTGGCGCTGGTCGAGACAGCATGCCAGTTGCGAGTGGTGTGACGCTGAACAGGCGGGCGGGCGTACCCCGGGACACCCGAAACTACTACAACCGACAAACGCAACACCCAAAACAATCAGCTGCCACCTGCCAACAGTGTTTCCTTGACATCACTCGAGACCACTCAGGCAAGCAGGCACACGAGGAGGTTACAATGGACAACTATATTGTAAGTATATTCCAGCGCACTGCCCGTTGCAAAACAGGCTATTAAATAAAAAATAAAATAAAATTATCTCAAGTGCATTATTAAAGACCCCAAAGTGCCTTCTGATATCTGCCGGGCTTGTGGTGAAGGCCAAGAAACTATCCAGCACATCACTACGGGATGTAACATGCTGGCCCCCAACGGATATTAACGGAACAGACATCATATGGTAGCACGAATCATCCACGCCAAACTTGTAAGGAAATGTGAAAGTGATGGTGAATTTGACACACCCTACCACAAGTACCATCCACAAAATGTCATCGAGAACAACATATACAAGCTATACTGGGACCGATGTGCACTAACCGAGAGAACAGTCCATCGTAAAAGGCCGGATGTCATACTCTGGGATACATTTAAAAGAAAAGTATGGCTGATAGACACAGCAAATGTAGATACCAGCAACCTGGACACAACACACAAAAAGAAAATTCAAAAATACAGAGAACTGAGAGAAGTTGTAAAGGAGCAGTGGTATGTATTGGACGTGGAGATTGCGCCGATCGTCCTCTCAGCAACAGGTGTGATACCTACCGTCCTGAAGCACTTTCTGAATAAACTGGGGATCGAGACGAACATTATCTTCAATCTACAGAAAGCTGTGATTCTGAGCACGTTTTCCTTAGAAGATTTATGGGTTCCCAAATAAATTTATGTTTAAGAACTATTTACTTTTTAATTTGTAAATTAATTTACGTGTTAAAATATATATTTGTAGAATTGTTTACCTTTTAATTAGTTCTTAAAATAAATATATTTGTTAAAAATTATTGTACTACGGAAATCATGCTTTCATAGAAATATCCGTATTACTCCTAAAACATGTAGCAGATAGTTGTGAAAAATAAACAATAATAATGATAATAATTATAGATGCACCGATAGTCCCTAGTTCTATTCCTTAGGAAGCTGGTTGCAACCTGCATTTGACTTTATAATCAACCGACTCATAACATTTTTAGTCATGAATTAGAGGAAAAATAATAATAAAATAATAAAAGTCCCGGTCTGGATTGCCGAGATCGCTAGGACAGTAGTGCCGTGGCTATTTCGGACGAAAGAATCGCAGGTTCGAGTCGTGCCTCGGGCATGGGTGCATTTGTGTATGTCTGTATTTGTGTGTCGTCCTTTCACCCCTCATTATCATCATCATTTCATCTCGCATATCCACAGGGCTAACAACCCTGGTTGATAAACATCGGATCTAGGTAAATTCTAATCCCTTGAAAAATTACATGCACCTTCCACCGAGATTATGCTAATGAGCCCTGGTAAGTGCAGGATTCATGCACGCATGGTCTAAGTCGGCCTATTCGCGGGCAAAAAAAAGAAAATAGTGAAAGTGGTAATAATAAAGCCGACCCCGTGGCAACGACGGTTGCGGCAGGTTCGAGTCCTGCATAGGCATGATCGTATTTTCGATTGTCACTTCACCCTCATCACCGTACTATTACCTCTTAATTAAAGGCAACCTTGTCTTACCAAGGGACAAGCCGAATAGCTGATCCCCATAATGACACAGGTTAATCTGTTTGGGATAAATATGTCTGGGCCTCGGAAGGTAACGTGTAACGTCGTCATAAGTGTCCGATACGCATATAATAATATCATAGTAATAATTATTATTATTATACAATAATCTGAAAACAGGTGTGTCAAAGGCAGTATGCGATGCGTATTATGGAGATAGGCAACACAATAATAATCATTGCATTTAAAATATAATCCAGCTGGAACCAAGCGATGCTAAAATCCAATGTCATCGTAAATCAACGTTAAATGAAATATACTGGAGAGAAAACATTACCTATAGTTATATCATCCGATATTCAATTTGTAAAATATAAGAAAGTACAACAAGCTGAAAGCTTCTCAAGTTCACTATTAATTTTCTTCTTGTACTGAGATTAGGTAAAAAATACCTATCGGGTATTTTTGTGTAAATTAATAAAAATATGTCGACGGAACGAGATAGAAAGAAAGGAAAATACGGAGAAAATATGAGCAGATATTGAGACATTGGGGACATAAAGCTTCGATAAATAGCAATAAAGACGCATCTGCGGAAATATTTAAATATGAGAAAATTAATTTTTAATATATTATTGTGAACGTAAGAAACATTGTTAAAATTTACAAAAAGCATCGCGATAAGCCTCGGGCAGGGACAAGCTAGCATCGTTTTTCAGTGGGATAACAATGCAAATCATGTTAATGTGAAAAGACAAGTTGATCCGATAGAAGATAATTGTGCATGAGAATTACTCTCGGTCTAATAGAGCTCGGACTCGTAGCGAGCAGATCGCTGTAAGTGGAAATAAGAGTTAGGACGTACAGCAGATATGATATGAAGTGTCGTAGTAGACAGGCTTGTACAGCGAAAATAAGTTTTTCTTTTTGAATAGTTGGTAGATCAGTTATTGCCGAATGCTGTAAGGTGAAACGAAGATCGAAGTGTTCGTGGGATTCAGACGTCGTCCAAGCATGCTGACTTCGAAAAGGAAAGTGAAAATTAGAAAAAGAAAATAACTTTCGAAATTCTTCCAAGCATGCTGACGTCGTCCAAGCATGCTGACTTCGAAAAGGAAAGTGAAAATTAGAAAAAGAAAATAACTTTCGAAATTCTTGTTTAAGTCCAAGTACATTTAGGCATTAAGTTAAATGTAATGAAACAGATTGCGATTATAAGAGTTAAAAAAATTAAGTTTAAAAAAAAAATAATTCGATGGCCATCAAAACACTAGATCATTAAATAAATAAGTTAAATTAAACAAAGTTTGTTTCAACGTAAAATTGATAAGAAAAAACTATTAGCAGCTGGCACTTCATGTCGCAAAATTAGAATTCAGGAAACATTGTGTTATTTCAAAATTATCTGATCCAGTAATGCAAACCAACCATACCGTAAATAGAAATATTTTACCAACCGAAAGAGCGGTATTTTCATCCCACAGGACAGGAAAAGACGAAACCCTGAGATTGTAAGTATGAAAACGCCCCAATTCCAAAAATTAAACTGAGCTAGCCACCGTAACTTTTGAAAATAAGATATAATTGGATAAAGATAGGGGTAGTTTTCCGCATTACCACAGTACGTCAAAATGTCCCAGGAGCCTCAAGCTTTCCATACGTCCAGGTTCTATTGCGAGGGTCAAGGTTCCAAGTTCCAAGTTCGATTCCCGTTTGGGGCATACAAAATGTGTAACATCCACAAACATGTTGTCTCTGCCATTGGGGCAGTATAGAAGCTGCTGAGTTTAAGTGCGATGCTGCGAAATGGCATTTATGTTGTGAGAGGTGACTCCTCGGGCTGGAGGGTGCTTCGACACTTTCTGGCTTAGTGAGGAGAGCAATAGCAAACTACTTCACTTCCTCCACCGACAGAGATGGCTCCGGGCAACAAGTGTTGCCACTGCAGTGATTCTCACTGGGAGGTCCTGGGTTCGAGTACCGACGGAGGAGGATTTTCTACACAAGGAAGATAACTGTCGAAATCAGCCGTTGTCTAGAGGAGAATTCTAGGCTGGTCCGTTCGGTAGTTTTCCATGGGGACTCCAATCAATACGAAGAGAATGTCGAAGAAGTAACTTAACAAACAGGCCAAGGACCGCACGCGATCTTTCCTACCTCATCCTTCTCCCCTTATACAGAAACTTCCATGCATTACTCTATCACACAAGTTGGGAGTCCAGTCAGGTGCTTAGAGCTTCTCTTGGCTTGCACAGTGCCCTGCTGGTGGGGTTACCTGGCAAGGGGAAACCCTCGCAAGGTGACATGCAGTTTGGCGCCAGATCTCACGTTCATAGGGGGCAGCAGCATTTCCGCCTCCCGAGAAATAACATGCACTTCAATTACAAGACTAATTACTAATTACTCAGTACCATAACAGTTGACGCATTCGGAAATACGAATTCATCAATTCATTCACTTCATGGATAATTTCCATTATCGCCTTATTCGTGCTATTTTCTGGTGGTGTATTGAAGATTGAACCAGCTTTGAGGATGATACAAACAGACGTGTTGTACCTTCTTTATATTAGTTTTCTACAACGCAACAAAATTTATCTATTTTACTTATTTCCAATGTGCTCAGAAATTAAAAGAATACAATGCAGCCGCAGAGCCTGTGAATGTTATCTATTGTTTCGTTACATACACAAGAAGTCGGGGGAAATCCACAAACAATTGCAGTTTCGATTTTGACTGAAAAATGCAAATATTTGATTGTTTATTCCACCTATTATCATATTACTCTTACCAACTGCATTTTCATACTCACTGTTCACGGCAGAACTGACATCATGTGACAATTAGGGCTTCGGGAGGAGTCCGCCCGTCATTAAATATTTTCTATTCACGGATTGCATTATGGAACAGCAACTTTTTGATATTCTTTTGAATGCAAAGAACTGTTGTATTGTGTAGGGTCAATCGGGATATGATACAGCAAAAATTAGGTGAATGCAATACACTTTAAGAATTGTTTCTTATTGATATTCAAAATTAACAAAAAAAAATAGAAAATAACATATTCTGTTATTAATGACAATAAAGCAGGAACTCAAAATGCATAGCAAAAGATAAAAAAGGAACAATATACTGTTGAGACACTAGACCCGAAGGTGTCTCACTATAGCCACTAGATGTTTCCCAATCAAATTCATAGTGACATCAAGCTGTATAACTTTAGCCCCATCAATGTGTCGCATTAGCCCCAAGCGGTAGGGCTCATTTGATATACTGATTTTTTAAATAGTTGTGGTATGTCGGTTAGGTTATTTTTTAACTTTTACAGGTCTTTATCATCAAAATGCACATATTCAGTATTTTTCCATGTGTTTGCTACAAACGGTATAGCAGGTTAGGCAAAAGTTTCTTTTTCTATATTATAAAAGCCTCGATTGACCCTACATGATACACTATTTTTTTTTGGCAGAATGTTTTGAAAATTACAGACATGAAGACTGCTTTAGCAACAATATGTAATTTATCTATTGCATGGTTCATGTGTATTGGTCTAATAAACCCATGAATCACGCAATAGATTCCACTACAGATGGTCATGAAATACGGCAGAAATATATAATTTATTCCAGTGTTACACGCAAGTATTTTATTTGTTGTTCTTAAACAGTGTGCGTGTTAATTTTTTGAAAATTATTTTATGTGGTTTTGTTCAGCAACATTTTTGCTGCTGCCAACCACTTGTTTGAACATAATTTTATTTCCAAGATTATTACTTTAAAATTAATTACACTCAGAATATCGTGCAATGTTCTTTACGAAGTCTAGAACGACCTCTATATGCCACGCCTACTAAATATGTTTTAAAATAGTTTTTAATCATTCCGTAAAAAAAATTGGTTCACATGAATTCTACTCTTAACCAATGCAGTATGAGGAATTAACTCGTGTACGATTATTATTTTGATGTTATTTTTTTCTGTCGGTCCTCAAGTTAAATATCCCGTAAAAGTATTTATTGACATTATCATATCTAGCGGTTATGATGCGAAGTTTTTCACCGATTTATCTCATATCGTAAAGTGAACATGTTTCTTTCGACGAGTAATTCATCAAAATCCTTAATTGAGTTCAAGTGCAACGTGGCGTAATATTTGTTTTTAATTTACTATGCGAATTTTCAAAGAATATTTACTATAAAATTTCGCTCTCTGTACATCTTTTGAAATGATTTCATTTATATACAATCCTAATGTTCTTTACTATATAAATCATCATGCTTTTAACTAGCTTCTATGATTTATCCATAAAAAACGCAGAAATAAAACTTCATATTATTCGTACCATTTTAATTTCGGTAAACGTGATATCACACAAGAGTACTCATTCTCGTTCATTGTATACTGTACACTACCTACATTGATATTTGAAAATAGTAGTTTACGTATTGATGTCGAATATATATATTTCTGATTTTGTATATGAAATGGAAAGGTTGATAGTCACAAACATTTTTGAAAAAATCGAGAATGCCGTCGGAGTTTCGTATAAATCACCCTCGAAACTTAAAATATCCGTTTCAAATTCAAGGAGCTACAATATTGATAGGGGAATTGTAGTGAAAATCTTGTGTACGGTTTAGGTACTTATGTAGTCAGCAAACGGACAGACAGACTCAAAACGGATACGGACGTTTTGCCGAAAAACAATTTTTCGAAATCAAGGACCAACAAAACGTGAATCCTGAATACATCAGGTTTTCGAAAAATTAATTTACTACATGTAGATGCAAGAAAATTATGTTTTTCGGTTTGAGGAACCCACAAAACAATTCTTGTGACAAAAATTGTTTGATGAACAATTTTGATGATGAACCGAGAATGCTGGAAAATGACAATTTTTTGTGACAAAAATTGTTTCGCTGCAGCATTACATATTAGATCCATTGTACTAAGAGAGAGTAAAAATTCCAATTCCGATATGTCAGTGAAAGTGTATCCCCACGCGAAAGGCAAACTTAAAATTTTTAACTCACACTTTTTCGCCAGAGGTAACCTTACTTTAGGCCACTTTTTACACATCTTGTTGCCGAGTTGCAATATACACATGTTTCACGGTACAGTACGTTATGAGAAAATATTTTTCAAAATAAAATTCATAACTCTGGGAAATTATATGTCCATATGAAGCCGAGAGGAGGTCGCATGGGTTTGGATGGGATACGAAGGTCGGGTTACGAATGAATCGGGTAAATCGACCATCAATTTGACGCACAGGAGCAAAGTGCGCAAGAATTCTACATAGTTCGGCTTGAGTGCAGCTGTCAGCCTGACAGAACGAACTGAGTTTGGGCCCAAAAAATTTGCAAGTATACATCATTATAATGTATACTTCATTATAATGAAGATGGGCTGTAAAGGTCGGCGAACGGACTGATGATAGGAGGTCGGGATGATAATAAGGACGGTTGAGTACGGCTAAGGACATACTGAATACGTGTTGAGAAGTGTTAATCCGGGAGTGCTCACAATGCGTCTCTCAGATCCAGGCAACGGAAATTGTGTTGCGTTTGTGGTCTGAAATTTTAGGTATTCCTTAATCGTTCTTTCCTGAGAATGCCTGGCAGCTCTCCTTTATTTTCGCTGAAAGTTTCCTCGGGGACTTGTTGAAACTACGTAGATCACTGCGTTGCGCAGTATCTCTAAGATATGTTGCGTGCATTGGCGCCACTGTACTGTGAGCTCCTGGGTGAAGACTTGGCGAAAAGATACATTCGATTCGAATAATTCAGATGACGTGGATACGATCGGAATTGTTATTTGGTGCAGTAATAATACTGATGATGTTGATGTTAATACTGATGATGGGGTAACATACGTAAGTCGAATATTTACAAATCCAGATATTATTACTCATTGCAAACTGGACAAGGGTAAAGTAGATATACTCTAGATGAAATAACTGAATCTCAAAGCGGAAACGTCTTTCAAAAACACGCACAAGGAGATGGTTCATGATCACATTTTGTTCTATGTAATATTCCTGTTATTAACTCTCACGTAATATGTTTAGGGAATAAAAATAAAATTATAATCAAATATTAATTCACAAAGAAGTTACTACTGAGCTTTACAGAAGAACAGAGAATGCCGGAAATTCGCACCTACGTTGGATTTGACACGTAACATTGTTTTGTCCAATATCTGCGACAAGGTCTACTGTTCACAAAATACACTAAATTATTTATTAAGAAGCGGCTATCGCAATTTCTTCCCTAATATAATAAAGGAGCCATCTAGAGCGAAAAGCAAAAACATGTGACCCTTGCAAAAACGAGAAAAGATAAGGACTTTCAAACTACTTGTCAAAATTAAAATTTATGTATTTTAAGAACATAATATTATTGGTAAAACTGCATTTAATATCATTAATTATAAAAAACTTTTAAATCAACTTTTCAATGACCAACAACTTTTACATTAAAACTGAGTGTAGTTCCTCAATTACACCATTCTCACAAATATGTTCTCTGGTAAGTACGTTGAATGTATATATATATATATATATATATATATATATATATATATATATATATATAACCTTCACCAGTCGTTAATACGAGTATATACGTTAGTCATTCGAGCTTCAGATCATTCGTATTCGTCGAAAAATACTACTGTATCAGAGAGCTACACTGTGACCACTGCCGGCTTAAGAAAGTTTTGAAAACGTTTTTAAGACGTGGAGATGAGTTGAGACGTGTTAAAATGTATCGAGACATGAAGACGCGATAAACACGTGCTGACACGTATTAAGTATTGTTGAGGACAGAATGAGAGCGGGGTAAAAACGATGTAAGAGCAAGAGAAGGCGGTCTTAGGACAGATTGAGTAGGAAATGCGACGATAGAGAAAGGCTAGTCGGGAACAGAGGGCGCTCAACACTCCCGCAACGTCGAGAGAGCGAGGTGGCAGGTGGACAAACGTGGCGGGAGCGGGGAGGGAATGGGGAGAGAACGGGGAGGGAGCGGGGAGGGAGCGGGGAGGGAGCGGGGAGGGAGCGGGGAGGGAGCGGGGAGGGAGCGGGGAGGGAGCGGGGAGGGAGCGGGGAGGGAGCGGGGAGGGAGCGGGGAGGGAGCGGGAAGGGAGCGGGAAGGGAGCGGAAAGGGAGCGGGAAGAGAGCGAGGAGGGAGTAGGGAGGAAAAGGGGGAAGGGAGAGTGAGCGTGGGGTGTGGGAAGGGAGAGGGGAGAAAGCGGAGGAGCGCCGACGGTGCAGGGAGGATATGGTGATGGTAGCGGGATGGTAAGGTGATGGTAGCGGGATGTAGGCAGTAAGGATGTGGGGAGAGAGTGGGGCGGAAACAGGGACGGGGGAAGGGAAGGGAGAGGGAAGGTAGCGGTAAAGGTGCGGGGAGGGTAGCGGGGGACCCTCCGGCGCGCAGGGAGGGTGCGGGGCGGGAACTTGGAGAGAGCAGGCAGGGAACGGGAGAGTTCCCGGCAGCGGTGCCAGGGATGCCCTCCGCCCCGTGCCCTCGCTCCTCTCCACTCGGTGGCAATTAAAAGCGTCCCGACCTTATCAGCGAGCGGCGTGAGTTATCACCGTAGTGACAGGGGCCGCCCTGTGGGAGCGGTCGGAGGGGGATCGGAGGACGCGGGGCGAGGCGGCGCCCGGCGACAGGGCCCACCGATGCCCACCTCGATAACGCGTAATGAAGTCGCAACACACGCGCACGCGGCTCGATTTAGACACGCGCCGCCCCTCTCCCCCCTTCCCCCATCTCGAACCGCCCCCTCCGTCCTCCGCCGCACAGGTGGGCAGATGGCATGAAAAACTGGTGTGGATTCAAAAATAGGACTCTTCACGAAATTTGCGTTTTATTAGCTTCGGGAAGTGTGAAATAATACCTAATCATCAAGATGAATGTAAATTCAAATATAAAATGTGCAGTTTGGAAATAGATACATACGTAGAACTAAAAGAACTTTTAAGACCGTAGTAGCAAGTATGTTGTCACATTATCTGTAACTTTTTTCAATTTTTGAAAGATCAGAGAGTTTAACTGCGCCACTTTTTAGGCGTCCATTGTTCTATTCCAGGAAAATATTAAAGAAAAATTGGAGGCCTGTTTGAAAAAAATCATTGTTTAAAAATTGCGTATATTTTACGCATAAACAGGGAATACTACTCATATTTTCTAAAATTGTACAAGACCTTATTTAAAGTTTTGTCTTTGAACAACAGATTTCATTAACAAAAGCATATCGTCATATCGTAATACTTCATTAACATAAAATCTCTTAACAGTCGCTAATAACCTGAGTTGCTGTTATGATTCTACATAAAAAAATTATTTATAATGTGTCGTATATATATGAAAGGTTAAGGGCAGTAACATTTTAAGTCATACAAACCACAATCTTCCTGCTATTCGTAAATTTTAATACATCAATTTCTGTTAAATTGTGGCTTACCATTTTACTACATATGACTTTTTTATGAAGATCTTGAGGCAGTAACAAGATGGAGCGCACTCATTCCAAAATCAAGACTAAAGTTTTGAGTATGGCGGGATGCTTGCTGTGGTTGGTCTTATTTTTTACTGACACAAGTCCTTCATTTGTAAATGTTTAAATTTATTTGGTAAATTAATAAAAACATTTCATTAGCAGATTACGAATTTACCGAATGATATTTCTGTCAACCATATGCCTCATACAAAGAAAATGTACACAAATATGAATTTTTTTAAGAAAAAATATTATTATCATTGAGTCCATATTTGATGATTATTGGGAAGCGGCGACTTCTCGAATAAAACATGGATGTTTTACAAATTATTCTAGCGAAATAAAATACTCAATACCAAATGCGCGTGACAACTATTCTGACTCAGTACAACTTTTATATGTTTCAATCAAACTATTCGTCGGAGCAGATAACATTTGTAGGGTTCTATTTTAAAGTCAATAAAAATAAAAACGAAGCAAAAATTTGGAAAATTTAAACAGGAAATTATTATTATTTGATATGATTTGATTTGTTTGGTGAAAACAGTTTTTCCTCACCTTCATTGACCAATAAACCGTGTAAACGCAACATTTTATCATCTAAGCAGAAATCATTTGAAATGAATACTTCGGATTTGCATTAGTATTAAGCACAGACGATTACCTCACATTTGATATTTAAAAAAATGCTGCACTGCATTTATCCCGTCACAGTGTGTGTTATCTTTCCTTTCTTCAGCAGGACCACCTCGGCAGACTCAGTATTTATCCTGAAGCGTCTCGGCTATTCGAGGATTCTTGCTCACCTCTTGTGTCCGTCTGTTTGTTTTGTTGAACGTATTTCGAATTAGAAAAAAGTTATGTAAATCACTATGCCTTTTTTCCACTGACTAGGGCAGTCAACATGGGGTGTGTCTTTGCATTTAGAAGCTGACAGTAATTTCGCGTGTGAAATCATTTTCGAATCATTGCTTTCAGGTTTTCGCGACAAACGAGAACACAATGGCACGTTACCAAATTGCTGATGTTTGATAGACATTGGCTCTCGCAACAAAAGAGAAGGTTGACGTAATTAAAAAATCTTGGATGGATTCCGAATTCCGCTTCGAATCAACAAATTCTACTTTTCCTTCCACAATTAATCATAGGTCATACCACGAGTGCTTTGGAATTTATCCCAGACTTCCAAAGCACGGGTAATATTAAATGAGATATTTCGTGAAAAATAGATTAGTGAAATGAAATAGAAAATGTAGAACAACAGTAATGGCGAAAAATATAAATATCATGAGTTTCTATAATCATTATATTAGTTCGTGGAATAGGCTTATTTGATTGTTGAAAGAAAAACAAATACATATCATTATTACAGCGCTAAAAATCGATAAATGTTTTTCAATAAACTTGTGAAATGAGGATGATAATGTGATGAGAATGATTGTCTTATTTAAATATTAATATACTAGCTCAATTACCAACGTTTAAATCTATTTTAAAATTATTTTCATATGTTGAAAATTTCTACTATGCTAGATTTAAATAAAGAGAAAATTTAAACACACAATTGTCTTCTTTTTGATTCTCAGGAGTAGTACGTGAAAAATTATCCCTTAATAATTAAAATTAAATAATAAAATATATAAAATACATGCAAACGCAACACTTGACGGATGTGCTTTCGGGCTGCGGCCACTAGCCACTCCAGAATACGGTGTCCGAGAACCTAATCTGAACGCTCCCAGAAGAGTTGTTCTGCAGAGTATATTTTTTCAGCGTATTATCAGGCGGCTTATTAAAGACAATTTTTAATTTGGAAGCTCTAGAAAATAAGTTTCATTCTGATATATTTATATTAAAATATAATTTCGTAGTTGAAATTATCTTACAAAAGGAGATTACCCTATTAGCATTACCGTAAATGTGACGAAACAAAATTATCCTTCAAAACTATTATTATCCTACAAGGTGGCAACGCTGAGTAACAACTTCTTTTCTTTCGGGTGATCCAAGCTCTGCACCGCATAGTTTAAACAGCAGCATCGGGGCAAAATAATCTCTAGAGACCTGTGCTATTCATCGCTTGGGTGTCGAGGACCGCCCCTTTGGCGTCACATTGAGCTTCATCACAGCTGCAATGCGAATCACAATGGGTGCTCTCATGGCATGGTTGTAGCAATTTCGAATGAAAAGTTCAAAGGTTGTCAGGTGAAAATTGCGCGGGACCAGCTTTCTTGTTAACCGTGGAATTTATTCGCGTTTCGAGAATGTGCTGTCCTGTGAGTAATTTGAACGAGATTGTTCCCATAAATTCTTAGTTTCCGACATTGGTCTTACAAATGACTCATAGAACTTCATACTGAGGTTCTCACGTTCAAAAATACGTACTCAATACAAATGATCTTGCCGCAATTTCTAGATACACTAGCATAGAAAATAAAGCAGAAAATATAGTACAAAGCTTTGTAAAATACATCTCGTTAGTAAACACACTAATGTACTTAACTTACAATCTACACAGATTTTTTAGCAATGTTTGAGATAGCTGACTTACTCTGTCATTATCATGTCTTAATAACCAAATATTAATTTTGCCTTTGAAAATATTCAAAGACTTGTACAATTCATTGGCAGAAGTATTTTTAATGTATGTTTACTGGCATAATTAGGTTTAAATATTGTCATTATGGAACATGACCTAAGAGACCTAGTATGTTGGAAAATCAGTAACTGTATTAATTCACTACTGTAGGTACCTTGAAACATCGAAAAAACGTTTTTCTATACTCAGAATGTATTAAAATAATCTGGCCGAACAATGTAAGTCTTTTTAACTTGTCGAAAGGAATCTAATGAGCTAATAATTGTTCCCTGTAGGTGCACTAAGTCGTTCAAAACACATTTTAGTTGCCTAGAAATAGCAAAAGCACATTTTTAGAGAAATTTCTTAGAATCTTCTGGATACGGAAGCAAATCATCAGTTCCCAGGAGACAGAAACATGCCGAGTGACATCTCATTTGTCTCGATTGGTGAACAGGAAGGGGCCTAACCGTATGTGACGGATGGACGGACGAACGCACGTTACTCAAATATTATATATAAGATAAAAGTAATAATTTCTTTTGATTGTCCCAAATAATTGTAACCGCTGAAGTTATTAATGAGGAATTAAAGTTTAAGTGAATACCTAATTAGATTTAGATTATTAATAATTCTGCAATAAAGTTTGAGGACTTGGTGGCAGAATACACCAATTTAACATTACATAACAATTTTACAAAAATTACAAACTTTACAAATTAACGTGAACATTTCACGGTGCGAGCTTTCGTAGCACTCCTCTTCACCACACTTCACTTCACCGCACTGTTGATCACTGAGCTGTAATGTCTTTCTTACACATTCTTTTCCCTCTTCTTCACAACACCACTACACTGCACTGCACTCCACTCCACTTCACTGCACGTCACTGCGCATAAATAATAACAATAATAATAAAAGTAATAAATAATAATAATAATAATAATACAACTTACTTTATTTAACAGACTAGTAAGTTCATAATATTAAACATATTTGTAATACTCATAGAAACATCTAGGAAACTAATTTACTTTTAAATTTATTCAGGCTTGGAGGAAACTGATCCAATACTGTCGCAGGCAAACCGTTCCAGTCTCTAATAGTTCGATTCGCGAATGAATATTTCCCAACGTCCGTTTTCTGAGTTCTTGACTGAATTTTGTGCATGTGATCCGCTCTGCCGAAATATGTAGGTTTCCCTAGTCGATTTTGAATAAGTAAATCGTTTATCCTGGGATTTTGACGTTTCGTTTTGTAAAGCGGAAAATTCAAAAAACCACCATGGATAAAATCGTTGATACGAATCACATTAATTTACAGTACATCACAAAAATTACAATCAACTTATGATTGATCGGGAGTGATATTAAAGGACTGCTTTGAAGGAAATTCCATACTAATTTCAAGAAAATTTCAACTAGTGGTGCTACAAAATGACTTTCTCGTACCATTAGATTCGTCCTTTTGAGTCGGGGATATCTTTTCACTTTTCCTCACTCTTTCCCGGCTGCGAAAGGGACTCACCAGAGTCACCCCCGGAAATTCCGCTGCCCTGAGGACAATTCTCAGCGATGAGCACCCTCGGGTTGCCCGAAAATTAAGGCCATATAACTCTTAGCTCCAAATCCTTGGGCCCAGGATCAACCCTGTACCATTGCATTGTACGCCTGTGGTAGCTGGTACCCCCATCTCCGTGCTTGTACCATTGTACTAGTTGCAGGGAGACAGTTCCACATTTACGGCCAGAGGTTGCACACATATCTCACACACCTATAAGGGTAAGATATTATGAAAGGGTTAAGATATTGGTGTGATACGTGAGGGACTCGGTATGCTCCCACTAACGGTGGTTCAGGGCGTCAATTCATATCACTGCTGTGCCTCTGACCGAGAGAGCCTAGAGTTCGAGTCCCGACGGTGGCAGGATTTTCGACACTAGTTACATAAATAGGTCTCATTCAGCCGCTGTCTAGGGGAAAATTCTAACGACTGGCTGCTCTGGTCGGTAGTTTTCCGTGGTTTCTCCAACACCAGGTGAATATCGGAGCAGTACTCTCACAATCTGTCTACGGACCGCGCGCGATCTTTCGTTCCTCGTCCTATCCTCATCCGTTACTTACAACACACACACACACACACACACACACACTATACTACCACATCCGTCGGGATACCAACCAGGAGCTTAGAGTAGTCCCGGCTGGGGCGGCGGTGGAAGATACGTGGTTGGGGAAAATCCTCACAAGCCGACGGGTAGGTCGGCCCCAAATCCCGCCAGCCAGCGAGGGAACATCACTGCCACCTTTCGCGATGAAACATGGATTACATTTACGGGTTTAAAGACCTCAGGATTTGACGCGCTTGGAATAACTAATTAGTCAATCGGAATGCTCCCACCAACAAAATTGAGAACATCTCTGTTTGACGGGTTTCTTATGACGGGTTTCTGGTCCACAGATTTAAGCGTCCGAGTTCTTCGGCACACCCGCTCAAAGCGTATGTCTTACGAGATCTGTTAACGTCACTGTACTTTTTGTAAGCATGTTTCGGTTAATACAAATAATAATTAATACAAGTATTAACAATATTAGTAAAACAATTGGCCTGAAAGAGTAAAAATGCTGCTGAACAAAACCTTTCAAATGGTTTTTCAAAATGTAAATGGAACGCACGGCTAAAGAACAACAAATAAAATACTCTCCTATAACAGCAATAAACTAATAGCTTAACAAAATAACCTTAAAAATACTGCAATAAAATGCTACACTGTTGTACATTCACAACAGTTCTTTGTACACAAAGAATATAAAAAAATGCTATTCTTTAACGGAACACGTAAATTGCAGTGGATGCAATAAATACCGGGCGATCTCTTTCTTACAGTCTTGCTACCTTATGATGTCAGTTGTGTTGTAAGCAGTGCAGCACTGAATATGCGAATTCAATTGGTCCGAGCAGTATGAGAAAATAGGGGGAATAACACCGTCTAATATTTCCGTTTCTGTCAAAATCGAAACTTTTTCACTGTTTTTTCTATTTTTCCGGCGTTGTTGCGTATCTAAGAAAACCACAAACACATTTCACAAGGCCAAAAGCTGCATAGTTATATTTTTAATTTTTGCGTGCATTGAAAATGAGTAAAACAGATTGATTTTTTTGATGCAGTCGTTGAGTTACTTTGCAATGTTCAATCTATGTAGCGCAGTGGAATTCGATACCATTCGTTTCCTTAGCAACAGTGTAAACAAAGTTACTTTGCAATAAACATGAATACTGCCACCACTGAATTAATTGAAAATTATTTTACCTTTAAAACTATCAACTTTGTCCTCATTAATGAGAAAATTTCTTAAAATTAAATAACTTTGCAGAAAATGTAGAAAACTATTTGCAGAAAGTCTTAATTAGCACAATGATTTAATTTTCTTTCCTTTAATATTTATGCTGTGAAAATTGTACTTTATGAAAAAAAGACTCGTATATTTTTTAAACGTTTCCTCAATTTTTGGTTCCTTAATAGTTCAATTCATTCACACTGTTTATTGGTTTTTATTTGAGAAGGAGGAGATTACGAATATCAAAATATATGGCGGACTTTCACAGAATCTTCCCTTTAAACAAAATTATAAAATGTTTGCTAGAGAGTACGTATGCAAATGATAAATAAATACACAATTTGTTTGAATAAAATATGTGTAATATGTAATAGCATTAGTATCTCTATAATAACATATCTAGAAATGTAATCAAAATTACAATAAAAATGAATTATAACCATGATAATTTAAAAATGAAATATTGAAATATTTTACATATGTATGAAATAGTTCAAAAGAGTAAAATATTGAGAGTCCTGCAAGAACTCTAATCACGCGCATAGACTTCTTATACATTAATCCAACCGTGATTTAATCTTTGTGTCCGCGTATGCCTCATCGTAAGTTGGTGACACCTTGAAGAACAGCAAGTTCACATCCGCCCCTGCCTTACACTTACATGTACTACACTACCGCATATGTCTGGAGACCAGTCGGGAGCTTTGAGCTTATTCGGGCTGGGGCGCAGCCTCCCTAGTGAGAGATACCCTGTTGGGAAAACTTCATCAAGCCGACATGTAGGTCGGCGCCGGGTCTTGCCATCCAGAGGGTGAAGTTCACCACCACATTCCGGGATATAATCATGCACTTCACCTACGGTATCAATGGCCAAGACAGTCGACGCTCCCGGAAACATTTATCAATCAATCCGTCCTTGTCACTGAGTTTCCCCTGACCACCTGAGTGTGAGCACCGAGGGGCGCATTGTCAGGGCTTCTTTCACCCCGGCGAGGCGGCACTGACCTCCTCGGCGCGACCGGCGCGCTTCAGATCTCGCGTCGTCGCCCCGTGCGAATACCGGGCGTTCCCGCCTCCTCCGGCCGGCTCGCCCTTTATAAAGCCGTCGACAACAACGCCATTTCTGTTCGGTGGCACGGCCGTTTATTCTGACGAATCGCCTTCAATTAAACGAGGCACCGCCGCACTCGGGGCAACGGCGAGGGGGTGGGGGCGGTGGCGTGGCGCGCCGCAGACTCCTCCGCTTCGAAGCGTCGCCGTCGGCTTCATTACCGCGTCGCGACGCCGTCCTCCATTAGGCTTCGCGCGCGCCGCCTTGCGACACGGCGTTGCCACGCGCAATGGGGGACGCGGCGGGGTGGATTCACACGAATGTACTGGGAGAGGTGGCTCAGGGTATCAACTGATGTCACTGCTGTATCTCTGACCGGGAGGTCTTAGCTTCGAGTCCGACAGTGCGTGGGAGGATTTTCGACACGAGCTTGTTAGCTAGATAGAGTTCAGTCGCTGTCTGGAGGAGAATTCTAGTGGCCGGCTGTTCTGGTCGGTAGTTTTGTGTGGTTTCTCCCATCAAAAAACAGGCGAATGCTGGAGCAGTACCCTAACAAACAGGCCACGTACCGCGCGCGATCTTTCCTTCCTTCTCCTATCCTCATCCCCTACTTTCACACACACTAACATGCAGTATACTAACATACATGCCGGAGACCGGTCGGGAGAGTAGAGAATGTCACGGTTGAGGCGGTGCCCCCGTTGGTGGGAGATACCTCTGTGGAGAAAACTCTGCTAGCCGACGGTACGTCAGCGCCGCATCTCGCCATCCAGCGGGGAAAACCATCGCCACCTCTCGAGGGAAAAACCATGCACAACACTTACGGAACTAATAACATTAGCAGTTGACACGCCCGGAATCACAATCAATCCATCACAGGGACGTAGTTAGGCTACTGTAACCGATGCACCGCACCGGGATCATCGAAGTCAGGAGCCTCAACCGACAGCCCCAGCCGACACCCAATACAAGTAGGCTTCCTGTTCAACAATAATTTGACGGTATCTCGTGTTAAAAATGTATAAAATTATTCCTCACCAAAATTCTTAATTATGTTTATTCTTTATTATTACTACAATTGAATGAGGGTAATCATTTCAAGATGTTACTACAACAATAACAATGAATATACTTGACCTATAGATGGGATACAGGATATTTTCAGCGGGTTCGCCGTTTCGTTTATCAATTTATGCCTATTTCAATATAGCAGTGATTCTTATCCGATGCTTACTGCGCGGCCAGGGCCCATATTCTGAAATGGATTCGTAGTATTTGCGTTTGTAAAGTATGCCATGTACTCGTAAAACCGGTACCTGTAGAGACCGGGTACACGAGCAACTTCATTTTTATACCAAAAAGGTATTTCATTACGTATGCCGTCGATCTGCATTGTTGTCCATTTTCCTTCGTCTAGTTTACGTATGGAAATTTTACGAATTCATTTTCAGAATAGGGGTCCAGGAATGTGAAACTCGACGGAAAAAATTGCAGAGTGATTTCTTCGCTTGTTTAATCTCTTTTATAATGTATGCTGAATATAATGTAATGTTAAATCTCATTTATAATGTAACCTATACAAATTTGATCTGAAACTTTTGATTTCACAATGAGCAATCACAGTTAGGGGTCCCATCTTATTCTTCTGAATCGGAGCCTTCCAGGACCTATCTACACCCCTGCCAATTCACACCCCAAGAAGGCGGCTTCACACATTCGTCATTCGACGAGCAGCGTGTGACTGGTCGATCTATCCCGAGTAGCCGAGGTACACAGCGAATGTTCGCTTCCTTCGATGTGTTCCAAAGACTGACTTGCTGCGATAAGGCGAGCACCGAATGTTTGGCACTCGCCAAATAGCAAGCAACGCATCCACACTATTCAGGTTTCGACGAGTGGTTGCTGATTTCTGGCCAAATATCGAATATGTGGTGTCACCTTTAAATGAACCGATTGACGAACTTTTTTAAAAAATCGGTTCATTATATAAGACATTTTACTTCTAAAATGTTCGTATTTTTTGCCTCAATATTTTAAAAATCTATTGACAATTTAAAAACGTTTACCGTATAGAACGATTTTAAAATGATATTCTGTGCCAACATTTGTCTTCCACGTATACAGAGATTCTCTGTGATACATGCTGAGGGATTGAATGTCTCTTCTTTAAGAGAGAACCAATGACGCTCTGAAAACTGAAAAATATGTGTTCATAAGATTATCTCAATCTAACCTGGTGGATAATTTTATTGCACTATCATTATACTACTAATAAATTTTGTATAGTTTATATTTGATTCTCTGTTCATGAAACGAATTCAAAAGTTATCATTATTTCAAAGTCACAAAATAAGTCGATTCTATTAAAAAGTAAATCAGTTGAATTAAGTTTCTTGTACGGTCTGACTACACTCAGTGTCACAAAAGTGTTATGTCCAGACGGACAAGGCAGATTGTGATCATTGTTGGCAAGCAGATCGATCGTTTCACACATATAAAATGATTACATTTTCACATTTGTAGGACTGGCATTTACTTGGATTGCTGTACACGACCATAGAAGATACACGTTAGTATGGCGGTAGGCTGCCATGTTGGAAAACACACGTCCTGACGTCGCATACACGACTGAAATCGAGTCCTATGATAATCAATCCCACGCAGTTTGCTCCTGAATGCGCAGTTCTTCCAGACTGGTCTGTAGGAATGAAATCATTATCGCACGCACCATAGCTCCCTTAACATTCGCTGGAGGCGTGATGAGTACTCTTTGTTATAGCTTACAATTGAGACACTGTTGTGACAAAATACTATGATCAGTTGATTTCATTAGATCTACTTGTAAAGTACGGACATTTGACGTGGATTTCTATTAATGCCAAGAAAACCTTCGTGAGTCTGAGATGCACAAACGTATTGTCCAGTCTTCTATATTTGGTGTGATCAGCTATTTTATCTCAAATTTTAGAAACAATAATTCTCTGATTTTACCTTGCCGTTTTACAGATATGTCTATAAAATAGGATTGCACTCTACAAAACAGTCGCCTAATGATTTCATTTATCTAAAGCAAACTGAATGACAGCATCTTACTTTTCCTTCAACATCCCTCTGATCTACATCTTAAATGATATTACTCTTGGTGAATGAATTAACATATATTGTTATATAAATACACAGTATTATTAAATAAAAATAGTGGAAATGAAAACGACACTGCTTTTGATTCAGATACAAAAACAACTCTTTAAAACGTCCATTCATTAATTATTCAGACTTCAGACAATTCAAGAGACCTATTATGTCAAATAATATAAATTTGCCTCAAATACGGGTCTACAATGAATGAATTACTTGCGACTTTTCACTAGCGGAAAATAAGCAAACATACTCTCATCAATGGCTTATTTATAAATTCTTGGAGCTGGTCAATTTCAGATTAATACATTTCCGTATTATATTTATGCAAATCTTTTGCATCAGGATGGATTCCATAAGTATTTAAGAATCTGCTAGAGGCATAAAAATAAGTAAATTCAACTTGATGCACTAAAACAACTTAACGTTTGAATTATTGGATCTTTGTAATACAAGGAACAGTCGAGAAACCACATAAACGCGAGAGGCTTTTCATAAGCTACAAATGTCAACTTTACACCAGCGTAATTCCAAATTAATTTCTGGCGCATTCTTTATATCCATTGTTTTTGCACCTAACAGTTCTCGGCCAACATATCGCAAAAACTTCGAAAAAACGTTGCCCACCCTAAATTTTGTCTTACACTAGAGTACCAACAAGTTGCGTCCCTTCAGAGAAAAGAAGTGTACCTGACCCCCATGCAAACGTCGTCTGTTTTTAAATATAACAGAATTAATGATTTTCATGTGGAACACATCGATTAGTTAAGTCACTTTACATATGGGTTTTTGGGCTTATTCTACTTAAAAATGTAGTAAGCAAACTTAATCTCAACATCGAAGAGGATACAAGAAGAGAAAACCTCAGGGTTATGCATCTTGGGTGGCTACAATAATGAGAAAGGCTCCGAGTGGGAATCTATTTTTTTTTTGTTATTTAAGGTCGCATCAACTACTCGGTCATTAGCGGGAATCTATTTTTTATTCGAATGTGGGCTGAGTTTGTCGCAAGTTTGGAACGGGATGCTTCTGGTATACCAATCAGATTTTCATAGAAATTGTGTAATGTATGGGTTATTTGGTTTATTATTGTATTGATGTTTATTTCAGAATGGAGTTGTTTTGTTGCTTATGAACCACCAGGGAGCATTTGTGATCAATCAAAGATATTTATTTTGAATGACTTGGAGTTTGTTATTTGTAGAGGCTGCGTTTGTCCTCATTGGACAGGCATAGGGCATTAATGGCCTTATTACGGTTTTTATCTATTGTTATAGAGTTAATGTGTGATATGGAACTGTGTTTATTGATGAGTAACCAAAGTTGAATTAATTTTTGTTTGTTTGTTTAATTTTAATGTTTATATGGGTTTTTCACATTAATATTGTATCCACGTCATGTCCTAAGTATTTTTATGGGTTGCAATGGTGGGTTCCAGGTGTTGGGAGATTTGCTTCTTACTAGCGGAGGGGGGATGTAAACTTTCTTTAATGAAAAGGTTTTTGCTATTGCTTTGTGCTTAAGTTGAATTTTACAGAATTTAATTATGTGGTTTTGGCATTGGAACGGCAAGGGTGGCTCAGGGCATCAACTGATGACGCTGCTGTTCCTCTGACCGGGAGGTCCTAGGGTTCGAATCCCGACGGTGGTATTTGCGGCACTAGTTACATAGCTAGATCGAATTCAGACACTGTCTGGTGGAGAATTCTAACGGACGGGTGTTCTGATCGGTAGTTTTCCATGGTTTCTCCGATCAACGTCAGTTGAATGCCGAGGGAAACCTAACAAACGGGCCACGGGCCGCGCGCGATCTTTCCTTTCTTTTCCTTGTCTTTCCTCACCCCTTAATTACACACACACATGTACTACACTATCACACTTGTCGGGAGCTCGGTCGGAAGCTGAGAGCTTGTCGCGAAGGGGGCGGCGCCACGCTGGTGGGCGACAGCTGGTAGGGGAAAATCCCCACAAGCTGACATAGGTCGGAATCACTAATCAATCATTTGTGATTGAAGGCTATTTAGTGAGTATCCTGAGGCAAATAGGGATGTATCGTCTGCGAAGTGAGCTATGTTAGAAGTTGTAAACGACCTAATGTCTGCGATCTATAGGTTGAATAATACCTTGCGGAACGCCTTCCTTGATAAGGTGTGGAGAGGAGTGGTGATTGTTGACTGTTACTGCAAGTTAGGAAACTTTCGATGACGTGTCTGCCATCCGAAAACAAATGTCGACAGCTGCGCCAAATTCGCTTCTTTTTTGTCTCTCTTATCTGCCAAAAAGTACGCGAACGCTTCGCTGCAGGAGGACCTTGATGCATATCAACAGCGGAGTATTTCGTCCGCGTAGACGTCGAAAGCCACCCAACGCGGGTGCGCGAGCGGGCTGCGCGTCTTGTAGTGTGCACTGTTTGTGTCCCGCGCAGTCGGGCAGGCGCCCTGCCCTTTGGCCTCGCGGCCGCGTCGCGCAGCACTTCAAAGGCTGCGCGCCCCATCGAGCCAGAACAAGTGCCGATAGATGGGCGGGCGGCGATTGTGGTCGGCCAGCACGCGTCCATTGTCCCCCGCTGACTCGGGGTGCGACGCGGGAAGGGGGAGAATGGCGTGGGGCAAGGGGCGGATCTACCTTCGGGTTGGAGGGGGCGTCGCAATCTCTGTAGAGATTAGAAAGAAACACTAGGACATAAACACAATATTTCGAAACGTAATACACTGTGGTAGTAAATTGTTGTTTTTTTTCTTTGAACTCATCTGGAGTGTAATATTGAGAATTTCAGGAATTTTCAAGTACACCTCTTTATTTTTTAGACAGATTAGTTTTTGAATAAATTATTTATTTTTTGGTCATTCATGTTCATAATTCATTTTTGATTGAAAACCTCATAAATAACGGTTCAAACGTTTGGAGACGATAATTCATATCTCAATTGAAAATTGTAAACTTAACCTCAAACTCAGCTCTAGTGAAGCTCCCATGTTATTAGAACGAGTAGAAATTTGTAAACTGTAATCTGTTTACAAATTTCTACTCGTCCTAAAAACATGTAACTAAATAATTATTCCTATAGAGAACAGATAGCATTTAGGAAATACTAGTATATTAATTTTATATTATTTTACGTAGTTTTTAAAACGCGTTTTGCATTCACATTTCTTGGTCTGTGAACTTAGTAAATAACTTCATCCCATGGGGAGTGGGTTGCCTAATCGTTTCTGTGGGTGTGGAATATAAAAAAGGGGTTTGGTACCGTAACTAAAGGATAAGGCTGTATAAATCACTGGGTGGCAAGGGCGGGTCATCACCGAATAGAGAAGAGAGAGAGCAGCTCGGGCAGAATGGAGCATGAGTGGACAGTTTGGGCAGAAGCAATGCGCCGCATCTCACCATTCCCGACTTATTTGTCTTGATGATCGATAATATCAACGCAGGTGATAGTTCTCGTCGATCTCTTGCCCAGAAGGAAAGTGGGCAGTGTTCAGATCATATCGATGTTTTAAGCTGACAGTCGGTCAGTGCCTTTGCTAATGCCGACAATGAAATTGGTAGAGTTCCACGTACATCGAATGCTTTCGGCATTCAAAATCCGGGAATTTCACCATATTTCTTCTCTAATATTTTTCGTAATACTGTAGTGTTATAATATACACTTAACACAACCAACAGAGGAACCAAACGCCACTCCTGACGGACAGCGGCAGTAAAGTATTTAATCGTCCGCCCTCCGTAAGAACAATCGTCAAGAACAAGACGTCGCGGCCCCACGGACGCTTTGAGTGAAGTCCGGCGCCGTGGCGAATAAAAGTGACAAGTGTATATAGTGTAAATAGTGAAATGGGGTGTTGTTGCGTGAATGAGTGAGTGAATGTATTTGTACACATAGACTAAGAGTGTATGTGTTTGTATATGATATAAAATTTAAAAAAAAGAAAAAAATAACATTTTTCAAGAACTTTAAAACAACCTAAGATACTATTTACCTTGTGTATAAACTAGAATAAACCTAAAGAGAGTATTGTATTAGTTTTTTAAGAATAACCAATAAATTAGTTTATTTAAGATAGGCCCGTCCACGTTGCAAAAGCCTCACCGGCTGCAGTGAAAATGTATCCCTTATAACAATAAATTCCCACCTCTCGAGGTTAATTCGGGAGGGGAAAATTAAAAAAAAATAAGGACAATCGGAACTAATGAGTTAGTTGTAACAAAAGTTAGCGTATGAGTAGTCTTATTCTAAGAAATTGTGTATTTGTGTAATGATTTTCTCTGAAAAGACATTACTAAAAGTATTGAACGACACACGACTGAGCTAAGAAAAATAACAGGTAATAAACGTCGGCTGTTTACTCGGTTAACAAGTTTCAACCGCTTTATTTGCTTCTTATTGTTATTTGCTTCTTATTGGCCTAATGAATATTTACATTAAACATTTTTTATCAATATATTAGTATATTGGAAGGTCTTCTGTGACCTTTATAACAATTAGTTTTGTTTATTTTACGTTACACTGATAAATAAAGATGTATGATTGTAATACTTCATGGCATGCTACCTTGTTCGGAGCGTTACGAGAAAGAGATGGACGGGCAACTAGAATAATTAGACCTAGAACTATTCACGTGCTATTAATTTTGCAGAATTTCACTTTGTTCTACCATAACACAAAACGGAATTAAAGTACAATTGTAAACATTCACAGATAATGCTTTATGTACCTCAGAGTTTTCCTTCCAAAGTAAATATTTTTTGTCGTATATAATTGTACAATTTACAAATCCGTAGCACTAAAATTAATTTTTCACAAAATATTTCTTGTAATTTTTATAGTAACATCACTACTAGTTGCACTGACGCAATTCACCAAGAAATTAACTTGCAATATTTTATAACGTATAGCAGGTGATAACTTCATGAGCTATTTCATGGTCTATTGCGTTCACTTTTAGTACGTGGGTTTACATACATTTAATTAATGTTAATAGAACATTTTAAATTTGGAAAGTAAGGAATCTGTATCATTATTTTACTATGTTAATGCCAAACATTTTGGCCCATGGCTCAGTTTAAAAAATAGGATAAAACGTGTTCTCAGTTTATAACATAATTTACATTTCGAAACCTCTTTATCTATTACATTGCTGGATTTATAAATGAATATCAAAATACCGAACACAATAATGAAGATTGAACACACAATCTTTTAGTGCGAAGGCAGTAGTAAATATTCAGTTCGTATTATGTTGCATTGTTTTGTTTTCGTTCAGTGTTCATCGATATCTCCACTGTATCATATACTTGAGACTACAAATAATATTAGATTTTCAACTTTAAAGAAAACATACTTCCAGAAATTTTGGCTTCTTTTCCTACTTTCTATTTCTACTGTGTTTGCATCTTCAACGCTGTTCAACTGTCGTACGGTCCGGAAGAAACAAATTTGTAAAACACTTAAAAATAAGAGAAGTTGACGAAAAATGAGAAAGCTAAACAAACACGGGTAGTCGAGCGGCGTTGTGCAAGCACATAGCTGCTAGGTGGAACCTGTTAACTCCAGGCTATAAACGACGTGAAGAGAAACCCCATTAACATTGTTGCCTGTAGTAATTTTAACGTGTTGGCCCAGAATAATGAGGGGTGTTGGTTACTTCACATTCCTTCTTTCTTCTCTGGCGGCGGGAAAGAAGAACGTAGACAAGTCATTTTACACTGCAGATATAAAGATAATTTCAAGATCCTTGGTTTTGTTTTTAATTATGTGTACCAGGAGGGAGAATTATCAGAAGAACATTCAGTAGCTATCATGTGTGACAATGGAGCAATCTAACCTGAGTAAACAAATACCGTAACAATATTCTGTTAGGAACTCAAGCATGATACACAGCATTGCATATTTGCACATATGCATGAGGCCAATTACTTCCGACACAGTATCATATCTCCGAAGAAATAATGCAGAGTAAGTCGATGTATTAGTATATTCATCCGCTGCTGGCAGCAATGGATATAGAAGACACACATACACAACATTGCGGATCTACACGTCCGCCACGCACCAAGAGGAGAGAGGACCAGTGGATTGTCAGCCACGCGCGAACAAATCCAACAGCAACGATAGGTGCCATTCAGCGAGCCGAGCAGCTCTGCTAAATTCACCAAGAGAGGTGGCTCAGGGCATCAACTGATGTTACTGCAGTGCCTCTGATCGGGAGATACTAAGTTCGAGTCACGTTCGGTGGCAGGATTTTCGACGCTAGCTAGATAGCTAAACAAGCTATCTAGGTCCACGGAACTCGACCTGGTTAGCTACTCGTATGTCGAATTCAGTCGCTGTATGGAGGAGAATTCTTGCAGCCAGCTGCTCTGATCGGTAGTTTTCCGTGGTGTCTCCGATCAATGTCAGGCGAATTCTGGAACAGTATCCGAACAAACGGACCACGGACCGCGCGCGATCTTTCCTTCCTTTTCCTCATTCTATCTCCACCCCTTACTTACACACACACCACCATGCATTGCACTACCATACATGTCGGGAGACCGGTCGGGAGCTTGTCCCAGCTGGGGTGGTGCCCCGTGGTGGGAAATACCTTGTTGAGAAAAACCCCGCGTCGCGGATGACCTGTTATCTCGGCCGGTGCGCCCTCGTGAGCCAAAAATACTCTCCAAAAGTGCGCTATCAATCGTGAAAAAGAAATCTTTGATTTAGCTGATGTGTGCAATATGCCTGTGAAATTTGCAGCGGATCGGCTGATTCCTTCTGTGAACAGCATTCTTTTTTACAATGAGTGTTTATGGAAATGTTCCTAATTTGTTACATTGAACTTATCATGACGTCTTTTTCAAAGCCAATATCTATATGTCTCTCAATTGTTGATTTTTAAAATTATTTTAAGACAATAATATTCGTCTTGCAACTGTGATAAGTTGGTCATTCATACTGCGAATGAGAAACAAAAGTTTGATAACTAATAATTTCCTTCGAAATCATGAACCTGAACCATGAAGATTTTTGTAAGGTGAGAATATGTTAAGGGTTTTAATGGCAAGAATGTGGCGGGGGTTATTGTGGCCCGGTTGTTAATATACCCTACATCATTATGAAGGTAGTTTGCAGTATAAGAGCTAAATCGCAATAAGATTGCTTCCCACTCACTATGAAGTACGCGTATATTTGCTCGGTGCCGAGAGCGCAAATCCCACTGTACCAGCGGGTTCAGCCATTTTCAGTTTCTTTGCTGCTTCCAGTCGCCATATAAGATTTTCTAGGCAAATACCAATGTTTTTGTGATACAAACGATCAATTTTGTACTCTTTCACGATAACTCGTTCTCTTTTTAATGTTGAATGAAGAAGAAACACTCGTTATTTGCAGCGTTTTAAACTACTTTTTAGACACATTTTTTTAAAATTACTCTAAGATGATATTTCACTTGCAACTGCCGTATGCTGCACATCAAGACTTTTTAAGATAAATTTATAATACGTTTGTTGAAACAAAAAAAACGAGATAAAAATCGAATTATATGAAGTTTAAAATTTCGTATTTCTAATTTTCAAATGCAATTATATTTGAAACAGCTAAATTCTCAACGTTACTTGGAATTTTTGTAAGATCTATGTCGTATTTATTTCGAAAGGCGTCGTAAGTACCGACCTAACCTTTGCCGCCCCAAGCAATGCTTGTCTTAGAAGAAGACACCCTAGAACAATACCGCACGTACAACACCAGACGTGTCACACTTCGCTCAACCGGAAATTATCACTCCCATCTGATCACCCCGTTTTCCCCCACAATACAGCGCCCTCACACACATCCTCGAAATAAACACCGATTGCCACGAAACAGTCTCCGAAGACAGGGTGTTCTCTGGGCGAAGAGGGAAGGGGAGGTGATCCCACCGGCGAGAAAATATAAAAAAAGAGAGAAGAAAAAAAAAAGAAAAACGAAGAGAAGAGTCTTAAGCGCACGCACACACACGCACACACAATTGCCGCCTTTTGCTTCGGATTAAGTCCTCCCCGACGCCCGCCGTCAACGCAAAACGGCGATTTTGTTCAAATTCAATTATGTGAGAAGCCGTTATCACACGAAAAATGTGTCGGCGTGTGGCCGGCTGCCACCGCCGAGGCGCGCGCACACACTGGCGTTGGTGTTCGCGGGAATCAATGGAAGGCCGTGGCTCGGCGGGTGGCGGGCAGCGGGCGGCGCGTGGCGGGCGGCGGGCGGCAGACGGCAGACGGCAGACGGCAGACGGCAGGCGGCAGGCGGCAGGCGGCTGGCGTGCGGCAGGCGTGCGGCGGGCGGTAGGCTGCCGGCGGTCGGCTGGCGGGCGGCCGGCGGCGAGCGGCGGGCATCGGTTAGCAGAGGGTGGGTGGTGGGCGGAAGGGGGTGAGGGGAGGGCGGCGAACAGAAGGGCGGTGGATAGCGGGCTGCTCGTAGCGCCGCGGCCAAGCCGGGCGCCGGCCCGCCCGCCCGCCCGCCGACCGCCGCCGCGCCGCTGCACCGCCGGCCGCCGAGAAAGCGTCGTTTGTGCCGGGAGCCACGGGCGCGCCAGCGCGGCGATGCGGCGACGGCGGCGCGGCCCCACCCGACCGCGGGCCGACGGCGCCGTCGAACGCCGAGCCGCCCCGAGGCGCGCCGCGCTGCGCCGCGCTGCGCCGCGCTGGTCGGCCGAAGCCCCGCGCACGAGAGCCAGCGGAACAAAATGAATGCGGGCCCGCCTGCAAAACTTTTATCTGAGCTCCTTTTCCAGTGCCGGCGCCAGGCGTGGGCACATCATCGGGTGATCACCCGGAGTTCCGCAAGTCAAGGGGTCCGATGATGGGACGACGGGAAAAAATTAGTAAACAATTAAGAAGAAATTAGAACTCAAGGAAATTGTTATTGTAATTTTATGTCCCGATACAGTAGTCTATTTCATACAATTTTCAATTAATTTTTTACCGTAAATAGTTAAAAGTTACCTATCCAATACCGATTAAATTGATTGGCTTTAATGTCTGTTGAGAACGCAATATGCAAGCTAATTCATAAATGGGACATCATTTACGCCTTGGCAGATAAAAATATGCTTAAAATAAGATAAGTAAGAAATGACTGCAATTCATTGTTGACAAAAAGTATCTAAATTAAATAATAATCATATTCCAATATATGTACGTTTAAGATAATGCAAGTTACATTTACTAATGTATGTATCTAAGAAATGGAAAAATGTATGTAATCACTGGGGTCCGGATAATTATGTACTAAAAATTAGCAAAATATGTACGTAAATTTGTATTATAATGTATAAATGTATTAAATAATAATATAAAAATATGTATTAATATGTACTAAAAAGTAAGTAACATGTAACACTTTAATTATTAAATCAATTCGTTTTAATAAAATGCTTTTTGTTTAAATATTGGTCTGTAGACTTAATATTTTCGTAAAGACCAAAATTAAACATAATATTTTTCATAATTCTGTTACAAAGATTACCGTAACAATGAGAAACAAGTATTTGTTTCAAATTCTTAGAAATGGAACTTTTCCTACTGTCTGTTCGAGAGCCTTGCACCGACTAAGGTTTCCACATCGCACAAAGTTACTGGTGTATATTTAAACTTTGTCCCAACATGTCACTGTTCAATGTTATTCACGGATTAGGGTATAAAAACAATGCTGGTAGATATTTAATCAATTGACTCTTAGCACAAATTCCGATTTCTTTAATGATGTTCTTACCCAAGACGCTATTGCTAGACTTCTCTGAAAAGATACACCAAACTTTGCCTGTGACAAATTCCCAGTCTCCGTTACCACAAGGTTTAAGCCAATCGCTGTGAGTTATTTTGTCTTTTCCTTATCCAAAAGGTTCAGTGCCACATCATGATTTTACTTCAGATTTTCATCTTAAAGAGATACTTTACAAACAGCAGTTTGGCTCCCGTGCAAAAAAATGGGGAAAGAAAACTGTCAATGGCGCTTTCTGAGCTGCGTTGGTGCGTGTAATTTTTGGCGAAAAGAATTAAGGTCAAAGGAGACCTCTGAAAAATGCGTTGTGGGAGCGCGTTTTCGCCTGCCAGACGTATGATTTTCATACACCAAATTCCTTTGCGAGCAGTATTTTGTTCTCTAATATGCTCGCCCTGAAATATACACACTGGAAGCTTTTGAGTGCAACGACGCTTTGCCCTTTTTTAGGGTATTGTGTGCTGCAATATCGACATTTTACGCGATTCAAGTGCGCCAAGTGAGAGAAGAGGCTGCAGAAAAAATGTGTTTGACAATGTTGAATGTTTTGTCTGGGTGATTCTTTATCAAAAACATATAGGATAAATGAAGAATTATAAAAAAAGAATTCGGAAAGAAGAAAACGGATTTATTAAAAATATTAAAAAATATGTACTTTCGGGTAAAATATGTAAATATATGTACTATAAAGTCAACGTTTGTAGGCACTAACCGACATGAAACATAAATATATCGTGGTTTTAACTCGATAGAGTTATCTTACGAAAATATGCAATTACGTAATTATTCGGGCTCTAGTAATCACATGACGGTAACATTAAAGAGGTTCTACTGAAATTCATATTTATTATTTCATGTATTTAATAAGTGATTTTATTTAACTGTAACTAAACACAACAATTTTTTTGCGTTTTTAGATCGCTGTGAACATTTTATTACTTGATCACTAAAAACTTTTAGTTAAAACTATTATTTAAACTATATTTCCAAAAGCTTTTTCTATCTTAAACGTAATTTTTTTTCCTTGTTGAAATAAAATAAGTCAGTTTCTTGATACAACTTCCACATTTTTAATTTTTTATTAAGTAGGGGGGAGCACGTTTCAGCATTGCCTCTTGCCGAAATTGTCTAGCTGCGACACTGACCCTTTATAAAAGTGTGTAGCTAACAAGGAGTGTTAGTACCTTAAATAATAAAAATATCCTTTAACAAATTCATATTCATTTTCCTACGATTACTACATAAGAAATCAATGTTACCAACAGATTATATCGATTTAGAAACAGGGTTACATTATCTACCGAAGCGGGAAAAAATCGTTATGGAAGATGCTTTTTTTAATCTTTTATTGTATCAATAATCATCGCAAAGTATCAGAGAAAGTATTAAGTAATTAATACTTTTTACAATCGCTAAACCTTCGTCCTAAAATAGGCCCTCTTTTACCTCGGCCCGCCCGCACTGCGAGCCGTGCGGGCCCGAATGTAATGTCACTGATGGCGGGCCAAGAGGACCATGCCCCCCTCCCCAAATGCATTTTTTTCTACTTTTACTAAAATTTATTGACAACTATTTTGGTTTTAGAGATAATAAAAAATCGGCAAGAACCAGTATTTGCCCTGCTATGATAACAGAGTGTTGGGTTAAAAAAGTATATGTGATAAAACTTTCAACAGGATTGACTTAAGTTCACCAGTTGATTACAGAAAAAACGTTTTCGTTTGGTCTAACAAGTATATGTCTAAAAACGGAAATATCTGGAATTTTCAGAGTTTTAGTGTACATTTCTGACCAAAAGAGAAAACATTTACCCCTCACAATCTAGCGAATTGACTTTTGTCCATGTTTTTACTGCTGCTGTTTTAATTTAATACTCGTAATCATAAAAAAACAACAAACATCACGACGTTACGTGAGCAGCGTGCTAGATTTTTATGCTATAATTCCGATTCCTTTCTCACATTTTAGATTCATTTGCTTTACAAAATATTATTATATGTTTTTAATTTCAACTTTGTTCTCAGTGTCCATTTTATATGCATTCAAATTGTGTCCATTCCAGATTTTATCAATGGTTTACCTGATGATGTGAGGAGCCAGTCACGAAACGTCGTGAACTTTGTTTTCTATTGTATTTGTATGTATATTAACAACGCATTGAATCCTCGTTTACGTCGTATGGTCATTTCTGAGTTCCATCAATACAGCTGCACCCTTAAAGAAGGATGTTACGATTTTGGCGATGAAAATAAATGCATTATTGTTTTGATACATTCCACACCTAAAACAAAAGGTTCCTTTATGCGAGCTATAAACCGCCACCTATTGCCGGAATCCCCGCCCGGAAACAAAGGTATCATTCAAAGTAACAATGCAGCCTGGCAGCACGAACATGTGTTCAGGTGAAGCATGCCCGAGTGCTGTGTCTGTGTGTACTGCCGGCTTGCTACTCTTCTTCCTCTTCCTCTAGTGTCTCTGCTGAAAAACGTAATTATTTGAGTACGTGCAGCATATGTGTATCACGCACTGGGCCTTAAATAAGGGGTCATGAATATGGTCAAACATCACATGAACATCACAAGGAAAATATAAGTATGATGAATGTTGTGCCTGAGTATCCAATCATGCGTGTCCGACGGTCTGGACCCTTTGGTCACAAAAAACCAGATGCCCTGTGACAAAATGGGGGGCACCCGTTTTTCTGAATGTTTTATTTACATACGCAATTTCACTTTCAAAAATACAATTTTAAAATTTGAATTCAATGAATTAGTACAATTTGACGATGACCTCTTCCTAAAGTATTATATTGCTTTATAAGTACTATTATATATACTACTTATAAAGTATTATAAGAAGTATATATTATAAAGTTATTTCTAAGGAAACTTAAGAGAGAAATACTGTTAATGATATTGTGTGGTTCTCAGAGAAAACCGTGAGTGGAAACACATGCGCCCTCAGCTCGATTTGAGTACTCGCTACTGGATAGGAGTCTCCAATTACATTTTTATAAACGTTTATATTAAATCACGAATATATTTAAAAATAATTTTAATTTTTTAAATTGAAAATGTTACAGTTTACTTTCATATTAATTTCGGTGATATGTGTTTTTTTTAATTTTAATGTTTCTAGAGAACCCCATAATTTGGTCAACCATATGGCGGGAAATTACTAAGCCTGTAAAGGCCTCCTTGAAAAACACGATCTATAATTTGTACTCAACGGTTTTTGAACTTAACTAAACTCTCATTCCCAAGAAATCGACGGTTATTTTTATTTATTTTTTTAAATTTTTAATCATCATCATAAAGTGTGGAATGCTTATCTGCTACTATCTATTTGTCTTAAAATTAAATTTCTTTTGTCTGTGATATTTGTAAACTTTAAATTTTCTTAAACTGAAAATAACTTTAAATTGAAAATATTCTAATCTTATCATTAATCTTATAATTATCAATTTGATTATGTTACCATATTGTTGCAGATATTGTGTCACTACTTAACATTTCACAATATTTATACTTATTGTATGAGTTTTGTTACTTATTTTTGCCTTTTTTGTATTACCATTGATTATTTTTCTTCTAATTAATTTATATTGTAATTTATTGTTTTTCTTATTAATGTATTAAGTAAATTTAGATTTACTATTTTTGTCAATGTCCTCGGCCTTCAGCCGCCATCCTGATTGAGGTTTTCTGGGTTTACTCAATCGCTTAAGACGTATGCCGGGATGGTCCCTAGTTTTCTCTCCCAGAAGTAAAAGTATCCTGCCCCCCTAGATCTTCTTCATAGTTTATGAAATAATGTATATATTTAATGTGGTTAGGCGGAAGAGCAGGCCAAATGTCGTGAGCCTCGCCACTAATAAAGGCAATTTTATTATTTATTTATTATTTTTATTATTATTATTATTATTATTATTATATTCACGTTATCATCATACCTTCAAGATACTATTTCGACCCTGATTCATTCAAAGAACTGTACAGGTATCTGAAACTGAGAAAACTGTCGACCAATATGTCGGATTATAGCCATCAAAAATAATTTTCAAATTTTGCTACCATTACTTTCTGTGTTTCGAAGAAGCAACTTGCTCATAACAGATGCATAAAAATATGGCTTGAAGAATGTATGAAACAAACCCACATCCAGATCACTTTTACACATAGGCACTTTTCTTATATTTATTTATCACTGGTCTGCTAAGCCTTTTCAATGTCTGAAAAAATACACTACAACATTTATCATTCCTCGTTAACAACATACAGCAGTTTTAGTTTATTTTTGTTAGAATTGTTTAGTTTATTTTTGTTTAGAATTGTTAGTTGCTATTATGTTTTTTTCTTTTTTTGCCTATAATGCAGTGAACGTAGTACATCTTCAAAGTGCTGACAAAATTCTAAGAGAGGGATTTGAAGTTGAATTTGAATTAAATTTTCAGGTTGCAGGGGAAAATGGAAAGATTTGTTCGGAAAGTGTGGAGTGTACTTATTGATTTATTGCGATTATAGAGCATCCTTTCTAAATTTGCTTGAAGTGAATAAACTAAAGAGCAATTATTTTCCAACGTAGGACTTAATTGTGTATTATTTGTAATTTACTCTGACTCATATTTGCTGCAGCCTAACAAATTTGGCGTGACTAAAAGTAAAGCTTTATCTACTGGTTCGTTAGCTTTCGTTATTATGTGGTCATTCCTTTCTCGTTATCTAACCGTATAGGCGTGCACACAGGGGGTGAGCAGGACAGTCGCGGTCCTCTTGAAAATGTTGACCCTTAACACTACGTTTATTTTCGTAAATATGATACATTTTTGATTTCCCCCTCTTCAAGTTAATACACTGGGAAATTGTTGCTGGAAATTTGAGAAAGCTCCTCTCCAAACAATCTGGTAAACATGTAATCGGTTCAACATAAAATCAATTGTGTTTTGTTAATTGCATTATTAATCCTTTAACCGCCTTTGTCCGTATTTGGGGATCTCAGACCTTTTTCATTGTTGCGTGATATTGTTTAATTTTAACTTGCGAATTTTACTTCAATAGATGGAAACATCATAAACTAAACACAAAAGCAAGTTTAGATTCTCGTTACCGCTAAACAGTACAGAGAAACATGTGTAATGCTGCACAACAAAACCTTTTATTACAGAGCCCTAGCAACGGAAAAGTGGATAAATCCAGTTGCTAAACTAAAAAAAAATCCTCTAACACGTGGTGTAGCCAGAATCCATGTTTTGTGGGCCCTTGATACCAAAAAATCGAATGACGGCCAAACGTCGGTCTGTCCGTCTGTTCGAACCTTCTCACCGTCTGTGAACAACGCTAGCGACAAAACAGTTCAGCCGATATTCTCCAAAATTGATATTCCCCAATCAATTTTGGCGATGACGCGGCCCCGTGAATCTGAAACTGATGTTTTAATTTTGGAGGTACTTTACAATACGCCCCTGAGATATTTTCAAATTAAAAAAAATGACTCCAACGTTTTTGATTAATTTTCTTGCTGGATAGTGTAAAGAATGTTTAAGAGAATTGTGCAGGACTAATTTTCGTTTAAAACTCTGATTTTTCGAAAATCGCAAAAATTCATTTTTTTCGGCGTATTCGTACAACTATAATTGTGCAGATTTTTTCCTTTAAGGAAATACGATCCTTAGAGATAGATTTTGAAATACGGTCATGTACAATTTTTCGAAAATCATAATACTTTTCGCGTAATTTTGCGTGAAAGTACTGGCGAGAAAGTACGTGCTGTTTTAGCACCACTGGTTCATTCCTCAATGCCAGATGTAGATTTAGCCTGATTGCTAAGCCATTGTAAACCCCTGGCCAGGGTGAACACATGAGTATCGTCGGTTCGAGTTATTTTTCTAAAACCGTGCTTAGCTGTTATACGAATGTCTCATATGTCTGTGGTTAAGTCTGAGGGAGAGGCCGGTGTAAAGCGAACGGTGGTTAAGTCAGAACGGAAGTTTGGCGCATTGGAGCGCTCTAGTAGTATAATTTAGCAACACAACAATTGATTAGCGCTAAAAGTTGCAAAACCATGCTGCCAAAGAGTTCCAATAATGATTGAATGCGAACGAACGCGACGAATGGGCGTGCGCTATGCGCACAATGCGACTATGTGTTTTGATTTTTATATGTGAGTGTTTTGTACATTTTTATACTCCTATATCCGAAGTAATCTTTTTAAGTAAAATATTCACCGAGTAACTGTAATTTCAACAAATTTTAGCACTTGAAAAAGGGTCGTAAACAGCAAACGAAACGTGATCAAATTTTTAATTGCAACAATAAATACCCACGAACAACGTGTGTATTAACCCATCAAGACCTTCCTTTTTTTTCTTTATCAACACTAGATAAATACACGTACAATTAAAGTACAACGGAAAAGCGAACCCAGAGGGACCCAGAAATGTCGTTGCTCATCTGTTACTTTAGGCGGCGCATGCCCATGTGTTGGTGTAAGGAGGGCTTGACTTTGGGGTAATGCATCGGAACGGCTTTCCGGTACCTCTACGACTACAGCTACAGCAAAGTTATTTTCTCCAGTGAATGGGATCGCGGATTCTCGCAAACGAATTTCATTGTAACCGCATTGACATCTTTAAAAATGGAAACCGTGTCCAGTTTATAATTATTCAAATCAATGGCTCTCCTGTTCGTCTATTTTATCCATCTAAATATGCAGATTACTTGACCAAGTCTGGTCGTCATTGAGCTTTAGATACTAAAAGTAAGGAAAGATGTAGAAAGAATTAAAATGAAGAAAAGTTGTTGGAATTGTAGAAATTTTTATAAAAAGCCCATTGCTATTTTCTCGGTACATAATGTATTATACTTCAATTTAGTTAAATTAGATCAAACCAATTAACATGAATAGATTGTATGATTAATTTTTAAGCACCTCTTTCACGTCTAAATATACATGGAGTCCAAACTATGAGCCATTCCTACAATTTCTAACCGTTCCCGATATTGAAATACAGTTTTTGGTCAACAATGTGGAATAATGGGGCAAGTGATATGGTGTAGAGATACTGTTTGAAATATTTTTGGTTTTTTCAGATGTTTAATCATCTATGATTTTCTAAATGGAACCATACATTTTTCTCCAGCCATAGATAGATCATAAAAAGATGAATGCAATGATGTAACATATGGTAATAATTTAAGAGTATTTTGTGCATGAAATTATACTCTCTGACATGAGATTTTAAGTTAAAGTGCAAATTTTGGTGGCGTTCGCGGTCTCTCCCCTTTGCCCGCATAAGTGCCGGCACCGCAAAGACAACCTTCCTCAAAGATGACATTTGCAAGGGTGTCTACAAGATATTTCGTACATTTAATTTAAAATCATATATCAAAAAATACTATCAAAACTTTAACAAATGTTACAGCCTTGTATTCGTCTATTTATGATTTATTGCCAGTGGGAAAAATATATGGTTCAATTTAAAAAATAAAAGATGATTAAATTACTCGAAAACTAAAGATATTTAGAACAATATCTCTACAGAACATTAGTTGCCCCATGATTCCGCATTGTTGAGCGAAAACTGCATTTCAATATCCGGAAGCGTTTAGAAGTTATGGGGTGGCCCATAGTTGGTGGGACTCTCTGGATAAGAAATACAATTAATACATTGTCAAAAAAGATGACTATACGAAATAATAATTATTTATAAAATACACTATTTTAAATTTTATTGATTTGAAAGGTTTTTATAATTGTTAATCGATAAATTAATAAACAAAAATAATGATTATTAAATTAAATAATTTGTCACACGCTCTGGTATCTAAAATTTTACGCAACATCGGTCGCCGTGGAGATGCCTCGGCCGGGCCCACGGAGGACACAATGCGTCATTCAGAGACTCAATGCGAACGACTAGGAGATGGAACAGATGCGCACGGGGTGGGCCTGCGATGTTGCAGTTCGCATCCCCAACCGACTGATTGATTGTTTAGTGTTTCCGGGTGCGTCAACTGCTGTGTGTATTTGCCCCGTAAATATGGTACATGTTTTATCCCGGGAAGTGTCTCTGGCATCCTCTCCCAGAGGGAGGACGTCCGGCACCGATCCACGTGTCGTAAAATTTCGAGTTTTCCGCATCCAGGTATTCCTGCAGCGCGGCACATCCTCGGCCGGGAAAGCTCTGAGCTCACATCTGGTCATCCGATATGAGTTGCAGTGAAGTGCATATAAGTGGAAGTGTTAATGGAATAAGAGCGGTCGAAGATCAGGAAGGAAAGATCGCGCGCGGTTCGTGGCTCGTGTGCCAATGCACTGTTCCAACATTCGGCTGGTCCAACATTCAGAGATCGCGGGAAACTACCGATTTAAGCAGCCGGGTGGTAGAAATATCCTATTGATAGGTTGAATTCGATCATGCAATGAAGCTATGTCGAACTAGTGTTGAAAATCCGTCATCGTCGAAATTTGAACCCTAGGTCCTCCCAGTCAGAGACCATGAAGAGGCACCGACAATACTGTCAGTAGGTCGTCACAACCGGTCAATTCTTTGATTAACTTATTAAACTCACCACCTCGTAGTCGAGCGCGCCTATTCGGGCATCTGTACGTGATTATATGAATTGACTGAATCAATCATTTATTAATGTACATCGTCATTAATTTATTTTTATATTTACAATTACAAAGAATGAGTAGAAAAATAAGAAATAAAATAAATTATTATTAAATATTCAACCTCATTGCTTATTAAGGAACAAACATCTGGTTCAGTTGAATCGGTTATTTTGAAACGGCCCCATCTCTATCAGCTGATCAGCACGCACTTTCTTGGTAAACCCCACATCTCCGTAGAAGAGGTCTATTCAACGTAAACAGAGAATCAAACATGCTTAGGTAATATCATGGAGATGTTAACGGATAGCCGATGTGTCATTTCCACTTGAAACAACTAAAAGGATATTCTGGATCAAATGAAGAAGTAACACATTTTCGCAGAGATTGGAGATATCGTTTCGAAATAATTGATTCAGTTGTGGGTTGGTCCTACAAGTTGCCTTTACCCAAACGAGATTAGGTTTCTTGTAATATTTACGAGTTGGGTGAATATCACATTGTAAATTATTGTTTTAAAATAGAAAATAAATTGAATTGGCGTGCTACGAGGAGGGGATTCTCTAAAAAAAAAAGAACCTCCAAAAAGATCTGTTTTGCGGTTTTACGGTAGACGAAACACATCTCGTGACATCTTAGGGATTGTAATCACCTCAAACAACGTTTCGGAGTTACGCACGTCGGCACGTTTGTTGCAGAGTAATGTGTGCTACGGGTTGCATGTGCGCCTACATCACAATCGACGGACTTTTTATTTTTACTTCCCCGTATACTACTATAACCGAGCGAAGTGGCTCAGGGCGTAATGCGCTGACTTCGCATTCGGGAGGCCCGAGTTCAATCCCCGGGACGGCCATCTTGACCGAGGTTTTCATAGTTTCCCTCGGTCATCCTGGTGAATGCTGGAATGGTTCTACTGAAAGGCCCCGACCGCGAAACCGTAGTCGCTATTCGATTTCGTTAACTAGATTAAGTCACGAAGGTTAAGCGAATTAGAAACATCTCAAGTTCCTGGTTCGGTGGCCGACAAGAAACCCCGGGACATAACGGCGTCCAGGCCAATTGCCTTTTACGGGACAAATACTGGCTAAACACAAATACAAAAATTCAAATACCGCAACAGAATACTGAGAAATTATTATCAAGTTGCAGGAAATGTGCGGTTTTTACAGAAAAATCGAGTTGTGTGTGCCTGATAAAGAAAAAGTGGAGTTTTCTTACTAGTACACGTAGTAAATTAATTTCTCTAATACACTGGACAGTCAGAATACACGTCACACCGAAAACGTGGGTTTCCACAATGTTGTTCCTTCCATCCGCCTGTTTGCTTGCGACCAACGCTAGCATCGAAACACGACACCGGAGCTTCTCGAAATTTGATTTTCACCGATAAATCCGGCTAATGTCTCGACGTTTTATTTCTGTGTTTATTTTAATTCTGTGGGCTACTTACACGAAGTCTCAACAATATTTTCAAAATTTTCGCAAGTATGGTACCACATTAAGAAATAACTTTTTGCACCGTCGGGACTCCAACACTAAGGCCTCCCTGACAGAGGCCCTGCAGTGACATCAGTTGATGCTCTGAGTCACCTTTTCCAGTAATAGTATCATGGAGATGTCGAGATAATGAAGCTAATGGAATGAATGAGGGAATGGTGTAAGGAGAGGCAGTGCAAACTGTCAGATTCCAAGATAAACTGATGTGAACCTGTGTTGTACACACAATTCGGAGCGGAAATTTCAAGTTTGTAATCCTGATTACAAGAAGAAGACCATCGCTTCGGCCGCAACTTAGCTTGTTCTGTTAGCTTGAAGGATATAAGTTCGAAACGCCGTAGATAAAAACAAACTGCTGGCTGGAAACACATTTGCAGGTTCATGAAGACTTGTATCATTGCGTAGCCGTTACAAATAATGGGAGAAAGTATGAGCTATTATAGTACCTCTAGTTTAAAGAGGTATTTAGCAGATATGTTTAATATTGTGACCGGGATGTGATAATTAAGGCGACTACATAAATGAGATGGAAATAGAGGTAGGGAAGAAAGAATATTCTGAGGAAAGCTTATGTGAATCCGTATACCTACATCCTATTCCATAAGGAGCGCCCAGGATCGATAAACCGGGAATGACAAACCAACACTGTAGATATTACTCTACTATGTTGTTATTTATTCATTTGGTTCCACATCTTTGGAAAGAAAATGGAGGAACATGTTTTGGGCACAAGATTCCTCACTCATTATCCATGTCTGTACTTGAGTTCTTTACAGAAGGTAACTTCGGTTATGGTCAGGGACATCATAAGTAGATTATGATGGTGATGGGATGGATAGAGCAATGATTATTGAAAAAGAGATATGTAAATCGAGAGTACTGCAAGAAAATCAAACGTCAATTCGATTTGCCGTCTATGATTGGACCAATCAGAATTGTGATCACCATTACCCTGAAGTGGAAAACCAGTTCTTCATATGTTTGTCAATTTTGGATACTTTTTGATAAAACGATCCCCATCGAACCAATCCCGAGACGTTTTTCTGAATGATTCTTGACGGACATTTGTCAATATTTGATCCCACCACCCTTCGAATAAGGACAGTTCGTGCTCTCGAAAATAATAACAAAAAGTATATAATATTTATGTAGTACTTCATAATTTATATTTGTATCAATCTTCCTAAAACGTTCTTAAACTGTGATCAGTTCTCAAGAACTGTTCACCCTTTAAATGGCTGAGATGGTTCAGGGCGTCAACTGGCACTGCACTGACTCTGTCCGGGTGGTCCTAAGATTCAAGTCCCGTGGGTGGCAGGATATTCGACACTGGTGTAGATGTCTACGTTCAATCCCCACTGTCCCTGTCTGGAGGAGACTTCTAGCGGCCGGCTGTTCTGATCGGTAATTCTCCGAACAACACCTGGCGAACGTCTGAGCAGTGCCAAAGAACCGCGCGCGATCTGTCCCTCCTCTTCCTTGTCCTATCCTCACCCCTTACGCACACCTACACAAACAAGCACTACATTACCACTGGTGTCAAACGACCAGTCGGTAAATTAGAGCTTGTCGCGGCTAGGCCGGTGGGCACTCGGGTGAGATACCTGGGTAAGGAAAACCCTTCAAGCCGACGCGTGAATGGTGCCGGTTCTCATCATCCAGCGGAAAAAGAACACCGTAAGCTCCCGTGATAAAAAGGATGCCCCACACTTACGGGACTAACGCCTTCAACAGTTGACGTGCCCGGAAAAAGGAAATAACCACTTCATCAAGGGAGGTTTATAGAGTTGTCACATCGTTTTCTTCGTCATTTCTCCATTTACACTTCGGAATCATTTCGCACACCAACTCCACGACGAGCGGCCGGGATTAGAACCCGTTTCCCCAGAAGCCGCGAAGCACCGCCAGCGCCGCCGCGCCGGTTCGCCCCCACGCGTCTATTGATAGTGCGACGGCGCGGCCTGCGCTCCCGGTTGAAAGGGCCCGCCGTTGTCCTGGTCGCCCCCGCGCCCGCGCCAGCCCCGCCGCACGCGTGCCTGCCTGCCCGCCTCGACGCCCGCGCCGCCGCGCCACATTGTTGCCGCGAACAATGGCTTTGTTGGCGCGCGGGGTGTCTGCTGCGGCCGCCCCGGCCCACACAGCTCGCTCGCTCACTGGCGGACGCGGCGGCGACCCGCCGCCCGCAGCCCCACGCAGATGCACGCCCGCCGCCAAACACCCAAACAAACGCCGCCCAGAAGCAACAAGCTGAAACGGCGGAGGAGGAGGTTAACCGAGCTTCGCGCGGTCATTTTCGGAAGTATTATTTTGTTTTGGGGTCAGAAAGTGATTGCTGATGTCTCTTAAGTCTCTCCGAAGGGATAAAGTAACTCTCCTAGTTGAAACATACGTAGCTGATTCCAAACATTGAAAAATCATTTCAAACACCGTATGTTATGGTTTTCAGTTCATTTTGAATGACGTTTGTATTATAATTATTGGAAATATTACTTTGAATTTCTTTTAACGAAATATTTCGAATTCATGCATGATAATTGTTTTCGTTCATAAGCCTTTCCGAGAAATCCATAACCTCCTTAAGTAATTCCTCGTGGACTCAGCCAACTTTAAAACCAAAAACAAACGCCGCCCAGAAGCAATAAGCTGAAATGGGAAGTAGGTTAACCAGAATCCGTATGATAAGTTTTGGAAGTATTATCTTTCGGAGTCAGGAAATAATTGTAAATGTGTCTGGTTTTCTGCCCAAATCTCTCTGGAGAAACCAAGTAATTCTCTCGGTCGAAAAATACAAAGTTGATTCCAAACATTGAAAAAATTCCCAAACACCGTCTGTTATTGTTTTCAGTTAATGTTAAGTGAGGTTTGAAATATAATTATTGGAAATATAGTTTTGAATTTCATTTCAGGGAATCTTTCGAATCCCTTCATACACCTGTTTCTTCCAAAATCCTCCCGGAGAAGTGCGCATGTCGCAAAATAAGTCTTCCTACAGCCAGACACTCTGACATCTTCAAAAGCAACAAACGTTGGCCAGACGCAACAAGCTGAAATGTGGTTAAGAAGGAGTTTCATCGTGGTTTACGTAGTAATTGTCTGAAGTATTTTGTTTTGAGGTTGGAAAATGTTTAGAATTATGGCTCATCTTCTTCCATAGATAATATGGAGATGAATTGCATGTTCAAGTAAAATTCTACGAGGATTGAGACAGAAGTTATGACAACTATTTTTTTTAAAGAAATGTTATCGGATCGCAAAATTTCATTTATATATTGAAAGAAATGCTGCAGTAGGGCGTGTTTACATCAACAGATAGACCTGCAAGTGTCTCTATTAGCACAGAGAGCAACTTGTCGGTCATCAGTTGTCCGTCTACCGACGTGTGAAGAGAATGTAACATGTTTTCAGCAACGCTCTTACTCCAAGAAAGCCGTTTATCATCAGAAGAATGCCTGAGAATGTCACAGGGAATTGGTGGAAGCTCATGGAATAATGACCTTCCATACCGGACAGCCGCGAGATGCGCAGGAGAATTTCTGCAAAGACGCGCAGCAAGCAGTGATCAGCAACGCACGTGACGACCTGTGAGTGTGCGGATCAATGTGATGTGCGGTAATCGAGCATCTACCTAATCAGGCCTTCAGATGTATGTATGCTTTGTATGTAATGCTTTTCGAATTGTGAAGTATTCTCCAAAATGCCTTAGAATATGTACGGTCATTTTAAATACCTTAATAAATACGATAAATTCAATTTTTGTGTGTTGATAAATGTCCAAGCACTTGGTTTATACATTGTTCTTTCATGTGCATATTTAAAATTGTCCACCCCTACTCATATTCTCATTAAAAATAGTTACCATAACTTCTGCCCCAACTCTCGTACGAACAATAATTTAATATATTTTAACGGTTTTTAATTAATTTCTTGCTCAAAAAATTAAAAACTGTGTGTGATGTATTATGGGAGAGAAGTGTAATCTAGTAATCTTTCTTTAACGTATTGCGTGTTGCATATTTACACTTACAGATTCTACACAAAACTTGAAGATTGTTTGTTATTGAAGGTCGCATCAACATCTAAGTCATTACCAACCACCATTGGACTTAACGTTATGAAACTGTGAAAATGACATGATATGGTGATGATAGGGGATGAACAGACGATCGCAAATTGACCCATGCCCGAGGCGGGACTCGAGCCCCCGCGATCCTTCGGTCCGAGTTCGCTACGACACTACTGGCTTAGCAATCTCGGCCGCGGGGGATCGGCGCTGGATGGACTTTGTATAAAAATGTTCATCTGAATATGGCAAGTACCGCTGGCTTTGCTAAGATGAAAATTACATGGCGCGCCACGTTCCCGAAATTTAAAGATGTGAAATTTTTTAGTATTGATGTTGTGTTGTTAGTGATATTTGAACAAAACAGATCTGCAATAATTTTGCCAGCAAAATACATTCGCCAGTTTAGTAACCTAAACATAAAACACCTTTCACCAAGGAGGTCCGGGTTCGATTCCCGTCGATCTCATATGAAATTTGTTCCAACAAAACCAGTTTTTACTGCTTCACCGGGGCTAGTCCAAACCCTGTGAAGTGTCCTAAACCCTACCTCGATCCTAATTCCTTCCCAATTCTGGCCGCTGGGTAGTGACGCAGGGGCGCGCGCGTGCGCGGAGATGCTACCTGGCGGTCTTCTTGACAACGAGACGTGACATAATATGTAATGGAGCATTACTCCTAGAAATGGCGCGGTGGTTAATGGAAGATGACTCCAAAACCGGAAAGCGCTCAACGCCCTCGGGCTTAGAGACGCGTTGTGTCAAATGACGCAACAAATAAAAAAAATTAAAAAAACAAACATTACTACATACTAACCTAACCCCAAACTTGCAAAACTACTCGATCTAGCAGCGCGATGTACTGTTATTGCTGGATGCCACTTGGAAGGCTGAGGTCAAATTGTGCTCGTTTTGTACGGGAAAATGAGACATTCTTCATTTTTACTTCGAAAATGCATCCAGTCTCATTGGACACATTTTTTACAAGGGAATTTGGATGAAAATTATACCGTTAAATCAGTCGTTTAAGTCATTCCCAACATATTGTTTACACCGAAATATTTTCCAACATTTTATTTGACTAGTGTATCTACACGGGTGACCTAGGTAATTAAAGCGTACGGAAACTGCCTCAGTAAAACCGGGGAGGCGAAAGTTCAATACTTTTTTACGTGCAGTCTGACCGGGATATCGTAGGTTCGAGTCCTGACGGTGGCAGGATTTTCGTGACTAGCTAGACCGCTAGTCGAATTCAGTCGCTGTATGGAGGAGATTTCCAGCGGCCGGCTACTCTGATTGGTAGTTTTTCGTGGTTAAACGGTCCAAGGACCGCGCGCGACGTTTCCTTTCTCTTCCTTGCATTTCAAACTCTTTTCTAACATACACACACACTCGCATGCAGTTCACTACAGCACTTGTAGGGAGACCAGTCAGGGAATAAGTCGGGAGCTTCGATGTCTCGACTGGGGCGGTGTCCTTGCTGGTGGGAGATACCTGGATGGGGAAATTCCTGCAAATCGACGTAGGTCGCCATCCAGTGGGGGAAGATCACCGCTATTTCCCGCGATTAAAACATGCACTACACCCACAGGACTAATGATCTTAGCAGTTAACGCGCCCGAACTTACGAATCAATCAATCAATCCATGATATTATTTATCATTCTCGGCGTACGCTACTACCTCAGGTACAGGAAACCACAAAAATATCAATAACTGTGATTGCTTCTCTACTTTCCATAACGAATTCAAAATTTGATAGCTGCACACGGAATTTGTGGTGGGCAAAGCAGACTTACAGCAGTTTCACAGTTAATCTTCCCTTTGTGCTCTCATTTCATCATTTCTTCGTCGTCATTCATCTCATCTTCCTCAACATAATATTCATATTGTATTAATTATGACTGTTATAAACGAAATTTGGGGTAGAGGATATCAGAAGGAACAGTAGCAATATCAGCGTGTGGTGACTTATTACATAGCGGCTAGCGTAAATTTCTTTCTACCACTCAATACAAGGAGTTGAATCCTAGTTGCGCAATGTGAAGTTGTGATTAGCAAACTGTGTTACAGGCCGTCAGAACCTTTGTTCGATAGGCTGCCGTCAGAATTGTAGTGCACTCGTCGTTTGCAACTGGGAAACACGTTTGTGTTCATAAAAATATAATATCTCCATTTTGATGATACGAACAATATTTTCTACAGTTAATGAATCTGGTCGTAATCTACTCAAATTGTTCCCAAGCTCCAATATTGTGTATATTGAATTATTCAACTAATGAACATCAAATATTATAATAAGGAAATTACTACATTTTTAAATTGAATAATAAATTTGTGCGTCAGAATTAATTTTATTAAATTGCAGGGTAGTTTCCTAGATTCTAGGTGGTTTTCTGTGTCATTAACTAGCTGTATTATGAAGTTATGTAATAATTATTACAGTCTATTAATTACTCAAAACTATATATGAACATGCTGGTACGCTTTCTCACCTGAGATGACTCACCCTTAATAAAGACGTTAATGTAACATTAGAACATTTTGAAGCGTTTAGGAAACAGTAAGACCTCGTAATTAAGTAATAAGTAGATTCTTTGCGGTAAGTCGATTTTGAAAGTGAAATTGTTGATATATATTCAATATTTCTTGAGCCATGAGGATGATTCCTGACACACGAAAACCAACCATTTTTTAAAAAAGTTATAAACAACTTACTAACTTTACAATATTCGCATTTCTGCTATGCTACTGTGGTACTGTTCAGCGTCCTTTTCGGTCCTTCTTGGAACACTCACACCTCTCAATTTACGATCCAGAAACACAGAGATTCTAAGCGGACCTGCCCGGTCGCAATGAAGCTTCTCGAAAGTTGAGCAGTCGCCAAATGTCAAGGTCTCCATCACTGTCGTTTTATTTAACGTTTGCTGTCATTTTGACCAATTTAAAACTTTCTTTAATATTTCATCAAAAATATGTTAAATATGATAATCTAAAAGGGAAGTAATAGATAAAGTACTGCAGATAATGTAACAAATATGTAGCCAGTCTACACGTTGTACATGTTTTTACTTTCCGAATGAGGATCAATCAAAAATCCAATTTGGAGATGAATTTTAACCATCAGTATTGTTTGTATCAGTATCATATGCTCTCTTTTCCAACAAATTTGACTACTTACTTGACTGGTGATAAACGTTTGGAGATAAACTATCAGGGGAAAGTTAAATTTTCTATCCCCCAAGTTTTATATTTTAAAGGCACTCGAATTAACCAATTTGGAAGTTTGAAAATCATAGTAAATTTCACCTTCAGGTGTCTAAATTTATGAAACATTCTCTCAGAAATGACTTTCGAGCGATGATATGTCTTCATTTCAAATGACGGTCAAGGCAATACAGTAATTCCTCGACATTCGTGAATTCGCTATTCGCGAGTTCCGATCATTCGCGACTACAGAAATGCTACCGGTTTTAACATTCGTGACTTCAATATTCGCGAGTGCGTCTTTGGTCGTACTGTTTGGAAAGCAAGCACCTTTGTCAGCGTTATCTGGGAAACAAACTCGGCAGACACCGGAGCTCGAGGTATCACGTTCTGCAAAAATATAAAAGTTGGAATCTCAATTCACATTAATAGTATCATACAATTGTAAAATAATTCAATTCAGTTGCGTAAAATTGGAGGTAAGGGCTTTGGCCACATGAACAGAAAAGCCATTTAGGATACATACAACTCTCATTATAATGACCTCACTGAATAGAAATTTCGAGAAATCATTAGCCAAGAAAGACTCCTCGAACGTAATGAAGTAACAGAAGCGACACTGCATCCTGGACCAATTTGAATGTCAAAGCTGTATATGGCGTTCTAAAACTTCAAAAAGCTCTGGTGGAAAGGGCATTCAAATGAGATACGAGCATGGAAATAAGATTGAAATTTAAGAGAGAAACAGAAGCAGCAAATTTTCCATATTTGGATATTAGAACAACGAAGAGGGTAATGAACCAAAAAACAACCAAATCCTTTGTTCAATCACTTTCAACTTTGAAATTAGTTTCAAATTTTGTTTTCGTTCATCTCTTTTGGATGTTAATTGTGAATTGTTTTAGTAGGACTTACTCACTTTTTCTGCAATTGCTTGTCAGACTTTTTTTATTCTTTTATAAACAGCTTTTCGATATTCAGGAACCGAACCCACCTTTCTTCATTAAAATATAGACTCAACATTCGCGGATTTGACATTCGCGAGGTTTTTTGGGAACCTAACTCTCGCGAATGTTGAGGGATTACTGTACACGGTTCACAGTCACGAGACGCCCAATATATGACGCGATAATGAATATTATTAATTTTTATACCTTTCAAGCGATATATTTTTACTAAAAATATTTTCACTACCACCAAATATGCTCTTCTCCAGGAAAGATCCGCATGCATATAATTATTTTGCGATCGAAGAAACAGAGTGAAGTGACGGTTAAAAACTCGAGTTCCGCAAATTGGTTGACGTATGTTCTGATTTTACTGGAAGTGGTGATTTAGTGTGACCAATCACGTATCTTCATACGAGTGATAATTTGCCCTTCACCTCAAGATAAACGTCCATTTGACTTGTGCAGTATTTGATACCTGCAGCCTAGAGCAACTCATTCTACTGACGAGCGCAGTAAAGATTGATACCTCGAATCGACCTGAACGTACATCGCATTGATTACGGACGAAAAAGCCGCCCCATTTCGGCAACTGCAGCGTTGTGTATAAAACGTTATTGTCATGAGCTGATACGCAAAAATTGAAATCCATCGCAATCTGCGGATATGTTACTGTAAAAAGACTCTTACTATGAGATTTGTCTACCGTAAGAGAGAGCAAGAGCTGAACGACGTCATGAAAGCAAATTTGTTCAGGACGACGCCCAAAATCCATTATTGGAGAAGAGGAGCTGCCCTTGGAACAACTAGAGTTCTCCAAAGGAGTCTTCACCGCCCACATGACCAGCTCCCTCCGTGTGCTAAAGTAAGGTCCACGTTCTACTTGTAATTTGCAAAGAGTGGGAAATAGTTATTTGGTGACACTGCCCACTGAATGTTCGAACTCTGGACAAGCCGTTTCGGGAATTGTTTGCTGTGCCGTCGTTTTGCTAAAAATAGATGCTACACGCACTTTTGTAGTCACCACTGTGTGACGTTAAAAGCCACAACTCCATTCAGTGGATGCGACCTTTACAGAGCTGGGTCGGTGCATATTTTCACGTCGTAAAAAACCGTGCGTGCTTGCACGGAAGTGAAGGAGATCGCATTAGAGGCCTTTCAAGGACTGAGCACATTGAGAACGATTTAATTAGTAGATGGTAGCGATAATGGTGATGCAAATGATGGAAAATTGAGTGAGATACAGAAGAAACGAGGTAACCCCGAGGAACACGCCAAGAGCTTACTTTGAAACCCACAAATTGCACATGGAATGATCGAGGATTGCATCCAGACCTCGACAGTGGTAGAAGTATACGCTAGCCGTTACGCCGTGACCCCCCCACCCCTTTCATTTCACTGAGTTGGTGAAAATGATGCATGTTGTATCGGATGATTATGTCTGTGGATGTCCGAGTTCAGAGTTCGCAGGGCCATTCACACCACTGAAAGGAAGTGTGCGACGCTGAAGTGGCTAAGGGCATCAACAGATGTTAAGGGCATCAACAGATTTTCGACACTAGCTTGTCAGCTAGGTCGAATTCAGCTGCTGTCTGAAGGAGAATTTTAGCGGCTGGCTGCTCTGATCGGTAGTTTTCCGTGGTTTCGCCGATCGATCCCAGACGAATGCCAGAGCAGTACCCTAATAAACGGAACACGGACCGCGCGCGATCTTTCCATCCTCTTCCTTGTATCATCACCCCTTACTTACACGCACTTCCACTTACATGCACTACACTACCACACACGTCGGGAGACCAATCCCAGACCCAGTAGGGTCCTTATCAATGTAATGATCCTAAGTGAGCTTTACCTGGCCACCAAACATTCATAACTGTAGTGGAATTCAAGCACAGTCATGGGCTTACGAAGCACTAGCGGCAGGATGACGGTTCTCGCCTGCAATGAGCTTACAAGACACCGCAGATAACGTAGTTGAGGCTAGGGATAAGAATCCTAGGTATGTAAAACGGAGTGGAATTAACTGAGGGCAGGGAGCATTAGCTCATAACCGCATGATTAAAAAGACGTTAAAATGCACAGTGATGATGGAGATACACGAGAAAACGTATCCCGCCAATACCTGCAACAATATTTTTCTACACCAAATTCCATGTGAAGTGAATACCTGCCGGCAAAAACGTTGTAACCATCACTTTTCTTGAATGCTGGGCATCCTCGCATAAATGTCGTATGTGGTCTGAGTGAGACATGTAGGAATCTATGATGGCAAACATGAACATTAAGCGACTTTTTTCTTCTGTTTTTATTTTGCCACGAGTCACATGGGTGCATAAACGTTGTAACAATGGAGGAGGAAAGCCTTGTGACGCTACATTTGCATTTTGAGGATTACAAGTTTTTGCCGGCAGGTATTGAAGTAATCTGGAGATTCCGTTCGGTACCCGCACTTCTGCCTGTCGGAACATTTTATATCTGCAGAACTTGTTTCACTTGATTGATGGTAAATATGAGCAGCAGCTTTGCCAGATGTCCCGCTTTTGGCAGGACGTCCCGCTTTTTAAGACAAAAAGGGAATGTCCCGCGCGGTACAGCTGAAATCACGCTATTATAAAATTTTTCGGTTTGAATTGCCCAATGCAAAAAAATACAACAAAAAGAAAACGAAAAAAGCAAGTGAAAGAAATATCAGCGAGAGTAGCGGGTGAGTCGGTCGCCGCATGACCCAATGGGGGGAGTCGGATCGTCGGGTGAGTAGGTTGTCGCATTGCATCATGGATCGTCGAGCTAGCGTTGCCGACGCCATCGCACAGCGCAACGCGCTATTCATTTTTTGACGAAATGTTATGTGCTCGCTTCGCGTATTGGGTATACCAAACACCCTACTTGGAGAATAAACTGCACTTTATTTTTGTGCTGTTTTTCCTTCACGCTTTATTTGAAGATGAGCAAAAGAGATTAGTTTTTCGGATAATTTGGATTTGTCGGCGCAAGACACACCCATTAAGAAAATTAACCTAGGAAAACGTTGGTTAATAAAGCACAACATTAAATGAGAACGTGATTATAACTGGCCGTGAGAGGTAGAGTCAAACGAGATTAAAGCATGTTGTCGAGTGTGGAAGAAAGAGTGTAAGCGTTTCTCACGGTGAACTAAATGATATCGTAAAGCACTCGAAAACATGCTCTCACATGAAGATCGCGAACTCTGGCGCTGCAAAAAAGTTAATTAATAAGACTATTTCGCAAAGCCAGGCACGTCTTCTTCTGAATACGAAAATACCTATAAATATCAGCTGCTGACATTTGATAACCTATTGATTACGTTGTTTGTGATTGAAATCTGTATAAATGCATCTGTTTCGATACTTACAATTAAATCATTACTTATTATTGTTTTTTTTATTTTGTCTCGCTTTGTCCACACAAATCACGCTTTTTTCACTAAGATTTGTTAAAAACCACGGGGTAGACCAAAAATAATCTGGCAACGCTGATCAGCAGACGAAGTCATGAAAAATAAAATGCTAAATGATGAGAGTGGATATTTAGCAGATAGTGCAATAAAAATAGGTGTAACTGAAGTAAAACCTGCGATGATTACATTTAAACAACAACATGTGTCACTGGAGTGACCGGGAAACGAAAAATGGCAATCAATCACGGAATTCGCTTTTGGTATATTCATTCTGCTTAATTGGATGTAGTGATCATTGACACAAGTGATTATATACAAGGGATATTTGCATATATCATGTAGTGTATTCTACTATATTTGCGAGAAAAATGTAGCATTTTCACATCTTATTCGCTAACGCTGCACTCCCAAGAATATGCACGTTTCCAAATAACCTGAGCTGTTCTGAAAAAGTTTAAAAAGTCACTTAACCTAGTGTATAAACTTAAGAATATTCTGCATTTCGTAAGTGTTGACCAAACAAGCATACATCATTTTGTGAGTAAGTCGTGTTATACAAGTGTTATGACACCATGCAAATGTCTCCTTCAAGAACCTCTGACATTTATATTGAAAGAGGGAAAGTGCAGTTGAAACTAGATTTAGTCATAATGAAAATAATCTTGCACAGCATGAATAACTACGCTAATTGCTAATCAAAATATAATTAATAAACCTAGTCACTGGATTTTTTAGCTGAAGTGTTTATTTTTAGAAATAACCGACAAAGCAGTAAGTATAAAACGCGACAGGCATCTGATGTAATAGGCATTAAAACATGTTGATTTCAATGTGCTGTGTCACTGACAGGGAAAGCCGCTCGTAACGAAATTCTCCTGCTTACCAAAGACAGCAGACACGTCATGATAGCGTAGGGATACTTTAACATTGTTCATATACAAGTATTTCCTAATCATTAAGTCGAAGTTTTCTTTCAGAACGTTTCAAGAGATGAATCTTTTCCAAACTGGCGTTATTATTGTGTTGTGTTATTAATTGTAGTGCAATTGTAATGGAATTTGAAATAAGCTAACATCTAATTTCTGTACTCTGTATTCTTATTTCTTATTTCGCAGCAGAGGCAGAAACACTCCCAGGCCCATCTCCGCTACAACTTTCCGATTTTGAGAAAGGGCATATATTACGTAGGGAATTGTGATTGGGGGAGCCAGAAAACACAAGCAAACATGTACACAACTGGTTAGAAAATTACTCCTCTCTCCTACACTCAAAAGACGATGAAGATTATGACATTAAAAAAGATTACAGCAACGCACGTTCTAATCTTCTGGGTGAATGACCCCTATCTCGATCAGATTTATCGTTCCGTTTCCCTAATCCATTGTGCACATACTGGATTGGCTCGTTGTTTCGCTTCTGGACATAAATGTAGCTTCACTATCTGTAAAAATTTTCTAGAGTTCTGAAAAGAATTTAGATATTCAAATAATCATTCTCCATTTTCTCGCCGCAGTAAGTCAAAACCTTCACGTAAAACACTAGAGATAGCAGACAAAATCTGTAGCTGGTTTGCCTTTGCAAATATTTTTTATTGAACCGGAGCGAATATTTTCGAATCTTCCAATATTCCAATTCTTCTCCAAACGCTTGTTGCTACCTGTATTCCTAATTCAACTTGATATAAATATGAGTTAGGTGAGAGATACCAGAGTTCAGGAATCCGTGCACAGATTGCACATCTCCCAATCGTACTTCACACAGTTTTTAACTTTTTTGACCTTACATAAATAGCTCGAAAACTATGCATCCTAGGACCTTATAACCAGATTCCCTCGGAACAAGTTTTTTGTTGGCAGGTACGTTTTGTGTGGACCCAAGTTTAGGGAACATAATGGTATATACGGGGAAATAAAGAGGGACTTGTTGGGATAGGCCGAATTGTCTTACGTCATCTGCAAAATAAAAGTGAAGGAAAAATGAAAAATATTTTATGATACAATTAAAGGGACTGCTTGGTACAGGGCCTATAATGTTATAAAGTAAAGTTCACGGGTTGACCGTTCGAAGCTGAATTTTACTGAAAAGTAATTTTCACTTCTAAAACATTTATTTATTATGTGTGGAGTTCACACCCGGGTCCAATATTATTATTATTAGTTATTATTATCGTTGTTATTATTATTATAGTGTAAACAATACATCTAGAAAGAATGTGTGTTCAAAAAAAACATTTATGAACAATTTTTATTTGATTTGATTTATTTAGTCGACGAATAGTAACATTTTGAAGTATGAAACCTGTGTAGATAACTCTAAGTTTCTTCAGTTGTCATTTATTTTCGAGTATGATTTCTTGTTAAATTTTCCTTCTGTTACTTACTTTGAAATAGTTCTAGAATAGGAAGAATAATTATAAATCACAATTGTGATATTCACTCATTAAATATTCGTACTGCAAAAAGATGAACATCGTCCTGAAATAATGTACGATTTTAGTATATATATTATAGTGATGCTATATATTATCAAAACCGGGTGTCTACTATTGTGAATTTTTAGGATGTTATGCAACCCGAAAGACATTTACTACAAAACTATAAATCATTTAATAATATTTCCCTACATATTTTTACGGCCACAATGAAGATACTACAATATTTTTCACAAAATTGCTTTATTATGTGAACGATTTATGCGATATTCAAGTTTGGTTTAGTACTACTATTATTTTTTGCGCTTAAGTGGCAATTGTACTGATCATCGGAATAATTTTGTCCTTAACTTAAGAAAATATTGTGAAAAAATCAATTATTTTAGTAGGAGTTATTCTAAAAAGCACGTCTTATTTTTTACATCACACAAAATATACATTTTTTTTTGTGAAACAGCATCTACATGAAAGTTTCACAACTCTTTGTACGTCCCAATTGTTCGAACTCACCGCTTTTGGAAGACCCTCGAGACGGACAATGTTATACTTTATGTACGTGGTTTACTATGAAGACATAATATGCTGTAATTAGCGCTTATATTTCTGAGAAAAATGCCATTAGTTATTTCTTCAACACATGTCATCGTCTAGAAACAGTTATACTCTACATCCATTTCCAAATATACAGGTTCTTCTAAGATTCGAAAAGTCGAACACAGTATCTATGCAGAATCCCTAACGGTACATTGGCGAAGATGTACGTAGTACAAAATGTTGTTCGTTGTGTCTATTGTAGGTTGTTAAAGGAAAAGTGTTTTGTATTCGGGACACGAACTTCATATTGGATTTGATGAGTCAGTTGAGGCAAATTTACAATTTTGTTCAAATACGTTCTTGTAACTTGTAAAATCGGTTACAATAAAAGAGTTCTTATGTGAAATAGTCTCACGCTTCAGTAGATCTATAGTTGTTTGCTGCCTGTCCTGGACACATATGACGTCAGCGAACGTCAAAGAGCAGTGTGCACCTCCCTTCTATTCATTTCGTGAGGAATGCAATATCATCCAGAAATGTAAACCTAACCAGCACGACAGAGACTAGGGCTTCATCCTCTTTGCAGCCCGTTTTTGTAAGCCGAGCACGCATTCAGGAACAGAATAGAATGTCAGTCGTTTGGAAAATGTTTCGCGGATAAGACTACAACGCACTACCAAAGAACAAATTGAGGTGTAAGGACTGTTCTGTTACTTATGAAATAATAACTGTAGAGAACGTTTTTAAAAGATATATGAAATCATTTTTTTAAAATGAAGGTGTCAATTTAAATGTTAGCAAACAGAAATACGCTGCATTTAAAAGAAATTACGGTTAGATTAAAAATAATTTATAAACTATAACCTATTGGAAACAATCGAAATCATGACATGGTTACGAAGAAAAGAAAGAATGTACTCGTTTATCGTTCATAATTGTAAGCTTTATAGCCGTAATGGAGCCTGGCTTGTTTGTTCTTTTTTTTAAAACATTAACGCATAAGATAATATCAAGTTGAAATGTTTTGCTGTTGTTGTCTTTTTTGAAAATATAAAGTAAAAACAACTGTTGAGCACAAGTCGGGTGTGTTCCAGTAACAAAATGCTCTAGGATCATCTTCTTATGAACACTCTTAGATACAGGTGCTTAACACATTCACTGTCAAGATTGAATTTCAATACTTATGTTGTTGTTCTTGTGAGTCACGATATATCAAGCCATCGAAATTATATGAGTTGTTTCACCAGAGGTAATAAATTGTATGCGTTTCAAGATCATTTTCTAGAACCCTACTACCAACACTCGCGACCTGTGATCTCTCTTCCGCACACTAGTAGCAATCGTCCAATTTTGCGTCTGCGTATTGCAATGGGAATAAGCGGTCGTGACGAGAAGAAGAGCGAGAAATGTTTAGCGACATTTTGAAAGTGGCATGAAGTGACAATTTTCAACGGTGAGCAACCATAAATAACACGGTAAAGGTGTGCAACATGCAGTATTTAATAGAAATTCTTTATATACCTGTTTCAATGGCTTGTAACAAGGTGATAATTTTGGTATCTGGGTGAATTTAAATTTCCCAATAACATTGTGATGCAAATTGCTGTCTGGAGCTCATTATCTGGAGGCGGATACGATGCGTAATAGCTCACCCATATCTTTCCACCATGGTACTACCTATACTGTAACGTCTGAATCGGCAGAGCGCCACAGTTACATTTTCAGACCTCTGTCTTACAGCCCACAAGTTACAGCAACTTCCGCGGAGAAATTATTGCTGCTGAAATTCCTAGCATAGCATGCGTACATTTGCATAAACCCACAATCCCGTGGATCTGAGAATCTTTCGAACTTGTTTCCACGACCTCACAAAGCATTGTTTGTTTATTTAGAGTCTTCTATCAAAATACCACGTTACTAGGAGCAGACAACTGACAACAATTACCCGTGATCTTTTAACATGATATACCGTTGCTATGAGGAGACAACTGATAAAGGTAACCCGCTACGTTACTCTTCTCCCTACACTGCACCAAGATACCTTCACGATTTTAATGTGTGAGAATTTTTTTTAAATTACTGTTCTTGCACGATAATTTTTCCACGTGAGCACTCTTTAATTTGGTTACAACTATCACTTTAACCTTAAATTGCAATTCAAATTAACATCAAATTAACAAATTAACATTAATTAATTTGGCAAAAAATTGTATGTGCCGAAAATAAAGACAACTAATGCCAATTTTTTAAATAATGATCGTGACTTGATATTTCAGTTATAACTTTATCTACAATAGTAATTTAACTGTAATATACAGCGTGCGTCAGGAGGAATGGTGCATGCTTTGAGGTGTAATACTATTGGTGATTCTGAACAAAAAACTTCTAATAAGCATATGCCCTTTTCTTAACCGTTTCAGGGGAAACTGGTCCAGTTCATTTAGATAACCGTCTCAATGGAGCACGATATCTTGATTTTCTTCAAGATGTGTTACCAAAATACATGGACGATATCTCTTTGGCAACAAGCGCTCGTATGTACTTTCAGCATGACAGAGCTCCTGCACATTCCCTACGGCAAGTGACACAGTATCTCAACGAAACGTATCCTGGTCGTTGGATCGGTCGCGTGGAGTCATTGCTTGGCCACCGAAGTCACCCGATCTTACCCCATTGGATTATTGTTTGTGGGGTTGGCATAAGAGCGAAGTCTACAAGCGCAGAGTGGACACAAGAGAGGAACTGCTCGCTCGTAATTTAGATGCTTGTGCTCAAGTAAAGTAACGCAAAAATGAGCTTAGATCAGCAACACAACACCTGTCTACATGAGTAGCAAAATGCATTGAAGTTGATGGTCAACTGAAAAATCTTTTGTGAGGAAATTTACACCATTAAACAAACCATAACATAACATTATCTTCATTTACTGTCACCTGCATTCCCCCCGTTCCTAGTTGTTTTCATTAGTTTACCCTGAAACAGTTAGGTAAAGGGCATATGTTTATTAGACTTTTTTGTTCAGAATCACCAGTAGTATCATCCCTTAAAGCATGTACCTTTCCTCCTGACTCATCCTGTATTTGACACTATAATTACATTTAATATCTAACTATAATCAACAAAAAGTGCATATTAAATTCTGCTGAAATATTTTGCCGTAACATGCTCTTAACTTGGTGAATAAAGGCTGACACGTGATAGAATGATGGATGGACAAATATGGACCAGTTTGTACGTTTCCTCTCTTCTACATGTTCTTCATGCGTTGTTACGCGTAAAATCATATGGATGGCTAAACGGTGCCTGAAGCTACTCGACACTTTGTTGTTTTTTTGTTTTTGTTTTTCATTTACACAAGTGAAGGGCAGACAAGCGCCAGCATGCCATTTCACCTTTAGTTACAAAGATGTGCTCGCATATTTTCTTCTTAAATTGTAGAAATAGAATATCCTTATCAATTAATAAGACAACATTGGAAAAATATATTTTAATGCACTGAAAACCAATTATGTACTAACCTCTTGTGATATTGTAAAGTTGATATGTATTTCGGAATCTGAATTTTCCGTGTAGAGTGGTCCGTTTTTTACAAGAACGCATCAAAATCTAGATATAGCCCAGTAATTAAATAGACATTTCTAGGAAGAGAGATTGGTTGTAAGTGCCGTTCTTCACGATTCTCGCGTAATGCTACATATCATCAATTTAAAAAAGTGAACATGGATATGTGATCACCGGAAAGACTAAATAACCAGCTAGATGGACACTTTTTACTTCATACGCAATATCAGCATATTAGCACACTCAGGAATAGCAATCTCAGCACTGAAGACATAAGCAATGTATTGATACAGTTAATCGGAGACGCGCAAAATTCTGCGAAAAAGAACAGAAGTCGATGTGTTCGTCGTACTTTCTTAATCGTTACTGCAGTGAATAAAATTGACACTGCCTTCCGGCCATGTCACAATCTTTTAGTACGAACCCTGAAAATACTGTAATGCAATGAAACTTTGTATTAACTATTAAACACAAAAATTAAAGCTTCAAAAGGATCATTTTACGTATATTAATCTTGCGTTTGACTTTTCAATCAAAATATCAAAAAATGTGATTTACAAAAATTTAGTTATTGCGACAGTATAAAACTAGTGATTCTATCACATCACATACAATCTCACATTATTTCTATATTTGCATACATTTCTGGCATTATTTCTCAATTTGCAATGGAAATATAATCCGCGCTATTCTTTTAAGCGTTTTCAATATTCAATATTTTATTTGTAGGAAGATGCCCAAAAACAAATTGCACTTATTGCAATTACCGAGAGAGTTGGCTATGGGCATCAACATGTCACTGCAGTGCCTCTGTCCGCGAGGACCTAGGTTCGAGTCCCGGCGGTGACAGGATTTTCGACACTATCTTGTCAGCGTCAGGTAGCATTCAGTAGCTGTCTGGAGAAGAATTCTAGCGGCCAGCTGCTTTGATCGGTAGTTTTTCGTGGTTTCTCCGATCGACACCAGACGAATGCCGGAGCAGTACCCTCACAAACGGGGCACGGACCGCGCGCGATCTTCCCTTCCTCTTCCTTGTTCTACCCTCTTCTCTTACTTACACACACACACACACACACACACACACACACTTACATGCATTGCACTAACGCACACGCCGAGAGAGCTGTCGGGAGCTTAGAGCTTATCCCGTCTGGGGCGGTTCCACGGTGGTAGAAGATACCTGGATGGGGAAACCCCGTTAGCCGACAGTAGATCGGCGCTGGATCTCATCATCCCGCGGGGGAAGATCACCTCCACCTCCCGAGGAAAAATATACGGTACATTTACGGGCAGTTGACACGCCCGGAATCACTAACCAATCAATCAATAACTTTTGCAATTTTCGAAAAATTGGGGATTGCAATGAACATGAAATCTGCACCAATCTCTTAACCGTCCTTTAGGGTATTCGAGGAGAATAAAAAAATTGGAGCCATTTCTGAGAAAAAATTAAATATTTTTGAGGCTTCCTGTAAAGTACCCTCAAAAATAAAAATATCCGTTTGAAACTCCTTAAGCCTCGAGTTCATTCTGATCGATCGGGGAATATCGATTTTAGAGAACATCGGCTGAACGCTTTAGGCGCTAGCGTTGATCGTCAAATGCAATTTTTTGGGAGTCTTGCTTGAACAACAATACTGAAGATTGAGTATTTTTCCTCAATAAAATCTGTTCTTGAAAGATAGATTTTGAAATAATCTCTGATCAAATTTTCGAAAATATGAGTAGTTTTTCTATCATTTTGAATTGCGATTGCTTGTCATTGCGAATTATATGCAATTTTAATTTTTAAAACATTTTTTCCCAAAAAACCGCTCCCCATTATTTCTTTAAAGTTTCCCCTCATATGCATCACTGGACGATAAAAAATACGAAACTAGTTCCATTTTCGGCGAACTCTCCTTATTTGGGAAAATTGCAAAAAGTTAACATTACAAAACTAAAAATTTAAGATATAGATCTTTGCTTTAAACAAAGTGTGATAAAAAATCAACATCAACTTTGAAAAAGGTCATGTACATTTGTTTTGAAAACACGAGTAGTTTTCACGTAATTTGTATCTGGAATTTACGCAATTTAAAAAAATCTCCAAAACCGCTCAGAATTTTTCCTTAAATATTCTCCCCGTATGTAACAATGGACGGTAAAAATTATGGTGCTAGTCTCTTTTTTAACTACCTCTCAATATTTTCGAAAATTTGCAAAATTTGCAAAAAGTTAACATTTCAAAACTTGAAAATTGAAGATAGTGATTTTTGTCTTAAACAATGTCCGTTTTAATATAACAGCTCTTTAGAAGATGTCATGTACACTTCGTAAAAAAAATACAACTACAACCAGTTTTGAGACAATTACATTTTTAATCGTCGGCCCGAGCACGAAACTCAATGTTTCTGTAGAGTTGAGTCTCAAGTCTACGAGTTAACTCCGAGGACCTCATTTTGAGCCCCGGCGCGGAAAAAAATTCTGGTTGAAAACATTTTTGCAGGTTTATGTACTAGTATCATATAGCGGAGCAGTTTCAAATATTGCGAGAAACTATGTGCTGTTGCAGCATCACTAGTTTCATAGAAGTGTCGAATAGAAGGGTAGGGATTCTGAAGCTCAAGAAAACATGATCTGATTATACTTCTCCAGATATCGCAGTTTTTGATGATAAATAAAATTAAGTATTGTAAATTCCTTACATATGAGACACCAATCCATTGCAGCATCTGTAATGTTGAAGCACGTAAAACCTTAAACAGAATGTTCTCTTTGCTTTCATCGATCTGTCACTCACAACGAAAATCACAAAAATATCTTTAATATACGCTCTGAGGTCTACGTGAAGTGTTATTACGATTTTTCTTGAATTTTGATACCCCTTGGTAATTCGACTTTCTTCGTGCTTAATAAACAGTTGCAAAAAAGTCGCAAATAATTTTTTGTAACTTAAAGAGTTTTAAGAAAAGATTTTATGAAAACAAAAAAAAGTACTTTATACATAACCGGTTATACATACTCGAAGCACATAACCATTTCAGTGTTTTTTTTATTAAGGGGAAGCTGCGTTATGGAAAGAAGTTCCCACGAAACTGTTATAAAACACTGTACGTGAGGCATCCAGTCTGTTGCTCAGCTGCTCATCAGACGTGCAACGACGTGCGCTAAGAAAAGCCGAGGATAAAATTCTTTCATCAGCGGCAGTTTGCCCGTCGCTCGGCGCTCAAGCCCCTCGTGAATGGCTGGCACCAGCCCCTGCGCAGGGAAAGCCCGACCAGCGGAAGGCGGTGCTCAATGTCCCCTACGAACCCATCGCACTCAACCATCTCACTTGCAATTAGGGCGGATTATGATCCTATATGCAAATTTGGAGTACAGAAAGATTAGAATGAAATAATAACTAGTTATATTACAATAGCACATACTTTCTCGCGTTATTGGAAATAGCTACGTTATATTGAAATCTTGCAATTTTCGAAAAAACCTAGCAATATCCGAAAATGCGACTATCCCCATATTTCTTACCGTCCCTTAGTACATAAATGGAAAAAATTTAAAGAAAAAATTTGGAGCAGTTTTTTAGAAAGAATTTTTTTCAAATTCAAGCGCAAATTACGCAAAAACTACTTGTTTTTTCAAAAAATTGTACATGACATTTTTTAATGAGCTAATTATACATAGCAGATTTTGTGGCAAAAATTTCTATCTTAAATTTTGTACTTTAAATTTTCTTTGGCAATTTTCCATAAATCGGAGATTTTAACGAAAACGAGGCCTGAGAACGAAATGAGCCATTTTATGAAAATTTTCAAAAAGTACGACGGGCTTCTTGTAAATTACCCCCTCCCTCAAATTAAAGTATCAGTTTCAAATTCCAGAGGCCGTGACATCAGCCAGAACAATAGCGGAAAATCAATTTTGAAGAAAATCGACTGAACGGTTTAGGCGGTAGTGTTGACCACAGACGGACACACGCGGTCAATATATTTTTTGGTATCAAGAACCAACAAAACACGGATTCTGGCTACACTATGTGTTGGAGGATTCTTTTTCTATATTTAGCAACTGCATTTATCCACATTTTCGTTACCAGAGCTCGGCTATAAGAGTTTTTCTGGCGAAAATTCGTCGTTTTCTGGTGCACGATTACATAACTTTCTCTTCTTAAGAAGTTTCTTCGTAAGAGCGAAAAAGTGAAAAGATTGATGTATGAAATAGTAATGTTATATTTCTTCTATAAAAAGTTGAATTCGTCGTGAGAGAGACTAATGTTATTGATTTGAAAAACGAGAACACTTGAATTGAACATGAATTGAAGACTGCTTCTTTGGTGAGCCATTCATGAGATATCCCTGAAACCAATTTCGAAATAAATTTGTTTTTGTTATTAAATGCTCTAGTTTGTTTATTATTTATTTGTTTTAACGTCAAAATCCGTTAAAATCTGTGTGAGGTATAGGAGATAAATGTTATGTTGAATAGTGCAGGCGAGGATATTTTTTTTACAGCGAATAGAGAAGAAACATTAAAGTTGAGCGTCACGTAGGACGCTGTTGTGTGGATTAGAAATACATAACCTTCATGCTATTGAAAAGTTGTAACAGGTAATTTTAGCATACCTATCGCTTGGAACATGTATACGTCTTCTTGATACGGAGCGCTTCTGACATACGCCTGGTCAACACGACGTCTGACGGAAAGATGTACTACATTTTTTGGTCGTGTTCCGTTCAATGTATTGTGTACACCTCTTGTTTTTGACACCATCTTACGTGACCTTATCTACCTTAAATAGTTGTAGCAGAAGCGGTAAGGTTGGTAGTTTCTTTGCTCTAGTATTTACTCAGATAACATTTTTATAATATAATATAAAATGTCAGATTCCATGCTAAAGTACGTTTAATTATTGCTGTGAAAGGCATTTGGAAGCAAAAAAAAACTATAGTCAGCACTAAGAACGTAGTATTTGCTGAAGAAAGCCATACGGCAAAATCCTTTTGGAGGCTTCACCAAATTGAAATGAGAAGTAAAAGAGAACGTTGCTAAAGTTTACCTATAAAATCGATTACTTTGCTGGATACTACACCGATTGGCATACTGACCAATTGGATAAAAAGGTGTTGATACAGAAAAGGATGCAGTTGGCTAAATTTAATTTCTACATTTAATATATGTTGCAGACAATGACATCGTGATTCAAATTATATGTTCTCAGCTTTAAAATGTATTTTATTTTACGACGTTTCGCAGGCTTTTCGTTCAACATTATGAATCTCACGAGAGATAAAATAATGTAATAACTTTGTCTTTTATAATACAATTTATTATATAGCAATGTGAACCCAAACTTGTGGGGTGGAATAGTAATTTTTTAAAGTTTGTTTTAGCCTGGTAATTTCCGTGAACTTTTTTCGTGGGTGACACGTCTATAACTTTCTGTAACGGTGTGAGTTTTACTGGATTTCGGTTTTTAATGAATGTTTTCATATTTGTGTAAATATCCTGTTCCCAAAATAAGGTGATATTATATAATTTAGAAAAGCAATTGCGTTGTCCAAAAGGTATTTTAAGAGTATGATGTTGATCTAATCGGGTATTGATGTTTTTTATTGGTCGTATTCTTGACTATTTATTATTTCGTAATGAAATATGACGTATTTTGAGGAACATGAATCATTTAAAAATTGGATCTTCGTCCCTCCTGGCTCTCGCTTCACTCGCCTCCCATCACTGGCTCTCGCTTCTCCCTTCCGCCCCTTATACGCGTCGCATCCATTCTCATTGTAACTTTCTCCCTAGACCTTAATTGCGCCGTGTCTAATGTCCTTCACTGATTTTCACACTCTCCTCGTTTCAACCTAAATCTCAGCCTCACGCTCATCCACTTAGTCTGACACTTAGTCTCTGACACTTAGTCTCCTCTTCGCATTAGCTTCCACTTTCGCTTGTACATGTTATTTTGTCATCTAAGCCATTTCTCAATTCCCCCTTTCGTTCCTTTTCTGTCACTTTCAAATACCGCTTTCTCAACTTATTTTGTGGATCATTACATTCGTCACCACCCCTTGACTTCATCGACACTTCTCTCTTGACTTCCTTTCTCATCAGTTCTTGATGTCATCAGCACTTCATATCTTGACTTCACAATCACCATCAATTGATTTCATTGACACACTTACTACATCGTAATATTTTTTCCTGTATCGGCGACCTCCGCTTTTCCTTATTTTTAGAAGTACTCTGCAATCATTATGCACCATTCAGCGTCGTTCGGATACCAGTTTCCATTTTTGCCTGCCACTGAAGTTTCTGTAGATAATATTTTTCTAGTCATCGCCTTCTCCACTCCTTCCTTACACGTACTTCTAGACCTTCTGTGTGAAGCTGGTTGCCGATTCCCGAGCTATTGAGGTCATTGTGAAGTCACAGGTGAAGAACGAACGACCTTCTCTTGCAACCATCCTTTTGCCTTTCCAATCACTTACTTCGTTTTCTCACCAACATAGGTCTGTGTACAGATGTGTCTCCCCCACACCTTGGGAAGGCAAAAGGATGGTTGCAAGAGAAGATCGTGGCCCTCTAAACATTTTGAAAGAAGACTTGTAGTCTTAAGTATTATAACAGGTTATATCACGAATATGTTATATCCATGATAAAAATAACGAATAGAACGTACAGATACATAAACTTTACTGGCAAATAGAATTCTGGAAAATAGAACAGTAGGGCACATTAGCCTTCCGGTATATTGTTACCGTATCTATGTCCGAGAACCTGTTATTGCCTAGCGATATAAAATTTGAAAAATATTCGATGTTTCACTTAGTTGTAAAACTCAAGACTTCTTGTGCTCTAGTCTTCCCTACTACGTAGTAAAGAGAAATTATTATAATGTTGCAGAAGAATATGGAGATTTTCGGCAGAAAAACTCGTATTGCGGATCACTGGTAACGTAAAAGTGGTAAGCAAGTGTAAGTAAATGTTGTTAAGATATGTAACAAATTACTTCCTCTAACACATTGTGTTGGCAGAATTCACGTTCGGTGGGTCCTTGATAGCGAAAAATGGACTGATAGCAAAACGTCTTTGTCTTCTTGGCTGTATGGACTCGAGCCGCGGAAGCTTACGTTTACATTTGCAAAACATCTTGCCCATTCGTCTGTTCGAATTCTCTCGAATAGAGCAAACACCGCTTATAAAAATGGCACGCGGGAAGTTTCTCGGTGAACTCCGTAGTTTCAAAAATTGAAAAAATCTAAAAGTAGATACTCAAAAACGGTTATTACAATTTTTAAATATATGAGTAGTTTTCGAGTAATTTTTGCTTGAATAGACGAAGGAATAGAGCAAAATATTCTTATAAAAATGGGACAGGCACCATTTTCTTCCAAATCTGTATTTTTGAATATCGCAAAAAAATTAGTATCGCAAAACTACAATACTGGTGAGTTTTTTCCTTAATGAAATATGGTCTTTAAATTGAGATATTGAAATAATGTCCATGCAAATCCCTAAATTTTTGAAAATTACAAATGCAAATATTTAACTTCCTTTTTTAAATCGTCGAGAAGGTTGCTGTGAGCTGTGATCGAGTAAACTGAATGGCGTGCGAAACCAAAAAAATTGAATCCGACTTCCAGCGAGGAAAAAAATATTTTTCTGGCAGGAAACACTTTTGGAATTGGAAGTAGTATTATACTATTGCGCAGCCCTTAGAAACAATGCAAGAAACTACGTGCTGTCGTAGCACCACTACTTTCCTCTAATCATCATTATCGTACTCATCGTCTCCTCTGTTTTGTTTACTTTGTTTCCTTTCTTCTTCACAGACTCACTCTCTCGTCACCTGTTTCGTCATATGTACTTCGTTTGTTCGTCGTCGGAGTGTTTCCCTTTCTTCCATATTCCGTCTTATTCGTGTTTCTCTCACTGCCTCCTGCTTCCTTCGCCAACGTCCTCACAATCTCTTCGCGACTGCATCAATCGCATTCTGACTTCTTCCCATCGTCGCATTCTCTTCCACCCTCACGGTTCTCGACTGCCACTCTCCGTCGCCACTTCCGTCACCGCCCCCGTCACCGCCCCCGTCACCGCCCCCGTCACCGCCCCCGTCACCTGCACCGCCCCTGGTGCCCCCCGCCGCCACCGCCGTCGCCGTCGCCGCAGCGTCGGCGTCGTGGCGACCGCGTGGGCCTGTGGGGCCTCTAACGAGTTCCGGGCGACGGGGTCCATAAAATGGAGCAATGCGCGTTCCAACACTAATTAATCAGGCGGAGGGCGCCGCCGCGCCGCTTCCGCCCAAAATACGCGGGTGGCCCGCGGGCGTCGCCACCTGCGGCGCCATTCCGCACCTTATTATTTTTAAATTGCATTTAAATTTACACTCGTTCAATTAAAGTGAATTTTAAAATGAAATCTTACTCGAAGCCGTTTTTACGATACATTTCATCCGAATTTAAATAAATCAAAGTTATATTTATTTTGCCGACTTCGTTGGCCCGGTCTGTTAGTGCGAGCAGCGTCTCGGAAACTTAGTTCAAAATGAGCGTGGGTTTGAATTTTGCTGGATGTGGATTGGTGTTATTGTGCGGAGTGCGGAGTCTTTCACTATGCGATAATCTACAGAAGAATCTCCATGCGTGTTATTCTATAGTCTGAGGTACACACCAACGGTTCTATAGAATGTAAGCTATGCCTGAGAAATGTATAACAGAAAAAGGTTTCATGTAAAAATAATGTTAATGGCATAAAAAATAACTGAAGTGTACACATCAGTAAGGGACAAACGATGCCTGAAATTTTAGGAAAAAATTGCGGGCAATAAAATCTTAATCACGTGTACTTCGCTCACGGAGATTCATTTTTCACTGGTTAGGTTTCAAGCTTTGGTAACTTAAACAATATTGGTTTACATTTGGTGAATTTCTTCTTTTAAAATATGTTTAATTATGAGGACAGTAGTTACAATATAGAATATTCCCCACTGTTCATCTCATTTCATAGCCACGCATCTTGAAGAACAAATTAATAAACTTCAGATTTTGTTCTCGAAGGGTATCCACGTTGGCGTCTACGTGTATACTATAACGCTGGTATTCTTGTACTATAAGCAGTAGGATGGTTCTCGTTATCTAGCTGAAATATTTTGTTTTGATCGGTATATTTATTTGCAAGTCTCATTGTTTTCCGCCCTTTTCTGCTTTAGAGTTTGTTATTGTTACCTTCGTGAAGATGAGTTGTAGTGATTGTTAAATTCATCGTTTTCTAAAGACTGTAAAGACATGCGTATCAATATTATTTCGATAGGTAGTTATGATCTGGGTTGTCGGGGTGACGCCGCGTGCCAGGCTGTGGAGCCGACGTTTCGACCATCATTTCGCGGTCTTCTTCAGGGCTGATCTGCTGGTCGCAGACCAGCCCTGAAGAAGACCAGCTCTGAAGAAGACCAGCCCTGAAGAAGACCAGCCCTGAAGAAGACCAGCCCTGAAGAAGACCAGCCCTGAAGAAGACCAACCCTGAAGAAAACCAACCCTGAAGAAGACCAACCCTGAAAAAGACCAACCCTGAAGAAGACCAACCCTGAAGAAGACCAACCCTGAAGAAGACCAGCCCTGAAGAAGACCAACCCTGAAGAAGACCAACCCTGAAGAAGACCGCGAAATGATGGTCGAAACGTTGGCTACACAGCCTGGCACGCAGCGTCACCCGCACAACCGAGATCTAAACTCTGGCCGCGGAAGCCTAAGACTTCATTCGATAGGAAGTTGTACTTTCTATGTAATATTTACAGTTACCTAGCAAAAGGTACTGTCTTCGTTATTATAGGTATTCAGTCTGTAGCCATCACTGCAATTCTCTAAGGGGTACAAAGCTGACTTTACAAAACTGTTTTAAACGATTAAAAATGTTTTGTGAAGTGCGGTGTGAATTTCTATTGTTATTGATTATCCTACAAAACCTTTAAATTATTTAAATAATCCTTAAATTAATAATAAATTTGAAGCTTATTTATTTATTTTGTCAAAAAAACAGTAAAAACTGTATATGACGTGTGGGGAAAGAAATTTATCTGCGCACATTTTCTTGAGGGCCAGAATTTTATTTAAAAAAAATAAATAAAATAAAAAAAACGAAAACGAAAAATTAATTTAGAAAATAATTATTTTAGAAAAATAAAGATATTTGAAAAATGTTTTTTTCCCCGAGTTATAGAAAATTTCAACTGTAAATGAACTACAAGCAAAAGGAGTGCTCAACAAAACGTGCGCACAGTGAAGCTACATTTACGTCCAGAAGCAAAACAAGGGGCCATCTCAGCATTTGCTCAATGGATCAGGGAAACTGGACAAAAACCTGATCGAGATGGGGGTCATTGACCCGGAAGCTGAAGTACATTACTTGTTACAGGCGTATTAAATATTTTTTTTAAATGTATACAATGCAAACATAAACTAATTCATTGTACATCTTTGTTTTGTTACATTAAACATTATTTTTCTTTTTCACGATCAGTATAGTCTCTAATTGTATAGAAACAGTTTTGCAGCAGAAAAGATTTTCCTTTTAACTTAAATTTGTGTACCGACTTTAATTGTTTTATGTCATCTGGCAATGCGTTGTAAAGTAACGTACATGTATTGTATGTTGATTTCTTGTACTGAGCTGTTGATACTGACACGATGCACGTGATTTCTACGGCGTGTGTTGTAATTATAAATATCAATATTGCATGAAAATATGTTCCCTCCGTTAAGTAGGTCATTTTTGACAAATATTACAGATTCGTAAATAAATAGACAAGGCAATGGTAGGATTCCCAGCTCAATGAAAAGAGGCTTGCAGGAATCACGTGGAAGGCATTTTTTTTCATTATTCGAATAATTTTCTTTTGCAATCTGAAGGTCTGAATACTACAGGATGAGCTTCCCCAGAATATTATGCCATATCTCAGGCGGGAATGCACATTTGCAAAATAAACTCAACGAGCTGCATGAAGGCTGACAGAATTTGAAAGAATTCTGAATGCATAGCATAATGAACTTAATTTAGTGTTTAATTCTGTTATATGTACATTCCATTTGAGGTTTGATTGAATTGAAAGACCTAAAAATTTTGTTGCCTCAACATCAGCTAATTGCATATTGTTCATTTTCAATGGAACATGCGATTTCCGATTTGAGATGCAAAAATGCATTGAAACAGTTTTTCTTTCGTTAACAATTAATTTGTTATTATTAAACCAATTTGAAACTTTTGAAATTGTACTATTTACTGCTTCTTTTTGCAAAGAACATTCGTGTCATCAGCAAACAGAACCGTTCTTTCCATTTTTAATAGACGAGGGCATATCGTTTACATATAACAGAAAGAGAATAGGACCTAACCTAAGAGAATAGGACCTAACCTAACCTAACCTAACCTAATTTGCAAAAGTAAATGTAAAATATGGCGATAAGGTGCATCGTTCGTTTTATTAAGGAAAATATATTTAAGAATTATGTTCACGGACATAAACTTTGGTGTAAGTCCAATAATAAATTTTTAATTCTAATTATTTGAGTTCAAATAAACATATTTTTTCGCATGTAACCACAAATTATCTATGAATTGATTGTATTTATTTGCCAAGATTTGGAGACATTGAATATAAGCTTCACATTGCGGTCCAAAGACGCTTCCTTGCAAGCAGCAAAAATTCATTTTGCTCCAGTCAACTTCACATCTTCGCCTTAACAGATTTTTTTTATTTTATAGTAAACAACAGCGTTATTGGAAACTTATCGTTTTGTAAAGTGCAACTTTGCCTTATAGCTCGTTTCGACCTCGTAGTGTATTACGGTCTTCCTGTTTCTTCCGGCCAAGTCGAAATGGCGTTGTGAATGTCGTCTCGTCATCGTCGCAGTGACTACTACTGACGTCGGCAGTTGTCATCGTCACTGTTATCGTCTTGTCATGGCTGTCGGTGTCGGCGGGCGAGGGCGGCACAGGGATCTTCCGACTGCTCTAACAACATCATGCGGCGGCGGCGGCGGCAATGGCGGAGCAGTGAGCAGGATTAGCGGTGCCCCCTCCCCTCCGCCGCCGCCGCCTCCACCGTCGCCGTCGTCTCCCACGAGTCGGCGTCGGACACTTTTCCCAGCCCAGCTCCCGCCTCTACCACCGCCGCCGCCTCAGTTCCCGCCGTCCCTCGCCGTCTTCACCGTCCCACCGTCCTCACCGTCCTTCCGCGGCCGCAACCGCGAGGTAACGTGCGACTTCTCATTGAAAAGCAAATGCACGGCCACTTGTACGAGTACTATTCTAAATATGAGCACTTCATGAATGGATAAATAACAAGTCAGGAAAGGCATACTCCCTCGCGAAGTAAATATAGACGTGTGTGAGCTCTCGGCGATTACGGCGTTGTCTGTCGGTGGAGGGAGGCGCCGCGAAGGCGGGATCGTCTCGGAAACAATGGCGCGCGAGGGGTGGAGGTCGCTGCGGCGCATGTTGGAAACGTTTTGCGAATGACGACAACGGCGCTGTGCCGTTTGTCGTCGTCTCAATGGGCTTCAGAAAAAAGCGGGAGATTCTGCAAAGAAATGCTCACGTGGAAATTTGAACCACGTCATTCGCTTGCTCGAGAGAAATTCGAAGAAAGCATAAAATGGTGTGATGTCGATGTGCCGGAAGTAAATATTGAAGGGCATTTACAATTCACCATTTTAGTGCATATTATCCTGCATCTTGTTAATTTTCACCAGTGCTAAAAAATTGGTTTATTCATATTTATTCCGAAACAGATTGCGCCAAAAATGCTAATCGCAGTCAAACTAAGTAAAATGTTATACTTAAGAATAAATTCAATTTATAAGTTTTACAAGGTACATGCGCATGATACTGGCTTGTGAGATACCAATCTAGTTTATAAGTATTTCCCAGGAAAGCAAAAAAAGATTACCTACAGAAAATTCAGTGGTAGTAAATTGTGTTGAACAGTGCCCAGCCAAAGCGTCTTACAGTAACCTCCGCGACTGCTCTAAAATACTTTGTAGTATCGTAGCAGCGCGCATCGAAAACTGAATACGAGCTGGTCGACACAGGGCCCGCGTTTCCTGTATGCGGTGCCTCTTCGTTTCAAGCACCCCGAGCCCACCTAAGTAACATCGTTACCTTCCTTCTCTCAAACAGTGCGGCGATCGCGGCGGTTTCTTTTTACGGCAGAAGCTCATCCAGTCACGAACCCAAGATAGGATAGATTTTCCCAAACCTTCAATTGCGAAATGCGAATCCAAAGGCAAGAAGCTCCTCTCGCGAGTGTTTGTATAATATCGGTACCTCCTTTCGCCAGATTACCTGAAAGGGACCGGTGCGTGAATGTGCGAGTGTGTGAGTGCGTGCGTCGTGTGAGGCCCCACCGTCGTCGCCGGCGCCGTGTGTGTGTGTGTGTGTGTGTGTATGTGTGCCCACGGGAGAGGACACGAGAAGAGGAGAGAGAGTTCTTGCAATTCCTACCTACTCTACTCGATATGTTGTGAAGTGGAGGAGCTAACTAAATATTTGGCTGTCCTCCACTTCACAATGCACAGTGCCGCTGTGTAAGCAGTCCGAAGTAACAACATGTTCTCTGTGAGGCCGGAGCAGGCGAGTACAAGGTCCGCGGTGGTTCTGTGGAAATGAAGCTAGCCTGCTGACACTTAACACGAGCACAAGGGGGCGCGCTATAACTGCCCACAACAAACAATTCAACACTCACTCTCGATTTGGCATAAATTATCAACGATTAAAATGAGATTAATCTTTCGCCCGGGAGTCCTAGTGGCGGCCTGGCCGATGAATGAAGCGGCCGGCGGTGTTACGAGGACTCGGTAGTGGCGACGGCCACGGAATCTCCCAGACGCGAAGAGAAGTAAGAACGAAGGAAGATGAACCGTGTGGGGATAATCATGGATTAACACGGCGACGCGAGAAATTTTGAACTTCAAAGGTAACTGTACTCAGAGAGAATTTTTGAATTAAACGATAACTCAGACTTCACTCGCCGACTACAGTAAGGTATGTTTCACACATCACAAAACAACCAATCCAAGCGTCTTGGCGTGGAAATCACGATTATTTGACAAACGATGGTGATTGTGATTGGTGGTCTCCATACCAATTTCTGCGTCTCCCATTCATTTCTAATATTAATGTACCTGTTGAAAGAACGTCGACGCCTTGACTGATATGATAAGATAATACTGATTTTCTAACAGAATCAATAGTTTTGCTCAATATATTTCTTTCGCTATCGCATTACCAGTTTTTTCTGTCAAGAGTTCTGGTAGGAATGAAGATGATGCCGTTCAGCATTTCATTTGTCAAGGTTTTCTTTGGGAGGACTGGAGCTTTGGCAAACATGCAGGATTAGCTAGAGCATAAGACGTCTGTGCTAAGAATGTGCCAAGATTGCCACAAAATGTTATATATTTGAATACATATGTTCAATATTTTAATATTAAAGAATTTTATTACTAAGCAGTGCATATGGCCCCTTAAAATATTAATTCAGCTATGCAGACATGTCTTCCACCATCGCCGATAGTGTTGATCGTTAATGCGTTAAGGCAGCACTATATGATATAGAGGTCACAGGTTTGATCCCCACCAGGTGCTGGAGATTCGCCTGTGTTTTACTTCGGCAGGTTGGCGGCGCCTGTCACGAAATCGCAGGCCGATTCTGCTCTGCCTTGAGCAGTGGTTTTCCGTAGTTTCTCTGATCGCTCACAGATGAATGCCAGAGCAATACCTTAGAACAAGACTAAAGGGGTTGTCTGCTAGTCCCGTAAGTGTAGTTCGTGTTTTTTGCTCGGGAGGGGAGCGGTGATCTTCCCCTGCTAGATGGTGAGATCCGGCGTCGACCTACTGTCAGCTAGGAGAGGGTTCCCTAACCAGGTATCGCCCACCAGCGGAGCACCACCCCAGCCGGTACAAGCTCTAAGCTTCCGAACGGTCTCCCGGCATGTTAGGTAGTGTAGTGCATGTTAGCGAGCGGTAGTGTGTAATCGTGTGTGTAAGGGTGAGGATAGGACAAGGAGGGAGGGGAGGAGTTGACTCCCGGAGCCACCACTCCCGGTTCACGAACCCACGAACCGCAAGCAATATTTCCTTCCCTATCCCGTTTCCATTCCCTCCTTGGGGCCGAGTGATCGGTTGCTCACTTTTCATCTATGGTTCATCCCTTGATCTTGGAAATCTCCGACTAATGACGGAGACGGTCATAACCTGAAGCTGGCTGTAGAGCCAGAGAAGATGAAGCACACGCCTACCACACGACGTCTCACAGCCTCTTGGCTTCGGACCCTCACGCCTACGCCTTCACTATTGATGACAATGTCAACGATCGCTCTTCATGCACAAGAAAACGCTGATAATCAGGATTAATTAGGACTGGGCACCTTGCGAAATATCAAATTGTACGTATTTTCGAAAAGAATCAATAAAATTGCCGGTAGGGTTCTTCAACATCAAAACGAGCTCACTAAAATTTCATAAAGGCTCTAGCCGGATAAGGGGTGTTTCCGGCCTTAATTTGCAATTCGACTCAGATTTTTTCCCACATGTTTGGATGTAGAAAATATTATTATTTTCGGAATATGAGGTTAAAATATACATATGGTAAGTACTTACAGCGAAAACCCATTTTTTTTCGACTTTAAATTTAGGAAATAATAATTTTATGGCATTTATTTTATTTCTTTACTTCTGATATGAACTTAGCTGCAATAATTGCTTACAAAATTGAGTTGTAGATGCTTTTCAGTTCATTAATAGCGTAATAAATTGATTAAAATCATTTTTTTATAAAACTGTTAACCAAAAGTTTATTTTTTTATAAAAATTCACCAAATTCTTAAACTTCCAGAAGGAGTATCAGATTGTGCTACTTATGAAATGTAAACAACTCCATGTACTTCTGAGTGCTCCAACCGGCAAATGTCTAGGATTTTATTTACAACCTGGCGGGCCGATTTTGTAACCACGCTTTTTTACGATTTCCTTGTCTTAAATAATGTAATATGTTTTATTATGTTTATAAATATGTAACATTGTCAAAATTTTTTTAAAAAAATAGAAAATATCTATTATTGTTGGAAATGTTTATTGTACATCGAATAATATATTTTATTCAAAATAAAAATGATTTATATATCAAAATAATAAATCAAGTGTAAACTGGTCAATTCTCTTTGTCAGAAGAACGTTTGTTTACATTCACTAACGTTGTGTGTTACTTGTGTGTCTACTAAAATTTCGGGAATACGATTTGTCTGCATTTATTTTCTCGCAAACTTTTCACACTTCATCAAAGAGATGATTCATCAACATCATACTTTTTGTCAACCAACTTTATTCAGCGAATGATATTACACCTCTGTTTCAGAGGCTCTTTCAGATGTTAGTTGGAAACACGTACTACATAAAAGCAATTACGGGCGTAGACAATATATAGCATATTTAAATATAGGTGCGTGAGACGAGACATTTCTGATGTAGAAGGTAACGGTTTGTGACTTATAGTTGGGAGATATACACCTACTTGAAAATGTCCTTTTGCATGTAACAAAAGAAATCATGAAGTAGAGAGTACATGATTTTTATTTCGTAGTCAAGAAACCTATTTCTTCTTCAGAGTGCTTTCGTTGATATTCTGACAAATTTTCTGAAATATATGGAGATAGCGTTCTTGTGTGGGAGAGGCTTTGCTGAATGGTGTTTTTATTAGAATAATGATGGTAAAACAGCACACACCAGCACGTACTTCCTTGCGTTATTTGTAACTTAAGTATTTGTCTAAAATTCAGACTGTTCACCCAGCGCCATTTTTTGAAGCGTCTTTTGCTCTATCAGAGAAATAATGAAACACATAATTTGGAGCCATTTTTTGAGAAAATTTGGAAAATTTATTGAGACTTCATGTAAAGAACCCCCGAATCCACAATATCCGTTTCAAATTCGCAGGGCCACACCTTTTGCCAGATAGATAGGAGAATATCAATGGACGGATGGACGGTCATACATTTTGCCACCGACCATTTTTTTGGAATCAGCAAAAATCCTCAAAACGTGGATTCTGATAACACAACCTATTATAGAAAGTAATTTACTACATATAGCAACTGCATTTATGCATTTTTCGATATCAATGCACAGGAATTTTTCTGACGATAAATCGGCACTTTCCGCTGCAGCATTACGATATTTTCTCTTTACTACGTAAGTACGTAGTATCTGAGAAAATAAAATGCATTTATTAGAAAAAGAAGAATGGTAGTCTGTAATGTGACGAAATTGGTGTAATTTTCCTGTTTGAGTTTGACACCAACGTGGTCTTTTTAAAAGTTGTTCAGCCCCTTGTTAAATTTTGGACAATCACAATAAATACTTCAAAAACCTTCTTACATCAGAATTTTATTAATTTATGCTAGACGAAGTTTCACATTGTCCAAAATTTAACTAGCGACTGAACAACACTTAAATAGAATTGTAAGTGACAAACAAATTAAAAATAATCTTAATAACGTGGCCTCCATTAGATGAAAAGCAGTAAGTAATCGTAGATAGCACTGAAGGATACTTAGGGGGCCACAAATTTGAACGTTAAGTCAACCGGGATTGGATAGGCTGAGCTTCTTAATTGTTAATGTTTTTCGATTTAGTTTGATTCTCCACTTTTTAGTTCAGCTTCCTAATAAACATTGATGTTATTGCAATGCAGTTTTAATAGATTGTAGATCGTAATCTGATTGGTAAAGCAGTACGAGTAAAAATGATTAAGTTTTTGTTCTACGGAAAAGTCTGTGAAGTGGATATTGAATTGAGTAGGAGATAGGGATGAACGTTGCGGGACACTGGCATTCATTGCCGGAGAGATGAAAGTGTCTATTTTTACTGAAAATAATTTGTAAGTCAAAAGGTTTGTTTTATTTCATTGCCTAAGTACTCTGAAAATCGTGACTTTTTAATTCGTATTGCCCGCACTGTCAGACTAAGTAAAATGCTTGGAAGATGTCCAAAAATTCTGGCTACTGTGTGATGACCTCGTTGAAATTCCGTGAGTATTAGTTCACTCTGGATTTTGCGAGTGTACATGACTTTCAGTGAATCTGAATTGATGCGTTGGTACTATTTTTATTATTTTTATGAATTATTTCAGTGTTGTTCCTTTGAGCAAATGCTAAGATGGCCCCTTCTTTTGCTTCTGGACATCAATGTAACTTCATAATCTGTGCACGTCTTCTAGAGTGCAGTGGGAAATTAAGTTCTTCAAATTATCGTTCCCCATGTTATTGCGGCAGGAAATATATTCCTTCACGAAGGACACGATGAAGGGCAAGAACCCATATCTATGACTGATTTGCCTTTGAAAAGAGATTTATTACATCGGAGCGAATATCTTATTAACAATTCTTGCCAAAAACGCTCATTTCTTTCTGTATTCAGAATTCAACTTGTAAATGGCTTTGGGTAGGAATCCCGGAATTAAGAAAGCGTGTACAAAATACACTTCTCCCCTAGCACGTCACACACAGTTTCTGTTTTTTAAGTAAAATAAAATAAAAGTGTTTTTTAAGATACGTTTTCTCTAATATTTTCGAAAATGTGAGAAGGAGGGATATGGCACGGTAACTAGTAGTTTGAAATATTTTTTCTGGTTTGAAATGGGTATTACTATTAATATAGAATATTACCATGTCGTAGGTGATAGGACAGTTTTCTGTTTGAAAAATTAAATCGTAAATATTGAGAAGTGGTGGGGGTTTTCATGATATTATTAGAATAAAATGAGATGTTCTAATTTCATAATTATTCAGAAGATATTATTGAAACTACATAATTGGTGTGTAGCTGAACAATACAACGATTTGTGAAATATTGTAAAAATTATAATAGAGTTAAAGTATTGATTCTAATTAAATAGCTATCTTGCTCAAAATGATTTAATATTATCACGATGTAGCAATGGAACCTGCAGTGCAAGTACTTAAAACAATTCGTGTAGCTGTGTGGGAAGCGATTGTAAGAGGGAGGATGCATCTTCTGTGTGCAACAAAAGTAACACATCTGATCTGTTCTCATTTCGTAGAAGAATGTTTTTAACCTAAGTGGAGTCGTTTATTTCATGGCCAAACTATTTTACTCTATATATCGGCTGCCTGGTGAACGCTTATGAAATTTTAGTATACAAATGAACATATTTTTTACTTAAATAAAAATTGCTTTTAGATGCGTCGCTTTCTTGTGCGCTTACGATATATGTCTTTGCGTCTCCTACTCAATGTTACATAATATTTTTAAAATAGTTTAAACACCAAAATGTGTTTAAAAACTCCTTCGATTGGTTGAAAATATGGAAACGCTAAATACACAGTTATGAGAAAAGATGGAAATAATTTTCAACTGTGTTCCGAAGCAAAATCTGAGTTCAAGTAAGGAGTGAAAAGGTATCGCAATGTTAAATGTCCTCTCGGAACAAAAAACCATATCCCAGATTCTATGTTGACAATCATAAAGAATAGCAGACCCATTTTTTTCTAAAAAAAAAAAAAAGTCTTCAAGAAAATTTAGTTTAAATATTACTTCCGAGCGCGAAATTCAAACCGGTTACCGCGTCACAGCACACACCAGCACACACCATGGGGCTGGGTGGTTTCTTTCCTTTTTCGGTGAAACTGTAGGATGCGGCAATCATCGCTTGCCGCGCACTAGAGTTCCATAATAGAAGCAATTTTTAGGTTTACTGCTCATTTAATCTATTAAATCTAGTACTAAAAAAAATTTGTTGTGTAATGCCGCGGCTTACCAATGAACGCTGAACACGAACCAAGCTTATAAAAATTAACAAAATTTCTCGAATGCTCGAATTGTTTTGCATATCTTCAGTGTGAACTGAAGTCTTATATTTTATATATGGGTATGCTTGTATATGTGTAAGTTTGGAGATCTGTAGCCTGTATATGCTTGGTTCAGATTATGATTTTTGTGATAGGTTCTGAAACTCTTAAGGGCAATCGCTCTGCGGAATGTATTCATCCATCAGTCAGAAGAACCGAGCGCCAGTCGGTAATGCTTCAAAATGTTAGTTTAATTTAGGCAGTTAGAGATCAGAGAGAGTTTTCACGAGTGATATACATTTTTTGGATATCGTAACTAATAAGAGCATTGTAAGAACTGATACGAATCATGTCTCAAAGCAGATAATAATGTGTGTGCGTTTGAAAATACTAACCAAATTGCTGCAAAAAACAGGCCGTAAACATCTAATTTCAAAGCGCCAGAGTTGTTTACATGCATCATGCTTTTAGTTAAACTCACAATAGATTATAACTTAATCAATGATTTATGCATGCAAATATTTCTTAAAAACGAAGTTTTGAAGTGTATTTTCTACATTCTACGAATATAAATACATTGATTTCAGGCTAACATTCCCCATTTCGTAGAATGATAACCTTAATACCAACCATAATGAGTACCACAGCACCAGGGCGAGTTAGACGTTTGCGAAATTAATGCCAATCTACGTGATACTCCCCAATCTGTTTACTTTAGTGTGAATGAATGTCAAAATAACATATTACATAATTGAACAGTGTATATAAATGTAGACAATAAAGCTCTACTAAATACCTCTAGGATCGCTTATGGGTAGCGTAATAACTTCCATCCCGAGTGGTACGATCCCGAGTTTGATTCCCGGTCGAGAAAGAAATGAAGTTGTAGCTTTCCTTTCAAATTCTCTCAGATTCTGTAGCTGTGTGACGAAGAAAAGCTCAGACAGGCGGAGTTTGCTAGTTATGGTGAAGGGAATACATCATGTTCGCCACATATCCCTCTTACCCCCCAAGCATGGGAATTAAACTCGACTCAGAGGAGAGACACCATATGATAGCCAGCAAAGTCGGACAGACGACCCAAAAATGCCAAATACCTACAAGCAATACCAAAAAGAAAGGAAAACTCTCTGATTTAAAGACGCTTAGTATTAAAAAATATTTTCTTGATTATAATCTCCCCAATACATCATTGTGTAAAAATTCTGTAAACAATTTCTGTAAAATAATAATTTGTGAAACTATTGTTCTTACATAAACATTAATTTAAACGTTATTCATTCTTATTTTATTAGAAAGTTAATCATTTCTGCGACAGAAGACGAGTTATCCACAAGGAAGTTTTCAGAATTTGTCCAAATTCGCTCCCAAACATCATAGCTACCACGAAAACAAAAAGTTAATTTTTCGTTATTGAAGTAATTGCGGAAAGTTTTTTTTAACCGTTCATCTATTTTTCGAAATTATTTTCGTTTTTTGTTTCAAATTGTGCTGAACTCACTAACATGGCGTGCTAAAGATAGACGTTTCCAAATACTCTTTCCGATTTAAGGCTTCTTCAAAACAGGAATAAAAGTATAACTAAATTTTATTGTATAAATTCTGAGCCTGTTATTGAATAATTATACAAATGTCATTAACTAATACTCTGCAGAACGAGAAACATAATAAGATATCTACATTAAACCTGTTTCAACTTTTTAATTCGCAGAGCTTGCTTGAATACTTTTCGTCACAGTCGGTTGAAACAGACATTCGGAAGTAGGTATTAAATGAGTAATGATCTTAGTGAAAAATAACCTTCATTCTTAAAGAAGTTAGAATTGATCAGAGCCCATTCCTGTATGGTTACAGTGAATAAAATGACTTTTTATTTTGTTAACTAATTTTCTTACTAATTTTAGAGGAGGCAAGAAATTCTTGAATGGAGATAACAGATTGCGATCAAATGAGCTTTATATAATTTTCGGTGGAAAGCTTGCAAAAACATACGGAGAATCCACCACTGAAGTAGATCCTCTAGACTATTAAGCCTGAGGCTGAAAGTTGAAGAGAAATTGTCTTCCAGAAATGGAATGTGCAGACCGGGCATGCCTTGAAAAAAGAAGCGATAGAAGTAGTAGGGGAAAGTAGTGTAATTGCGTTCCACGTTCAGCAAAATTCAACTTTGCCGGTTTCTAGTTGGCCAACTTAACACTTAACTGAACTTAAAATTAGAATTTTTAATTTTATCATTTAGGACTGTTCCATTTTGTAAATTACTAACTGGATTTGTAATAAAATGAATTTTTTGAAACAACCTTTCAAATAAACATTTACCCCAGATTGCGGGGTAATTTTGTTCTGTGCTTGGGATTCCTATAAAATCTAGTTGTTTTGCTGATGGGGCATATGTGCACAAAAGAACGGATCAAGACGAAGAAAACCGTATGTGTGTGATTTTTTTTTCAGTTTTTTTCTGGTGGGGGGGCCTCAAGACAAATTTTTGTTTCCAATGTTTCTTTTTCACTTTTGTAAAATTTACAATCAGTAGGGAGCGCTAGCTATCATATTCCCATATTTTTGAAATGGGTACACGTTTACCCCAAGTATACATTTTCCCACTCCACTCCTAGATGAAATGGAAAGAAAACAGTAGAAGCTGTAAATGACATTGAAAGAATCAGCAGGAGGAGGAGAAGAAGAGAAAGGAGGAAAAACAAGTAGAAGAGGCAGAAACAGATAAAGGAAAAATAGACGACGATGACACATGCACAGCGATAAGAAACTAGTGGTGCTAAACCAGCGCGTACTTTCTCGCTTGTACTTTCACGCAAAATTACGCTAAGAAAAATGCTAAGATTTTCGCAAAATTGTACATTACCTTATTTAAAACTCTATTTTAAGGAAAAGATTTCATTAGGGGAAAAAATCTCGACCTTCTTGTGATAGGAAAACGCCGAAAAAATTGAATTTTCCCAATTTTCGAAAAATCACGATTTCCATCGAAAATGAAACTATTCTCTTAAACGTCCTTCACACTATCCCACAATAAAATTTAATCAAAATTGATGGAGTCTTTTTTTAATTTGGAAAATGTTCCAGGGGCGTCATGTAAAGAACCCTCCAAAATTAAAATATCGGTTTCAAATTCAAGGGTCGGCGACATGAGACAGATCAATTGGGGAATATCAATTGTGGAGCAAAGCGGCTGAGCGGTTTAGCCGCTATCGTTGTTCACAGATGCACGGACAGACAGACAGACAGAGAGACAGACGAACGGACGGACAGAGGGACGGACAGACGGATGGACGGACAGAGGTTTTGCCGTCATTTGATTTTTCGGTTACAAGGACCCACAAAATATGTATTCTGACTACACCACATGTTGGAGAATTTTTTCCACATTTTTGTTACCAGGGTCCTGTAATAAGACTTTTTCTGCCGAAAATTCACCGTTCTCACCGTTCTCGGGCAGCATTACAAAACTTTCTCTCTACTGCATAGGAGGTAACGAGAAAGTAAAACGGAGGCTGAATTTGTACACGACGAAGAGAAATAGCAAGAGCAGGAGCATGAGGACACCGTGCGTTTCCACGGAGCCCGGGGCTCTCCAAAGCTTCTCGTGGGAGGATCAGCTCAGCTGGCGAGGAACGAGGAGCGGCCGGCGGTCTGCGGTCCTCGTCCCGCGCAAAGTACACACGCGGGCTCGTCCTCCGTCCTCCGTCCTCCGAGGGCGGCGCCCACAGGCAGCGGAGTCTCCGCTCAGCCGAGCCGCTCTGCGTTGGCCGACGCGCGAGACCCATTCGACGCAGATGGGAGCGCCATTGAGCTTTCTGTCAAACGCTCACGAGACCTGAAGAACGCCGGTCGGGTTGGTGAAGGTTAAGTTCCTGTGCTATTCAACCACTCCGCTGGCGAAAGTTTACGTCGCTACTTAAGTTCCAATTTCCCAACCATTTTTTTAACCCGCATGGCAAGCGAATAAATTATTCAATATGGCCGTAATAAGTATTATACTTGAGCTTTTAGGTCAATGACTCCCCTCTCGATCACACATTTTGTTCAATTTTCTTTGATCTATTGGCCATGATATGGACCCTTATTAATGCTAAAATACTGGATTGTAAAGTATTTTCATTTTGCGCACGTTTTCTTGAGCTCTCTTTTTGCTACTTGCGGGAGGAGAACGGCCAGGGGTTTGTTATTTTGTCACCAATATTATAAAATCAAATCTGTAGTTCGTTTGCTATTGCAAATACCTTTTCTATTATTAAGGAGCTAAAATTAATATTTTCAGATGTTACCAATTGCGCTAGTTGAAACATTTTTTCATAGTTAAACTATGAATAGAAAAAGAGAGTGGGTAGTGTTTCTGGAACTCAATGAAACGCGTTCAGATTATACTTCTCCCACATACGTGAAAAAGTTTGTTTGAAAAGGAAATGTTTGTAGTAGTAGTGACAAAAGTGATAGTTTGCATTTTAGATTGCTTCTCAGCAAATGTAATTGCGTCGTGCTGTTGTGGTTATAGGTGAAAAATTGAAAAAAAATTCATATTTTAAATATTGGAGAGTTTATGTATTCCTGAACATTGCTAAATTAAGCTGTAATTTGGAATATATTAAGTATACTCAATTCTTAATTCAATTACCTTTAAATTGGTAAATGTTGTGATATAAGAATGTTTTGAAAGTTGGCTGACCGATATTCACCACAACCTCACTGTGACACTCCAAGATATTACATCATAGTACACTCTGAGACACTTGGTCGCTTGTCAACTCAGCAGTCAACTAAACTGATTGGTGATGATACTCCCTAAAAGAAGACTAAGGAATTATACATGTTTCAATTTAATATCAGAATCTTTACCTTCGCTAAAACTGCTTTACTTCTTTGGAAATATATTATCCAATTTTTGCTTCATCATTGCACTAACATTTTTTTCTGAATTGAAAAATGTATATAATTTCTTTTAACATTATGATTTTGATGTAAACACTAAATGCATGTTTCGTTTTTGGTTATTGAATTAGGTTTAGTTCGAGTTTAGTATTAAATAAAATTGTGTAAATGCAAGCAAAAATAATATTTATTTCCCTTATTTGAATATTACTGTTCATCAAAATAACATATTAAACTACATATTAATGTTTTAATTATAAATCATTGAAACATTTAATTATCTAGTATGTGGACCTTGTGAGGCACTCAATAAGACGATAGCATATTTTCAAATAAATATTCGTATCTCAAAACTTAATTAGTGACGCTAAAATAACACGTACTTTTTTCCCCATATTTTCACGCAAAATTACATGAAAAGTTCTCATATTTTCGAAACATTTTACATGACCTTATTTTAAAATATATGATTAAGGAATAGATATTATTATCGGTAAAATCTCTATCTTTAATATTTTAGTTGTAGGAAGACGGCGATAAAATATTGAACTTTTGCAATTTTCGTAAATTCAGGGTTTTCAACAAACATGAGACCTGCACCATTCTCTTAAACGTCCTTCACACTATCCAATAACAAAATTTAATAAAAAACGACGGAGCCACTTTTTTTAAATTTGGAAACTGTCCCAGGAGCTTCATGTAAAGTACTCCACAGAATTAAAATTATGTTTCCAAATTCACAGGATCGCGATATCAGCTAGACCGATTGGGGAATATCAATTTTGGAAAAAATCGGCTGAACGTTTTAGCTGCTAGCGTGGTTCTCAGAAGAACAGACGTTTATTTATTTATTTATTTATTTGTCAAGAAACAGTAAAAACTGTATATGACGTTTTGCCTTCATTCAATTTTCTGGTATCAGGGACCCAGAAAACATGGATTCTGGCCACAACATGCGATAGAGAATCTTTTTTCTAAATTTAACAACTCGATTTGTCTACTTTTTCGTTATCAGAACTCTGTAATAAGAGTTCTTCTGCCGAAAATTCGCCGTTTTTCGCGCAGCATTATATAACTTTCTCTCTACTTCGTAGTAATCTTAATGTTTTAAATTCTTAACCATGTTTTGAAGAAAGGTACATAAGATGTTTTAATATTTTTAAAAGAAATGTTATCTCACTGCGTACTAGCCTTTGCTAGCAATTATTATGATTTAGATTACAGAGAAGAATTTAATTTAATTAATGTTGGAGCAACGGTGGAATGCGAGGCAAGGAAAATGGCAAACCTCTATAAAAGTTCTCGTTAAGACGCTTTGTCCACCGCAAATTCACATGTCCGTGTTTTGGACCATTGTACCCAGAGGTGGAAGATAGGCTGGCTGACTACGTCGCGGGACGTGGCCCCAAAGAGTGACCTCAAGAAAGAAACGCCACTATTGGCGATTTTCCATAACCAGTACACAATAATGATGGAATTTAGCAGCATTTTAAAATTTATTTTAAATTTTAAAAAATCGCATTTTAAAAACAAGGCTGTAGCATTTTATAGGATTTTATAGCATTTTAAAAATTAAGGCTTAGCATTTTGTAGTATTTGTTGGAGAAATGATTATTAAGGGAGTACTTTCTGAGATTTAAAAAATGTTGATGCCTTTTGGATTTTCTTATTAAAATCAGAAAATAAGGGAAACTCATTTAATATTTCGCCATTTGTGAACTTCAACCAATATAAAAGCGTAAGAAGTGTAAAAAAAGTCATGTCGCGCTTCAGTCGCGCATGACAGTTATATTTAGCGCGCGAGCGACGAAGGCAGCGCGCTCTATCGGGGATAGGCGGCGGCAGCGGCAAGCCGTGGTCGAGGCCTAGCGGGTCGAGCTCGAGTGCGAGTCTCACTGCTCACCATCGGCCCTTTAAAGGGAGCGAGCCGGCACCCTGGCATCAGTGCTGTCAGTCCAGATTCCGCAGTCGGGAGACCAGTCCCGCTCCGCCAGCATGAAGTGCACAGTGAGGTCTACGGCTCGCGCATGGGGAGCGCGAGTCTATGCACTGGGGTATCGTGCGTTGGAAGCACGTACGGATAGGCACATCACGCAGAGAGAGCATTTACTTCAACATGTTTTGTTTAGTAAAAATGTATGGACGCTGTATTGGAATTGCAAATAAACAATTTGTTGATTTGTCCTGAACTATGTTATTTTGGAGGACATAAAAAACATAGGAAGTTACGCGTGGGCCGTAGGCATAGTAGGCCTTCCTCTTCTTCCCGTGGCCTTCGTATAGCGCAATGAGGAAAGTGATACCCCTTGAGATGACTGTGAGTGCTCACCCTTTCAGGATCAGCTTTTTAAATTCTTCTTCTTCTTATTTTTCCTTTTCCTTCGTAAAATCTTAATTATAAATCAATAAACACGGCCACTCTCTAGTGATTTGTGTTCAAACATGGATGTGTTGTTTTTGACCGACAGTCAAACGTATAATTACTAATTTTTCAGCAATTACATTTCGTATTTCAGCATTTCACATTTCGCATTTTCAGCTATTACATTTCGCATTTTTTGCAATTGCTAAAATCTACTATCGCTACCACTGCACTATCAAACACTCCTGACAGCTGGATGTGTAATGTAATGGCAGCCCGTTTTCAGGGGAGGATCCAGCCGATCAATTTGGGGGGACGCATCGTATATTTTGTTAATAATAAATTTTGTTATTATATTGCATATTTATGTATTGTAAATATAATGCTATTCAATATTATTGTTTAAATAATTACATAATGCGAATATAAATATTAAATCATTTTTGCCAAATAAAGAAAGGCAAAAGAAAACTCCTTTATGCCTTTAAGGGGGCCATGGCCCCCATAACCCCCTGGATTCGCCAGTGCCCATTTGAATGTCCTTTCTATGTCTAGGGTCTCTGCCTCCCCGAGCAGTGTCCGCCGCTCTGAGGACCACGTCGCTAGCGAGGGCCTGGGCTTAGGCTTGGGCCTGGGCTTGGGCCTGGGCTTGGGCCTGGGCTTGGGCCTGGGCTTGGGCCTGGGCTTGGGCCTGGGCTTGGGCTTGGGCCTGGGCTTGGGCCTGGGCCTGGGCCTGGGCCTGGGCCTGGGCCTGGGCCTGGGCTCGGCTGAGGCGCGGCCTGCACGCGCGTCGTGGGCGGCGCGGGGCCAGGCGCGACGGGCGCGCTCCCCGGAGCACGGCTCGCCGTTCGTTACCCAGCCGTAATTAGTCGGCGCGTCTTAAGGCTGCTCATATTCGTCTCCGAATTGGCGGCGGAGAACAGCCCCTCTTTGTACGGTTCTTCCTCCTCCTGCTCCTCCGCCCGTGCCCCCGCCCCCGCCCGCCCCGCCACTACCCCGAAACCTCATAACGAAGGGCTCTCGGGCCTCATTTAGGATATGCGACGCTCTTTGATCGCTTCCACAAAACGCGCTGTAATGTGGCTCCGAACATTGTCTTCGGGAGGCGGTTAAAAGTGGCGGCGGCCGCGATGTCGCCGGCGCGGCGGTGGCGCCGGTTGACTCGGAGGGGAGGAACAGGCGGCGGAGGCAGTGCCTATGTGACAATGGCGGCGACGGTCACGATGGGGGTGGCAGTGGGAGAGACAGTGGCGGTGGCGGTGGCGGTAACGGCGATGATGCTGGTGTAGTGGTTGCGGTGGCGGCGGTGATTACGGTAGTGGTGGTGATGGCGTCGGTGACAATGTCAGTTGGAGTGGCGACAGCGTCGGCGTTCGCGGTGACAGCAGTAGAGACGGCGGTGGTGATGTCGGCGATGGTGGAGGTGGTGGTGGTAGAGATGGTTGCGGTGGGCGGTGGTGATTATGGTTGTGGTAGCGGTGGTGGTGATTATGGCGGTGGTGGCAGTGTCAGTTGGAGTGGCGGCAGCGTCGCGTCGGCGTTAGCGGTGGCAGTAGTGGAGACGGCGGTGGTGATGGCGCCGATGATGGCAGTGACGGTTATTATAACGATGGCTGTGTCAAGCGGGGCGGGAGTAAATGTAACAATGGTGGGAAAGGGTGATGGCTGTGACTGTGAATGACGGCGGTGGCGGGGGTGCTGGTGGCGTTCGGAGATGAGTGCCCACGAACCATTGACTCTGATCCAATATTGAATATAGGGGCGACTCCGCCACCTTCATCACCTCCATTGTTGCTGTTGCGGCTCCAAATTAGCTTAGGAGTAAGAGACTCTTCCCACCAAATTAATTTCAGCCACAGAAAGGTTTTTGCAGAATTGTTCAGATTTTAATAGGTTTTGTGGGCTTAAGATTACAACAAATAGCTTGTCGTTAAAATATAATCTCATTTATTTTCTTTCACACAATCTGAAGCATATCATAGCTATTATAAATGTTCAACAGAAAATATCATTAATGTATGAAATCCTCACCTTCATTTTTTGATTGTAATTTCATGTCAGTCAATTGGCAAGAAACAATGATATATAATGAATTAATTTACTTTTGTATTGTATACATTTTAAAAAAAATTAATACGCCTGTAACAAGTAATGTACTTCAGCTTCTGGGTCAATGACCCCCATCTCGATCAGGTTTTTGTCCAGTTTCCCTGATCCATTGAGCAAATGCTGAGATGGCCCCTTGTTTTGCTTCTGGACGTAAATGTAGCTTCACTGTGCGCACGTTTTGTTAAGCACTTCGTTTGTTTGTAATGGTAGGAGTAGAACTGACGTTCATTACTATTTTGTTAGCAATGCAGGAAAATCAAATCAGCACTTAATTTACCGTTGAAATTGATTTTCTATAACTTGGTAGCAAACATTTTTCAAATTTTTATTTTTCTAAAATAATAATTATTTTCTAAATTATTGTTTCTAGTTTTTCAATTTTTTTAAATTCTGGACCTCAAGAAAATATGCGCAGATAATCTCTTTCCCCACACGTTATATACAGTTTTTACTGTTTTTTGACCAAATAAATAAATAAAAAAACATGACAGAAAAATAGCAAAAATTTCATAGGAAATCATGAACATAATTGTTCGGGATTCATGTTGGAAATTTCGTGAAAAAATACTCTATAATGCATTCGGTATTGAGAGTCATTTTTGTCAAAGCTTTGTAAAACAAAATATTATGTGCGCGTATTCTAGAATAAACTGGAACATTATACAATCTGAAAACACTTTTCTGGGATAATATCACGCAGGCATTGGGTTCAATCGAATCCCAAGTTTATTGCAACTCGATATTCTTCCAATTTAAGAACTACATAATGCTACTAATACAATACTCTTGAACTTTTTAAAATGCGAGGTGTCAGTCATTTTGGTTCATGTTACCAGAATATCGTGTTTACTGTGCAGTGTTCAATTGATTTATATGGCGTTGACTTGATTTGATTTTTGTAAAAGAACAGTAAACACTGTTCGTGACGTACGGAGAAGTTCAATCTGCACATGAGTTCTTGAGCTCCAGAATCTCTCACTTTTGACCATAAATAGTTAATTGATGAATAATATCACGCAGGCATTGAGTTCAATGGAATCCCAAGTTCATCGCAACTCGATATTCTTCCAACTCAAGAACTACACACTGTTACTGACAAAGCGAGTACCAAGTACCAACAAAGCGAGGTTATCATCATTTGGAGACTAGACATTTTCGCCTAGTGGTTATACATAAACATCATTTGCATCGGTAAACAAACTACAGATTTGATTGCTTAGTATTACTAACAAAATAGTAACCCACATCCACGAATCTACTCTTATCACAACTAGCAAAAGGAGAGCTCAACAAAAATGTGCGCACAGTGAAGTTACAATTATGTTGAAAAGCAAAACAAGGAGCTATCTCACCATTCGTTCACAGGATCAGGAAAACTGGATGAAAAACCTAATCGTGATAGGGTTCATTCACTCAGAAGCTGAATTAAATATTTTTAAAATTATACATTTTAGATATTTTTTACCAAACATTTATATCGAATTATGAATAGGAAAAATTATTCAACAATTACCATTACAAAATGTAGATTATCAGAGATAAAAAATAACGCAAATTTCTTAGCATAAAGTAGGAAAACATTCCAATAAAAAAAGAGGCCACTGGTAAAAGGGTCACCTCTATTTATTCAAAAATATAGACTCTCTTGGGAACAATAAATAATACATGTCATTGAACATAATTTGAAATACAAGGAAGGAAAAATAATCGAGAAGGGGGATAACTTACACTGGCTCTAAAAGTGTCAAACCCGCATACGCGGTGAGAAAGAAACTGGTAAGTTATAAAGGAAGGGTTGTGAAAAGATAGCACTCATCATGCTTTGAGATGCACCACAAAAGTTTCCAAAAGTAGGATATCTCCCGGTTATTTTCAAAAGTATAGAGGAAAATGTCTCATAACGGAGGTTCGATTTCAAAAATTCTGAGATTGTATTTTCTTCAATGGAAACCACTATTGAAGGTGACTAATGACCAGGTAACTTTTGAATTGAAATTGTGGACTGTCTTTGCTAATGTTTTCTTTTCGCTGAAGCCTACTTATTCACTAGTCTTTTATTTTAATCCTAGTTTGAACTCAAATCTCCACCGTCACAGAAAGTTCCTTGCTTACATACAAAGTTAGGTATTCGTGTGACGTAATTATCCAAACAAAATATAGAACAAGCAAAATGCGTTAAAAATGTAGGAAACGATGATTCCGCGTGTTTGAAAGACACCTTCCATTCATTAAGGTTACAAGACATAAACCAGGCAATGTTGAATTTTAAATACTCGTATTTGACGTTCATATGATATATCTTTAGGATCATAGTTCTAATACATATGGAATGTGCAGTAAAACAAAGGCATTTGAATGTTATCTCATACTCTCCTCTTTCCTGTCCTTAATTCATCACTGAATCTTTATAGTTTAATTGAACATTATTATTATTATAATATTCACTTATAATTTCATTATTTTGCTTTAAAATGGTGTGGCACTAATAAGCTCATCGGTTAAGATAACTCTGCCCCCTGATACATTTCAGGAGGTCCTAGTGCCTGCACAGGACTGTTGAGAAGAAATTCGGAGCCTGGTACAAGAAGGTAGAATATAGGCTTCTATAAAAAAAATTACAGAGATGCGTGTGTGTGAATATTATTTCTTATATTCGATTATATTGGTATGTTTATATAAGACAATTTCCGGCGTTCAACTGTACACAACATCTCTTAGTGCACTTATTCGGATTCGTGGTGTTTCAGAACGTGACATTATATACACTGTGACCCCCGCGTGACTATTAACTTTGAAAATATATCCACTTACGAAATTTAAAAGCAAAAGATACGATAAAAATTAAATGAATTAAATAAATGCTAAAATTATAATTGTAATTATAGGGTGCATTGGACTTCAATTGGTCGCGTTGGGCCGCTTCAGCTCCATGGTCCCCCTTGAATTCATGAACCCCGTAGGTCCTGGGCCCCTTGAGTACCGGGTGCACCTCCTCCCCTTGGGGCTTCCCCTGCAGCGTGGAGGCAGCGACGATTGGCTGCAGTCGCGTGGGTGTTATGACGAAAGTGAGGAGCGGCGAGATGGAGTAGCCGAGGGGAATCGCATGGCGGAGATGGCGTTGGTTTCGCCAACAGCAGTGCAAGGGATGGCGGCAATTTGAGTTAGGGCCGGGGGAAGGCCGGGGAGCCTAGGTTGGCAATAGCGGACACGAGGCAGCGCGAGAGTTAAGGCGGTAAGTTGTGAACTCACAGAAAGTTGTCAGCCTCAATAATGCCAATGAGAGATGAAGCCTCGTTATTTGTATAACCGCATGCAAAGCTATTTATTTTCCGTGTTACCTCATAGCCTACTTCACATATGTATGACGCAGTCACAAAACACGCGATGCTAGTCAAGTATCGTTCCAGGAGGTATGGTTCCTCGGGGATTTCCGTGGGGTTATTTCGTGATATCCTTGCGTCAATAATACTGACATTTGACCAGTTTTCTTTCTCTAGGATAAATTCTGATCACACTTGATTTCATAACTGATATAATGCATGCAGTGAAAATAATGTAACAAATCAACAAAACAAAGAGAGTAAAGACCAAACAACTAGTGAATTTACAACATCACATACTTTCTCGATTTATTGGAAACAGCTACGTAATATTGAAATATTGCAATTTTCGAAACAAATCGAGAAATATCAAAAAATGGCACTAGCACCATATTTCTTACCGTCTCGTGTTACATCAGTGAAAACAATTAAAAGAAAAAAAAGGATCAGTGTTTTGAGAAAATCTTTTGTAAATTTAAAGCTAAAATTACGCAAAAACTACTTGTTCTTTCAAAAAATTGTACATGACCTTTTTTAATGAGCTAGTTTTGTACAACAGACTTTGTCTGAGACAAAAATCTCTATCATCAATTTTGTAGTTTAATTTTTTTCCATTTTCAAAAAATCGGGGAATTCAAAGAAAATTAGACCTACACCGTTCACTTAAATGTCTTTTAAACTATTCAACAACAAAATTTAAACAAAATATTTGGGGCCATTTTTTTGAAAAGTTTGAAAATGTTTGAGGGGCTTCATGTCAAGTACCCTCCAAAATTAAATATCGGTTTCAAATTTCAGAGACCGCAACATCAGCCAGAAAATTAAGAATAACAATTTTGGAGAAAATCGGTTGAACGGTTTCGGCGCTAGCGTTGACCACAGACGGACGGATAGACGGAAGGACAGATTGACTGACGAACAGACGGACGTTTTGCCGTCAATCGATTTTTCGATATCAAGAATCAACGAAACGTGGATTTTGGCTACACCACGTGTTAGAGGATTTTTTAAATACATTTAGAACTGGATTTGTGCACTTTTTCGTCACCAGGGTCCACCAATAAGAGTTCTGGTGAAAATTAGCCGTTTTCTGGCGCACGATTACATAACATTCTCTTCTTAAGACGTTCCTTCTTAAGAGCGAGAATAGTACGTAATGAAACGATGATGTAATGCTGGGTATTAATACACGAGTATCGTAAACTTCACACGAGTGTATTAATACCCATTACATCGAGTTTCATACGGTATTTTTTCTACGATTTTTATATGTTAAACTTTTAAATTGAATCGTTTCGTGGCAGTTGAAAAGCAGGAATCAGTCAAGACCACCTAGCGGAAGCGGACAGCTCCCTAACCCTACTCTCGCATGCTGCCGCAGGTTTCTGTGGCTACCTGCCCGCCTGCGAGGGTGAACTGTGCTAGTCAAACAAGATCAACGTGAAATTACGATCCAATTTATTTTAAATAATATTCCACTAAAAGTACTAATAATAAAAAAATTAAAACTGACAAGCATAACATAATATCACATGTCATTTTAATGTACACAGTCGAAAGAAACATTAACTAGAACGATTATCAATGATTAATTCTCAATACTTGGTTTGAACACTTCTCTGTGATTGGTCAAGAACCTGTATTATAATGAAATCTGTATCGAAATGGATATCATTATGCAACTGGTCGCAGACATCAAATGACAGCCATCGCAGCCATAAAATATTCTCTTTTATTGCAGTATTTGTGAAGACTGTTTGTGTTAGATTCGGGTCCGTGGCCCGTTTGTTAGAGTACTGCACCGATATTCGTCTGGTATTGAAAGGAAAAACCATAGAAAACTAACGATGAGCGCAGCCGGCCGCTATAATTCTCCTCCAGACACGACTGAAATCGACCTAGCTTGTGTCAAAAAATCGTGGCACCGTCGAGACTCGAACCTAGGACCTCCCACTCAGAGGCACTGCAGTGACAGTAGATGCCTCGGAGCTACCTCTTCCGGCGTGGCTGTGCGAAGAAATCATGAAATCAGTATTGCTATTTGACTACAAATAAAGTCAGGCATATCATAGCACTTGCTTATATGGCCCGCTCTACCTATCACCTGATGGTACCAAAGAAAAAAACAACAATAGAATGAAACAATTTTCGTTCTTTATGCATTTTGCAGTGATAAGTTTTGTCAACTGCGTGAGTAAACCATTAAAGCAATGTAGCGGAGCTGGATGGTTGTATTCGATCGTGATATCTATAATATTGTCTTTGATATTAAATTCATATGACTGGATAACCAACCAATATTTAATAATTAAAACTATTAAATTAATTATTTCACCAGTGACGAAACGTCAACAAAGTTAATGAAAGTGAATTCCGACCACTATTGAAAATAGAAACATTCAAATCTTGATATTTCCTAGAAAGAACTTAAAAGGTTGATGCATAACTTCTTATTCTCATTCTCTTCATCTCTTTTAAAATTATCCATTCAAGAGCTCCCTCTTGTGTCCAAACTACTTCTTGCCTTCCGAAATTATTGGAAATTTGCCGTGTGAGTGTATACACAGTAGGACAAAGCGAAATTCGGGCCTTGCTCGTATCCCTGCAAGATATTCACGACCAGATAATAAACGAGTACTGATCTTCATTACGTTGTATATTGATTTCTCTCCTTTCTTATTTTTATTCTATTTTGGTGTAATTGAGTGTGGATTTGCATTATTTGTAGTTATATAAGTGTAACCGCTAATACGCGATTACAGTTTAAATAAGTGAGAAAATAGTAGTGAAGACACGACACCGTATCTTGGACAAATAGTTCTCTGGTGGCGAGGAGATGGCGACAGTCGTAAACTCAATTTCTGAACGCACTCTGATGCCAATGAAAAACTAGTATGAACAAACGGAAACGGCAAGAGCTTGTGCCAAAAGAATCCAACTTTCTTCTTGTCCGAGTCACCGAAGCGAGCAGTTGTATGAATTCGTTTTCTTATCTTGTTGGAGTTGCCAAAGTGAATAGTCAGCCATCTTGTGCGCTACGACGACGTTGAGCGACACGTAAAAGAGCGAGTACGTTGTACCAGAAAGTCTGTACTATTTTGAAATTTCATTCTGAAAACATATTTATAGAATCTCCAGAATTATAAGGACTCTAATCGACATTGTAATTAATTTGACTTTTGCCAATTACGAAGTCATAAGTGGAGATTCTGGACTTGGATTCGGAGGTGACCATCGCCTGAGGAGCCAACGGTAAACATCGCTAACCGAGGGGAGACGGCGCCCGGAGGCCTCACGATTTCGACGCAGCAGGCAGCGCGCGGAGCGGCGCAAGGGACCCTACGACCTTGGAGGCGTGGACAACATTTTGCAACCGACTTCGCAACGTGGAATTCTCCGGAGGTTCGACGGCCGTGAGTTTAACGAAACCAAAAGAACTTTTACTAAATCTCAATTTAGAACTGTACCGCACAGTATTCTTGCTAATTTGACAAGTCATTTCTTTTTTCTTCCTGAAGTCGTAATTGAAATCAGATAAGGGTATTTTGTAAATAATGTAAAATTGTGTTCTTGTACAGAATTAATTGACTAAATTCACGTGTAATGAATCCAAAGGTGTTACAAGAAATTTGAATATTGTATGTGTATGTATTTTTTTCAGGGTTATTGTTTTGAAGTGTATTTTGTGTGTTTTTCTCAGTGATTTTGTGTGTATATAAGTTATTACTTGGAAATAAGGTGCAAAGTTAACATCTTCTTAGAGAAAACTGCAGTTTTTAGGTAGGGAAAGATAGCTACCGTAATTAAATGTAAATTTAGTTGTACAAAACTTTCCTTCATAAGAATATATCTTCTATGTTATTTCAAATCGTGTTGGAATGTTAATTGGTAGTTAGTTGAAAAGACGAACCCACCCCCGATATGGAATTTTATTCTACCTAGAAATTTCCCAGGTGTGCGTGACGGGACAGCTATCCGTCACGGAATTAGTAAATGAAAGATTTGCTATTTGTAACAAGTAAAAGAGCAGGGTTTGGTAACATAAGTAGTTGGTTCTATTAGTATTGATATTTTAATCCGGATATAAAACCTATATTATTTATTATTTATTATTTATTATTTATTATTTATTATTTATTATTTATTATTTATTTATTATTTATTATTTATTATTTATTATTTATTATTTATTATTTATTATTTATTATTTATTATTTATTATTTATTATTTATTATTTATTATTTATTATTTATTATTCATTATTTGAAAATAAATCAAACAGCAAGTACCACAAAATTAATCTTTAGGCAGTTATTCGTGTTCCACCATACATTTTACAACAATTCTGCGTCTTGGGGCAAGGCGATGGTAAACGACTCTCCAGTCATTTTCTAGATAGGAAAATATCAAATGTAGATATAGATATACATGGCATTGTTACAACAAACGGAATCCTAGAGCAACTGACAATCTCCGATTGCACTGTGGCCAAAAAATGCTAGATGCCATTTTCATTTTGAAAATGGCTTCTAGAAGGAAATTGATGATGATTGATGGTAGAATTGTGTGTGTAAAAATAATCTTTCCAAGATCGATGAATCATTACAAGTTGTTACTAGTAGATCCTAATATACATTAGTGAAGAGGATGAATCTGTCTCAGTAACTTAGTTTTTAATAAAAAGTTTGGACCATTAATCGTATGCTACGTAAACGGATCGTATATCGTAGGCTATTAATCGTATGCTTGATAAATTCAGCGGAAATATTACCAAGAAACGTTTTACATTTTTTAAAATATTTATTCTTTCAAATTTATTAATTAATTTATTTAATTTCTCCGCTCTCAGACAAACACACGAGTATATTACAGCAAAACCAGTTTGTTAGGCACAAGGTACAAGAAGAGAGAAAACGGAAAAATAATAAATGATACAGAAGCAGCAGAATACGCTACGTAAGATTGGGAACATCTGAGTACGTAAAGTTTTTTTCTTGTCAGTTACTGATTTGCATTCAATGAGAAAGATTAGGAAATATACAAACTAAGATACAGGTTTCTAAAAGCATTGATCCTCCCAAAGACAGTAAAAGAAAACAAAAATAGACCAAATAAAAAATCCGAAGTGAGCGTAACATTTGTGAAAGCTCACATCGAGTCTATTCCAGTCTATTCAGGCAGATTATTACATTAGGTAGCAGAAAGAAAGAAGAAAGTATCTTGGCAGGGAATTGTCCATACGGTACTTTATGACTTGTTTATGTTAAGAATGACTCGAAAGAAAGTAAAAAGAATGCAGATTGAGTTGTGTTGATGAAAATCCGAAATAACTTGCGTACATAACTGAATATACAGCTAATAAAAGCAATCAGTGGCTATGCGATCAGCTGAGTACCTCAAGTTATTATTGAATATACAGTTGAATATCATGTTATTGCAATAGATCGGCAGCAAGCTTTATTATCTCCAAAGCTTTCCGCAAATATAGTTTTAACTGAAAATGTTGAACTTTAAATTCGTCAATACATGATGTTAAAACTGATCGAGATCATGTTTGGATGGCCTGAAACTTGTAAAACAAGGTGCGGATGAAATTGAATCTTCTTGGTGAAATTTCTTTTTGCGAGTGAGAAACTTTAAAAATACCGGTAAACATAAACACACAACTATTCTGCACAAAAGAAACATTATATTCATAACACTTTCATTACACTTGTCCGCAAATTGATGTATAAAACAGTGAAACACGTCATACCACCGTCAGATCAACACGCTTGCCCTATGATTCAGAGCAGGATTTCATTGAAACAGGCTAGGATTTACTACTTGATACATTTTTACTACCGATCACCAAATTACTACCGATTGCCAATAAGCAAGAAACTTTCAAAGATGCGAAGGTTACAGAAACAAGCTATGAAGTTGAATTTTGGGGGCATTGTCATCTGTGACAAAGTTTGTGACGAAAGAAATCGAGCCAAGGATGGAATATTTCTGATTTCAAGGAAACAAGTTTTCAGATACCTAATTTGAATCCATTTACCAGAAAATCAAAATCTCAGGTAATAAGTTAGAACCAAGGCATGAAATCCCGTTCAGAATACGAAGAGGGTAATGCAGAATTTCACAGGCTTCCCTAGTTTCGAAATCTATAAATTTCTTGACGGATAGGAAACCAAGGTATGGCGATATTAGAATCTTGTTCATATTCATTCCTCCACTTTACCACAGATTCGTTCTTGTGATGAAGAACAAGATGTGAAGAGGTAAAATTATTTGCACTGAAGATGGCACTAATTTATTATATCTTCCTAGCATAGCTTTATGACGCAAAGAAACATGCTTGTATGCTTGTAACCTGCTTTTATTGATTTCATTTATTTGATTTCAATGATGTAGCTTCATTATATGCACGTTGTTGAGCACTCCTTTTGTTTTTAGTGGTAGGAGTAGAGCTGAGGGTTTTTTGTTAGCAATGCAGAAAAATCGCATCTGCATTTCGTTCACCGTTGCAAGTATGTTTTCTATAACTCGGGAAAGAAATATCTAGTTTTTCAATGTTGCGCTTTTTAAAATTTATTATTATATCTTTTTCGTATTTTACTCATCTTTCAACTATCGTATTTGTAGTTAAAATGTTGGGAAGGGATTGTGGATCTTAAGAAACGTGTTCAAATAATCTTCTTCCCCATACGTCATATACAGTTTTCACTGTTTTTGACCAAATAAATCAAATCAAATCAATCAAATTTATAAATATATCTTGACCTGTATGACAGAATGTGATGTGAAAGTAAATGGTTACTGCTATTCACCAGTAAGGGGCATCAGTATACTAAAGTACTAATGTCTAAGACACCTGAGATAATTATTTAATGTTTTGATGAAGTCACGGTCAAAGCTACATTTAATACCGTGAAGATAATTTAGGTTAAATTAATGCCACCCATGATTTACAGACAACAAAAAAAACTTATTTTTGTGATATCTCAAAATTCATTTTGTCGGGGCTTACCATTGTCTGCTTCAAGGGCCATAATTTATAATCAATGACTATTTCCTGATTGCATAAAATAATAAGGAACGAATGTAATGTAATAAAGGAATCAGTAAACAAATTGGAGACTAACTTAGCACTTCCATCGTTTAATATTTTGATGGATTGGCATTAGGTTTTGGGTGTCGCAGAATACGGATATGTCAAAAAAGAATTTTTGAAGTTGACTTCCAACACAAGTACACGAAGTTTTAAGTTAAAACGGAGGAAAATGAATTTATTCTCAAAGCTCTCCATACACACAGATATCTCTGCTAATATGGGATACCACAAACTTAGTGTACAACGATCGCAGTCGTTTGTGCTATTGCACGCAGTATATTGCGTGTTGCGTCCAATAAAATCTGTATTCTTTCAAATCATCATAGGTGGCTTCGTGGATTATTGACGAAAATGGGAAAGAGCTGGCTGTTATAAAAAATATAGAGCAATCTATGGCTTGCATGGATCGCAACGACAATCAATGTCCCGTACCATTTTGCACGATCATTGAAGCGTGGGAAACACATACTTGTCTTTCGTGGCTAGTCATTCGACACGTTCACTTTCCTCGTGGGAAACAACACTTCTGCAAACAGTGAGGTTTGTGAAAAGTCATCAAGAACCGTTCGTTGAGTACTGTACATTGCAATTCCACGAAGCATGATTAACCGAGTGCACGATTCAATTGGTCAGAAACCGAACGTCATACTAGTGCAAAATTCTTTATTCTAAACTATAATAAGCGCTCATCAAAACAAGATGCAAATCTCTTACAAAGCACTTGTCTGGAATTTTTGTTAATACATTGCATAATCATAGTATATTTGCAACGTCTAAAATACGGTGAAACATTTATTTGGATAGATCTCTTGAATTCTGCAACATGATAAGATCCCTGTAGTTACACTCTAAAATGTAGAAATATATTTAGGTGAGAAATAGCGGATTTTGGCATTTTAATTCAAGATAATTGGAAAGTAAACAATTTTCCAGTTTTAACATGTGCAGCGAGAGTAAGATGAGGTGACTAGACATCTAGGCTAACCTGCTGAAAGAAGGCCTATGTGAAAAAGGTCTACACTTACATGAAAGGCTAATTAAGACCGCGAAAATGAACATTATTTAAAGTAAAGAAGAATGAGATTGAAAAGTGAAATTGTAATGGAAATACTTTGAGCCCATAATGGATACAAGATATACTAGTAGCGTTAGTTTCTTTTAGTATATTTTTTAATTATTCATCTTAAGGACAATATGAAACTGTATCTAACATTCGTTTCAGAAATTAATTTTATTTGGCGCACAAATATCACTAAAGTTTGAGAAATGTTTGACATTTTCTTCAATTTTCTTTAGTTTAAGTATCTATCATATTGTAATAAATAATTTTCATTCTCTTTACACAAAAGATAATATATTAGGACCTGTGAATAATTATATTTTTTATTTATCGAACCATAATCCTGGTACATATTTTAATAATTTCTTAATTTTGTCATACATGCTTAAATGATCTCATATATGGCTATCAACTGTAACCGTCGGGTAAAAAGTAATGAAATAAAACCGAAACCGTAAAAAAATTGAAACATATTTGGTTACTGAAACATTTTTTTGCTTATTCCCGAACTTGCCACAAAACTGTAGAAAACTGTAGAAAACCAAGTTAACTACTGCTATTTCCCACAACAGAAGTCTTTCTTTTTTCGAATGAAATGTAGTACATACACTGAATTTTAACAAACAGAAAGGATCGGGTAATTTTCCTCCGTTTTCGAATGGAATGACCTTTTCATATTTCGTCGCATATATGAGACGAAATGCAATTATAAATCGAAAACAATATAACCACAATTGTAAGTATATCGTAAATGATAGATGAAATAATACGAAGACGAGTAATTCCTTTGCTGCAAAAGTATTCCATTACTTCTGGCTTCATATGGCACAAGTTATTATTCACAATACATTAGGATTTGAATTTTCAAAAGTTCAGAATTTTTTGCAGATGGTTATAAATAGAATATTCTTTAATGTGAGGTTAATTATAGCAGTTATTCGGAAAACCAGTAGTCGACGGAATATTTATCGAACTCTTATTACGAAATATTTCTCTCTCGAAATAGAGAATAATATGATTTATGTACAGGTGAATAATTTCAGATGAAAGAAAAACACACCACCGTCTTCTCCTCAATTAGATGGGAATGTTTCTTATGTTATTTTGCTGAGAAACATATCGCTACTGCACCCAGATTTTTCACGATTTCTCTTTTTCCACAACATTCAGAAGGTTTATCAAAGTGAGTCCAAACGTTCAGAACATTTATAAATATTTCCAAAGAAAAAAATATATTTTTTCTAATACAAATGAAGAAAGATGAAAATTGCGAAATTCCGACCGTCAGAAAAGCAGTGCTTTTGTTGCTCATAAATGATGTTAATGACCTCCCAAGTCTACAACAGCGCTTCGAGTATTGGAAATGCTCACATGTTCCGGTGACATGCAGGTTCCCACGAAACAGAAAAATTACAGTAAATGCTTTTTACGGAATCTACACTCTTCCTTCACATCCAGAGAAGCTTCTCATGCATTGCTAGCATTTTTTTACTCTGTCGCCTACTACATACATACGTTGTATAGACAGAATACTGTAATGTTGAAGCGAAAAGTTACAATTTTTCGACTGAATATTTCATATTGTGGGTCCCACAAATCGAAAAAGTGGATAATTCATTCTCCTGTACATAGTAAATTACTTCCTCGAATATTTTGTGCAGCCAGAATTCACGTTTTGTAAATTACCTAAATATTGGTTTACGCCAAACCGTCTGTCTCGCTCGTCAGGCCCTCACAAGCCCATCCGATTTTAGAGAGTATCTTACATGAAGCCTCAACATTTTCAAAACATTTTAAAAAATGGCTCCAATTATTTTCTCGAATAGCGCAAAATACGCTTGTAAACATAACACAGGTTCGATTCTCTTTAAGCTCTGTGTTTTGAAAATTGCAAATGTTCAACATTTTTTCGGCAATTTCCTACAACGATAATATCGTCATGCTAATTGGCATTACTCGTAATTCCAGATTGGACAGTTTTGCCTTGGAAAGAATAAAGGTAGCCGGGAAGCAGAATTTTAGTTTCCTTTCTCATTGAACTTATAAATTGTGGGGAAATTTTTTAAGATGCTCCATTTGTTATTTACTTTTATTTCTTACTCTTCTTTCATAATTATATTTTATCATGAAGTAAACAGAAAATAGAGGAGGGAATATGGAGTTACGAGGTTTGCTAATTAGCATGACAATATAGAAGATGGAGATCTGTCTCGTCTTGACATATGTTGTTCAGATATAGATCTTTAAATAAGATCATGTGTGTTTTCCGAAAATGTGAATAATTTTTGCGTAAAATATGGGCAACTTTAAAAACAAGATTTTCTGAAACATGGCTCCAATTTTTTTCTCGAATAGAGCGAATCACGCTAATGAAATAACACATGGCCCTTTTTCGGTTTACTCTTTGTATTTTCGAAAATTTTCGAAACGCCGACCTCCACGTCGTATTGCAGGAAATTTCCCGCTTCAGGCTTTTCCCAATCTCACCCTTAGCCGAGACATGCGCTAAGATCCCGACTGGTCTCCTGCCATATTTGGTACTGTAGTATGTATTATAAGTGTGTATAAGTAAGGAGAGAGGATAGAACAAGGAAGAGAAAGGACAGATAACGCGCGGTTCATGGCCTGTTTTTTATTGTTCTGCTTCGGCATTCTGCTGGTATTGAACATTTCCCCAGAAAACTACCAATCAGCCATTAAAATTTTCCTCCAGTCAGGGGTTAAATTTGACCTAGCTATGTAGCTACTAGGAAGCGTAGAAGAAGGAGAAAGTAAGAGGAGAAGAAAGAGAGTGGGGGAAGGAGTAATAAGAAAAACGAGGAAACACAAAAATGCAGGCCGGTAAACGATGGAAATATATTGGACGTCAATCTTCGCATGTTCGTATTTGAGCGCTGCATAATCGGTGTCCTCGAAGCCGCCCACCGTGTGGCCCCTTTCACACGATCCGCGTGTCAGGCCCCACGCGACCATTTGACGTTGGGCCGGGCCGGGCCGGGCCGGGCCGCGCGAACACCCGGATGCAAATTTGAGAGGCTTCGGCCCGGCCGAGTGGCCGAGTGTTTGCCCGCGCGACGGCCTTCGCCAGGCCGCTCGTCCCCGCCCGGGAGCGCTCGCCTCCGAAAGGACGCTCGCCTCCGTGGCGTAACTAGAGGGCGTTTCAGCCCACACAAGTGCTCCTTTTTTTTTCTTTTGCCACATTACTGCACCCACTGGAAAGGCCATCAGTTACAGCCGAATTTGGTGGTTACAACAGCGCATACTTTCTCGCATTATTCTAAATTTGTTCTATTTTCGAAAATTCAGTGTGTTGGATGAAAATGAGATCCGCGTCATTTTGTAAGTGTCCTTTGCTCTATCCATGGAAAAAAATTAGAGGAAATATGGAGTCGTTTTTGAGACAATGTTTAAAGACCTGGGTTTTAGATCACAATTTTTAACATAAAAACTCTATCATCAATATTTTATTTTTGCGTTGTTAATTTTTTACAATTACTCCTTTTTTCTTTTGCCACAGTACTGCACCCACTGGAAAGGCCATCAGGTACAGCAGAATCTGGTGGTTACAATAGCGCATACTCTCTCGCATTATTCTAAATTTGTCCTATTTTAAAATTCAGTGTGTTCGATGAAAATGAGATCCGCGTCATTTTGTAAGCGTCCTTTGCTCTATCCATTGAAAAAAATTAGAGGAAATATGGAGTCGTTTTTGAGACAATATTTAAAGACTTGGTTTTTAGATCACAATTTTTAACATAAAAACTCTATCATCAATATTTTATTTTTGCACTGTTTAATTTTTTGCAATTTTCGACAATACAGAGTTAGTCCAAAAGACATAGACGTCCAAAATTGGTCGAGAACTACTTTTTTACTGGACTTCGGTACGTAGTACCATAAAAATTTTAAAGAAAACTTGGAGCCGTTTTGAGAAAATAATCTTTAAATAAATGCCAATTGCCAGTTTTCAAGATCTGTCTTACAATAAAAACTTCATTAAGGAAAAATCTCTTTCTTTAATACGTCACCGAAAAAAATTACATTTGCAATTTTCGAAAAATTGTGGATTTCAACGAAAATGTGACCTGCGCCATTCTTTTAAGCCTTCTTTACGCAATTCGAGGACAAAATTTAATAAAAATTTTGTAGCCATTTATGAAAAAAATTGAAAATGTTGGAGCTTTTTGTAAAATATCACCAAATAATCAAAATATCAGCTTCAAGCCCTTGGATCCACGTGTTCGTTCAGATCGATTAGGGAATATCAATTTTGAAGAAAATCATATCAATGGTTTAGGAGTTAGCATTGACCACAGACAGACGGAAAGACATTTTGCCGTATATCAATTTTTCGGTATCAAGGACCCACAAAACATGAATTCTGACTACTCAAAGCGTTAAACGAAGTAATTTACAACCGTAGATTTCTGGCGCACGATTATAATGCTTTCTCTTCTTGCGCTGTAAGAAGGTAAAAGCTGAAGATGATAATTAGAATATCGATAAATATTACATAATTTAATTGAGAAAATACCGCCAAATTTTGAGACGCTTTCACCCTATAATACAGTTTCCATTAGTTGCTACAGCAGAACCATCACTGTACACACTATAATTACAAGTTATAATCAATTCATCTAAATCGCACTGGAAATGAGCAGGTAACGAACACAGTAAAGCACACAAATTAAATAATATAATGCAATTTTATGCCATACATTTATTCCACTGCAAATGAAATAATTTCATGCCCGAATGAAAGAATCAAAACCAATGAAAGTTACAAAATAAACCTGCAGAGTGTTATGAAAGGGATCCGTGAGTGGGCAATTGTACTTCATTCCCTTCCAAAGTTAACTCTCATAACACTAATTGAGGGTTTTATATTCCGTCAATTTCTCAAAACAAAACGACACTGATTGCTTGCGAGATATATGGCGGGTTCGTGTTGAGTGTTTGTGTTATGTACAATAAATGATTCCTTTCCTGTCTCGAGAAAAAACATCAACATGGAACAGAAAATCAAGAATACAAATATTCACTGTTCAATTTTACACCCTTGGTGATATGTTTTGACTGCAACTCATTGACCAAAAGAAGTAATCAGACTTCTAAACGTCATGAAGAGGAAAGTTTTAATCAAGTTTAGTACAGCAGTTCCATAGTGCTTGCAAAGAGAAACGAACTTCTTAGTCAAGCTCATCGAATCTCGTGGTCAACTACTGTCATCGTTATTGGAAACAAATGATCCTCTGAACAAAAGTAGACTTTTGTTCTCCGTTAAAACAAACACCCGTGTATTTGACAATCCCCAAAGAACGAACTACGTTTCTGATCCAACACAGACGCGTTACTTGTGTGCTCTCTCTATATTTTGCTTTTGTCAGAACACTCTCGTCGACTTGTCATTCATTAGGTGCGTAGTATACACGCAAAATACTGGTGGACATCGAAATTATTCATTCAGAGACTCGCGGGCTCACAAGGTCTGTAGGTGTTCGGCATATTCACGTTACATTGGCGCGACAAATAGGAAAAGCACTCTGAAAAACGGGCAGAGAGATCGGCTGTTCTCGTATGTAGAGGATCTGAAGTTGCAAATTCCCAACAGAGAAAATATAGTGCAAAATATATGTTGCGGCATTGGTTTTAATAAAATACTCGCCAGAGTACTCAGGAGCGTATCATAGCATTCGAAGTCAACGCTTACGGAATCCCAGTTTTATTCTGGAGTGAAAAGTATATTCATACCATCGTACCAATCTTTATTTTAGTTTTCGATCACTTCACAACAATCATTAATAGTGAATATCATTAAAATATTATACCCTGACACATATTCCTGATTGTCTTGGGACGTTCATGCATTTCAACCTACACATATGTGCCCAAGAAATACCATGAAGGGAAGGTGGCTGAGACGTTTTTCATGGTTTGAAATGAAGAGTTGAATAAATTAATAAAAGATGGGGTGATTTGCTGCATGTCTCACGACACTTTACATTCAGCGTGTCTTGATTCTGGGAAGCACATTCATTGTCACAACTCATCTCACCCTTGCTATACTGATGAAGAATATTTATATTTGCGAAATATTTTTATCGGATACATGGCAACACATGAAACTGAAATATACAGTTTAGAAAAATATAATGAAAGAACAATATATAAAAAAGTATGTCTATCCTGGATTACAGACGATTCCGGCGGAATGCCATGTGAGAAGAGTTTACTACATACACGATATCTCAAGCACACTTACCCAGTTTTGAATCCCCACGGGTATTCTTAAATTATAATTTGTGTTCTAGAGTACCATTATAAAAACATCGGAATCACAAAATTAAAGACATTTTTCTTCATCTCCCATTTTTTGTTATGTATTACCCCAAATATCTTTCTTAATCATGAAATGCTTTAATTTATATTCAAATTTCCTGCTGATTGAGATATTCCATCAATCCAATTTTTTCATGACCGAAAACCATTGTGGTCTTTTGAAAATTTCAGATGGTCTTGTGAAGCAATAAAAATGTTTTAAGGGTCCACAGGAAGAACTTCTGATACTCAGTGTATTTGTTTTCGATTTTAGCAATATCGAAATTGATACTAGAGAATCGACAATATGCTGGCACCTACATCAGAATTGAAACGATATCATGAAAAGATTGAATGATATATAATATGATAGAATATTTGATTTCAAATATCGTGTTGAATGAAGTGTAGGAACATTCCTAGATACACAGCTCTGATGGTAATTAAATTATTAGGAATATTCAGAAAACGTATTTCAACGGGCCTAGTGGCCGGTATCTGCCAACATTAATTTTCGATATTCATATCAAATTCGAAAGGACCAAACTGTGGATAAAGGGAATAGTTTGTTCATAAGAGGTTCTAAAAACCATTACCTGAAAGTCACGAAAATCTGTTCTAGAAAAATTCGTCATTAGACACGAATTCATATGAGTTCCACTTTATCACAATTTTTTTCAAGAAATGTTCAATATTTTAATATAAAATCTGAAATTTATTTGACTAAATACTGCAAAATTAATCTCGCATTTTAACCTTGAAAGTAAATAATATAAATTATTATTAATCATTAGTAGTAAAGCAATTTGTACTAATATGTTATCTCTACTGCTAGTAAAAAAGGGGGTAATCCAACAATTGAATGGAAGACAATTTTCACGAAATGGCAATCACAGACTAAAATATTGTTGCTCAATTTTCTATCAAAGAGATAATACAAAACAAATTTTCATAAAGTAGGAAATAGTGTGGTAAGGACGGCAAATACGATATCGTCGTGTTTTCCTTTAGAATTTCGTCATTTAGAGTCTGTGAATTGTTCTGGAATCGTTCTGAACATGGAGTTACGCAGCCTAACTAGCATCCTTAAAACAGACAACAGTCAAGTAGGCCTGGAAAATTATTTGAGAGTAAAATTATCTCTGCACTCTAGACAGAAGGGATGCCAAAAATATGAAAAGGGTGAATTTTATAAAATCGCAAGCAATAAGCATTTCAATTAAACAATTAAGTAACATAATTGTATGACATAAAATATATTAATATAGTTCTACTCTGGAAGACATTTGAAGCACGGAAAGTGCCATTTTCGTCAAAAATTACTTTTGTCCAGAAAACGAACGTATGTCCCCACGCCCATGCATTGCACGGAGAACTATGTGCCAAAATCGCTTCCTGGTGGTTCTTTTCGTCGTCAACAGATTGCGTTGGTGGTAAGTCACCTGTACCGCGGCGCAAAACGAGCTATGTGCTATTGCTCAAAGGAGCTATGTGCTATTTCAATTTGCCGTTACTGTTGCGAAAATTGCTTCGACGTTCCTATATGGGCTTCCCACAACAGTACCACTTCCCGAGGCCAAATGTGATGATCTGAAGAAAATGTTACCATATATTTCCGAATGAAATAAAGCATTTTTCGAAGACGTAATTGCTGATTAGCATTTTCATGCGCTGTACTAATTTTGTGAATCATTTGTAATAAAATATATGCTATGTAACATTGAAGATTTCAATTGGACATAGCTCCATTTCATGTTCCCATCACATGTCACTCAGCTCTGTCTAAAAATGGCCAATTGCAGAAAATGTTTGTGGCTTATGGCAACTAAGGTAGAGATTGGCAGTATATATGGTAAATCAAAAAAACACAGACTGAAGGTAGGTTCCGTTTCTTAACTCGCTAGGTGCGATCTCAATGACAGTTTTTTTTTGAATCTTGAAAAAAAGTGATTTTGGCACATAGCTCATTTAGCATTTCCATGCTTCATTTAAGATAAAAGGTCGTTCGAAGTGAGCCCAATTCCAATGCTCGCGTTTTTTATGACTCGATGCATTGTCCCAGCAGAAGATCATGGTAGGTAGCAGATCAAAGCAGACTCAAGAATTTTTTTCTGTTAGAGTGATTTGAATCAACCGTACAACCGCACTAGAACCTCAACAATCCACACTAATTGAGATTGGATTCCCTCTGGATTATCAAAATGTCCATATATTCTAATTGAACCAAAAAGGGCCAGTAGACATCCACATAAAAAATGGTAAAATCATTCATAATTCCCTCTGATAGTTACAAATATAGAAATGATGAATAAAACTATTAACATATGAATATAAATACAGAATGTTTAAACACATTTTACATACATTATCACTTCATGCTCATTTCTTGGCTGAATTGTATAAGGGTTATTGACGATCCAGATTTTTGATGTCCAAATTATTGACTACGACAGAATGGAGAGTACGCCAATATCTGTATCCGAACATGATTTCGAGTGCAATGGAGCTTCTCTATTGACGAGGCATACATTGGTAACACAACTAATTTTGTAATTTGAATATTATATAATGTCTTAGTTATTCGTCTTGACAAATATCCTTCCCTCGCCGTTAAGGCGAAGAACGCTCTACCACAAGTAGCCCAAAATTCTCCGCTCAACCTCGTCATTTGCATGGCAAGATCTCTACCGCACAACGCGACTTGACTCAAGAAAACCACTAAGGATGGAACCATCCCCTCAGATCAATGTTCACGATGGATGGAAGATGTAATAACAGACAGCAGAAGTGAGTAATAAATCGCTGTCGACTTCATATTCTCTTTTAAAATGTTTGTACATATAGAAAACTATACCCTAAATCATATGGTTATTTTATTAAAACTACGAATTTTCAAAAATTACTCAAAATTAAATGAACTTTCTACTTTTTTGGGAGTAAAACGAGACGTTACATGGATAGAACTACTTTTTCCACCAATGCTACTGAAAAGTTAAAAATAAAAAAGAACTTGAAAACTGTAAAACATCCTTCGAAGAATAAAACTGCACATAACAATAAAAAAATCGATTTTTTGTATCAGCAATGACTTTATTTAGCCACATATATCCCACGAAACCGAAATAATATTTGAAAATTTGAAATATTTTTTAAATTTGAAGTTGGTTATACATTTTTTTATTTCATTTGTATTAGGTTTTCTGTAGCTCTATTTTAATGCCATAAACTTCAATTTGATCAACTGAGGCAAAACTATTGAAAATGGGAAATACATTTTTATACGAGAAAAATCTAGCCAAAATATCCAAATTTTGAATATAATCTAAATATGTAAAGAAAAAACCGTAAAAAATTGCAATCGCAACCCTTTATTCAGTATTTTGCAATAACGTATTAATCACGCATTTCCACAAGTATACACTCAAAACATTGAGAATGACAGCGAACTGAGACATATAAAGAAAAGTGGAGGTTCCGGTTTTCTCAATTCTGGGAATATAAACGATCAAGAATAATAATTAGTTTTAAGATTATTGTTAATAACTTGTAGCCTTTTCTACTGATTGTACAGAAATCCGGGTGGTGGAAACATGTATCCGTTTCCACTTAACGCACCGACATTCTCTGACCCGCATCGGTTTTCGTGATTTTCGATCGGTGATCCCAGCCGAGTACGTAATTACCAAGCTGGATATTCGTCTAACAATCGAAACACTTGGGTGTGTGAGCATGACTAGTGAGATAGCTACGAATGTAGCAATTTCTTACAAACAAAGCATAAATTAATCAAAAATTGTCTAAACATTTTCTGTAATACGTAAATCAGTAAAAAGTTGTGAATAAAAACATTTAAAAGAAAATGTAAAGTTTCTCTTTGAATACTGCCTACATTGAAATAACATTATAATCTGGACAGAAGACCATACATGTTCTTCAATAATACATAATGTATTATTAAATTCATTTTTTCTTTGAATACTGTGTAGACAATAGGTTGAAAACAATAAATTACTTCAAGCACCAATTTCTATGGTCTTTGTTGCTTAAACTCCCAAGAATATCTTTGGTATGTATATAAAATGTGTCTAAAATAATCTCGGGGTTAACTACTGTACTTGATGTGTTAAAATATATTATAACAACACTCAGAATGTATAACATTAAATTTCAGAAAGGATCAAGGAATCCATGATCAAATAAGAAAGAATATGTAGATTTGCAATAAACATGAGAAGTTTAGATATAAGCAGTCACTTAAGAACAATATTAGGCTACATACAATATTAATATTAAGTGTAATAATTACACTACCCAGACCTCAAGACATTTATCTTTTGAAATTCTTCACAAATCCTCGCAGGAAATGCGTGTTCCGCATTCTAATGGTTCCTGGAAATTCTATTTTCATGCAGGGCTCCTAAACGTGTTAACACATCCAATACTCCACATGCCTCTGTTGGAGCTCTTTTAGAAGTGTAGGTCAAGAAGAGATATGGCAAAGACTCTTGCAAAACGCAAACTTCAATGTTTTCCTTCTAGGTTCTCTGAGAATTGTAAGTGATTTATTCACAAATGTAGTATATGCTACTGTTTGAAAGAGAATACGAAGCCTATAAAAAATCTATTCAATTTTACTTCAAGTGGAAAAGCCAAGAAAACGAATAACGCGTGATTATTTTACAAAAAATATTAGTAGAATATAATTTTCTGTAAATTTACGGGTACAAATAAAATAATGAAATTCTATAGTATAATTTCCAAACTCGAGAACAAAATTTCGAATTTAAAAATCTTGGAAAATGAATGAGTAATTGAAAAGAAAATACCACGTATGTTGTTTTCCTGATTATAAGTCTAGTGTTTTCAACGAGGGAAAACTGATATACAGGAAAATCGGAATGACAGAGCGCAATATTATTACTTGTCAATTTATAAGAGATGAGTCTGTTTTGAATACGGATTACTGAACAAATATTCGATATTCAGACAACCCGAATACGTGAAACACAAACAAAATCAGGTGATGTTTTTCCAATTCTTTGATTATAAAATACAAAAATGTGAGTGTATTTAATGACAGTTTGTTAAAACTTCGTTACAATCCTATGCCAATCTTCAAAATTATACTTACAAATATTATTCCCGCATTCATAACAACGAATGGGCTACAGCAACATTTATACCACCCGCATACCGGCGTCAAATGAGTGCACTAGCGACACATGGCGCCCACAATTCCCAAATAAATCAAACAATGAAAACCTACCCGTAGAGCCTTCCTCCTTCTCTAAATATCGCGATTCGATCCCGGAGATACCCCACCGTCGCGGCGATATCTTCGATAAAACAGGAAGACCGCGAGACGCGACGCAGACTAAACCGGCGGGGGCGCCGACGCTGTGCAGTGTGGCGGCCGGCGTCGCGGCGCGGCGTCCCGTTCGTTCATTCAGCGCTTCGCTCGCGCCGCCGCGCCGCGGCCGAGGCCGCGGGGCCGCGTCGGCGTTCGCGGCAGCGGCGGCGTCGGCGTCGACGTCGGCGTCGGCGGTGGCGGCGGCCCGGGCCCGCCTCTCCCACAGGCGGTGGGAGGAACCGCAGCGACGGCGGTGGCGGCGTCGGCGGCGCGGCTCAAAGGCCCTGTGTATACTCGGCATATCCTAATGCAAACGCAACGCTGAAATAAAACAATAAATCAACGCAAAGTGAAATAAATAAATAAATGGAGGAAGAAAGAAATTTTCGAAGTCGGAAGGTCACCTCCCCCTTCGCGTTGAATGCGGTGATATTTGATGTTTTAAGTTTAATTTCAGTTTAAGTTCAGTGAGACAGCAATGTATCGGTTCCCAGAAACCTCGTTTACTGGGTTTAGTGGGTTGAATGCGTCCCAGAACGGTATAAAGGCATTTTCCCCCACGTTTGATGCTGCTGCATGAAGAAGAACATTACTAATAAATAATCAAACCGGTGAAATTTTCGTCCGCAAAGAAATTTTGAACAGTTCCAGAAATATGGACTGCGGTCGTCTTTCAGGATGTGCAGGTTTACGCCGATGCTCAGAACGATGAAAGAAGTCGAACTATCATCACGGACACGCAGAAGGAGGATCTGTTGAGAGACGTGGAGATTCTGGAAGTTGGAGTGTTTCGTGGCGGTCTAAATAATAGTTGCATATCCGCCAACGAAGTGACACATCCATTTCATGAGGTTATCGAGTGTCATTAAGTCAGTTCGTCTGCACATGGACATCTGACCTGGGGCCGTTCGTTTGTAAGACGCATTGAATTTTTCCGAGAAAGATAACAAAATTTGCTTTTGTTCGGTGTTATTGTTAAAACAAATCTGGACCTGTCACTACACGAAAACATAATTATCATTTTGAAGTTGATAGCTTCCAAAATATGAAAATATATTCACAGAAACGTTATTATTTCTTTATTAAGTGGTAGAATAAAGTTCATGGTAGTGTGCAATAATGTCCAGCATTTGGAAGTGTACATACATTATCTCTATCGCATCTCTTTACAAGAATTATTTACTATTTTAAGTAAATAGCATAGTATCTTACCGTGATTCTGCGTTGTTATTTGTTATAATCACAATCATTTGTATTTTGCTTTAGAATTTCCAAAGAGAGCAATTGTGATTTGTGTTGAAAGTTTATTCTTTATATTACCATTACGGAAGATATTTAAATATCACTCAATCTTCGTCATATGCTATTAATCAAGAATTACTTCACGAATTGACATATTCCTGCGAACTACTTATTTCTCATAAAATCTTGGTAGTGTAAAATTCTGGAGTAAATTCGTATTACGAAATAAAAGAAAAAGTTCTAGAAACCGCTTAGTCATTGCGAACCGCATAATCTAATAATTACTTACATCTTATTTATTACAAATAACTTAACGAATATTCATTTGAATTTTAAGCATTTAGTTTTTGGAACCAAGAAATTCTTAACAGAGCAATGTGATAAAGAATAATAAAAAAAGAAAAAATACATTCAATCTAAGCCTTCTAAATAATGGGAAAGAAAGCAACGATTGGTGTTCTTAATCATACATGTCACTATATTCATTTCAGGAAAGCAAAGCAGATAATTTCTGCTGTCACCCAGAGTTGGTAATGCTCCGAAAATACGTGACAAGACGTGGTCCGTTTACAAGACTTCGTCGATGGATAGATAAGACTGCGACGAATGGTTGTTTTGAAGAGATCTGAAACGCCGCTCACGCCTCAGCTCCTACAGACGACATAATTTATTATCCGTGAATTTAATCTACGAATACATCTCAAAGTTTGTTTACTCCCAGAAGAATGCTAAAAGATTAACAGAAATTACTACAAGGTAATGAAGTTTGAAGATTTGCAGACGACGGTACTAAATTTTATTTCATTTGAAAATTATACGTTTTAACAAATTCGCAGAATATAAATGATGCGTAATACGCATTTCATAGAAATTGATGTATTTTGCAGTAATGTTCTGCTAAGAATTAAATAGAAGGTATAAGATTTGGCGTATAATGCCCCATAAAAATCACTACATGTTTGTATTCCCGTGTTGGTTTGCTCATCCCAAAATACTTCCTTTAAGATGAAATAACTGATCGTTTTAATAAAGAGACAGTTGCAAGTACAAGTTTCACAATTATACAAAACAACTATTTCATTAGCGTAAACGGATGATAGCGCTGACGAAGATATTTTTCATAAATAGAAAACTTTAAAAAAATTTAAAGACAATTTGATTAATTTTACAATGTACGTAGCTATTCTTTGGAAATACGCAATAAAGATACGACTATCAAGCGAAATTTTTTTAGGGAATTCGATTGATTGTGCGTTCCATGCTGATGTGTTTAATGTAGCCATCTAGTTAATTAGAAGTAACAGAAGACGGCAGATTAATTCAAATTATCAATTCGATTTTGGATTTCTCGAAATCGTCACGTTTGTACAAAAATGCTTTCCGGGACCGTTTATACCATTTACAATTAAGTTTCATCCAGTGTATAATTATTATTTGCCTTCGCTTATTATGCTGTAACTAAGGCATCTGTGAAATAATACATAAATATTTAGCATTTAAGACGTATTGGTCAGTTAATGTGTTGCTCAAATCACATCACATTTTGAGTCGTTCTTCAGTTTTTTTTATTATTTAATATCATTTATTCATACGAAAGTAGAAAATTTTCCAAAAATAAATACATAACCCTATCTTTCGGTGATTTTCCATTATTAATGACCTTTCAGAAACTTAATTGATTGACAAGCAGCTATCAAAGAACGTTTTCTTCAATGCAGAAGATCTTGGAGACGAATGATATATAACTTCTAAAGAAATTCGTAACCCCTTCTCTTTCACCGAATCCCAGTATGCGCCATCGCTCAACCTGTTCTGCGTCCTGATCATCATGGCCACCAGTACCGGAGCTAGAAAATGTTGGGCCTGGGGCGATATTGAAACATACCCCCCTCCCCCGAAAACAATTAAAATTTGTGAACGTTGTATCGAGAAACTCTAGGTTATTTTATTTCAACAAATAACAATGTCTTATACAATGTTTATTTAGAAAACGTTTTTGAAAATATATTTTAAATAATAGTTTAAAGGAAATATTTCATAATCCCTAATAAGTTGTGACTATAATCACATTTAAGGTAAAACAATTGAACATTTTATGAAATATCAGGCTACAGTACCGCGACTTATAAAATTACGATAATGATTTTCTCGAGTTCTAATTTCTTTTCAATTTTTTACCTAATTATCTCCCATCAGTCCCATCATCTGGCCCCTTAACATTCGGGGCCCGGGCGATCGCCGAGCGCTCATGCCTGGCGCCGGCATTGATGGCCACGTTTTCGCAATGGCGCTCGCAGCGAGCGACGCGCTAGGCCTAAAGGCGAGGCGACGCTGCGCTCCATGCCCGACGTCGGGGGGCGAGGCGTCAAGTCGTCCCGCCGCCGAGGACTAAGGTTGCGGTATTGATGTCGATGTTTTCCAAACAGATGTTTGTGTAAAAATATCGATATTTTTAACATCGATATTTTATTTTTGAATGAAAAAAGTATTATAATAAAGTGTAGTAGTTTTCATCTCTCAGTAAATTGAACTTGCTTTTTCATCGAAGTCACCAAGGGTGAAAGTGAGTACTTCAAGTTTTCATTATAATTTTTCCAGTTTTTTTACAAAAAATTAATTAAAAATTAATAAAGAATGTCATTGTCAGATCGAATACCCCTGCGTGCCAACATCTATGACTATCTAAACCAGTTTTCAAATGATCGATGTTTCAAAGCATCGATGGTTTTGGGATCACGCATTCAATACGGATATTTTGATTTGTTAACATCGATGATATGTTGTGGATGTCGCAACCATACCGGGACGCCGTCTGCGAGAGCCGTCAGCGACGAGGGCCGGCGGCGGCATGCGGCTGCCGGCGTCGCGGCCACACCGCTAGGGCCACGCCGCGCCGTCCCGACGCCGGCGTCCCGACGCCGGCGCCGCAGCGACGGTGCCCGTCACGGCCCGGGTGCCGCCGCTCCCCGGCACGGGCGTTGCCGTAGCTTAATCGATAGGATTATATGCAGCGATGGGTACCTCAGGAATCGACTCTTCCAATTAAGTATATTAGCGTCCATACGCTATTTAAGGTTTATTTTAACTGAAGTGAAACATTTTAGAACAGTTTTACACAACTACCCATATTAAAAAGTTATACGTATTCTTCTAAAATATTACATTTTACTAACTTTAATGAAAACTAACACCAAATAACGTTTTCTGAATTATCCATTATCGAAATTGTTGTGCAAGCATAATAATTTTTGCAAATATGCAATCAGGAGGATTAGTCTTTAACAACTTTACAATTTCGCTCTGATAATGAGAAATAACAACAGAAGTCATATGGTGCTCTGTACTGGGGAGAGGTATTTCTACGGTTGTAAAAGGCAACGTTAAAAGGTTTAACGTGATTGTAGTAATTGATGTAGTAAGTGGGTCGTCTAGTTTATTAGATTATAAGACTGCAATTTCCTTTTGATATGAATATATTATATTAATTCATAAAGATATCAATCTATAACGTATAGAAATTAACAATTTCTATACTTTCGGCATTAGAAATTCAGAGGTCTTAACCGCCAGGAACCGAGCATCTCACAGTTTCTTTTAGTACTCAGTATACAAATATGTTCGATTTAAAATGCGAAACGTTTGTATGTCGTCGGGGTTCAAGAAATATGACATGTTCCCAAAATCGCTTAACTTAACTTGATGAAAAAAGTTAGGAAAATAGATTTTTTTTACAACTAAAACATTCATAAAGATGTTTCACAAGACTGGTGTTATATGGAGTAAAATTCTTTAAATTTGGCCGTGAAATATATGCCTACACTTACGTTAAAAGCGTTCTCCTGCAATTTTTGCAATGCGTCACTTGTTTGTCCACCGACGATGTGTGTAAACGTTTTGCAACAAATGGATTTTCGTAGACAAAACTTAATTGAAAAAAACCTGTCGAATTATCATATTCATCATTTTAATTAGAAAATAATTACGTTTTGTGCCCTAATGCCGTAAATGCCCCTTTTGCCATAAATTAGTGTTCTGAAATGTTTGGTTTTTAATATTGTTCCATATTTTTTATTGCATAAATTCAAAGTGATTATCTCATAAAGTTTTTGTAGTAATTGATTAGTGGGTTAGAGCTTACAAATATTGCGATACTCAAGGCGGTAAGTACCAGAAATTTCATGTTTGCCAATGGCGCCGGAATCCTTTACGTGGAATAAGTGCATTTCAGTTGCAAATTACCACCATATATTTCTGTGGTTTCCTCCGAACGTGTATTGGTGATGTGAAAAAATTATAAAAGATTTTCATAAATATTTTCAAGACTAGTTATTTTAATACACCCGTCAAGTAGAAAACAATGTCAAGCATCCGTGTTATTTTAAATTTTAAACATTTTAATTCTAACTACTATTTAAACAAATGTATTTTAGCCACATGTGATTCCAATAAAGGAGATCCAGAGATGTCAGCGAATAAAATGCGAAATGAACAGTGCAAATTAAAAGCAGAGTTTAATGTATGACAGTGATAAGTGACGCGCTGAGTGAAAATATGCTGCAACGCAATGTTGTCTTCCTAGCGCTAGCTAGTGATGGTCTTTTGGTGGTGATCGTCTTTTCAAATCAAGATTTAAGCAACTTTCCAAACAATGATTTTGAATTAAATATTCGTCAGGCCAGATTAGATTCTTCCGTTTACAGAGGAAGTTCGCAGTTATTAAACGCTGGGATAATTAAATATAGATGTTTGTTATATTCAACCGTCTTCTGTCCATCTCACGAACTTTTAGAACTGCAATGGCTGCCGATTATAGTAACGTATCAAAGGATTTCTAAGAATTACTTTCCATCCAGAAACGCGATACCCGAAACAAAAGAAGATAAAAAAATAAATGCGAGTTTGTTTGAAATTACTTTCTTGGCTACGAGTCTTATGAAAGAAAAGCTAGCTTTTCTTAGGTATATAGAGCTATCTGGACAGTATCTATAGTATATCTAGAGAACATCTAGACAGTTCGTACTCGTACTGTCTCCTAATAACATCAGTAATTCCATTTTGAATAAATGCTTAAATTGTTTGAACCCAAGTGCCATTTTTAATTTGGAAGCCGCTTCTGTCTATTCACTGGGGAACGAAGAATATAATAGCAACAAAGTACACCAGCATTTTATCTATGAGTACAGATGCTTAATGCCAATTGCGGAATGTTTCGCAAATTTGCGGTAGATTTCTCGGGGAGTATTCATTTCCTGCAGCCGATTTTGCCATTACTATGTTATTCATTTCCATTATCATCATTATCATTTACTTATCAAATATTTAACAGTTTCTGAAGTGATAAAAAACTAAGGCTCAGGAAATCAATAAATAATATTAAGAGACTAATATGACTTTTTTTAATTTTACTTTTTGATTTGTGCTATTACCTCATTGTTTAGACAATTGTACTTTGACAAAAGAACGACAATAATTTATACTACAATAAATCTGAATTTATCATAATACAAAGTAGAATATGGTAAACCATGTGGTATACCATGTGGTATACCAATATGGTAAACCATGTGAAAAAAATTGGATTTTGACGCGATGTTGTAGAGTACTGTGTTTAAAGTCTGTCAGAAACTTGAGAATACATATTTGTGCTGGGTAGAAATTTTTAAGAACTAAATTTGCAAGTTGTCGGCGGAAACGTTCTGTGAAGTTTCACGTAAGTAAATTAATACATTTTAAGTTAATATTTATATGGTAAACAATAGAGTTAATAACACACGAATTTCATCGTTGTATTACAAGTATTACATTGTTGATTAACCTAATCCTTAAGGAATGATTAAGTCTAGAAAAGTTAAGTGTCTTTCTATTACAGTAGTGGAAGGGGAACTCAAAATTCCTCCAATTTCCCAGAACTCGGGGAGTGAACGACTTTAATATTAAAAAACCGTTTTAATACATTTGCTTTACAAGTGTTTAATAAATTGTTTATTGAATGTGCTTCTTTATATCATTATTAACATGCATTTCTGTGTTACTCGTGTTGTCAATGAAAATATTCAGCTCCGAAATAAGTCGCATATTCTAGTAATTCAAATGCGAGTTTTGACGTGAATCTCTATTCTTGCATTAAAGTTAACTTAAAATTGAATTTCTTTCGGATGAAAAAATAGATATATAATGTGCATGTATGGACATGAAGCTGGGGAAAGGTTACGAATTCGGACCCGCCCCTAAATTTAACCGCGCTTGGAAGTTAGATCTAATACTTGTGGATGTTCTAATGGAATTACTAGCCAATTCTCAGTCAATAGCTGTTGTTTTAATCAGCAGGATTAGTAATAAAATAGTAGAGTGTCTTACTATTTTTGTGCAATATTATATCGTAAGTTACTGACTGCAGATAGAGTAATTGCAACGCAGTAACGTGTAGTATAAAATTGCTGCACGTTACAAGTATACTTTATTAGCTTCTGAATATCCATAGTAAGGCTAATACTGCCCTTGAAGTAGTTGGGTAGCATTATGTGTTTTTTATATTTGCATGAGTTGCCAAAATTGTATCACAGAAGGTTGTTTTTATTCGAGAGGTCCATCTTAGGAGGCTGGTAAGCATTATTTTACATGTTTCTTTCACATCAACATAATGCATATTCAGTATATATTCAGTCAATTAAACTCAGTATATATATTAATCAATTGATTATCATAATACATGCATTATGTTCTTCATGATAAGATGACAATTTTCATAATAGGATTTCTCGCCAAATTGTAACAAGAGGCAAAATCCTTTCTTTGCGAATAAAACTCAAGACACGGAAGATTCAAGAAAAATAATTCACCAATTAAAAGAAGCATGACTGTCGCCAGACGAAATGCTACTAGTGTAAACATAATTAGAAATATTTCACCATTTCTTTAAAATAAAATGTTCGAAAAGCGATCACAAAAGGACGATTTGGGGCAATAAACATACAATCAATTGAAAGCCATGGTGCATTAGTTATTTATTCGCATTGAAAAGAATAAAACAATTTAGATAAGACGTTCTACTGATAGGAGGAATTCGTGAGCAATCTCTACAAAGCAGATAAAAAAGAATCGATTTAAAATTGAATAGGTAAAAGAGTGAATTCTTTTTGTCTCAAGATATCATTTACTTTTCTTCTTACGAAATGAGTATGTCACGTAGTAATTACGCGCCTGGCAATCACCTGAAAAAATCAATTTCATAAAAGTTTTCAACAATCAGTTGTCAAATTGTCTTTAACATATTTATTAACAATTATTTCGTATTATATTGAATGCAATCTGGGAACATCCACACAGACATGAAACATCTTGCTCCGTTGGGTTCCCTTAATTTGTTAATTCCTTTATGAACATTCAGATTTATTGCAGAAAAAAATCATGGCGTGGAAAATAAATTAGCCAATATAGAGATTGAATTTGAAAAAATTACTATTTACTCTTCAAAATAAAATAATTAGGATGGAAGAAGAAGTAAGATGTTAGATATAAAAGCTTTATTATGTGCGGCAAAGATATGGTTGTTAAGCATTAATGTGAATTTCTAAGACTGTCAAATCACATTGGAAATAAATACAAGACCGAAAGAATTCTCCATTCTTGGATATAACAACAGTAGGAAGCGTTAAACAGTTGCAGAAATACAAATTCTCTGATCAACTTCGCATTTACTAAGATCCTAGGAACAAGTTCGATATTTAGTCATTCAAATATTTTAGGCATTGATAATACAGGCATTAAAAAACCATCAGATTTTTATTTATTTATTTATTTATTTATTTATTTATTTAAGGTCGCTTTTAAGTGCTTATAGCGACCACTGTAATTTTTAATATTGGGGTAACTGTAAGGGGAACATATAAGGACGAAATGAACACTCACAAACATCTATGCTGTGGGCGGGATTCAAACCCGCGACCCTTCGAGCCGAGGCAGGCCGTGGCCCTTCAGCCATAGCAACCTGGGCTATCCAGACCGGTAAGAAAGATGATTATTTCTCAAAGCCCAAGAAGATTGGTCATTTTGAGGTAATAATATTGACGAGATTGTAACGTCTGAAATTAAAAAATTCTCCCACTGCATATTTAAAGGGTTTACGCGTCGACAAAATCTACGAGTAGGATTAGCAACTCAAAATAGGTTTCAAATTTCTGGTGAGTATTAAGGCATCAAAGATGACAATTAAATCGCTCATGATATATGGAAACTCCCATATGCATGACTTTAATAAAGTACATCTTTGTTAACGACGTATCTTTTAATCAGAACGTGCTTGCCATGAAGAAATGCGTTTGAATAGGCGTAAAAAAGTGTCATTAAACGAAAATTAAAGAACGTGTCTCAAAACACGAAGTATACGACGAGTTATATATATATCAATTTTCAGAAGTAATTGATGGAGAAGTCTCGAAAACACAAACACAGGAGGCACACGTCACATTAATCATGTACACCAGGCCACACGAAGTATTCTTTGGAAAAGCAAATCGTCCGTGATGTACCAACCAATACATTAGTGTACCGATAACACCAACAGAGCACGTTACACTTAGCACCACGTGCGTACCAGGTGAACGAGGCATTTTTAAAAGCTGGGCTGTCTATGACATTAACAACTACGCAAAGCAAATTTGTGTATACCCAGAGCAAAAAGGGTTCATTAAAAGCCTCATCGTTGGTGGCGTGCCTTCCAAAACATTAGGAAACTATCGAAACAATCAGAAGAAAGTACATTCAGTAATTTATGAAACTCACACGGTTTTTGAAATCCTTAATGTCAGTGACATTGCGAAACGATCGAATCAATCAGAAATTTTTCTAAACATATTTTCGTGTACGCTACTGATTAAAAATTTGGCAGTCGACCTTGCATCTTTCTGTACACAAGGAAAAAGACATGCCCTGATCAGGTGAGATTCATTTTTCACGGAATCGATTAGAAGAAAATTAGAAAAAAGCTTTCGCACACTAAGAAATATGTGTCGGTTGCAATTCGTGCATGCAACTTAATTGTCGATTCAATGAGGACATTACGAACTATTAGAAATTTTCTGCACTCCCTGAACGGTTGTCAGTTGGTGGCATTTGGAAAGAAAATTATTTGTACACTGAAAAACATACAGAAAAGTGTTTTGCGTTACCGCTGCATGACCTTTCAAGAAATTACATGTAGAGTCGAGATAAAAGATCGTTTTACATATTGTGTTTCTCTACTAATAATGTAAGGAACTGATTTACAAGTTTGACCAATGGTGAAATTACATTAAGGCCTACCGAAGCATATAGAGCCTCTAAGAACAGTGCGTCCTTACACGGGACAGTAGCAAAGGCGTGAGCCCAGCCGCAGGAAGGGGGAGGGTCATGCTCCCTCGAAGATTTTGAAAGGGAGCCTCAGAGCCTTGCATAATAAAACATTTTATTTTTGAAATACGTTGAATCTTTGATTTTCCCTCTTCCTAACCTATCATTTTGCGGAATTGTAATACATTCGGTGAAGAAATTCCCCGAGCGATCAGGGAATTCAGTAAATTATTCTATCTAAAATAAATGTATATATTAACAGCATGATAAAAGCTATGATTGAATTATCTCTGAAGTAAGTTTTATTTATTTAATAGTATAATATACCATTAAAATTCAATAGAAAAATGCGCCTAGAAATGTAGTTGCCACCTTTTGGTCTAGGCTGCGCACGCTTTTGGATGTTGGCATTGAACAAATTTACGTAAATAGATGAGACAGTGAAGGATATTATTTCGTGTTATCTGCACGACTAGGAATTTCTCCACCGTCGTCACTACGATACGCACACGTGGATTAGAAGAATGTCAATGAATTCATTTAGCACCATGTCTTACGCATCACCGTCTGTGTCAGTATATTTCTCAGAGTTTTAAGACAATTGGAAACCAGAAAAGAACGTATTTTACGTTGAACTTTGCGAAACTTACAAGAGCCACATGTGAATTTAAAATCCCGATCATTGGACACGCCCGTCTTTGAAATTTTAAAAATGGTCATGTACACACACGGAACAAAAAAAAAGAGCTATAGACAGAACGATTCAGGAGATCAGTGACAATTAAACAAACTAAAATAATATTGAGTAACAGTTTGCATCAATGACAAGTTCGAAGGTCATTTACAAGCCCAGCCTGGGTGACATTAATCGTCGATGACAGCATCAAGATTTCAGTGTACATTCACGTAGCACACACCGTTGTGACAGTTGGTGAGTTGCTTCGACGAGTTTAACGACAATTGAAGAGAGAAAGAGAGACAAAGCGAATATTGCGTCTCAATTTCTGTAAATCACAAGAGCAAAGTGTTAATTTAAACATGCTGATCTTCGGAGATACAACGCCACGTGCATCGTCGACAACTTATAAAGGGCCGCGCACCTCCAAGCAGCACAGAGCGAAGCGCCGTCGCTGACGTACCTTCCAAGAGCTTGCCGACGGCCTCGTCCAGCGGGACGCCCTCCTTGTCGGGGGTGGGGGCGTCGGAGTGGGTGCTGGTCGGGGGCGAGCCGCCCTGCTCGGAGCCGGGGCTCTTGTACATGCCGGCGGCCGTGGTGGCTTGTGGCGCAGCCAGCGCGGCGCGCCCAGCGGCCGGAGCACGCGCCGTCCAGCGACGAGACGACGACGGCGGCGCCGACGGACGCCGACGACAACGACGACGACGACGACGGGACGGTGATGCTGACGGTGACGATGACGCTGACGGCGACGTGGAAGGCGTCGGACGAACTCGAAGACCAGCCGCAAGATGTGATGGTCGGCGTTGCTCGTTCACATCGCACGCGTGCGTCACGGTCACGCCCGATCGATCACGCTGTCAAGAGGCGTCGGGCGTCGGCGACGAAATCACCGGACGTGCCGCGAGAGACAGAAGTTCCGCCGAAAAAAGAAAAAGAAAAAGGAAATCGGCAGTGGACGGCGAGGGCGCGCGGTCTAGCAGGAACTCCCAGGCCGTATGAAAAGCTCCTCTGTGCGCTTGCGACGCCGGGTAGACTGCTCAGCGCGCGAAGGGCGACGCCCATGCTTCCGCTGCCGGCACCAAAACACTCGCAAAACGATTCTCCTCCCACGACGTGTCACACGCGGGCGAGCGTTCCGAAGACTCCCTGGCGCGGCGGGCGCGATCGCGGGAGCACCCTCGGGTTGGGCGTTTCTGTGCGGTCGCTAATGCTCCGCCGAGTTCAACACCTCCTCGCCACCAGCGGGACGCAATAACTGTCAGCGGCGGCGGTGGCGGCGGTGGTAGGAGGCGGAGGGTGCGCGGGGGCGGGGCGGGGGCGGGGTGACGGAGGCGGCGGACGTCAGTGGCGGAACGCGAGCGCCTGGGGAGGGGATGAGCGCGTGCGCGCGTGTGCGCTGCTCCTCCACGTTAAATCAAGTGATCAGAGGCTTCAACAATTAATTTCTCGCTCACTTAATATCCGCTCGAGGGTTCCCGACGGAGCGAATCGCGAGCGCGCCGGAGCCGCGACGGGCAGCGGCGGCGGCGACAGCGGCGGCGGCGGCGACGGCGGCGGCGGCGGTGACGACGTCAACGCGGGGCCACGCGATTCGAAATGCAGGTGACTTGTTCAAACAGACACTTCTCATCACACGCGCGCCGTGCAGGGGCAGCCGCAGCACCAGCTCCTCCGGGCGCCGCCGCTCGCTTGCCAAAGTAGCATGTGTCACTGGCTGCGGCCGGCGCGGGGCTCCGCTCGGCTCGCCCCTCCCTCCCTGGGCCGGCCGCCGCCGCCGCCGCCGCCGCGTGGTGCGCGCGCGGGGCGGTGCTGCGCCGCGCCGCGGAGGCGGGGGCGGGGGCCGCTGCCGGGGGCGGCGGCGGGGGAGGAGGCAAGCGGGGCGGGGCGCGGCGCGGAGCGGCCGCCAGGCAGCCCACGCCACAAATAAAAAGAGAAGAGAGGAGAAGTCAGAATGGAGCCGAAGGCGTGCGCGAGCACACACACACACACTCACACACTCACTCACTTGCTCGCGAGGATGAGCTGAGTGAGAGGTACTAAAAGAAGAGATGAAGTGGAGGAGGAAGTGACGGATAAATGGAAGAGGAGAAGAAAACGAAGGGGAGGAGGAGGAGGAGAAGGAACATGGCGAAGAATGTGGAGGGAACGAAGAAATCTCACAGATCCGACGGATCGTGAGAATGAGCGGGTGAGAAAATTAAAAAAATGAAGAAAGAAGTGAATGAATGAGCGCAAGAATGAGAAAGTGGAGAAGAGGGAAATGGAAGCGAAGTGGAGGGTTAAAAGGAATATTGGAGGTGAATAAGGAGCCGAATTCGAACGGGATGGCCAAGCAGCGGCGGAAGGCTCCGCGAGCGCCCCCCACCCACGCGGGGCTCTCCCGCGGTCTTTCAGACACCGGGCTCTGTTCTCGCTTTCTTACGCCGCGTGCCTTTACGACCTTTCCCCTGCCGAGGCGCGCCTGAGTATTTCACCCGATGCATAAACGTGGCGGGGCGATTCACTTCGTCTCTAACGGCCCCGTCACCTCGGCGTCAGGTCCATCGAGCTGGCCCGCCCACTATAGTAGAATCAAACCAAACCAGTACCAGAATTTTTAACTATTTTATTACTAATTTATTACCGCAAACCCGATTTTCTTACCACTCATCTTCACCCAAAAAACGGGTGTCGGAATAGCTTGATATCAAGGTAGCCCGCCACCCCGTTTTGGGGTGAAGATGAGTGGTTAAAAAATTGGTTTTGCGGTAATAAATTAGTAATAAAAAAGTTAAAAATTATGGCATTAGTTTGGATTTATTCTGCTATGATGGGGGCCCAGCTTGATATCAAGCTAGCCCGACACCCGTTGTTTGGGTGAAGATGAGTGGTAAAAAAATGGGGTTTGCGGTAATAAATTAGTAATAAAATAGTTCAAAATGTTGGTACTGGTTTGGTTTGATTCTGCTATAGTGGGCGGGCCAGCTTGATGGACCTCTCGGCGTCGGCGCTGCGGTGTGGTTAGGGACGGAACGGCTTCCACCGCGGCAACCACCGGTGCGACGGAGGCGGGGCGGTCCCGCGGGCGGCGGGACGTTTTGATGAAGACACCAGTCGGTTCGTGGCAGACGGCGCTTGGCGGGGAGCGGGGGGGCGCGGCAACGGGCGGCACGCGCCGAGCGGCAAACGAGAGCCTTTTTATTCTCCAAATGTGCAACGTGCTCTCGCACGTCGCGCTCGAAAATAGTCCGAACTAACAGGATGTCCAGACGGCGCTATAAAATTTGGACGCAACATGCGCGCGTGTGCCAGCGACATAGAGCCCCGCGGCGCGCGAATAGCCGCGAGCAGGCGGCACCGGCGGCGAGCAAAGGCGGCCTGCCCGCCCGCCCGCGTCGCTGCAGCAGGGGTGGTGGAGAGGTGGGGACGGGGTTGGGGGCGGGGGCGGCGGGACGAGTAGAGGAAAAGACAGCGGGTGGCAGGCGGCGGGCGGATGATTGTACAGAAAGGGTTGGTTCCGTAAGTCCCCGTTGCCTTAGGGGTGCTTAGACGAATGTAACTGAGTGATAAATGACGTGAAAGGGTTATAATAGAATGACCAAATCGTGACACTGTAGTCGACTGAGAGATGAAAAGGGATAACGCGCGAAGTCCAAGGGATGCTGGAATGCTAGACGTAACAAAGGGTTGACGAAATTATTGAGAGGTTTGTCTCTGATGTATAGTGTGGCCTGCATCTGGTAAAAGTGAAAAAGTTCAAAATAATGCTGGATTGTATTGTGAATTAATACAGGTTGAATGATACTGAAATGCATTTGACAAATAAATAATATCCTATAATGATGAGAGATATTTGTTTTCAGCGCTGTTAATAGGGTGATATTCTTATTTATCTGTTAACAATGTGTGGCACCAACAAGCACGGAATTGCAGGGAATGTGGAAAATAATCCAGAGGGTGACACATGGCTACACATTGGCACATAAGCACTAGAAGCAGAGTTCAGAAATGGCGATCATAAAGAAAATATGAAAGAGATCAACAAAAAGATGATGGTTTGTGTGGAGCAAAAAACGATACCGGAAATTAAATGGTTTCGCCGGGATTGAGAGTTACGCCCAGGACTATGGAAAATGCAGGAAAACAGATTAAAGACGGCTGGTGAGCAGCAAATAACAATGGTCAAAATTAAGATGGGTGGTATGCAAGGGAGGAACACGTACAAAGTCCGGAATAATATGAAGGGAAGACTTAGCTCAAATCTTCCAAATGAGAATAAAAAGCGACAGTGCTCAAGATGGAGATGCATTATGAGCGGAGGAGGATAACAATTCTTGGAAGGAAGATGGTTAGTGAGATGGTGAACAGTCAATACTCGGAATGAATCCGTGCAGACAGGGGAGACGTTTGGACTTCGCCAAGCGAACGGAGGATGAATGATGCGTGACGTCAATCTCTCAAAACGCGGGGAGCCGAAGAGCCTGGGACCGGCGTCGATAGTTCAGTGGTAACACTTACATTCGCAATATAGTTGACGATACTGCGCAGTATAGTTGACGATACTGATATTGTAGATGGGAGGTCGTAAGCTTTGAGTCCTGACAGTCGCGTATTTTCGACATTAGCTACATACCGCATCAAATTCAAACACTGCCTGGAGGGAAAATTCTAGTGTCCGACTGCTCTGATCTGCAGTTGACTGTATACGGATACTACCCAAGTGAATGCCGGAACAGTACCCTAACAAACGAGCAATGCGCCACGCGCGATTTTCGATCATACACTCATCCTTACACTCACACTTCTAGTTACATGTACGCTACCACACATGTCGGGAGCTTAGAGCTTTTCCCTGCTGGAATGGTGCTCCGCTGGAAGAGATGGCAGGAGAGACAAAAAGCTCCCGCAAGCCGACATGTAGATCGGGGCCGGATCACACGGTCCAGCGGGGGATGAACACCGCCACAACCCGGTATATAATATCCACTAAACGTACGGACGACTTAATGACCTAACTAGTTGCACCCGGACACAATGAATGCTCACTTACTCACCCCAAATGCGGCGGTGGGGCCGTGGGAGGCCAGCGAGGATGGTGCAATGGACATGCGGAAACGCGCAGCTGCTACGCGAGCGGCGGCGGCGGCGGCGGTGGTGGCGGTGGCGGCGGCCGTGGTGACCAGGAACGAGTGCACGTGGAGCGGGGACGGCACTGGGCGGAGAGAAACGGGTGGTGACAGTCGGAGGAACCGGTGAGTGGGCGGTGAACGACAAGACGCCGAACGGCGGACAGACGTACTGGCGGCCGACTCACGTCAGGTACAGACAGGCGGGTGGGCGGTGGGGCTGTTGAGCGGTTGGGCGGCCGACCGAGCGAGAGACTATTGTCAGGCGGATGGATCAGAAGCGCGTGGAACGACAGGGGAAGGAGGGAGCTGAAGGACGCGTTTGCATGGGAATGGATGGGTGTATAATTGGGTGTACTGACGAACAGGTAAGTAGATGTACGAAGGACGTGTGATAGAGAAGATTGACGTGCGTCAAGGTATAAGCATGTAGGTGACTAGGCGGGCGTACATTATCAATGGTCGGGAATGAGGGGAGTGGCCAGGAACACGAGTTGACTTTGTCATACCTGGGTATATTACTCGCTGAGCAGACAGGTGACTTGCTGGGTGACTTGACAAGTAAACCTAAAGTGCGTGCTAAACTGTCAACTGATGTTGACATGTCGATCGATGTGGAGTGAACGAGAATGACAGATCCAACACCACTTCAATGGGTGGTGGAGCGTGATGGTATGGATGGGCGTATGAGACAGGTGAGCAGGCAAATTGGTAGAGTGCTAGGTTCGGGCGAACCGGAAGACCGGCTAGGGACTGAGAGCACGGTGCGTAAGCCTGTAGGTGCATACGCACTGAAACGAATGGGCGCGGGAGGTGTTGAACGGATGGCGAATAAGGCGGATGAGCTGGTGAGAAACACAAACGGCTGAGAACGACAGTGGGGTGAGGAGAGTGAGCGAATGTAGAGAGTGGGGCTGAGCAGGCAAAGCAGTCAGAAGGTAAAGGTGCGAGCGAGCGACGAGAGTGTAAACGGGTAAAACGGGTGTGGTGGTGAGCGGCCGGGGGGGTGAGAGGGTGAGTGAGCGAGAAGCCAGTCGGCCGAGCGATCGCTCGGGGCATGCTGGCAGGCAGGCGGGCGGGCGGGCAGGCAGGCAGGCAGGCAGGCAGATAGACAGACGGGCGCGCGGGTGTGTTCGGGTGGGTGGGCGAACGGGCAGGCTTATGGGCGGCGGCGGCGGCGGTGGCGGCGGCGGCAGCCGCGGCAGCAGCTTCGCTTGCCAGCAGCAGAACTCGTGGCCCAGGAAACAACAGCGCCTTTATGCGAGGCCCGCGCGGCGCACGGCGCAGAGGGGCGGAGAAAGAACGGGCGAGAAGGCGGGTGGGCGGGGGGGGCGAAGAGGGCGGGGGGGCGGGGGGGCGAGAGGGCGGGGGGGCGGGCGGAGGGGGCGAGAGGGCGGGCGGGCGGGGGGGGCGGGGGGGCGAGAGGGCGGGCGGGCGGGCGGGGGGGGCGAGAGGGCGGGGCGGGCGGGCGGAGGGGGCGAGAGGGCGGGCGGGCGGTGGGGGCGGGGGCGAGAGGGCGGGCGGGCGGGCGGGCGGGGCGGGCGGGCGGGAGGGGGGGCGAGAGGGAGGGGGCGAGAGGGCGGACGAGAGGGCGGGCGAGAGGGCGGACGAGAGGGCGGACGAGAGGGCGGACGAGAGGGCGGACGAGAGGGCGGGCGGGCGGGCGCCGCGGGCGCGCTGCTCTCGCGCCGACGCGACGTCGCGCTGACCCTCGCGAAACCCTCCATCTCACTCTTTCCCTCTCCGTATCCTTTCCCCCTCCCCTGCACCCCAGCCCCTCCTCGCCCCCGGCCCGGAGACGCGGTCCCTTTCGGGGCGCCGTGGAGACACCCGCAGGTGGCCGCCCCGCGCCGCCCATGTCGCGAGAGTTTCTCGCGTCGGTCCAATGTAAATCTAGTGCGATGTTTTACTCTCTCTTGAGAATCTTTTCTATTTCATGTCGCTTCTGTCAACTTCTGTACAGTTTCATGTCGCCATATTAGATAAAATATTACCTAAAAATCTCGAGTGCGTTCAAAATGACCGGTAAAAACCACGAGCCGCAAAGCAACGTATGAAATATACTGCTTGTGATCAATAATATTTCGCCAGCTGAGATAGCTCAGGGGGCTCTCTGCGTTGTATCTGTGAGAAGGCACTAGGATTAGACCAGTCGGCCGCTAGAATATTTCTCCAAAGAGCAGCTAACTTCGACAAAGCTAGTAGCCAGCCATCGACGAAAGAGAAAATAAGCATTTATGGTTCACATACACAATGACAACAGAATACTTAGAAATACGATTTAAAACATCTTATTGTAAATATTTTTTAAATAATCAACTGTAGACGCGATATTGAATTCTTAATGGTTGACGTAGAAGTGTTTGACGTGAGTGCCGAAACAAGTGACGGAAGGAACTGTAACAGTATATATGTATGTGTGTGTATACATACGCATAAATATGCAGATAAAGAAAAAAATCACAAATATACGAAATTATGCAAAATAAGAATGAGCTAGATTAGTTTAATTTTTGGTGATAGGTAAAGGTAACAGTAAAAACTATGCAATTGCATGAAGTTCCGTGGTCTACTGGTGATAGTGGTGATGGTAGATGTGGAAGAGAAAGCCGTGGCGAAGGCGGCGCCGGCAGTGAGTTTGGCAGTGAACAGCGTCTATGCTTTCATGATTTTTATGAAAACATTACTTTAAATTTACATTCATTTCATGTCAATGATCAACAATAACTTGAAAATAATTTAATACAACTTGAACTTTTGATTGGTTATCTCAGGTACTATATTTTGCATGGGACGGGGTTTTAAATATAAATACGACAGGAAGAATAAAATCAGCAAACTTTACTTCGAAATAATGGGTGTGGAGACAAAGGTACTTCCTTGAAAACAAGTTTACAACCCAAAATTCTACAATTATGCTATTTATGCAACAATCCCTGGGTGAGAAACAATTTGGTTAGGAATCCGCAACTTAAGCATCATAAAACGAAAGATCTTAAACTCAAATCACGACGACGCCTGGCAGGATTTTAGGTACCATCTAAATACAACAATTCTGGAGGCCAGCTACTCCTAGATTCCTTCGCTTTCTCTGATAAATTACCGGTGGATGTCGGAGCAAAACCCATTGTTAAAAGGGCCAGGGACGGCGCGCAATTATTCCTTCCACATTTAGTTCTCATTCTCATCCTTTGGCTCATATAATCCGAGAAAACATCATCATCATCATCATCATCATCAACATCAGCATCATCCTTATCTCTGTCTCATATTACCGACCGTATCGGGAGAAGCTCGGTCACGAACCGAAAATCCGGTATGCAGAAATCACCTACGAGAAACCTTGAACTATAAACCAAAAGGCAATTCACAAATAAGAAATTCTAGTTTGAGGTTTGCTCATTTGCCTTCAATGTCACTTTCCAATGAAGTAGTCAACGACGAACATCATTTTTCAATATCTTTGCTTAGATAAAGAGTTGCTGTTTCATCCTTTAGGAATTTTATTATTAGAACTTTTCTGAACCCTTAGTGATAATGTCAACGCTTATCGCGTGATTACAAAAAATTCGAAACCGTCGCAATGCCCAATAGCTTTATTCAGAATAATAAAAATATGGAAATGCATAATCGCTTCCTAGAAACTCCGACTTTCTCTTGCTGTCAGTGCTGCTCATAAACATTCAAAAATCTTATTTTAGTGTGTCTCGATATACAGAATAGTTGTACGATTGGAACAACACAGTAAATGATGAACTGGTTCATACAAAAAAGACGGCGCCATCTGTGTCCCTGCGAAACGATCGCAAGTACAGAAAATATTCAAAATGTATATGCACTTGCCATACCTCAAAATATTTAAACGAACACGCAGAAACTAATTCATGTAGTTTGCTGCATACACATATTATTAGTCCTTAAATATTAAAAGAATCCTGAAGGGTGCCGGCCTGGATAACCGATGTCGCAAGCCTGAACGGCCGTGGCTGCTTGGCTTGAAGGGTCGCGGGTTTGAATCCCGTCCCGGGCACGGATATTCGTCTGTATCCGTATGGGTGTTCCGCTTTTACAGTGCTCGCTATATGATTATATGACCATATCAGTTGAAAAGCGATCTTAAATAAGTGAAAAAATCCTTCAGGGTGAATTACAATTTATTCTGCAGTCTGGCGTTGTCCCCACGGTACCCACAAATATCTTGGTGTCCTGCGAGTACCGAAATCGCATTATATGCGACCATTAACAAATTGCTTCATGGCGAAGGAAATTTGCATACTATATACCTCTAAGGGATAATGTATTTCATTTTAAACGTGATTGAATTACGGCTTTAATCACATATTTCCTATATTAAATTGTATCTATTCTCCTAGGGATTAAAGTAACCACACCCACCAGCGAGTCCCATGATCATTACAATCTGAGAAAGAAAGGGTGTGGATACACCGTAAATATAAGAGAATACATATAAGTTAAAATCTAACTTTCAATAATAAATACTCATGGTCACAAGCTTCTTTAACGAATTTGTAAAATTCAAGCTTTGTAAAAGTCTTAGTTTTTTGGCTAGTAACGTTTTCCATGTATCTTCAAAAATTCAATGAATTCACAAAATCTAAAAATATCAATATCAATTAAAGCGTTAAACACCTATCGTCTAATTTTTTTCTAGAGAAATACATTCATACTTACTTAGAGATATTAACATTTTCCTTAGCACGTAACGTTGCCATCACCATCGAAAAATACCTCCAAAACGATGCTGACTTGTATGCTTTTGATTTATTGTTAAAGTACGCAAGTATAATTTTTTTCTGAAACTTTTCTTACCTGTCATTTCTCCATTTGCAGAAACATTCGTAATCTCTTTCGTAGATGAGCCATTCCACGTCAAATCGCACAAAAAAGACCAAAATTTGACCTTCATATTTTATTTATTTCTAATTTTTTCTGTTTGTTATATGGATTAATTAAGTGAACACGTGTATTTTTATTTTTTTCTAACTTTATTATTTTCGGAAATATTGTATAATGAAATTTGCTAAAAATGACGCGTATAACTAACTTAAAAATATCATATATTTGAATACACCAACTATAGAAATTCCGTTCAAATTTCATTCGAAACTTAAAAACATGTTTAATTTTTAAGATTTTGCAAATTATTTAATTTTTTGAATTTTCAATTTTTTTTCAAAAACTGAAATTTTGAAAAAGGAATATTTTTGTAAACTCGATGAGCTAAAAAATTTTAAAAAATATTTATAAACGCACTAGAGTATTGATAATAATTCCAGAAAAAATCAAAGTGGGATCTCAGTAACTTTAAAAGATATTAATATTTTACGAACCAGTGTGTAATAGATTGCTGCAATAGACACGTTTTTTGCGTTGCTGGTCGTCGATTTCTTTGGATGAAGCAGTAATTTAAGTACTTCTTGAGGTAGTGAAACTTCAGGATTTAATTTATAAATAATAATATTTATGTGTATTATATATATAAATAAATAATATTAATATATTTATAAATAATTAATACATTTATAAATAATTAATAAATTTATAAATAATTAAATGACGGATTCTTGACTCAGGTTTTGACTGACATTTGAAATTTCTGGTCCCTCACAACTCACTTTAAATACAAGTACTTGCATACCATAGAATTCCTGAACTTTCGTCACAATGCACAGTTTTAATGCCTTACCGAATTTACTTCAGTTCTGGACAAAATTCCATTTTCTTCAGCCAACGTTTTAGACACTTTTATCATGCGTTCGGTTGCTGCAAAAAGTCGTTTAATTTTATTGTATGTCCAAGTTTCAAAAATTGTCAAAATTTAAATTTTCAACGTCGTGTCTCTGTTGAGTGAAAGTAATCGATAAGTTACTAAATAGTATCTTTGTCTGATTTTTCGATGGACGTCGAAGGATCTTCAATGTGAAAAAATGTATCTGTGTTGGCACTTTGTACTTTCTAAAATTTCTCATGGGGATGCCATTTTGTACCAATTTTCTTTTCTTGGCGGGGGTTTCTCCTATTGCAATTAAACTCATGTTTATCTTCTCTTTATTCATTTCGACACTTGACGAACTATCTGAAGAGCTTAAATTATCACTTCCTTGATTTCCAGTTTTTTCACTGGACGTTCCGCTACTTTCGTTAATACCACGGGAGCCACTGATCTCGACGCTATCTTCATTAAGGAAAGGCCGTTTTGGAAGCCGATTCCCTTTCTTCCGAAATCAATCACAAGTTCGCCAATCTAATGACTCCTGTAAATTCACCAGCAAATCGTGGTTTACGCGTCTTGGAAATTTTCTTTTTTAAAAATCGTGATCAGAATGTTTAAATGGATTGAAACATCTATCTCATACACTGATCGCCACTCATGTTGCACAATGCACACACGATTCACAGAACAAATACTAGCACTCTTGTCTTCATAAGTATTGCGTACTGCGACTAATGTTGAGAAAATTTTACCATGTCCCTTGACAAGTGGTCGATTGTATTTCACGAGCAAGGTCAGGATGGCACCCCGTCCCTAGGACGCAAACGGACTCTGCAGTAAAATTCGAGGACATTTCTGACACGAGGAAAAGCATTCGTTTTGCTGTCACCTATCCCTTGAACAAGAAATTGAACAAGAAATATGCCTATTTTTTCAAATTTTCATCTGAGAGAGTGCACAAAGAAATTTTTGTTTTTTTAAAATAATTACAATTTTTAATGAAATATTCATTTTTTGAGAAAGTAATTTAGAGATGAATAAAATTCACATATCAAAAAATTAAACGAAATAAACCAGTAATTTTTATGTTAAGTACATTCAGAGCGTCAATTAATCATATTTTGCAAAGTACGCGTAAATTTCAAAATTTAATATAGACAAAACTACACAAATAAACAATTTTCAGGTAAATAAAGAAACACGTGCCTCTTTTTTTGATGTCCAGAATGAATGCCATGTATTCGTGTCATTTATTTTTTTTAAATAGTCGTGTCAATTCGAGTGCGATTTGACGTGGAATGGCTCGTATTTCAATTCGTTTCGCTCTCACCCATAAGAACATAGATGACCCTCAAGTCACCCACGATGTTACCCACAAAAATATGTATGACACAGTGTCATACATTCTGGGGGCAGAGTGAACATCTGAAATACTAATAACTCTTTGAAACCCTTATCAGGCAGACGGTCATTATTTTTTAGTTCTTCAGCACTTGCATCAAAGACTGGCCGAACACAATTCGTTAGTGCATGGGTGCATGGTGCATAGAGGGCGCCCTCATACTTACAATTGATTTTCTTAGAACTGTATGTGTGGAGTGCCCACTTTTTTCTTGTTGTATTTTATAGAAAATTGAACAAGGAATACGCCTATTTTTTTTTTCAAATTTTTATCTGATCGAGTTTATGTGGAAATTTTACTTTTTGGAAAAAATACATTTTTTAAAATGAAAAAAATATTTTTTGAAAAATTTATTTACAGAGTAATAAAATACACATTTCAAAGTATTAAATGACACAAACCAGAAATTTTTATATGTAGTACATTCGGAGAGATAATTGATCTTATTTTGTGAAGTACCTGTAAATTCCAAAATTTAATGTAGCCATAACTACACAAATAATCAATTCTCAGGCAAATAAAAAATACGTGTCTCTTTTTTTGATGTCCAGATTTAAGAAAAAAAAACATGCATATTAAAAAATGTCGTGTCAACTCTTGAGCGATTTGACGTGGAATGGCTCAGATATGCCTTGATCTTTGAGAATATACTTTTGAAACATCGCCATTCCGCTTCTTTCATTATATCATTAGAAAGTTCTAGATCTACATCTTCAGAATATAAATAATATGTATCGTTTGTCTGATATAAAAATTCCTCCATTCTTCCGTGCAGAATGCAAACCAGCTCAAATCAGTCACCCCCCAAAAGATGCCCGCCGTCTTCTGCACTGCTTCGTCCTCTCTGGCATAAATGTGCAACCGAAGAAATATTCCATAAAAATAAAGTTTTGTACATGGCATTACATGAGTTTTATTCACTCCTGAGAATTATGTTATGCTCTCCCACGTGTAGGTTCTCCCTCCCTCACAATTGTTCTCCCTCGTGAATAAAGCTGTACGTAAACTCGTTGTTATATAAATATCTATTATTTGAACACACATTTGGTGTGCTCCAACGGCATCTACTTTTTTGCATTATTTGTAACGGTTATGTATTATTATTATACTATTTGAAACCGCTAATATGTCTCCAACCAGAAAAAAAATCTCCCTCACTGTGATTCGTATTCACGTACATAGGTTTAAGAACCTGCGAGCGTATCTCCTTTCAAAATTGCTCAGATCCAATGATAACCTTGCAGATGTTTTAAAATGAAAGTTGAAAAGGTGCAACTCATTTCCAAAGCAGTATATACGATATTATTTAAAGATTTAATTTTATGTAACAGATTTTATTAAAATACATTATTTCCATTATTCTAGTTCTAGTAAAACGTTGAAAAAAGTGAACTTTAACATTTTAAAAATTCAGAGAATTCAACAAAAATGATACCTGCGCCATTTTAATGCGACATTTTTGCGACATTTTTGGGTCTCACATTTCATGTTAGGTAGCATTAGAAGTTCAGTGTCTCTGTCATTCTGCGTGCCTTGCATAGTTTTGTTCGCAATGCTTCTTGCTACACTTACAATACCTGTTTCCCATTCTTGGACAGATTTCATGACTTGCCTCATTAGTGGGTCATCTTGATGTCTGACTACATACTTTCCCACCCCGACTATTGCATTGTGCCAGGAGGCTTCAATTTGTCTGAGGCCTCGTCCTCCTTCCTTACGTGACCCATAATGTCTATGTACATCAGCTCGAGGGTGAGCAACATGATGCATTGTAAGCAGTTTTCTGTTTTTTTCGATCCATTATGCGAATTTCTTGCTTTGTCCAGTCTAGTAGTCCGAAACTGTATTCGGGTACAGGAACCGCCAAACTACCTATTGCTGATATTTTATTCCTGGAGTTCAGAGAGGACTGCAGGACCAGTCTCACTCTTCTATACTATTCCCTGCGAATTCTCTCTTTCATTGTGACGTTTGAAATGGTCTCACATTCTTCAATGCTCAGATATTTGTAGGTTTTACCTGGTTAAAGATCTTGAATCACAATGTGAATATCAATTTCAATGTTCTCTGAAGTTATTTTGCCTCTCTTTAAGATGATTTTGCACCCTTGTCAAGACCAAACTTCATGCATATGTCATTGCTAAAGTTAGTCACGACAGACAACATTTGGGAGAAAATCGCTTCTTTCTTAGCAAACACTTTCAGATCATCCATATAAAACAAATGTGATACTGGTCTTTCATCACCATGGAGCTTGTAACCAAAGTCAGCTTGCGACAACTGTCTAGATAGTGGGATCAAACTGATGTAAAACAGCAAAGGGGATAGTGAATCTCCTTGAAAAATATTTCTGTTAATCTGAATACTTCTGGTTTCTACTGCTTCCTTTCCGCTGTGTATTAGTAACCTGGTACTCCACGACTTCATACTAGCCTTGCAAAATTCAATAAGTCTAGGATGAAATCGATAGATCTCCAGGGTCTTCAAAATCCAGTCATGTGGTAAACTATGAAAGGCCTTTTAGTAGTCAATCCAAGCCATGCTCAAATTACGTTTGCGTTTCTTTACATCATTCAAGATGACTTTATTCAGTAGCAAGATTTCCTTACACCCATAAGAGCCTTTACGACATCCTTTTTGTTCAGCTGGCATTAGATGATTCTTATCTAGATGTCTATACATTTTGTCAGCTATAGCTGAAGTTATAACTTTGTACAGTACTGGCAGACAAGTAATTGGCCTGTACGTTAGGATTCCCCTGAAAATTAATACTGAAGTACTACGAACATTGTAGGTCACTTTATATGTTAAGAAAAGAGTGGAAGAATACGCCAACGTTTGCTAAAATCGGGAACAGAATATCGTTACTCGCCGCCCTGGAAAAAACAGTCTGCACGCAATTCCAAAAGACCAGGATAATGTTTTCTTTGTTTATTGATTAGGATATGATTGAGAGAATTACAGAATCCACCAACATCAAAAATGAAATGGATTTAGAGAGGAATAAAAATGATCGCAGCACGTATAAGACTGATAAAGAGGAAATGAAGGCAGTAATTGTGCTACGTATTTTGGCTGAGTGTGTGAAATAAGGGCACCAAAACCTTGCTGAATTGTGTAATGTGAATAATATGGGTATTAAAATTTTCCATTGTACTTTGAATTTGAAAAGATTTCAATTTTTGCTACGAAACATGGACTTGGATGTGACAACAGGCGCAGACCGGTTGAAAAATTAACTCCAAATGTTAGATGCTTTCTTGATGAATTAACAGAATTGTTTAGGAACTAAATTCTTAATAAATTGTTTAATTGCATGCAAAACATTGTTAATAATAGAAGAAGAATATTATATTAATTTATTTTTTAATAATTTAGCATATATCATGAAAAGAGTGTGGGGGTCTGGAGACACCCCGCGTTACCACTTTTGTTTCAAAAAATCACGTAACCACTGCAGGGTTAAGACAGAATTTGCTGTCTCTATCACTCTCTTAGGTTTGGGATTTTCGTCTATTCTCCTCAACGGTGCACGAGATTCAAATGGAAGTTGACGAACTCTTTCTATCTCACGTCGGAAGAGATTTCGCATGATGTCCTTATGGTGTAATCCATTGCCAGATGAACTTTCCCCACTGACGTGGGTTTCATTGGAAAGACATTAACCTCCAACAGGACCATTGTTTTCAAATTCTACATGTTCGTCATGTGGGTAGTTCGAGCGAAGTACATACTCCGCATTTCTCTCAATGTAAGCAAGTTGTTCTGCTGTGAATTTTCCACCGCTGAGTATGTATCGTCGTTGACTGGCAAGCTTCTTTAAGTCTAGGGTAGGTCTCATATATGGGTTCCGCTCTCTCCATACCTTGAAAACTTCTACTTCTCAGCCCCCATTTTTCGCTTTTGCATAGTAAAAGCACCTAATCACCTCTTTCAATTCATCCCTTGTCCATCTCTGACGATGGCTTCGAGCTACTGCCGGCTCTGGGTCTCTGGGTCTAACATCCGTGGGATGGCCAGACGTCGACAAGGTGATCTTAGCTTAATTTCTGAGCAGCTATGGGACATTGGCAGAACAAGGCACGTTAAGATTCATTGCATTGCTTGTCTATCCATTTTTCTCATTGGTTTTAAGTGAAGATTAGCAGGACGCAAGTTCGAGATCACAGATCACACTTAACCCTCGGGTTGTTTCCTGCCATCCGTTACTACGACCCACAGTGGCCTCGGGGCATCCCCCCGCAGAGCCGAGCAAGGTGTCCCTCCGATCGCCCGGCAGCATTAATAAACCCTACGGGATTTTCACTGACTGCTGAAAGCAGCCTCCTTCGCTGGCTAATGCAAGGTTCGGGCCTCCACTCTAATCAGTGGCCTGGTGTGCCAACCCAGTTTCTCTCCTGTACCCTCCATGGGCGGACAACAGGAAATCCAAAGGTTCATGACCCTTCCCTCTCTACTTACTTCCCACTCTCCTCAAAATGGAATACTTCTTCGTCTGACCCCTCACCTTCAACCTATTCAGCAAGAGAGGCCCTACCGGAAGCTAGACTACCACTGACATAGCTCTCAGGCTCATGGGGGTACTCAAGCTCCACCACCAACTGCAAGGTCGTATACTCCCTAGGTAGAGTTGTTGTTGTTGTTGTTATTATTATTATTATTATTATTATTATTGTTAAGTGAGGTTTTTACAGTTCTATAGACCGTTTCTCACCCTCTACATTCTACTGCGTTTTATTTCGTCAGGCAACTTCTATAATTCATTGCCGTATCGATGACGGTCTTGCAAGACTTCCTCGGTGTTCCTCTATTCTTTCAATAGGGATCCACTCAAAGTCTGTTTTAGGTATTTAGACAGAGTGCACTTTCATAAAACAGTCATATCATTGGAGTTGTTTGAATTCTACATTCTCTATCACTTGTTTATCTTTATTATCTATCTAACCTCTTCGTTACATACTATTCTTTTAAACAGGATATACTGACAACATTCTAAATATAATTAAGAAACGACCCTGACCCGCGGGCGGGTTTTGCGAGGTCACCGCTGTTTGGCGGAACCAGACCAAATTCATATAACTTTATTAAGCAGAATAGAAGTAGACCATCTCCCACCAGTTGATTGATTTCACTTCCGTTCTTTGAATGATATACATTTGAGATTAAGTATGTGTGTAAGTAAGAGTTTGGGATAGGTTGAGGAAGAAGGAAAGATCGCGCGCGGTTCATGGCCCGTTTGTTAGGGTACCGCTTGGACATTCGCCAAGTGTTGATCAGAAATACCATGGAAAACTACTGATCAGAGTATCTTAGCAAGCCGCTAGACTTCTTCTCCAGACTGCGACTGAATTCGACCTAGCCATGTAGCTAGTGTCAAAAATCCTGCCGTCGGGATTGGTCTATTTGTATTACGAAAATAATGAACACGGTTTAAGTTCATAAACCGATGTGAAATCCAAGTATTATAACCAATCATGTGCGTCATTTATTATGTAGGCACTGCATCGTTCAATACTTTTTGTTAAACCACCTTCTTGTGAGAAAAATTCTAGAAATACGAAATAGTTTTTCTCTGAATAACGGCATTCATCCGTCATCTTTTGATACAATTAATTTGTTTCGATTTGTTCATTTGGTCAAAAAACAGTAAAAAGTGTATATGGACGTATGGGCGAAGATATTACCTGCGCACATTTTCTTAAGGCTCAGAATAAAAAGAAAAAAACGCGAGATTAGCAACACTTGAAAAACTAGACATTTTCGTTCCCTAGTTATAGGGAACCAATTCAACGGTAAATGAACTGCTGATTTGATTTTTATGCATTGCAAACGAAATAGTAACGAACATCAGTTCTACTCCTACCACTATAAGAATTAGTGGTGCTACCAAAGCATTGTTCCTAAATGCTCCGTAATATTATACTACTACATAACACAGCATAAGTTTTTCCGCTCCGAGACGCGATCCCAAATACTCAGATTTAACTTGCCGGCATTTATGCCACTACGCCAAAATAACGCGTATGGATCGAACACGGGCAAAGGCAAAAAGGCACGTATATGTCCGATTCATGTAAAAAAGCAACATATAATTCAGGACAAGGTATAAAAATTCCATCGTAGACATATTTTTTCTTTTCATTCAGATTCAAAACGTCAAATTCAACACGGAGTGCTACCAAAGCACATACATTTTTGAATTATTTAAAATGGTCCACAATAACATACATCTACCGAACACAGTTCCTCAGACTTAACGTGCTGGAGATAATACCACGATGCCACACAAGCCCAGTGCGCTGTAAAATTCCTTTTCCGGCACAGGTTTCTACATTCTTCAATGTTTTTTTTTCCCGGCAACAACACATTCATCAAATTAAAATACCTATCTGGGATTCAAACCCGGCATTTTCCGAAGTGAAGCACTCAGCCCCAACGCGCTTTAACCACCTTCGCCATTGGAGTGAGATGTGGATTAAGTACTTACATTTTAGTCAAAACGTAATTGTATCAGCTCTATCATCAGGAAGCCGTTAATTGTCAACATGCGATAAACGTGTCTTTTGGGTGACAAAGAAAGGCAGCGGTGAACGGCTTACTCCAAATCCTTTATCCGACGATCGACATTAGCAAAATAACTACTGCGAGAAAGTCTGTGCCATTCTATAGCAGCACTAGTTTGTTTATTTATTTATTTATTTACAGTCCCTTATTACACACGTGGAGAAAATTTAAAGAGAAAATATGGAGCGGTTTTGGAGAAATATTTTTTGTAAATTTGAAGCAAAGATTACGCAAAAATGACTCGTATTTTCAGAAACTTCTACATAACCTTTTTTAAAGAGCTAATTTTGTACAAGGTACTTTGAGGTAAAAATCGCTATCTACAATTTTGTAGTTTTAAAAATTTTCTTTTGCAATTTTCAAAAAACCAAGTATTTCCTAGAAGTAAGACTAAAACCATATTTTGTATCGTCCCTCATTATACAAGTGAAGAAAATTTGAAGAAAAAATTTGTAGCGGTTTTGGAGAACATTTTTTTGTAAATTTGAAGCGCAATTTACTCAAAAACTACTCGTTTTTCCAAAAAATCGTGCATGTTCTTATTTAAAGTGCTAATTTTGTACAACCGACATTGAGTCAAAAATCTGTATCTTCAATTTTGTAATTTTTAAATATTTTTTGCTATTTTCGAAAAGTTGGGGTTATAAACGAAAATTATATCTACATCATTCCCTTAAACGTTCTTCGCACTATTCAACAAAATTTAATCAAAAAATTTGGAGCCATTTTCCTTTAACTTTGAAAATCTCGGATGGGCTTCATGTAAAGTACCCCCAAAAATTAAAATATCGGTTTCAAATTCCAGGAGCCTTGGCATTAGTAAAAACGATTGGGGAATATAAATTTTGAAGAAAATCGGCTGAACGGTTTAGGCGCTAGCGTTGACCACAGACGGACAGACGGACGTTTTGCCGTCAATCGATTTCGCGGTATCAAGAAGCAGCAAAACATGGATTTTGACTACACCAAGAGATAGAGGATTTTTTTTCTTCTAAATTTAGTAAGACGTTTTATACACATTTTTGTTATCAGACCCCTGCTATAAGAGATTTTCTGGCGAAAATTCCCCGTTGTCCGGCGCACGATTACATAACTTTCTCTTCTTACGAAGTATTCGAAAGGCGAGAAAGTAAAAAGGAGTGCTAAAAAAACGTACCCACAGTGAAGCTACATTTACGTCCAAGAAGCAAAACAGGGGGCTATCTCAGCATTTGCTCAATGGATCAGTGAAACTGGACAAAAACCTGATAGAAATGGGAGATTGTTCTTAACGGACGTCAGTCTGTTAAAATCCTTAACGGAAGACGAACGCTAACGGTGGCTTTTCGTTCCTCTAGTTGCGATATGCTGATATAACAATACAGTATAATGAAGATATATTTTAAACCTTCTTATCGTACACAAAACATGCCTAATAAAAGTTTGTTAAAATCATTTAAATAATGGAAAAAACATTGTAATGATATGACAAAGATTTATAGGTGCTGTCAACATTCTTGGCAATCACAACGCCTATAATCATTTCACTGTAAATGCCAACGAAATTTCACCGCGAAACGAGTATGATATGAGAAAATGTTAAAAAGTGTGACATGACCTCTTCAAAATAAATTAGTTTATTTTGTCCTGAAGTTCATATTTCGATCTGTTGGTAGTCATGTATGAATCCTCTTCCACCCATAAAAATATCTTTCAAAACCGACCGTATATAGCTCAATGCTCAGAGTTAAAAGTGACCGTTGACCTCGACACCGGCAGATGCGGTGGCGGCGACGTCGGTAGCGGCACTGGTTGAAGCGTCGTAGGCAGTGTTCTATCCCGTTACCTCTTCGGAGACTGGTGTCTCACCCCAATTTTCTACCTATACCTACCATACTTCCAGAACCTACACACTATACTCCACACAAGAAACCACACACTATACTCCTTGAGAAGATCTCAGGAAAATATACAGGCCACAGAGACCTCGGAGTGTGAACGCAAAGAATTGTTGAAACAATATGAAATGGTCTATTAACAGTATTTTAAAGACTATTTAAGCATGATTATATTTAGTGACGCTTTTTTTTCATTTAAAATTTAATATTAATATAAGAGACGATGTGAAAATCTGAAACACTTAAAAGAGATCTTATACGTGCCATGGCGTGCATAATAATACGTAATTCATTACGCACGTACTGTATTATTATTATTCAATGTACGAAATGGAACGTTCACTTCGAATGGATGAAGATGGCGCGTAAGTGTGATGTGTGATGTGTGATTACAAGAATGAGAGTTCGTAAGTAGACTAGATTCGAAAAAAAATTTGTGAACAAATTATTTCAATGACCTCTTTTCCAGAATGGAATCGCATACTTCGTAGGCTGAAGTACACAGAAATTTCCGCATACTTTAATGTAATTTACATTAACGTAATTATCATGAAGACATAACATTTACGTACACATGAACATTACGATTCGAGAGTCAAAGCTTTATGGTCGTGACTGGAATAAATGAATAAAAGAATGATCTTGTGAATGAATGATTGAATGAATGAATAAACGAATGGACTGGTGATTATGAATATACTATGTGAATGATGAGACAGGTGAAACTGGAGAACCCCTTCGTTAAATCTACACTGATTTTAACTTATACACTAATTATGAAAAAAATGAACAAACAAGCTCTTTTTAATGTACAAGGTTACATTAAGTTTCATGTACAATACATTCATGCACATTAGATTTAATGACATTTCTGACAGTGTACACAAAAACCAACAAAAAATTACCACCCCCCTAAATTTTCCGACCACATCCCTGTGGAAAAATTCCTGCGTAAAACCCTGGACGGCGGCGGGGGCAGGACGGTGGCGTCGCGAGGCGGTCCCGGCGGAGGTAGGGCGCTCGGCCCCGGGCGCGGCGGCGGCGGCGGCGGCGGCGGCGGCGGCGCTGCGTGCGCACCCGCCTCGTGTTTGTGCGAGCGAATCAAAGACACCTATTGTTGGGCCGAAAATACATAAACGACCACGCCGACAACGCAAAGAGAAAGACAGACGCAAGCGAAAAAAAGGACGACGAGGAAATAAGGACGAAAGAAAAAGGTGACTAGGATCTATGACGGGAAATCAATATTCAAGCTGATGTTTTATTTATTGCGCGATATCGAGAGATGGCGGGGTGAGTCCGAGAAGGTGAATGCAACGTATTGGAAATGAGCTGTACGCAGGTACGTTAATGTTACGAACAATTATTTGTTGATCTGTTAATATTTACATTCGAGGACTCGATAATATTACATTAAGAATGTTATAAAGTGCATTAACTACATATATTAAATAATGTAGAGAGACGGCCGTTTTTAATGGATTGAAATAATATGATATGTAATTATTTGACAATATTATTTTAGAGAATATGGAACATTGTTATAAATGTAAACATTGTACATCTCATCGGTAGTACTCCACTGTTACATTTATTACGTAAACTTCAAATGACTTGATTTGGTAATATTATTTCTATCGTTATTATTTACAAGGATGTGCTGGAATGCTATCTTCTTCACATTTTTTTCACACGCGCGCTAATTAAATTAAGACTTCGTCTACGGACGATGCGCCTTTTCATTTTTAGATCGCAGTCATCGGGGTATTTCCGTCCATTTACAGTGTTGCAGTCAGAATGTGTCCGAGCTGATCTTGCAAACGGAACTTTGGAGCGCAGGACTTCGGTAGTGCGTGTCAACAAGGACTTCTTCCAGGTATTTTTACCACAGCTCCCGCAAGACTGATGTCACGCCTCAATAAACATCTCTTATGTTAGTACGAGGAACTCATTGAAATAAATTACGTCTCAGACAGTTTGATGTGCTTGATGCAAAGTCGAAAACGGCTGCCAAGCGGTGGTCTGGCTTTTCGCACGTTCTCAGATTGGACAGTTTTAGTCGCCGACCACAATTGTTTCCCGTGCATCTGATTAACCCATACAAACAAGTGTACCGTGCCTCACCAACCATAAATTTTGCCCCCGCCGCGCGCCAATTAGTGAAGGACAGGGCGGCGAGCAGCGCTCTAATTAATGTTGGAGTTAATTAATATTATTTTCTGCGGCCGGTAAATCGACCGTGACGGGCCACGCATCGTGTCAGGTAGACGGCGGCTGCTGCGGAGGCGAGCGATGGGCGAGGGGGGGGGGGGATCGGGCGGGAGGGGGAGGCGGAAGGGGGACACGGAGGACGACAAGGAGGCAGCGAAGCGCGTGGATGAGGGTGTGAGCGCGGGGGGGCGTGAGGGCGTGATGACGTGCGGGAGTGCGGGCGTTAAGACGAGGGGGGGCGAGGGGAATTGTGAGAGTAGGGGCGTGAGGATTGAGGATGGGGGACGAGGGGACCAGAGATCGTGAGGGCGTAATGGTGTGAGGACTGTGGAGGCGTGATGGCGTGGGGCAGTGGAGGCGTGATGGCGTAAGTGCGAGGTATATGAGGACGTGTGTAAGTGGGAGGCGTGGATGCGGACAAGTGGAAGCTTGAAGGTATAAAGACGGGAGAAATGAGGGCGTGAGGACATGTGGATGTCGGGAAACGGGCGCGCGAACGTGAGGACATGGGGGAGCGGGAGCGTAACGACGGAAAGATGACGTGGAGGCGAGGGAATGGAGCATGAGGACGGGGACGTGAGGGCGCGAGGACGTGTGGATGTGAGGGAATGGGGCGCGGAGGCATGAGGGCGTGAGGACGTTGGGCATGTGGGCGCGCTGGCGTGAGGCTGTATGGAAGTGCGGGAGTGGGGGTGTGAAGGCGTGATGGCATGAGGACGCGGGGCGTGGGGGCGTGGGGGCGTGAGGTGCACGGGCCGCGAGGCGCCAGAGGAAGGGAGGCGCTTCTTAGCACCTACGCTCCGACGTGAGCAAATGACGCTCCTAAAATTAGGCGCCGACTTCCGCCAGCACTGAGGCTGCCGCCGGCGCCGCGCAAAAGATCCTGTGCGCGTGATCTCCGACTGATGCCGGAACACAAGATACGCAGGATATGAAACACGTCATGCGATATGAATCTGCGATATGAAACACGTTATCTGCGAGGTGCAGTGCAAGTTCTAGAGCAACGGTTCCAATTTTCGGCGTGGAAGTTGTGTTGAACGAAACGGATTTGTGAGAGTCAAATCTACAGCAATCGCGATCTCACTGGAAATGCCCGAGCTTTTGCTAGTTGCTCAGTTACTGTTTCTAGATCGGCGGTCCGAACACCTGTATATGTGTAATTTGTGGTGGTCAAAGAGAGATTGCCAGGGTAATCGCGTTCCCGTGATGAAACTTAAAATATTCAGAGCATTGCAGCGATATTTTTATGTAGGAGCTAAAGAGTTTGCTTTCCGTTTCTAGAACTGTGATTCGATCACACTGTATGAAATATCTGGCGGGCAATGCGGATGTAAGAGTCGGTTCTCTGTGATGACTAGGGAGCGGATATCAATGATTTGGCATATTTTTGTCCGTTGCTTCAGGGCATAGCTAAGTGAAATTTCTTGACATTTGGTTAGAATTTTATGCTAAGTATATAAAGATGTTAGTGCATATTTGTGCGTATTTACGCAATTTTATCGATTGGTGCATATTTGTTTAATTATAGGAGCATATTTTGCATAAATCGTTAAGATAGGCACCTATCTTTAAAACGTTTCATGTTTTCATAGAATTTATTTGTGAGCGTTCATTGATTAGAAAGATCATCTCACAGTTTGCGTTTGTTTCTTTTCTATAGATGATGAAATACTTGTAAGAATGTAGAAAAAATGTAGAATTTCTTGATACCATATTTTTTTAAATCAGGCTGGAGAAATTAATCAAGACATGCCATATACTTTACTAAGATGCATATTTGCATAAATTATTTCTCCCGATAGCTAGGTTATATTATGTTTTCACAAAAATAGATATTTTCATTCAGCATGCTTCCCCTGAATTTTATCAAGAAAGGTTTGCACAGGAAATTAAATATTGCTAATTTTAATTGCATATTAAAGTGCATATTTTCAGAATTTTTTAGGTCCTAAATACACACTTTTAAAAACATATTTCAAGACTTTTTAGGGTATAAAAATCCTCTCCCTAGTGATGATGCAGGAAATAAAGGAATGTCATGAACACGGATGCATCTTCCTTCTCCTTAGCTCTTGCTTTTTAGATTGGCATTAATAGGACACAGCAATCATCAATGACATTCCGGGCAACCGTTTAAACAATATAACAAAGTAGTTATGAAGTGTGAAATAGAAAAAATTGCACACACCATTTTTTCATTAACTAATTTTTTTTAGATTTGTGAGTAACATAATACCAAAATTAGTCGTCAACACTTGAAAAATTGTGTGTAATATACCCTCGTAAAATCAGGAAAGTTGATTAAGTATTTATGGAAAAGTTATTGAAGGGATTGGAAATGAAAACGGTTAGATTTTGAAACTTTATTAGAAACTAAGTGTACCCTGTAAAGACTGCAGTCATATTAATTTTCCTTCATAAGAAACATGATGAAGAAAGTTATTTCGAGATTAAAACGAATTCAAATATCTTGAAGGCAAGAAAAATCATCTAGGTAGGTGCAATATGAAATCATTCAATTCTGAGTTATCTCTGATGTAAAAATATATTTTGGAAACATTTCGGCTAGATATTCATGTGTAGGCGACATGTAAACATCGAATTATATTACATTCTAGTATTTTAATATCACTTTCTTTTTGTTATTAGATTTTTCTTTCGCCTATAGGGAATTTGCTAGTGAGTCTTCAGCATTATTTCTCTACTCTTCATTACAATATCCTTGATAGACAGAGAACAATGCAACCGGTTTCTCAATTTTTGAAGGGCAATGATCTGTACAGTGAAATTTAAGAAAAATATATAAATTAGTTAATAATGTGATACGAAGTTCACTTTCTGTGTCATAACGTTACACTATATTAATGCACATATTAAAGAAATATTAAAGCTATTGTGTCTGTCGCTCACAACCTTTGTAGTTTATGCGACATAAAATAAAATAAATTATTTTTTTTTAAATTTCTTTGATACAAGATGATCCATAATTTAAAGTAAGCTTTTCACCTTTATCTGACAATGAGAGGAAACTCACTAACAGATCGTTCGCAAAAGAAAATAGTGTACGCAATGGAATATTATTTAACTTTACTCTTGGTTGACACTCTTTTTAAAGAACGTCGGAAATACTTTCAGTTATGGAGGGGAAAGTTTCAAGTTATTAGATAAAATAACACTCAAAAAGCAAAAATAAATCAAATATTAATTTATTCGTGATGTATTCTGATAATGTGTACATTTATCTAAAAACATAAATAATGATATAACATTTTTCATTTTACTTTGTTTACATTACGGTGAACATAAACAGTACCTAAGAGGTCGACTTCTGATTAAAAAAAAACGTAAACAAGCTGTGTGGAAAAAGATTTAATAGCTGTTCAAGGTCATTCTTTCACAAAATAAAAGAGTATAAATTGTGTCTAGTCACAAAAGCTGCTCATCTGTTGGCTGTACTTAAAACACTAATAAAACAATTTTTTACATTAATTCCGATTGAGCTAGAGCCTAGTTTGAACTCTGCCAACGTCACGAACTCGCAGTATTGATGGAGTTTTTCTTTTTTCAAGAGGAATGAGACATATGGGTAGCGGAAAATAAGGAGTCTATCACAAGACGACGAGGAAGTCTGCGTCGGATCCGTTCCCGATCCGTAAATCAGTTCTCTCAGCCTCTTACATCCGATGCTTCATGTCCTGTCGTCTAAATGAGTCTAATCTAAATGAGTTTTTTCAAATTATTCTGTTTTATTGTCTTTCCTTATATATTTATACAGTTCTTTCTTCAATGCGTAGCCTTCCTACATGAAGACGGCTTTTGTAAACTGGTTTACGTTTGTACCTGATGATGAAGTCAAATCTGACTGCGAAACGTTGTGAAGGAAAATAATAATTACATATTCATAATAAAAGAATGTTGATTACTTTTAATATAATTGTAAACCTTGTCCTAATATAAATACTTAATTATTTTATTTGTGATTTAGAGTACAATCATTCACCTTCTTTTCAAATTTGTAACTCCAGGCATTAAGAATGAAATGAAAACACATTTGGGAAGGAGGTAACAAAATAAAGCTAGTTGTTAAAGGTGCTTTTGCCAAGAATCGATAATATACTTTTTTCCCCTTTTGCAGGATTTTCGACGCCAGCTATGCTGCGCCTTGAATTCAGCCCTTGTCTGGAGGAGAATCCTAGCGGCCGGCTGCTCTGAGCGGTAGTATTCTATGATTTCTCCGATCAATACCAGGCGAATGCAGGAGAAGTTTCTTCTACTTCCCTTCCTCATCTCTGTCCCTTCCTCTCCCTCACGCACGTACATCTTCTACACTACCACACACACTGGGAGACTATTTGCGAGCATATAGCTTATCTCGGCTGGGATGGTCGTCCGCTGAGGTGAGATACCTGAAGAGGAATATCCACAAGCCGACTTTTATGTCGGCACCGGATGTTACGTTCCAACGGAGGAGAAAAACCGCCACTTTCCAGTTCTATGATGCGCTACACTCGCGGCACTCATGACGAAAGTAGTTGGCGCTTCCGGAAACACGAATTACCCCATTTTTTCCTAGGGCATTTCTATCCACCCGACAGCCGGTTACTCTTTACGTCCAGATAGGTCGCATATGCCACCGGACAGCATCTGCCCAATAAAGCTCATATCTATATTCGAACATACACAAGACCCCAACACACTTGCGGGCTCCTCTGATCTGGGGTCTGCAGAACGCGAGGCCTCCGCGACAACACATATCTCAGAGACAAGGGACAAACAACCATGCCCAAGGCGGGACTCGAACCCGCGACCCTTCGGACCGAAGCGCTGAACTGGTACACGCTCTTAGCCTCCTCGTTCATCCAGGTCGGCTGCTCCATTATTTCATAGTGAAAATACCATTGCTGAAAGTGCTACCAGATTAGTTGTATCTTAGATGATATAAAAGTTACATTAAACTGAGACACAACGTTGCGTTTCTTCTTTATTCTGAGATATCGACTAAATAACGAATCGATGGGACCTTTCACTTTCCCATAGGTGCTATAGCTCTCTCACATTTTTTAAAATATTTAAGCCCGCTTTTCAACTGCTAGGGTCATATAGCGATCACTGTAGTTTAACGTTAGTTTTATAACTTTGGGCGTAACGGTAGCGGAACATGCATACGGACACACACACAAAATCTATGCCCGCGGCGGTATTCGAACCCGCGACCTTTTAAGCCAAGGCAGCCACGGCACTTCAACTTTACCGACTTACCGAGTAAGGATCTCTCACAACTTATTTTTTACTGTATATAATAATTCCCCGCGTATTTGTAAGAAGCGACACTCCTTTCCGACGGCAATGTGAATATCCACCCCTCTCACAAGTCTTCCGATGCCCCAGGCTCTATCGTCAACATATTGAATTTTATTCGTGATTTAAAGCACAAAATCATCTACCTACTCATGAAATTCGTAACATCTGTTTACTTTCTTTAATTCATTTTCAATTATAGTCTTAGAAGGAAAGATATGTCAATTGACTTTTTTTCAATCTGTCTGTATAGATGTCTGTGGAATCTCAAAACAATTTTAAATAATTGCTTTCACGATAGACGAACAGATAGGCAGACGGAAACATGTTCTGTCGGGCAAAGTGCGCTTAGTTACCTTTAAAGTAGCTTGTTTACTGAAAAATGCAACCTACTTTCTGATATGCTTAAAATATATCAACTATCTTAACTTTTTTTCATTATCTTCAAAGAATAAATATGCTAATTAGCGTGTGGCATGCCCAAATACGTCTCAGGGTTACTACGGCGATATAAGAATGTGCAGATTACATTCCTGTTTTTTCTTGAGACTGTTTCAAACACGGTGAAAATACATTTTTTTGCTACGTCGTCCTCGTTTTGGCAATGCCAGTTGACTGCTGATAACCTACTCTAAAAGTCTGCGATGCCACCCAATGGGAACTACAGTTGTTCGAATTTATTTCATAGTGTTCGTTTAGATGACTAAGTTTTGATCATTTGTCAGATTTAAATTGACAACAATGCATAGAGATTAAATTAATGAATTTAGCGTAATGTCTGTGTTTTAATTCTTAAAATTGCCTTGGAATTTATTGTGTTGTCATCTCAGTCTGGGAAGTTTCTTATTTTATGAAAATACCTTTTATTTTGATTGACAATATCCTCACGGCATTTTGTGTAATGCTCATGATGTAGCGAATAAGATTGCCAGAGAAGATAGTTTAGGGACAATATTGAACGTTCCCCTTCGTTTTGCGGCAAACTACTAGTCTTCGTTTACGAATTTCTTAGAACAATTCGACAAGTCCGATTTGAGGCTCAACACAATTATGTCTAGATTTTGTGGGAATATAATGTGAAGAATTACAATTTTGATTTTACTCTATTCAGCCCGTGTTGATGTCTATGAATCACATAATTTTTTAGATATCTCAACAAAATTAATAAAAGAAAGAAAAACGAGCGAGAAACTGCAGTACATCGATGCGCTCCATCGTGCCACGCGCTACAGAATCAGCGCTCTCTGTCTCCACTCAGCGAGGAGGCACATGAAGGGCTCGTTCTGTGCGAGCCAAACATTTCATTTACCTCGCTTTTCTATCGCGCCCATTAACTGCAAATCAGTAGCCAGAGTAGCAATAAATCATCCGGCAGCGGTTAGACCTCCCCGGCGATTTCATTCGTCCGTTCAGTACTCTCATCCGAAAGCTCACTGTTCCGTGCATACGAACTGTTGTATAGGGCGTGTTTCACATTTTTGTGTATAATGCGCACTCACATGTTAGTATAAATGACAACTCACAACATAATTAATCTAGTTACTAAATATTTATATACAGAACTTTTAATTGGAAACGCGTAAGATGATTAATGTGTGGAATTTCTGGTAATAGCCAAAGCCCATACATTTACAGTGTACAGTATTTAAATTCAAAACTACTAAGCAAATTGATTACTTACGCAAGAAAGGGTGTGTTATAAAAGAGTTAGTTACAATTCTACCATCCAGCACGAAAAGCATGCGGTGGAATATGCAGTGCCCTGGGGAAATGATTGTTTAGTGATACTGATTCATACTACTGAAAATGTATATACTATTTATTTAAGAATTATATAGGTGGCCAAATTATTCGAGAACAGTTATTGAATGAGACAAAAAAGTAAAATTAGTGTACAGGTTTGTAATGTTTTTTAAACATGCTATTATACATAATTAACATATCTGTTGCGAGGCATGTTCAAATTCAATGTTTAAACCATTCTTTGCATTTGAGTAATTTTCCCAGATTCCAGTGGGTTACTTTATAATCCAGTTTTTATGGCCTTTTTCTTCAATTTCTTTGACTATAGATCAGTATTTTGCTGCTATAGGCCTTCAGCTATTAATAAATGCCTTCACTTATTAAAATTCTAATTTTTGAGAATAGATTCTTCAATGACACTCCTTCACCGCAGAAACAAATACAATTCAAAAAGATGAAAAAAAGAATGCATTACAAAGAATTCACAAAAATTCTGCCACCTCTGTATAGCCTTCGAAGTAAAGGGAAAAACATAACGTACAATATTTCTGTCAAGGCTTCTCCTCTTCCATTTGGAGTTGCCTTAAATAGCTTTATTGCTCCGAATGCTGATGAATCATTTAAGTGCTGGAACTCTGGCCAGATTTGGCAGCCCACTTCTGGACGAGAAACGGCTAATGATGAATTTTAATAGGGAACAATAATGGATGAGATGGAAAAAAATTGTCACGATTACCATAAAACGTGATTGGACGTTGTCCACCACAAATTTTACATTGGGTGATCACTGGTTCCAGACGAAGATGGTTGGCATTTACGACATAGTTACAGACAGTTTTGGCAACATTTTCCAAACACAACAGTAACTAGCAGTAGTGAAAAAAGTTAATAAATTACGTAGGTAGTTATTTGAATTCATTATTTAATTTAAAAAATAATTTACCATAACATTCTCAAGTGTCACATATGGAAATAAATTTTTGATAGCAATTTACCCATTCTCTAAATATATTGGTGTCATTAAGGAAAGGCAAAAATAAATCACTACCATCCATAATCAAGGATTTATCTCAAAAAGACAATTCAAAATATGAAATGAAGCCTTGTTAGAAAGAAGGAAGGGTTGAAGTCTCATCAGGTTGGTGGAGTGGTTTTTGAAAATAACGTTTTAGAGTTGTTTTTCAAACGCTGCCTTCCTTTCAGAATGTATTAATAACAAAATTGATTATGAAATACTTGCATATATTTTCTTTTTGAGCCTGGTACAACTCAAGAAATCGCACCTTCGTACTTGCTCGCAATCAGACTCGCGACAGAGAACTCACCGAGGGATAGCATCTGGACCGCCTGGCTTACGTTCAGTTGTTTAACCAATAAGCTAATGAAACGACAAATGTTCCAACCAATTTGATAAATGAGTTGTATTGTCCTTTATTAATATCCAACTGTCGCCACTCTGTGACTTGGTCCTATAAAGTTACAACAGAGTGTTTTGGTTGGGGAAAATTAAGCCTAAACTGAACATTAGAAAAATCGCTCCGCCGTCACCGGAGTGCTTTAAGAAAGTCTATTTTATTTATTTAAATGTATTTTTTAATTTGTTCTGAACTTACATTAATTTGTTTTTTATTTTAAATTGTTTTTAATTTATTTTAATTTGTTTTAATTTTTAAGGTTTCTGATGGTTTAACTTATTTTACCTTTATTTATTTATATATTTATGTATTATTTGATTGTGTCTGTGACGTATGGAAGCAAGTACCATCAGAACGATGCTGTCACTACCAGAGCATTTGAACCATTCATTGATGACTCGACCTAACTTGGGATATATATACGATCGAAGACCTACTGCCACTCGTCCAGTCAACATCCGTGCAATCGAAATAACCAGATGTTATAACATCGTTCTACCATCGGTTTTGAAGCATAAAACATATGAAGTTCCACCTTGGACGCTTAAAATGCCAGAAGTTCGACTCGACACAACCAGTGTAAAGAAAAAAGAATGCCTTCCCGCAGAATCAAAAATCGTATTTAAATCAATTTTCGAAGAATACATCGCAAATCACACAATTATCTATACCGATGGATCAAGAAGTAAACATGGAGTTTGAAGTGCATTTGTAACTGAAGGTACATCAAAAACATGGACACTTCCACTAGAAGCGAGTGTGTACACCGCTGAATTGTTCGCAGTATTGCGAGCTTTGCGATATTGTGAAACTCTCAGTCCAAGAAAATTTGTCATCTGCACAGACTCGCTCAGCTTTCTTAACGCCATAGACAGACGCCTACCTGTGGACCCAATGCTACAAATGATACTTCTATCATGCCACAAATTAAGACAGCGAGAAGGATCAGTTACATTTATCTGGTGCCCTGGGCACATAGGTATCTCACGCAACGGAGAAGTCGATTCTGCAGCAAAGAATGCCGCCAACAAACAATTAGAAATTGATACGGAAGAACGACCTCAAGATGCAAGAAATGCTGCTTTAAAGTTCATTCTCAGAGCATGGCAAACCACGTGGAATAGCCTTGAAACGAAGCTAAACTCTATCAAACAAAGCGTCAATAAATGGCCAGAACACGTCAGCTTCACTCGACGAGAACAAGTGTGCCTTACCAGGCTAAGAATAGGCCACACAAGGATAACCTCTTCATACATGCTGGACAATGAGGAACCACCTGTCTGCGACTGCGGTGGAGTTTTAACAGTGAAGCATCTACTAACGGACTGTGTGAATTTCGCAACAGAGAGAGATGTGGTATGAAGGGGGACCTGAGGGAGGACCTTGGAACGGACAAAGCGGCGACTGGCAGGAAGCTGAAATTCCTGAAAGAGGCAAATCTGTTTCATAAAATTTGAATTGTTCTTGTGGCTGTGTTTGTGATTGTAATTATCCTCATGATTGTAAATTGTAGTTGTATTTGTGAAATTTTATAATAAACAGTAAAAGGCTAAAGGCCTTAGTTGCCAAGCCTTTAAACTAAAAAAAAGAATATCAGGACGTTTTTTGTAGTCCAGAATCCCAAAATTCAATATCAGTGAATGAATAAATGTTGCGGGAAACTTCGATGTCAATAAATCCTAGCTGTGAGAGCGCGCGGCGTGCAGTGGGGAGGAGCTGCGCCGGGCATGCGCGGTAGGCAGCCCGCGCGGCGCGTGGCCCCGCGCGGTCGCCTACCTGCCTAGGCGCCGGCGCGCTCCCCGGCAAGCCGCGCAGGGGGCTCGGCGGGCCGCAAGGGCGGCGGGGGACGCGGCCGCTCCGAGCGGCGCCGGCCCGCCCCGACGCCCGGCCGAACGCCCGGGCCGCCCGCCGCCGCGCGAGAGGGGCGTCCAATTGCAGCGCGCGACCGCCGCCATGCCTCTCGACCTGCCCCGGACGCCTCCCCGCCACGCCGCCGCCGCGTGCGCACGCCCGCCGCCACCGCCGCCGCCGCCGCCGCCGTCGCCGCGGGGGAAACTGGCGGAGAACGCGCAGAAGAGTTGGCGACGCGCGAAACAAGAAAAATGTCCTATATCCAGGGTGCGAATTGGCAAATTTCACCAGGGGGGTCGAGGGGGAAACGATTAGACACAAGGAAATCAGCGCTAGAAAAGTCTGCAATTGACAAATTTATCAGTAAAATGAAGACCATCTTCGCTTTCGGCGCATCGTCTGAAAAAATCCAAAATTGTTTTGGGGAAAGTTTTTCGATATTCCTGATCTGGAATCTTTGATTTGAACTTTTTAAAAGGGTGGTAATCATAAAGAAAAACCCTAGAAATGGCAGGGAGTTAACTTCTTCCCTTGATGACGAGAGGTTGCTCCCACAGCATTCTATTCCTTGGAACGATAGGGTCAATTTCAGCCCAGATTGAATTGATAATGCTTGTGAAGAGATTTAATTGCACTCCAAATTATGCAAACCAAAACCAGTAGTAAACATTATTGGTAATAAATAAACGTGCTTTGCCCTCGGACAACGCACATAACCTATGCAGACCCCAAAGAAAGCCTCATCCACACCTCCGTCAACACAATATCGACAACGCATCTTGGAACATCAATAATAAGAATTTCAGTAACAGCAATAACAACTTCACGAACAGCAGAAACATGTGCAACAATGTGCATAGCAACTGTAGGATCTTCACGCACAACAAACGCAGGTACAAAACAGGCAATACTATGAATGACCGCCAATTTTTAACATTGCGACGCCGACCAATATCATAAGAGGCAATGCCTTCGGATACTGATATTGCATAGAAAACGAACAAGACACCAGTGAATAAAAGACTAGTATGGCAGATGGTAATTTCTCATTATCACAAAGCTTGAAAGTTAGAGATCGTAATGTAAGAACATGCTGTCCAGTATAACAAACATAATTCAAGTGCCAGATAGTGTTGCGACGAAGGATGACTGATCTTATTCAGTGGATCAGCATGAAACCAAGCCTCTACCAATTGCAATGTCCGTAGTACCATTCATCCGGAAACTTAAAGCTAACACATTCCTTGCAAAAATATACAAACCTTTACCATGAAACCTGTCAAGTCGTGTTCCGTGATAACCGTGAGGTAAGAAATTACGGCAAATTTTGGACTGGAGTAATAATCATCGCGATCGCTATCTTTTCAATTTCAGGTTTTAAGTATATGCTCGTTTTCAAGAGTGAATAAACACATGCACGGGAAATACTTTTCATATATATGCTACTTTTATAGACAATTGACGTTATATATCGTATCAGACGTTTTTTTCGACTTAAGATAGTTCACCTTAAATAAACACACGCTGTCAAAGTTATTCAATGAATTTGTCTTTACATTGGTTAAAGGGCAAAGTTGTCAGTAAGTCTTGCAATCTTCAAGGGATTTTGCAGTTTGTAATGTTTTTTTCATTGTGTCTAAATAGATATATTTGATTAATTTAGGGTTTAACATCCGGTGGTAGATTTCACATATGACAATGTACATAAAACGAATTTTGTTACATTACGAAATATTAACATAAGGAAAAAATTCAACGCAATGCGCGCAACACAAATACATTATATATATATATATATATATATATATATATATATATATATATATATATATATACACACATATACACACAGGGTGAGTCACGTAACTTTAGCACTTCCTGTAACTTTTGAACGGTTGAAGTTATTGCAATGCAGTTTTCACGGAAGTGCATGAGGGAAAGGGGCTAATAGATACGTGCATTAATTTCTATTTTATCACTTGTATTTTACGAGATATTTTAGGTAACTTTGTTTTTTCAAATGGAACTATACATATTTTTTCAGTCCACCATGACGAGCGTAAAAAGACAAATCCAATGATGTACATATTGTCATATGTTAGATTAGCATTTTTTTGATTAATTTTGATTTTTGCGACTGGGGTTTAACGGACATTTTGAATAGTCTACCACACAAGGTCACCCAGCGCTCCACCAGAATCGCGCGCCCGAGCAAGGGAAGGGAGATTTGAAGATACGAAACATATTCCAAATATTCACAAAACCATTGCAGTTTTTTCCTGAACTGCGTTTTCCATCCTTCCGCATTTTCAGATTTTCGACTTTCTTTGATTGAAGGAATTAAAGGATGGAAAATAAGGATTTGTCATTAGTTTGTATCGTATTAAAATTGTTTATAACTTCAACTCCATTTAATGGGGTTTCATAAGATACGTATTAATGGGATCTTGAAAAAAAAAGCACAATAAGAATAAATAATTAAAACTGTACAAAAAATATTGCGTATTTTGAGCAAACAATTTCAATGTTAATAAGAATATAATAATAACTTAGGGATAGAAATAATCTTATTTCAATAAATACTACTTAAGACAAATCCGTATTTTCAATCCCTAAGAAACACAAAATATCTGAAAATGGATCAGGATGGAAAGGAGAGTTCAGGAAAAAATGCAACAGTTTTGTGAATATTTTTCGTATCCTCAAGTACTAAAATCCCTTCCCTGTTCCGACCCCAGCGTTTGCTGGGGGAGCGCTGCGTGACCTTGTGGAGCTGACAGTTACAATGAAAATATCCGTTAAACACTAGTCGCAAAAAGCACAATTACTCAAAAAAATGCTTATCTAACATATGACAATATTTATATCTTTGGATTTGTCTTTTTACGCTTGTCATGATAGACTGAAAAAATATGTATAGTCCCATTTGAAAAAACAAAGTTACCTCAAATATCTCGTAAAATACAAGCGATAAAAGAGAAATCAATACACACATCAATTAGCCCCGTTCCCTCATTCACTTCCGTGAAAACTGCATTGCAATATCTTCAACCGTTCAAAAGTTACAGGAGGTGCTAAAGTTACGTGATTACGTAGTTATATATACATATATATATATATATATATATTGTGATATACCAGAATATGATAGGTTTTATTTAATGATGTTAGTTATACATGGGGTAGATAAATGGGGATTCAATATGGCGGTATGCGGCCTTAGCAACGTCAGCGCAGAGGTTGGCAAGGTCAACAAACTATACACGGGCCTTGATGACGTCAGGACGCCGGCTAGATGGCTTAAGAACCTAAGATATAATTGGTGCAAAAAACGAATGACTGACGGAGGTCGCGGCTACTCGGATTTGTAAAAGACGCACGGGTTGGCTATTAAAGATTAGATAGTCTAATTTTTACCGCCGTGTTTTGGAAAAATAGAAGGATGGACGCCTACCGAGCCATAAAGGGTTCAAGAAGGCATTAAATAGAACATTCTGACTCGGGATGTCGTGGAGTGAAGATCGTATATTCTGACTCGGGGTGTCGTGGAGTGAAGATCGTACATTCTGACTCGGGGTGTCGTGGAGTGAAGATCGTACATTCTGACTCTGGGTGCCGTAGCGTAAAGATCGTTAGTAGACCATATAGTGGGAAAGTGAGACTTGTATTTTTCTTGTGAGAGAAGTGATAGTTTGTTTTCGGACTTTGAAATAATTTACCAGAAGTGATTTCGCGGAGGACTTGTTCAGATTTTGGACATTGCAGTTGGACTTCAATAGTTTACATAACCGGTGGGAGAGATTAGGAACCGGGGAGCGTCGGACAAGAACTAACAGATAGTTTAGGCAGTGTGGACTGGACGTGTCAGCGGCGGCGCAAGACCGGAGAGAGAAGCGGAACTTGGAATTAACAACGGCCAAGTGCGAAGCGACCACGGAGCGTTGGCATGCAAAAACGGTAAAAAAATACTGCAGTATAAAAGGGATAATTATTCAAAAAAAGGTCATGACCATCAAATCAATTGTGTTAATTTAAAGTTAAATAAATTGTTGAATTTTTGTTTTCATTTGTCAATCATAATTTTTAATTAGTTGGAAGCATAATTATTACATTTCAGATTCCACGCCATACTGTATAGTTGGCAGATCAGGTAATCGGCTATCGAGGCGATAGCGAGTATTTGTATCCGGACCCATCGACCCAAGCTAGCTGGATTTTTATATAATTTTGTTAAAATCAGATAGAAAAACTTTGGTAGTAATTCATGTAACCTGTTTCTGGCGCCCAATCTTAATAAATTTGGAACAGGACATAATTACAGCCACGCTTTTGATGAGACGTGAGAATGGTATATATATATACACATATATATACACACACACACATATATATATATATATATATATATTATATATATATATACATTACAACGTTCGTGTACGAATTTTGAAATTATGTTTCTCTCTGCTTAAATACAATCGACTTCGGATATAGTGAACTTGCACATACTGAACCCTCGGTGAGAGTGAACTTAAGTCACTAGTCCCGTTTCATTTACATTACAAATAAGCATGAGGAGATTCTGTTATAGTGAACCTGAACCGCAGCTAAAGTGAACGTAGGAAATACGTTCTGGAAATTAATTCCACCCTATAGAATAATCCATTGCCTCAGTGCCACAAATCCCAACAGCTCCACAAATTCCTAAGCAGTTTGGAAAAAATATGTCGGCTATGGTCATGATAGACGCACCTTCTCCCCTTAGGTGAAGGTAGCGGACTGGGAATGGGCACCTTACTGATGACCTTATGCCACTCAGTTTCACTGCGGAAACAAATGCTGTGTCCTGCATGGGCTACAACTGGCGGCGGCGACGCGCGATTGCTTGTTTGAGTTTCAATATTGGTGTTACTTGATATCCCGTGAGACAAAGCGCGTTGAGTTCTTCATAGGCGACAGGAAGAAACGCGACTGCCACAGCCTGGCGAATATCCGCCGTGCCACGCGGTAAAGCGATCAGTTTCATTAGCTACTTGCTCCGTCCCGCTACTGAAAGCATTTCGTATGTTATTAGGCGAGTGAAAGGGCCATCCGAGAGTGGGGCGGTGTTCCACAGTGCACGAGGCACTGGAAGAGTGTTAAGATTGCATTACGATACTTAGACAAAAGGACAATGCAGAATCAAGTATGGAGAGAGCACAAACTCTGGAGAAGGATCCAGAAAAATAACTAATAAAAAGTACAAGCAAACAAATGAATAAATTGATTTTTAAGGATAAATAACGAATATTAAAATTTTCAGTTCATGCTCGTAATGTATTTTGTTATATCTTTATTAATAAATCAATCTTTATGGAGGAATTCTATTTAATTTTGACATCATCAGATATAGCGAACCTCGGATATCGCGAACCAAGAATGTTAGTCCCCAGAAGTTCACTATAACCGAAGTCGACTGTACGACGCTTTCAGTAGCCTGTTCGAAATTTCCTTCCACACAGTGAAACCTAAATAAGCCTTATACAAAGCGCTAAGTCTAGTCACCTACCTGCGACTTGAAAGCGGTAATTCAGTCATTTTTGAGGCCAGTCGGTTACCAGAGAATTAAGCGTCTCTTTTCTGAATTTTGTCTAGCTCGTTAATTTGGCCCTGTCTTTAGGAATTCCAGCACATGACCCCATACTCCAAGATAGGGCGCACAAGGCAAGTGTCTGCCAGCATTTTAACATTACAATTGGCCTTCTTCAAAAGTACGCTTTACAAAATGTACGGTTCTCCACGATTTTTTCACGGTGCGATTTACGTAACCTCCCCAACACACGTCACTGCATAGAATGATACCTAAGTACTCGCACCTAGTAACGACAGGAATCAGTAAACTACTTATATTGTTAGTTACACTTACAATTGGCCGAGACCTAAAAAAATATACTTTTCGATTTCGCTGGATTTATTTTCACGTTACTCATCTGTGCTCATTTTTTTAAACAATCTAGATCCTGTTGCACGTTTTAGACATCTTTCGTGTCCCTAACATTCCTGTAGATTATACAATCGTCCGCAAAAAGACGAATATTAGAATAGTATGTATTAGAGAGATTCATTTATACTTAGGTATCTTTTGATTGTTGTCCTGAAGTCCTCTCCCTGCAACCTGTTTGAGAAGCACATTCAAATGACCTTCAATTGTTTTAAGTGTTTTCAATTGATGCAACGTTAATGCATATTGTAATTTTTTTTACATGATATATGCACTTTCTATCCTATGATGACATATTGAATGCAGTGCCTGCTGCAACTATCTGAGAAAAACCCGAAACAAAATATTCTATTCATACCAAAGTGTATTCGCAACTGTCCACACGCTTGGGTGCTCTGCGTCAGCTTTGGTGGTTATACAAAGAATATTCAGATAAGTCTCTCTGTAAGGCGTATTCCAAAGACTTTGAAGATGCCTTTGGAAACATTGTCGAGGAGTGCCTGGAACCTCACAAGCAAAAGATAATTAATGTAGTTGCAACACTGACAACGTAGCCCAAGACTTCATGTTGCTAGGATTTCGTCGAGAAGTCAGTAAGTGGGTATTGCACAAAGGAATATTAAATTCTTCCTTGCTATCTTTTCTTTTTTCCATCATATAGAATGTTTTTTACTTATGATACATAGCTTCTTGGTGTTTGCTATAAATATTTTGGCCTATTCATCAGAAAGAAAGCTACTGTATTTTCTCCCCCCTTTCGAGATGTCTCTCCTCCAACGTATTATGGACCATTGTTTTCCGTTGCATATACGATCAAAATGTAAAAAAATCTATAAAAAAATACAGAAGCACAAAATAAATGATAATGGAAAACATTCACTCGATATCTGTACTACAAAGACATCGATAAGAAAGAATAAGAAGACGCATATACGAGAAAACCTACTTTTTAGGACAAATGAAATCCACGCATTCTGCATTCTATATCTTTTCGAAACATTTCTCAAATTTCAATTTAGTGTATACCTCTTACAAATGGATTAATAGTTGAATTAACATCTTAAAAGTCTTGAAGGTAAAAAAACAGCGTTTGTAAAAGATTTCCTTCTTCGGACATGTAGGTAAAATTTTATCTGCTGACAAGATAACAATTTCGTAATTTTTATTTATTTTATTTGGTCAAAAAACAGTAAAAACTGTATACGACGTGTGGGAAAAGAGATTATCTGCGCAGATTTTCTTGAGGCCCAGAATTTAAAAAAAAACCAGCAACATTTGAAAAACTAGAAACGAGAATTTCAAAATTAATTATTATTTTAGAATAATAAAAATTTGAAAAATGTTTGTTCCCGAGTAATAGAAAATCAATTTCAACGGTAAATGGACTGCTGATTTGATTCTTCTGCATTGCTAACAAAATAGTAATGAACATCAGCTCTACTCCTACCATTACAAGCAAAAGGAGTGCTCAATAAAACGTGCGCACAATGAAGCTACATTTACGTCCAGAAGCAAAAGAAGGGGCAATCTCAGCATTTGCTCAATGGATCAGGGAAACTGGACAAAAACCTGATCGAGATGGGGTCATTGACCCGGAAAGCTGAAGTACATTACGTCTTACAAGCGTATTAAATCTTATTTAATGTATACAATACAAACGTAAACTAATTCAGTATACATCATTGTTTTGTTAAAATACACATAATTTTTCTTTTTGACGATCAGTATAGTCTCTAATTGTATAGAAACAGTTTTGCAGTAGAAAAGATTTTACTTTTAACATAAATTTGTGTACCGACTTTAATTGTTTAATGTCATCTGTCAATGAATTGTAAAGTAACGTACATGTATTGTATGTTGATTTCTTGTACTGAGCTGTTGATACTGACATTTGATGCACGTGATTTCTACGGGCGTGTGTTGTAAGTATAAATATCAATATTGCATGAAAATATGTTCCCTCCGTTAAGTAGGTCATTTCTGACAAATATTACAGATTCGTAAATAAATAGACAAGGCAATGGTAAGATTCCAAGCTCAATGAAAAGAGGGCTTGCAGGAATCACGTGGAAGGCATTTTTTCATTATTCGAGTAATTTTCTTTTGCAATCTGAAGGTCCTGAGTACTACAGGATGAGCTTCCCCAGAATATTATGCCATATCTCAGGCGGGAATGTATATTTGCAAAATAAACGCAACGAGCTGCATGAAGGCTGACAGAATTTGAAAGAATTCTGAATGCGTAACATAATGAACTTAATTTAGTGTTTAGGTCTGTTATATGTACATTCCATTTGAGGTTTGATTGAATTGAGAGACCTAAAAATTTTGTTACTTCAACATCAGCTAATTGCATATTGTTCATTTTCAATGGAACATGCGATTTCCGATTTGAAATGCAAAAATGCATTGAAACCAATTTTCTTTCGTTAACAATTAATTTGTTATTTCTGAAATCGTACTATTTACAATGAAATCGTACAATTTAAAACTTCTGAAATCGTACTATTTACTGCTTCTTTTTTGCAAAGAACATTCGTGTCATCGGCAAACCGAACTGTTTCTTCCATTTTTAATAGACGAGGGCATATCGTTTACATATAACAGAAAGAGGATAGGACCTAAGATCGAATCTTGCGGGACACCCCATGCTCAATTCGCAAAGAATTGGAAAACATAAGTATGTAATGTCCTTTCGTGCCAGTATGGTATTTCTACTCTTTTGAGTTCGATGTTTAGGTACGAAGTTATCCAATCTAGGGCAATACCACGACTTCCATACAAGGGTAACTTTGAGAGCAAGTTGTTATGGTCAATAACGTCAAAAAGTTTCCAAAGATCTAGAATATTCGAATTGAGGAATATTATCACTGGGTATACATTATCCTTACCACCGGTAGCGCAGAATTTTAAAGCATCCCTTTGCACCTCGAACTTTTTGGTAATTGCGTGTGCGATCAACCCCAGATGCCGTAAATTGGCGTCGTGTGTGATTTAACATTGGTGAGTTTAGCGTCGCTAGCCGGAATCAAATTCGAAGGCCGACTGCTCTGATCAGTGGTTTCTGCGGTTTCTCTGATTGCTGCAGCGATCCTCCCTCCTTAATCCTGTCCCATTCACTATCCTTAGGGTCGAGCGATGAGCTAATCATGCTTACCAATGACGCTTCTCCCAGAGATTTAGAAAATTCTACTAGTAATCCAGCTAGGACAATAAAAAGTGTACGTACTATTGAAGCAGGCATAGAAGAACGTGGTGCTACGGAATGGCACAGACTTTCCCGTATTAGTTTCCTGTTGCGTTTGGTCTCGCCTAACTATTCGGACTCTTGACAGCTGCCGTCTATCGCCGCCCAAACTACATTTTTTGGACATTTTATTATTTTTTCGGTTTCCCAATAGTAGAACAAAACTTATTTTCAGAATATTAAAAAACAGTTAAACATTGCGCTAAATGGCAATTTTCGTTTAAAATTTTTGAAGCCGTTTACCAGAAAATGGCGTTTAGCGGTACTGTAAATGCGAAATTTGAAGCTCTTTTTTACAGAAAATTTTTGAGTTTTCGGAAAACTTCATTTGAAGTCATTTGAAGCACTTACACTCACAAATTGAATAGTGTTTACAAATTGCTGGAAATGTGCATTTTAACCGTATGAGAGAACTCTAAAACAATACATTTTTGTAATTTTTGAAAAAAAAAATGCCCCCGAATTAACTTAATAAGTGTATTTTATTCTATTCTTACAAGAAATTTAAAGAAAAAAATTTGGAGCCGGTTTTTGAGAAAATTTTGAAAATTTCCGGGAGGCTTCATGTAAAGTACCCTCAAATTTTGAACAAAATTTTTTCAAAATCGAGGCGCCTTGAGTGGACGCAGATCGACCAGGGAATATCCATTTTGGAAGAAATCGCACGTATGGTTTACGCGCTAGTGTTCTTCACAGACGGTCAGACGGTCAGACGTTCAGACAGACGGACGAACGGACGGACGGACGGACGGACGGACGGACGGACGGACGGACGGACGGACGGACGGACGGACGGACGGAAGGACGTTTTGAAAAGACCCACTTTTTCGGTATCAGGGGACCCCAAAAACGTGTATTTCCGTTGAAATCTCGAAATTGATTTTCCGCAGCATTACATAACTTTTCCAATTCTACGTATATTACTCCGTATATACTTGTACGTACGTATACGGGAGAGTAAAAATATATATTCTCCTTATTGACAAATAACATTCTTCATTTTTAATAAATAATATATTGTGGGATAACAATAAAGAATTAGTTTTGTCAGCACTACAAGCATTCGTAATTGTTGTACGTAATTTTTTTCTAGACTTTTTCCAGCTGAAGATTTTTATCCTCGGCACTCTAGTGTCTCGAGCCTTACACTAGAGTAGTATGGCTACACGAAGAAGTCACCAAAACAATCGAATAATCCTCGCATCTGGTGCGCAATGAGGAGGACATCGAACATGTTGTCATCCACACGTAGGACAAGGGACAATCATATCTGTCATGGGGAGGATTTCCACTCTTCGAATCGAGGAGTCGGCATTCCAAGCATTCCAAGTCGGTTTGGTAAATCATTTTATCAAACTCTGAAGGTATTCTGACGGCGAAGTCGTTAAAAGGAAGCAATTTAAATAAAATTATAATCTAATAGAAGCAAACTATTTTCATTCTAAATAGGTCAACATGAGATGAAGATTCTCAAAAAAACCCTTTGCTTTGATCTCAAAATGTACAAATAGATTTCGTTTTCTCACTGTCAATTTTCTCAAATTATTTTCAAACGGGACGTCAAGTGTTGCAAATCAGTTTAGTTTTTAGTGTCTTCCGGGTGATACAGCCTTAGCTACAAAATCGTCGATAAAAAAAGCTTTTAAAATTAAATTTTGCTTTCACTCTTCTGAGAAACAAATTGAACTTAGAGGATACACCCATTTCATTACTGTAACCTTAGATTTGGCGCTCGGGCAGTTACAAATACGAGAGAGGTTTGACCGAACATCGGAAATAAGGAATAGTTTTAAGTTATGATGTATTGCATTAAATGATATATATGTTGAAATAAATGCCGTGCTGGATTGCCGCGCGCGCGAGCAAGAGAGGAAGATAACGTGTTTCTGGCATGCTTTTACCTGGGCAGGAAGCCACAGCGGTCGTTGCCCATTACTTTCTACGAGCAGATGAAATAAGGATGATCATGAGGGACGGATGGTTACGGACAAGATTATGTTCCAGATGTATCTGTAGTGTATTGAGAAGCCAACCATGGCACACGCCCGAAAGACCCTTCCTCTCTCCAGTGAATTACATTCTGTGAAATAATGGTGGTGGTTATTTTGGTGTATATTCTGAATACAAATATTGATGTCTGTAGCTTAACGTTAACTTTATCTGTCAAATCTATGTTAAATCTACTGGTTGGTATCTTTCTAATCTGCAGAATTCTTCGCTGTTGTCCGGGATGTTGACAGCCATGTAGTTGGAGTGATGTTAGAATCTATTTCAGTGTTTTCTGTTGAATATGGTATATCACTGAACTTGTAAGTCATTTTGTCAAGTTTTATTGGAAATATACCATGATGCTGTGTGGAAAATTCTAAACCCTTTGCACTGGAATAATTGTAGGACCTTTATATTGAATTGACCAGCTTGGCATTCAATGTTGGAGCACTGAGTTTATATTGGCTTTAGTATGACCTTTGTAGACAATGATTTTGTTTAGGAGGGAGAGAGGAGAGTTTCTGTATGTTATCAAGTATAGATCTTGTATTTTGATGAGTAGTGGTCCTTGTTTAGATGTACTTCCTCCTGTTAGTCGTTAATCTATTAGAAGCATGTCAAAGTGCTGATTACATTATCATTGCGGTCAAATTCATTCTGATAAAGAGACAGATATTATTTCTTGAAATGAATCTTGCTTGAACATATTTTGTTTTGTTTGGGTTTAAACGATAGGACTTGGAAGAGAGTATTTTTTTATTGATATGACTTTCCAACGTTGCTTCTTTTAGATCGTCGTTGAACATCTTTGTGGCTGTATTGTCAGTTGCAGTGTAAGTTGCAGTGATGCCATCTGTCTGCGTTGAATCTACTGTGAAGAGGAGATGCAGTTTAGGTCATAGAGTGCTTATAAAATTTCAGATATAAATGATTGGAGATAAGTGAACTGCAATTTCTTAAAATTTTACTTTGAAATACTTGTTTGACATGAAGAAACTCAGTAGTATGCTGCACTGATGAGTTAGAAGTTTCTTAATTGTGCACAAGAGCCTTAGAAGTCATACTTTGCTGAGGGCGTGGTTTACAACTATAAAAAGAGCAACAGTTTTTTTCCTTTCATTGCTTTATTGATATCGTTGACTTCTCTATGTACCTGTTCTATTGTGAAATGCCCTTGCGGAGGGCAAATTGATGACGAAGAATTAGTTAATGTTCATGTTCATTCATGATTGGTCTTAATTCCTTCAGTATTAATTTTAACCACGTTTTCGAAGTAGGAGAAATTAGCTTATATGATTATATGACCCCCGTTTCATGAGCAGGCTTTCATAGGACAATAAGACTACATATTATTTCACTTATTACTTTTGTAGATATAGGCTGGAAGTAAAGTATAGGTGAGTAGGTTTCCATAATTTAAGCGATTTCGGAAAATGCTGCCTTTTTCATGGTTTATTACTAATGCACAAGCGCCGTTAGAAACCACCATTAAATAGAGTGTGATGCAGGTGGCCAAATCAAATCTAAAAGTTGCACATTGCTATCGGGGCAATGCAACGACACTGCGTCGAAGACGAGTGATTGGTGCGTCGGAAATCCTAGAGTAATACAGGACCTGCCGCGGAAGCCTACGACTGGACTTGTTCTGAAAGTACTGTGGTGCCACAAGTCCGAAAGTAGTACGTGGCTGTCACAACATGTGAAAAGATATTATTTTACGTACAGCACCAGATCACATATAAATTTACATATGATTTTGCATATTGCAACATTGCAAGGACATATCGCTAATATTTAAATGCCAGTCGGTTATCAAGGGAGCGGATACAACCAGAAAGATTCCCATTGCGAACTTCAAAACAACTAGGTCATACTACTGAGAATGGAATTGTCTCAGGACATACTCAATGCTACAGCTAGTGGGAGCAGCACTGAATCACTAGCTCCTCTATTTTATAGGAGCATGTAGTACACTAACCATCGACAAATCTATCAATTTTCATTTTCGAAGACTACATATATCAGGATACATAAATGTGTTTACATTTACCACAATACATAAATGTATTCATTTGATGTCAAGATTAAATAGTTGGCGTATTTTTCGTTTCATGAGCGACGCATCACATTTGATTCTAAACTTCGTGCATTTTGTGTCTAGTTTCTGTAATCTTATTTTTTTATTTTATCAGTGACTGTGGTATAATGATTCTTACCTAACATGGAATGTGCGTTTAAATAATGATATTACTATGAAATCGACGTGTTTCAAGACATAAGAGTCCCAAAACGAATTTATACTGTTTTGGAACAAATATTGTTTCTCGGGCATTAACGATTATTATACATATTCTTATGCAATACATTTCCTTTCATTATTTCTACTTCATTCAGATCACCAATTCCCCACCCCTTTGTGTTATATTCAGTTCAAATTAAATGGCACACAAATGTGCATAATATAATAAAAACTAATGAGTTTTTGTAGTTTAATAGGGAAGGAAACGTCAGATCGTAGTTAGTGTAGTAAGATAGCTGGCAACGTTTACTTGCATAAGTATCCAGAAACGAAAATATGTATTTTGTAATATTTTATGACTAACAAATACGAGCATGGTGAACGGCAGTGGTGTTATTAAAATGCATTCTAAGTGTTGATCATTTTTAGGGCGAAATAACATGCAAAAAGAACTGCGCTTTGCTTTGCGTCAGTGTTGCTGTAGCAAGACTTCCCTGACGTGCATTAACTGAATGGAACTCGAAGAAATATACCAAACACCTCTCTATGAAAGAGACCTCACAAGGGTGGGAGGGGCATGTCACTTCTCCTCCATCACGTATAAGGCGGGTTTAGAATTACTCCTCGTGTAAACACGGCGAGGTTGAGTTTCAGAAACTGATTTAAGGATCCAAATCCTTCGGGGACGTGCTACATCAAATACTCACACCCTTCAGAAATACATGGATGATAGGTATACCATACTTTCGAAAATAGCGCGGCCCGAGTCCTAGTTGACAAGCCAGTTTACTTTTCCAGCGCGCTGCTGCGTGTTTGAGGAAGTCGTCTAAGCGGGGAATGTCTCTCTGGCGCCAACAGTCAACAGTTTATGTGCTCGTTTTCACCGAATGGGGAAACTCGGCAGGTCCCTCCCACAGACGGGAGGGGAAGACCGAATTGAAATGAAAATCTTGTTACAGAAATAAGATATTGCTCGCACGAACGACTTGTTAGCCGATCCTTAAACACGGAACAAGGCCGGCTAAGGAACAGCATGAATTACGTTGTAAACTTCCAGCTATAAGATGCCTTGAAATAAGGTTGGACTTTTTATTCGCGAAAGAGCCGGTGGGATACACAAGGCGCGCTTAGTGTGCGGGATGCTTTATAAGGCGCGGAGGAAGAAATCCACGCTAAAAACGACAGTGAGCAATTAGGGGAATAAGTAAAACATCAAAGAGTCGGCGAGAGGAAACAGACAAGAGGGATGACGGCGGGAAGGCGATTGGTAGGAACAAACACGAGGCGCGGGGAAATGATGGGGATAGGATTCGAGCAAATGGGGAGAAGCAGGGGAAGAGGCGGGGGCAGAGGCAGGGCAGAGGCGGGGACAGAGGCCGGGGCAGAGGCGGGGGAAGATGCGGGGGCAGAGGCGGGGCCGAGGCGGGGGAAGAGGCGGGGGCAGAGGCGGGGGGAGAGGCGGGGGGAGAGGCGGGGGCAGAGGTGGAGGCAAAGAATCGGAGGCGGGTCAGAGGCGATGGTGGGGACTGAGGGGGGGACGGGGCAGAGGCGACAGCAGTGGCTGGGAGCGGGAACGAAATCGGTGGCGGGGGTGGGGACGGTAGTGGGGCGGAGGCCGGATTATAAGTAGGGGTGGGGGAGTGAGCTTCGGTGCGGTCGGGGCGGAAGTAGGTTCGGGAGCGGATGTGATTGGGACGATGATGGCTGCATGGGCCATGGTAGAGCAGGGAACGAATAAAGACAAGGGCGACATCTGGGCGGGTGGCGGCGTCGGCGTGGATGAAGAGCACGAGGCTGCGGCGGAGAGAAGGTTGGGGTGGGCGACCGCCTGGGGCCCGGCCGCGCGCTCGCGGCGGTCGTCCGTGAAATTCCCCGCCCCTCTTGCCTGCCACCCCGGAGCGGCTCGGCGCGTCGGCGAGGCCACCCAGCCGGCGGCGGCGGCGGTGGACGGAGAACGGAGAACGCTTCAGAGCTCTGGCCCTGTGATGACCCCGCGGCGCAGCGGCTCCCCCCCTCCCATACGCCCCGCCGCCCGCCACGCCCCGCCCACGCGCTCGCTCGCATCCGCCAGGAAGTGATTAGCAGGGGCGGATCCAGCCGAATATTTGGGGGCAATCGTAGATTTTTATTAAATAATTAACATTTTTATTATTTCTAATTTGTATTGATAGTATGGATGTAAATATATATATATATATATATATATATATATATATATATAATTATATATATAGTAAATCCTCGTTAGCACAAACTCGCTTAACGCGAATTCCGCCGTAACACGAACAAAACTTCCGTCCCGGCAAGGGATTACGGTAATACCGGTGTGACGTACTGGACAAGAAGAACACGGACGACTGATTCTGTATAGTATTTACAATATATTTACAATAATAAAATAAAAGATTATGGTACAAAATTGAATCCCTTTGGCAACCGTTCGATTCTCTTAGCCGCGAAACCCCCGGACCGTCCCTAGGCCTAGCCCAGTACCTCTGTTCAAGAGCATGAGAAAGCTACGCGAAGTGCGAGCAGTCGGACATAGAGTCCCCGTAATTTGAGAAGTTACATGGCCTGACGCCAAACGTGCAAGGTAGCACTGGAGGATACCTCACGTCTTTCGACTCACTAGCGTATCCCGCGAGCGCATGTCGGCGCCGCAATAAATATCCCACGGCTCGTCCCCCACTCTAGCAGCGGCGGGCGTCATACGGCTGGCTAGCCAGCCCTCTCCAGGGAGCAACCGTCATTACCTAGACTCGCGCCGCCGCGCGCGCCCTGTTGTGCAAGTTATTTTGGGGCCGGGATTTTCCTGCCCGGCGCGCGCCGGCGAGGATTACCCATCCCCCATTCGGCTTAAGACTGGGCTTTCCAAGCGAAACGGCACGCCGGAGCGTGCGCTACCTCGCGACGCTACACCGGCATTTATAATACTGGATATCACGCATTTTTATAACACAAACTCCAATTATTTCAGTCCCTCGCAGCTGCCCACGCAAATGCAGCGTGACCATAACACATTGTTGAGAAGAACGCATGCCACTGCGGTCCATGAAAAGGCCATCTGGTATTCCTTGACCACAACTCGGTGCGGTATTCGCTGGGCATGGTACGCGCAAATGGGTCAGTCCTGAAGGCGTATGACGCGTTACTTCGCCTCCATGAAAATATCGTAGCTTAAATACGACGTACGGCTGACCGGTGGGCTTCTGGGCCGTGTCACCGCGGGTTAGTTGGTCATTCTAGTGCGTAACGTGGTCAGTGATGAGAAGGCTATTTTGAAATACGTTGGAAATTAATTCGCATAGTTAAGCACATTAGAAAATCATCTGAATCCGCCATTGCAAGCAGCACTCTAAATCAGCGGGTAGTTAGAAGTTTTACTAAAGCGTTGTAAGTTTTTGGAACTGTGTTGCGAGGTGAAATAATAGCTGAATTTTGAGAGTGAAATCTACATGTTGAAACGGCGGTGAGAACTTTCACGTCATCGGTATAATTTGAAACGAATATATGCTGAGTGCGATGCCAAGAATAATTTAAACGCCTTTAGCTTATCGTTACGTGCAAGGGCTGTGGGCACGAAGGCGTTCAACGCGCTATGGAGCAAGTAAGAAGAGAGAAGAAGAAGAAGAAGAAGCGAATGAACGAGGGATTTTCCGGGGAAGAAGAAGTAAGAAAGATGAAGAGGGGAGATTGGAATTGGTTGACGCAGCGATCGGAGGGACGGAGACTTCCGAATTTACGAAGACAGCGCGGCGGAGGCGTCGCGACGGCGCTACCCTTTTGCTCTGAGCGAGGTCAAAAGTCCACGCAGCGGGCGGCGCAAAGTGAAAAATTTGTATTGTTATGGGATTTGGAGTGCGTTGAAAAGAATCAGGCTAAAGACCGCTAACATTTTGGATCCGAGAAGTGGTCGCACTTGTGAACTAATTGACTGATACGTAATTAGAAAGAAAATTAGATTGCAGGTATCGCAGCCGCGTGAAGTATTTGAAAGGGACTGTAACGAGAGTGGATGATTAAAAGGGGATGAAATACAAACATTGTAGGCTTTGTGACATGTTTAATTCAATTCTGAGAAATTCATTAGAAATTGTGTGAAATTTGTATTTATATTTGCTGAATCATTTATATATGGGTAATGTTGATTGTGTAATTGAAACATGTCATTTGAATTTGTGTCAAAATTAATGAGTAGAAACATGGTACTTGGGTGTATTGTAATTTCATTCGTAGTTCACAGCAAGCAATTGCGCATCGCAATTAGGTATTGACTTGTTCGCCATGAGTAAATTGGAAGTGTAATTCGTTTAAAGAAAAGAATCCGTTCCTTTTGTGAAAAATGTTTGAGTGATTCTGAAGAATATGTAATGGTTAATGCACCTTCATATAAGAGTATGTAAAGCATTGCGTAACAGAAGCAATGGATATTTCCTCACACATGTAACCGAGAGAAATATCGTTTCTTTACGTTATCTAAATTGGGGTGGCGTCCGGACCGGGCGCTCGAAGGCTTATCTTTATCTTTAAGTATATTGATGAGGGGCCCAAAACCGCTGTCAGCGTTTATGAGGAGGCAGATTGTGGAAGCGGGGGTGTAGCGAGACTTATGAGAAAGTGATCTCAAAAAGGCGAAAGCACTCGGACAGTTATGTTTGTTTATTACATCCGAGACATGTACAATTCAGGCGGGGGTGGCGTAATGGCCCCATAAATTTCCCTGTTTTCTATAAAAGGATCCTCTAGCGCTGATAACGGGACAGACAGCCCAGAGACACTGTTGTAGCAACTTCACGCTGCTCTGCAGCTCTATTTTTTATTAAACTTATTTTCATACTTCATCGGACTTGGTCTCTGTACTTGAAACCTCGCTCACCATCACGCTCCTCCAGGGAACTTAGCTTCCCTGCGAACTCAGTATTTGCATCCTGTATTGGAAGCATTTGTAATTGCCTGTAAGCACATCACACCTGCAGCGAAAGGCATTACATGGTGGCAGCGGCTTGGATTGAGGAGCACAGCGAATTCAAGTACATTCTGCTGACGGCCGGGCTGGAGAGACTTCGCGCCTGTACCGAGGTGGGCCGGAGCCTTTCTCGAGGGAACAACGCTCCAGAGGAATCCACAAGGCGCCGTGGTACCCGTACACCGCTAGCAGAAGCCGAGTCCGTGGTTTGGAGGCCAGCATCAGCAGCCGCTGACGAGCCCGAGGGACGTCTTCGGTGATCAGCCGTTGGCAGCCTGCGCCGCGAGAGGGTCCTCTACCCTGAGGGGAGCTGCGAAGCCATCACTGGAGGCCCGAACTACGCATCTTCAAGCCACCCTACATCTTTCTCTTGGTAAAAGGTTAATCCAGCCATGGCAGACGATGATGTTATTGATAATGAGGAAAATTATATATCAGTTATACAGGCAGTAAAACTAATATCGCGTAACTTTGATGGTAATCCACGACATCTAAGAGAATTTATTGAAGGAGTTGAGGCAGCAACGGAAGTAGTACACTCCAATAAACGATCATTGCTTTTAAAATTCATTGAATCAAAAATTGCCGGCAATGCTAAAGATAGGTTATTAGCACGAACAGAACGCGAAACTTGGGAACAAGTGAGAGCGATTTTAGAGGAAAATTTCTCAGTACGGCGTACGTTAGAATATTACGCGGGCGTATTATTCACGTCGAAGCAGGGATCAAATGAAACAGTAGCACAGTGGGGTTCGCGAGTAGATAGTATGGCTATAGATTTGAGAAGGGAAGTAAAAGGCAGGTTGGAAAAATTAGAACAGAAAGATAACGCGCGTTATGTAGAGGGAGGTTTGCAATTAATAGGAGAATTCTTAAAAGGAACGTTTATTGCGGGACTGAAAGATGAAAGGATAAAATATATAGTGAAAGCTAAAGGAGAAGAGGAATCTTTAGCTCAAATAGTGGAAACCGCTCTACAGGAAGAGAGCGAAGTAAAATCGCAAAGGTACAAAAATAATCAGGGACAGTGGAATTCACGTTATGAGAATACGCGATATGATTCTAGGAAGCAACAAGGTGCGCATGTTAAAAGTGAAGTTAATGTTACTGCTGTAAATACTGTGAAATGTTTTAAGTGTCAGGAACTGGGCCACATTGCTAGGGTTTGCAATAATGAACCGAAATGCGCAAAGTGCGGTAGGCGGAATCATGAAACTAGGAATTGCAAACAGGGAAACAGGCAGTAGAGTTGCTTGAGCAGCCGCAAGTAACTCTACAAAATGGCTGCGTGGGTAATATGGATAGCGGAGGAAATCACAGCGGTGAAAGAGATTTGCGTGTTATAGATACTGTAAGGAATAGCAGTTGTGATAGAGATTCACGTGATATAGTTACTGTGATGAACCGTGAATGCGGCAAGGAGTCGTGGGAGGTTAACTGGGTAAAACAAGGGGACGCCTTTGATAAAACCCGTTACCTGCAAAGTGATTTGGGGCCATACGAAGTATATGTATTGTGTCCGGAAATAAAAGGAGGCTTAGGAATAGCCTTGGTCGATACGGGAGCCCAGGTATCGTTAGTAAGAGAATCCTCATTAAATAAAAATATTGCCCAAAGCGACGATGTAATTGAGATTCAAGGTATTAGTGGAACAAATATTAAGGTAAAAGGTATGGTAAATTTAACTTTGAATAATTGCAGTGAACCTATAGAATCCAAATATTATGTTGTAAATAAATTGCCTAGGAATATTGATGTTATATTAGGACAAGATTGGCTTTTAAGGAATAATTATGTATTTACTAATAATATTGCAATACCACCTTTCAGTGAGTCAGTAGTTCAATTCCCGACCACAGAGAAAGGAGTGAGATATGTAGAGCAGCAGTTATTGCAGCCAGGAATAGTCTGTGCGTCTACTTTAACGAATTGTGATAAAACGTTTCCGTGTCTGATTGTAAATGTCACGCCCGAAACGTTAGTGGTGCGAGAAACACCAATATTAAAGAAACCTCCGACTCAATTAAATAATGCTAGTGATGGGACGAACGAAAACGCGTTCACAAAGCGGAGAATAGAATTACTATATGATAACTTGAGGTTGCAACACATAAAGGAAGGAGCTAAGGATATTAGAGATATATGTAGTGAATTTGTAGATGTTTTTAAATTACCAGGAGACAAACTGACTAGTACGACAGCAACAAAACATTATATTCCCACACCCTCTATTCCCAAAGGTAGACCAATAACTTTAAAGAATTATAGGTTACCTCAAGCTCATCAGGAGGAAATTCAGAGGCAAGTAGAGCAAATGTTAAATGACGGAATAATTACTCATAGTAAGAGTGAATGGAATTTTCCTTTGCTAGTAGTTCCGAAAAAGATTGATGCAACTGGCAAAAAGAAGTGGCGAATTTGCGTGGACTTCAGACGACTTAATGACGTAACAGTTGGAGATAGCTATCCTCTTCCAAATATTCAGGATATTTTGGATAAAATAGGAAGATCGCGTTACTTTTCTGCTCTCGATTGTGCCAGTGGGTATTTACAGGTGCCAATCGAACCAGAGGATCAATGCAAAACTGCATTTAGCACGGCTAGCGGCCATTATGAATACACGCGTATGCCGTTTGGTCTAAAATCAGCTCCTGCTACGTTTCAACGCATGATGAATTCTGTTCTGCACGAGTCAATTGGTGACAGGTGCTTTTGCTATATGGATGACGTGTTGATAATGGGAGAAACATTAGATGAACATAACAAAAAGCTAAGGGGAGTACTCGGGCAACTAAGAAAACATAATATCAAAATCGAACCTGACAAATGTGAATTTTTGAAGGTAGAATTAAATTACTTAGGTCATGTAGTGACAAAAAAGGGAGTAAAACCTGATCCGCGAAAAGTTCAATCAGTAACAGAATTTCCCAGACCAAGAACTCCGAAGGACATAAAGTCATTTTTAGGTTTAGCAGGATACTATAGAAAGTTTATTGATGGGTTTAGTGCAATAGCAAGACCTTTGACAGAGTTATTAAAGAAGGATGTTGCATGGCAGTGGACAGAAAAAGAACAGAACAGCTTTGATTTACTGAAACAAAAGTTAACTGAAGCACCCCTTTTACAATATCCTGATTTTACCAAGCCTTTCATATGACTGACGCTAGTGGATATGCAATTGGAGCAATACTTTCACAAGGTAAATTAGGTGAGGATAAGCCAATAGCTTACGCCAGTAGAACATTGAACAAAGGGGAAATTAATTATAGCACGGTTGAAAAAGAGTGTTTGTCAATCGTTTGGGCATGTAAACACTTTCGGCCTTATTTACTAGGTAGAAAATTCATGGTCGTTACGGATCACAAAGGACTGGTATGGATCTTTAATGTGAAAGATCCGAGTTCAAGATTATTGAGATGGACATTATTGCTAGAAGAATACGATTATGAAATCAAATACAGAGCAGGGATAAAAAATTGTAATGCTGATTGTTTAAGTAGATATCCTATAGAATGCTTGCAATTTAATACAGAGCAAATAAGCAATGAGAGGAAATTAGCAATTATTAAAGAAATGCATAATTGCCCGGTAGGTGGTCACCAGGGAGTGCAAAGAACTACTGAAAGGATAAAATTGTATACTAGTTGGGTTGGAATGGAGAAGGACGTAGCCGATTATATTAAGAATTGCAAGGTATGTCAAATCAATAAAGACCCACATCATAATGTAAGGCAGCAATTAGAAGTGACTGATACTCAAGACGAACCGTTTAGTAAACTTTATCTTGATGTGGTAGGTCCCCTTCCAGTTACGGAAGACAATTCTAGATATATTTTAACTTGCCAAGATAATTTAAGTAAATATGTTATTGCAATTCCTATTAAGAATCAAACTGTGGAAGAAGTAACAGATGCGTTTGTGAACAAGGTAATTTTGATATACGGTATTCCAAACTCTATAGTCACTGATCAAGGGAGTAATTTTATGTCTGATGTATTTAAAAGAATATGCAAGTTGTTTAAAATTGAAAAAATTAATACAGCAGCGTATCATCCGGAGAGCAATGGAGCGTTGGAGCGGACTCATAAAACGCTTGTAACGTACTTACGTTGTTTTTGTGACCCGAAGTCTTTTAATTGGAATACGTGGTTACCGTTTGCGTGCTTTTCTTACAATACTACTCCGCATAGCATCACGAAGTTCACACCCTATGAGATATTATATGGTAGGAAATGTAATATTCCAGGGATCTTACAAAGTACTCCGCAACCTTTGTACAATTATGATGACATAATACAGAATGTTAAATTTAAAATGCAAAATTGTCATAAAATTGCTAAGGAGAGATTAATAGAATTCAAGGAAAAGCAAAGAGAGAAAACAAAAGCCAATCCTGTAAAGTTTAAGGTAAATGATTTAGTACTGTTAAGAATTGAAGCTAGGCATAAGTTAGAACCATTATGGAAAGGTCCATATGAAGTAAAGATAATGAAGGAACCTAATGCAATTATTCAAGAGGTGGGTAAACGTAAACACCAGGAAGTACATACTAACAGACTGAAACCATACTTTTCTTCCGTTTCAGGAAACGAAACGAAGCATGAGGGCACTTAGGAATTGGGCGATATTAGTGGTGATATTATGGTGGTGGGAACTGGCAAATGGACAAGAAGTGGAGCAGCTAAAATCGCAAACAGGGATTTATTTCGATGAAGCTGGAACTATTTCTTTTTACCCAATGCAATGGAAAGTAGTAAGTTATATCAATTTAGAGCCAATTAAGGAGCTTTGGAAGAGCACTAAAGAACATCACAGGAAGGTAGCAGAATATTGTAATAAAGTATCGGTAGCAAATTGGTATCATCTGACAGACTGTGGAGCTTTTCAGCAATATATGAGATCCAAAACATATTATATTGACAATTTGAAAGATTTAGTTAGTGAATATATGGTAGATTCAAAGAATGTGGAATCTTTTAATAAAAGAGCGGTAAGAACAAAAAGAGGAGTATTAAATTTTGTTGGGGAAGTAGCAAAGGTGCTTTTTGGAACGCTAACCCAATCGGACGCTGAAGAATATAATAAACATATTTCAGAATTAGAAAAAGAGCAAAGCGAATTTTTGCACATTTCCAAAGATCAAATGACAGTAATAAAATCGACATTAAGTTCTGTAAATTTAACTATTCAAAGAGTAAATCAAAATGAGAAAACTTTAAAACAAAATCTGAATAAATTAGCGAATTATACTGAAAACAAAATTAATGCATTAGAAACGGAGATAGAAAACATCAGTCGGATCAATGAGCAAATCAGAATATTGCAAAGAGGTATCGATGAATGTCAGCATTCATTTGAAATTTTGTTAGACGCTTTTGTCCATGCAGAGCAGGGAACGCTGCAGCCACAACTCATTACTACTGATAAGATCAAAAAGGTAATGGAAAGCCAGGTACTGCCAAATGGTTTGGATTATCCTCCTTTTCCCCTTCCTGAGCTTCAAAAAATTATAATTCCCCATGTGTATGCTTTAAAGCAATATTTGGTGTATGTATTAGAAATTCCTCTTCTGTCCCCCAATATCTACCATCTCTATAAGATCCTACCTTTTCCTGTGTCCAAAGGAACAAACACATATGTATTTGTAAGTTCAAATAAAGAATTTATATTTAGTGATTCCATGAGGCAACATTATGGTAAAATGTCTAATGATGAGTTGTCAAAATGTTTTCAAACTAGTATGTTAAACTATGTATGTAAGGAAGATGTACCAATTTATACTTATATTCCTGGGGTGGATTGCGAAGCTTCACTTCTTCATCCATCGACTGCTATTATGCCAAACAATTGTGAGACTAGAATAATTCGTTTAGAAAGGACTTTTTGGATACCACTTTATCTAAGTAACCAGTGGTTATTTGTAACTCCAAGGCAAGAAAGACTGACTGTTTTGTGTGGAGATAAAACCGAACACATTACTATACAAAATGAAGGAAAGTTAAGTTTGAAGCAGAGATGTAAAGCTTTTTCTACTTATGTAACTTTGTATGCTATATCTACTTTGGAGAGTAATTTAACTAACGATTTCTTGCCTAATACACCGATCAATTATGATTGTTGTTTTGACAATGATAATGTTAAAACTTCTGAATCTTTAGAATTAGATATTCCTTTAATTAATATTATGTCCTCAGTTGATGATTTAAAAATTGCTAGTGTTAAAGTTGATGAGGTAGAAAAACTAATTGAGGAACAGGAAAGAAAGAATTATTCTTATTGGTACGCTCATGTTATAACAGGTAGTTCAATTTTTGGTGTATTAATTGTTTTAATATTTTCATGCTGTGTATGTTTTTGTTGTGTTAAAAGATGTAGAAATTGCACTTATTGGTTATGGGACAGATGTTCGCCAAAGAATTGTTGGAAAGAGACGAGAGAAAAATTTTGTATTAATATTCACAATTATTCAGGGGCAGGGAGAATTGTAAGTTATCAAACAACTACTTCTCGTGATGAGCAGTCTTCAACAGAGGAAATAAAGTCAATGGTATCACCTGCTCACTCATCAAAATCTATCTGCATAAATGAGGTTGATGGCGAAAAGGAACATCTTCCCATATCCACACGTACGAGAAGCTCTAGCAAAGCTTTTCGTTAGAAAAGTTTTCATCTGTTGATCAAAACTTTTTCTAAGGGAGGAGGTGTAATGGTTAATGCACCTTCATATAAGAGTATGTAAAGCATTGCGTAACAGAAGCAATGGATATTTCCTCACACATGTAACCGAGAGAAATATCGTTTCTTTACGTTATCTAAATTGGGGTGGCGTCCGGACCGGGCGCTCGAAGGCTTATCTTTATCTTTAAGTATATTGATGAGGGGCCCAAAACCGCTGTCAGCGTTTATGAGGAGGCAGATTGTGGAAGCGGGGGTGTAGCGAGACTTATGAGAAAGTGATCTCAAAAAGGCGAAAGCACTCGGACAGTTATGTTTGTTTATTACATCCGAGACATGTACAATTCAGGCGGGGGTGGCGTAATGGCCCCATAAATTTCCCTGTTTTCTATAAAAGGATCCTCTAGCGCTGATAACGGGACAGACAGCCCAGAGACACTGTTGTAGCAACTTCACGCTGCTCTGCAGCTCTATTTTTTATTAAACTTATTTTCATACTTCATCGGACTTGGTCTCTGTACTTGAAACCTCGCTCACCATCACGCTCCTCCAGGGAACTTAGCTTCCCTGCGAACTCAGTATTTGCATCCTGTATTGGAAGCATTTGTAATTGCCTGTAAGCACATCACACCTGCAGCGAAAGGCATTACAAATATTTAACTAATTGTTAGGGTCAGAGCTCTGTGGTATTGTTCGTAAATCGAACTGAAGCACGTCAAGTGTTTATTTTTTTGCATTGATTTTTTTAAATTTGATGTGTGTGTTGTATTCAAAAGTTGGTTCTAGGATATATGCACCACGATTTCATTGATTTATGTGTTCTTGTATTTTGTGTCAGACACCAAAATATTCTGCCACCCTGAGGTAAGCAGAAAGCTCGCATTGAGCATTCATCAACGGCTCTCCATTAGGTGCCTGCTGCATGCACTTGGCGGGGGTGACCCACGCGAACGAGCCAAATACCCACCGAGGCCCAGTCCCACTCTCCCGGGGGCAAGTGCACGTGACTTTTTGGAGGGATCAGCACTTCTATGCCAAATACATTTTTACATACCAGGGTTGTTTGCCCTGGGGGATGAAGTATGAGATGATGTTGATGAAGGATGAATGGACAATGACAAACACAGAGATACACAAACACCCATGCCCCGAGAGGCCGCAATCTCTCAGGAACGAGGTAGGTACGGCTCTTCCGTTTTAGCGATCCCGGCTATCCGGTTCCGCAGTGTATATATGATACTATAAAATATTATTTTTTAAATCATTACATAATTGTAACAAAAATATTTAAATCAATTCTGCCAAACAAAGGGAGAAAACAAAGGAAAACTCCAGGACTTTTGGGGAGGTAAGAAACGAAAACTTCAGGCCATGGCCTCTATGTTCTCCCACTGGTGATTAGGCCCATTACGAGAATGAATTTTGCACGTAGACTTTTCCTCAAACGGGTATATTTGGTTTCAACTAGGAATTCCCAATTTAATATTGAATTTCTGGCCTCCGGCAGCAAAAATGATGCGTACAAACACGCAAAGTGGTTTTCCAAAAAGGAGCTAAGCATATTGCTCAAGGACAACAAACAGTGTACACTCTACTGCAATAACAGAATAGTATACATTAAATATCAGATCTTTGATTCAGAATAATCAAGAATATCAGAAAGTTGCTGTTCCATAATACAATACGAGAACAGTAAATACACTCATTGTCATAAAAAAGCTGCACCCAGAAGGGCGAGGCAGATTGCGATCAGTGTTGGCAGGCAGGTAGATGGTACCACGCATACGAAATGAATACACTTTCACATTTGTAAGACCAAAATTTTTTGCGCTACACGGCCACAGGCGGTGCATGTTAGTATGGCGTGGGACCGCATGGCGTTGGCGAGCGCGCAGTTCTTGCAGATTGGTGGGTAGAGGTGGGGTCCTGATCGCACGCTCCATAGCATCCCAAACATTCTCCATCGAGGACAGGTCGGGCGATGCGGCTAGCCATGGCAGAGTATCCACGGCTGCAAGGCATGCTCGAGAGATGGCTACGGTATGTGGACGCGTGTTGTCCTATTGAAATAGGGCGAGGGCGTAGGCGTTCACGAACGGCAGAGCCACCGGTTGCAGGATCTCCTGACCGTACCGTGCGGCTGTCACGGTTCCCCCGAGGAACACTAACGGTGAACAGGCATGAATGTTATCCCGCCACACAACATCACACTAGGCTGGCGGGACGTGTGATGCGATACCACAAACCGCTCGTCGTGGAGTTCCTCACAGCGCCTCCAGACACAGACCCATTGGTCGTCGCCATGAAGGCAGAAACGGAACTCGTCGCTGAAGATGACCCGCTGCCAGTCTGCATGGCCCCAGGTCCGTTGTTCCCGATACCAGTAGAGTCTGTAGGGACGTTGCTGGGGTGAGTGGGAGATATAACGGTCGGCTTGCGGCGAACCCTGCGTTGTGCAACCGCCTACCAATGGTACTGGCACTTACAGGATGTGACAGTGCAGGCTGCACCGCCCGCTGAATAGAACTTATCGTTGCCGTTGGATCTGTTCGCGCATGGCGGACAATCTGGCGGTACTCTTTCCTCGTGGTGCGTATCGGCCGTCCAGATCCTGCATGGCGTGTGTACGTGCCTTCTCAATCCATTGCCACCAACAGGGGGCGATGGTGGTGTCCGTACGACCGGTGTGGCGCGCAGCCTCCCGCAGACCCACGATGCAGCCACTCTCGAACGCGTCTAACTAGACAACCGGCTGTCGAACGCGTCACCTAGGCGTAGTGTACGTGCTGGCGACACACTGTCGACACTACCAGATGTCGCGATGGCCGGCGCGGCTGTTTGAGGCCCTTTCATCTCGGCCGGTGAGCGCGACGTCACGCTCCTACCCCCAACCCCCCAAAGCGGGGCCGACCGTAAAAATGAAATCATTGGCTTAGCAAATAGTATGCAAATTACCCACCTTTGCAGCGTATCAGTAGGGTCCTTTGGGGTGCAGCTTCTTTTTTTTGACGATAAGTGTATTTAATGGCGGGCTGTCTCTACCTTGAGGACATGTTGTCCTGTAGCATGACTTCTCAGGTGGGCTATAAATAGTGCCGCACTGAGTGTGAGAATTCAGTTAGAACGCGCAGTAGGAATATAGGCGGAATAAGACCATCAAATATTTGCATTTTCAGTTAAAAATGGCAACTGTTATGGTTTCCTGGGTATCTAACAAAAACCTCATATGGCCGGAGGTGAAATAGTTTTCTTTCAATCGCTGCGTGGAATGGAAATGAGTAACAGATGTTTTTGAATTTTACCCGAGATCTTGGGTATCTAATGAAATCATAGACATCTCTCAAAAGGCCGTAGGCTACATAGTTTTCTTGCGATTGTTCGGCGCATTAGAAATTAGTAATATCGACTGGTTTCCTTAAAGTTTGTTGGGTTTTTTATTTACGTTTACTTTACGTGTGTACGTATACTATGATTTCTCACATTTGTCAAATTGTTCCATTTTATGCAAATACTCATTAAATAAGAATAAAAAGTCATTGAATCAATCAGAAAATCAAAAAGTGTGACATTGGATACGGGAAAAAGTAGTAAGCGAGTCCTTCCCATAATTCAAATCGAAAATATCTTCTTTGACACACGCACTCCCATCACCCGATCTGGATAAGCGAGATCAATTACATAACTTTCGTTTTCCTTCGAAGGAAGAGCGAGAAAGTGTAAAAAATAATCCTATCCTAGCCCTCCCAGTTTCACATCCTGTTTGCAAAACTGCTATCATTTGACATTGTTTCTTCTAGGCAATATTTACCCAAAGTACGCACATGACGATGCTTCCAGAGATTTTTACTTTTTCACCCTTACGAAGAAACTTCATAAGAAGATAATGCAATCGTATGCCGGAATTTGTAGCGGATAGCTCTCATTACCGGGCCGTGGCAACAAAATAGTGGATAAATACGGTTGCTATATTAAGTAAATTACTTTCTCTTCCTCACAAATCTCGATTTCCCTTTGTTTTTTCCCTTTGCTTTTGCAAATCAATATATGTATTCTTAAAGCGCTTCTCCATCATGTCTTCAAAAATAGCGTTCTCCTATGTAAAACGCAATTTGAAAATAGTTGAATTCTATCTTGAACTACAAAGCTGAATGTGAATAATTTTCCTTCCTTAAAATTTGTATTTCATGGAGATTTCTCGCTTTGGAAATGTGCTCTTTAATTCTTTTAGCCTCCATTAAATGCGCCAATCGCTCTTGCTCCGTCGTCACCTACAGATGTTTCCTTAGGCACGTACGAAGGAAATTCCTAACATCGTAATGGCTCTCCTAAGTGAAAACTCTGATTCTTCTCTGCTTTACTGCTAACTGACTTCATTCGCTTTCGTTCATCGTTCGCCGCTCTATTTATCATCTCAGAAAGGCTTTTAACTACATCCTTTCGACATTATTTGTCATTACTAGCTCATTGCAGTAGCAACTATTCACGGCTAGTCAAGATCGTAATATATCACAGGCTAAATTATGTTGTGGAAGGCAAAGTTAAATCTGTGCATAGTGTTACAGGGTCAAAATTGGTATTCTGAAGTCAAAAGAAAAATGAAAAGTTATAGTCAACGTGCTAGGAGCAGACTTCGTCCCCAGTTTTTAAGTTGTGCAGTTATGTCTCATAAGCTAAGGGATATTATTTTTGAAATATTTGCTTACCCACACAAATATGTTGTTTTGAAGCATTATTTAACCTTACGAACTAAAAAAGACAATTGATTAACATCTCAATTCTTTAAAACTTACAATCATGATTATTATTAATGAAAATGAAAAAAAATAGAAGTTAAAAAAATCTTATATTGTATATTTGTCTAAGAGTATAAAAACAGTTTTGCTTACCAGTTGGTGGGAATGATTCATAATTATCCATCAACGTATTCTCAGCAAAAGTTTGGTTTTGCTCAGTAGAAGACCAGAAGTTATCCATTACGCAGATCTCCTTGGGGGAACGAAATTTCTCGCTTTCAGTTCTGGAAACAAAATGTTGGGAACAAGAATTGAATCAGTTAAATAATTTCCTACTCGAATTTTTTTTAGATTAGATGCGAGGTAATACTTATTACTGATGCAACTTTACAAAATTTTATTTTTTGCACGTTTTCGAGAAGGAAAAAATCGACTTTTACTGAAAAAGACGTACGAAATCAAAAAACAAAATTCGCAACCTGCTTCTAAGCTGTAATTACAGTAAGAGCATAGAACTCCATAAACTCAGAAAATTAAACCAAAAAATCAGCAATAAAAACTTTTAATAAATAAAAACTAGAAAAGAAATATTTTCAATTGAACACCTTGGTAAGAAATAGACAGAATTATTCTGAATATAAGTACTTGAAAAGGTGACAAAAATAAATAAATAAAAAGTATATTGCAAATGATGGTTTTTCACTATTCAAAGAATTGGCTCTCCCAGCCGGGAATCGAAACAGGATCCACCTAGTTCTGTAAACAGCCAAACATCATTTGCAACATTAATTCTTCTAAGTAGCTAGGTTTCTTGGCAATTGCCAAATGGCAAATACATTCCCGCTTAATAGTTAGAACTTCCAACTGTGACCAATGTAAATTTACTGGTGAAATGTAAATTGATTATAATAATAAGCATGAAAAGAATAGAACACGAAACAAAAAACAATTCAGTATTAAGAATAAGTTATTTGTTGCTCGTTTCACACCTGCTTCACGTGCATACTAAATTACATCGTTTTCCGTCCTATTTATTTTCTCTCTATTTTATACTACTGCATTTCATAACACAACCCTGCATTACACATCTCTTCATGTACACGTAATAACATTTAATAAATTTACTTCTTTAAAAAATTATCTAAGTCATTTCTTATCAATAAACTATAACAAAATCAAAATATGTAAAATATTTGAAAAATATCACTGATTCACAAGCAGGAGTTAAATATTAATGTAAAAATATTGAAACCAATATACTACACTTGATAGATATTGTAAGGATCTGTGTCGTGATAAGCACAGGCAAACTGTAGTACTCTTGTAAAAATAGAGTATTCAGACTATTGTATTTCTTCTATCATTCCGTAATTATACGGAATAATTATAATTCCGTATTATCTTTAATGTACAGAACAATGTTCCGAAGATTTATGTAAGTGATTTCGTGATAGGTCATTTTCAACTACGGTGGTTTCTATGGCGCAAATTCAGAACATGTTTAGCACGCATTGCATGCTCTAAGGTAACCGTAACATTTGCTCCCTGTTGAATCCGTATGAACAAAATGAACAATTATTACATTCAAATTTGCTCAGATGGACTGCAACTATGTAGTAGGCAATTTGCAGGCATGATAGCACGTTAATAGGACAGCATTAAGCATCTTTAAACATTGCACCGAGATAGGTGGCTCAGGGCATCAACTGATGTCACTGCAGTGCCTCTGACTGGAAGGTCCTAGGTTCGAGTCCCGACGGTGTCAGGATTTTCGACACTGTCTAGGTAGCTAGATAGAGTTGTGTCGCTGTCTGAAGGAGAATTCTAGTGGCTGATCTGATCGGTAGTTTTGGTGCTTTCTCCGATCAATACCAAGCGAATGCGTGGCCTAAAAAATGGACCACGCATCGCGCGTGATCTTTCCTTCCCATTCCTTGTCCTATTCTTTCCCTTACACACATACACACACTTGCATGCACTATATTACCGCACGTGCTAGGAGACCCGTCGACTTACAGCTTGTACCAGGGTGAGTGCGGCGCTGGGAGAGATACCTCGTTAGGAAAAACCCCGTAGCCACCGGTAGTTCGGCACATGATCTCTCCATTCAGTGGGAAATGATTACCACCTTTCGCGATAAAACATGCACGACACTTATGGTCTTAGCAGTTACCAATCAACCAACAGGAATTACTAATCAACCAACCAACATTGGGAACATTGCGTTAGAGGTGCATGGGCCATTTCGTTTTCAGGAGGGAGTAGGGATAGATGGCCGGTTGGGGCCGCGGAGTAGCTCTCTCGACCGATGCATAAGATATGGCGTGAGGGGGGCCACGGCAGAGACAGATGACAGTTGATTCTTTGCACTAATGATTCAGACTGCTAGCGCGGTGGAGAGCTCTGCTGCGATAGTAGGATCACAATACAGTCTCCTTCAGAATAACTCTCTCACAGACTGCTAGCACGATTGAGAGTTCTTCTGCGATAGTAGGGTTTCCCACTCCTCCAGCGCCATGTGCTTCCCCAAATTCTTTTATATGCTGCGCTATTTACTATTGGGTAGTAAATCCTGAAGGCCAGTTGATGTTTCCTGGGCAATTTAATTCGGTTTAAGAGAATATGAAGTTCTAGAATGTAATTGCGTGTTGGATCTTTTGTATAGTCGTGTGAAATGTCCTTTTCTACAGACAATTAGCCAGATACCTTTTACATGACATGTCGAGTGTTTTCCGCCCTCTGAAAATCCAATGCCCACTGCCAATTGGCCCAGAATCCGTTTACTTGAGTTTAGGTAGTTATTTATTTGTCAAAAAAAACAGTAAAAACTGTATATGACGTGTGGGGAAAGAAATTTATCTGCGCACATTTTCTTGAGGGCCAGAATTTTATATATATAAAAAAACAAAAACAAAAAAAACGAAAAAATGAATTTAGAAAATAATTATTTTAGAAAAATAAAGATATTTGAAATAGTTTTTTCCCGAGTTATAGAAAATCAATTTCAACTGTAAATGAACTACAAGCAAAAGGAGTGCTCAACAAAACGTGCGCACAGTGAAGCTACATTTACGTCCAGAAGCAAAACAAGGGGCCATCTCAGCATTTGCTCAATGGATCAGGGAAACTGGACAAAAACCTGATCGAGATGGGGGTCATTGACCCGGAAGCTGAAGTACATTACTTGTTACAGGCGTATTAAATATTTTTTTAAATGTATACAATGCAAACATAAACTAATTAATTATATATCTTTGTTATGTTACATTAAACATTATTTTTCTTTTTCACGATCAGTATAGTCTCTAATTGTATAGAAACAGTTTTGCAGCAGAAAAGATTTTACTTTTGACTTAAATTTGTGTACCGACTTTAATTGTTTTATGTCATCTGGCAATGCGTTGTAAAGTAACGTACATGTATTGTATGTTGATTTCTTGTACTGAGCTGTTGATACTGACACTTGATGCACGTGATTTCTACGGCGTGTGTTGTAATTATAAATATCAATATTGCATGAAAATATGTTCCCTCCGTTAAGTAGGTCATTTTTGACAAATATTACAGATTCGTAAATAAATAGACAAGGCAATGGTAGGATACCCAGCTCAATGAAAAGAGGCTTGCAGGAATCACGTGGAAGGCATTTTTTTCATTATTCGAATAATTTTCTTTTGCAATCTGAAGGTCTGAATACTACAGGATGAGCTTCCTCAGAATATTATGCCATATCTCAGGCGGGAATGCACATTTGCAAAATAAACGCAACGAGCTGCATGAAGGCTGACAGAATTTGAAAGAATTCTGAATGCGTAACATAATGAACTTAATTTAGTGTTAAATTCTGTTATATGTACATTCCATTTGAGGTTTGATTGAATTGAAAGACCTAAAAATTTTGTTGCCTCAACATCAGCTAATTGCATATTGTTCATTTTCAATGGAGCATGTGATTTCCGATTTGAGATGCAAAAATGCATTGAAACAGTTTTTCTTTAGGTAACAATTAATTTGTTATTATTAAACCAATTTGAAACTTCTGAAATTGTACTATTTACTGCTTCTTTTTTGCAAAGAACATTCGTGTCATCAGCAAACAGAACCGTTCTTCCATTTTTAATAGACGAGGGCATATCGTTTACATATAACAGAAAGAGAATAGAACCTAAGATCGAACCTTGCGGGACCCCATGCACAATTGGCAAAGAATTGGAAATATAAGTATGTAATGTCCTTTCCTGCCAGTATGGTATTTCTACTCTTTGAGTCCGATGTTTAAGGTAAGAAGTTATCCAATCTAGGGCAATACCACGAATTCCATACGAAGGTAATTTTGAGAGCAAGATCTTATGGTCAATAACTTCAAAAGCTTTCGAGAGATCTAAGAATATTCCAATGGGTACTTCATTTTGGTCTATTGATGAAGCAACATCTTTGTGAAAAGAAAAAATGGCAGTTTCCGTAGATTTTGATTTTCTAAAACCGTGTTGTGAGTCTGAAAACGCTCTGTTTTTCCTGAGAAATGTTTCCATTCGTTAGTAGAAAAGCCTTTCTAATATTTTTGAGAAAACTGACAAAAGAGAAATTGGCCGGTAATTTTGAATATAATTTTTGTTCCCTTTTTTAAAAAGTGGCTTAATTTTTGCTGTTTTGAAAATATCTGGAAATATTCCTGTATATAAAGAAGCATTGAAAATGTGAGTTAACGGATGTATAAAGGCAGGTGCATAAGTTTTTAATAAACAATCTGGAAATTCATCTAAACCAGATGAATATTTATTTTTTAGTTTACTGACTATTCTGAGGATTTCGTTGGGAGAAGTTTCGGGAATAAACATCGTATCTGAAAGTTTTTGGGAAGTGTAAAATGTTGAATTTTGTGATTTTAGTTCCTTCGGATCAGACGCAATTCTGGAAAAGTGTTTGTTGAAGAGATTGGCAACTTTTTCCGGATTACTCGTTTCTCTTTCATTATCCTTTAAAATAACATTCCCTACAAGGTATCGAGATGATGTGGTTGTATTTTTTACGATATCCCACATTGCTTTAGTTTTGTTACTAGCGCTCAAAATGTCCTGACTATTTTTCATTATTTTTGCCCTAACTATTACTTTTCTTAAAATTCTTTTATATTCCCGGAAGTATATATGGAAACCGGGTGATACGTTATGATGTTTAGAAATAAAGTAAAGCGTACGTTTGCTTTTACATGATGTTCTAATTCCTTGTGTGATCCAAGTATTACTTTTGCTTGAAATGTTTAATTTTCTCTTTTTAAGAGGAAAGCACGCGTTAAAATGAATTGAAAGCTTGGAGAAAAATAAATAATATTTTTCATTTGTGTCAACAGCGTTATAAACTTCGTCCCATGATTCCTTCATCAAGTAGTCCGTAAATAATTTTATATTAACTTTAGTGAATGCTCTGCACATGCGTGTATTATTTATTGTGTCAGTGTTTATGTTCTTAGTAATTGTAAGAATTTGTGCATCGTGGTCACTGTATCCTAGATTATTCGTTATTATTTCATATGTAGTTGTGGTTTATGTATATGTAGTTAGGTCATATATATCATATATCATATATATCATATATATATATCATATATGTCATATATGTCATATATCCTATATATATATATATATATATGTAGTTAGGTCAATAGACTCCCATATCAGAGAAGTTCGGTCCTGGAGTAGGAATTTGTCTGACAGTAAACCAAGCTAAGTTGTCAGTTGAGACGGGCAGTCAATTGCGAGTAGTATATTCCGAGAATGTAGTTTGAGCAACGGGCGAACGAGGACTTTTCGAAATTTTACATATCAGTAGGTGAAACATTTCAAATTATTATGGAGATGTCTAGAAAATAAGTTTTAGCCCGAAGAGCAGTGCTTAGGTTCACGTTTTGTTCAGACGCGTAGTTAGGGAGACAGCTAGGGGTCATGTATCAGTGTGTCGCAAAATGTCACGTAAAAATGACTTATTTTTATCGAATATAATTTTGTTCAATATTCACTAATCGACGTCCTCCCGAAAGACGATTGTTGCTGCGTGCCTAGTAATGTAGGGTAATGTGCAAACCGACCGGCCAACAAACGAAAGACTAACCCAACCGGTACTTGCTAACCTGCCCCATCCTATAGAAGACCTTGCAGTAGCTGAAACATAGTACTCCACAGAGCTAAAAACTGCGTTTTTTGATGTGCCACAATTCTTATGTACCGACGCTATAAATTACTCAGACACAATTTCGCTGGTATGCACAACCCCCACAATAAAATCGGATGTTTTCTGTTCTATTTCTCAAACATAATTGCCGATCATCCACACTACGTGTCCAATTGTTTTACCCTTACACTGTAAATACTGAGGATATTGTTGGTTCTACCCTGCTTAGCGTGTAAAGGATGTTATTCATCATTTATCGTGTCTTTCATTCTAGCCTTACTACCCACTTTCATGGCCCTCTGTATAGCTCATGTATCGGATATTCTTTATGTCTTTGGAAGTGAGGTGAATATGGCGTGGCAAGCGCCATACTTCACCCAGAAATTTTTTACCCAGTAAAGGGTGATTGGGTCTTGGGAACGCCCTGAGTAGGCCGTGACCGGAGAAAAATCCTGAGCTATGCTAGGATTTGAACCTGGGTCCCTCAGGTTAGCAAACGTGTGTCCTAACCACTACGCTGCCGCGCCCGTGTGCAGATTTCTTCCCTTTTGAATTTTTTGCTCCATCCCTCAGCATTTGCCATTGCTCCCTTCTCCAGCTATCCCTCGTGAAACGCGCATGAATGAAGACAGCAAACAGTCGCTCTGGCTCCATGGAAAGAGCGAGGCCCCTCACGCAACGTTCCGTCCTCCGCTTTTGGACGCACGCAATCGCCGACGTCACGCCGGCCCCCGCGAGGGTCCGTCCATAAATTACGTAACGCAAATCGGGGTTATTTGAATCCCCCTCAACCCCCTAACGCGCGCTTGACCTCTCTCCTAAAGCGCGCTTAACCCTTCTCCTAACGTGCGCTTGACCCGTACCGCGCGCTTGACTCCCCCCTTAATAATTACGTATCGCTTCCGACCCCCTTGTAAATACAAGAAGTGAAAAATTATAGCACTGTAAAAACCATTTGTATTCCTTTTATTTGCATTGTACATTAAAATTTGTGATAATTAAGTTCGGAATTAGTTGGCGATGTTAACTGCCCCTAACAGTAAGATTAGAGGCAAGCTGTGAGTGAAGGAGGAACGTATAGGTGAGAAACATTTTTATCACAAGTCGAGCACATACCGTCGTGAATGACACATGGACGAGGGACTACTGCGCCAATTTAAATGGATTCTATAATATACTACATATCAGTTTTGAATATTTTCTTCGTAATCTTACAGATTGAATACAAATTGATGAAAAAATATTACCATTTATTGTTTAACAATTTACACATAATAACTTTAATTAATTCATTTTTAAAACAAATCAATTAACTATTATTTTAATATTTGGTATAATACTAAAAACCCTCATGGTTTAGCTGTTTGGTCAGCTTGGTCGCTTTGCATGACGCGACGACAGGTTCGATTCCCGGTCTGGCAAGATTATAGTATGCGTTTTCCTTGCAATGTCCCAGTGTATGTTGCTTGGTAACAATGAGAAAACTCTTGAGAAGACCAGAATACGGTGAGAGGATGTCTTCGTGCTAACCACACATGCCCCATACCCAATAGCCGTGAAGCCGGACGCCGCGGCCCATATACCCGTACAGACCGACATATACGACTAAAAAAATGAATTATTTCAGCAACGGTTGTAATATGTAGCAACTGAATATCTATGTTTCTTTACAATAAACTAATAACCCACCTACCTCCATGTAACACAGCGTAACGCTTCCTCAAACTCACTCCCACCTCTTTAGCGTTGCGTCATTTATGAACGACTCCCGGGGAAATGTCTTGGCAGTCGATGGACCTCGCGACTCGACGCGGCGTCCGCAACGAGCAGCGGCGCGGCCGAGGGCAGGGTGTCGCCACCGAGGACCCACGTGGCCCGCCCCCGCCCCTCCCCGCCCCGCCCGCGCCCTCGCCCACGCCCTGGCCGCCGCCGCCGCCTCCAGCGCTTGCCAAACAGCGGCCGCCTCCGCACACACCGCCGGCTGGCGCCCGCGCGTCCGTCGCGTTGCGTCAATCAACGGGGCGGCGCGGCGGCGGCGGAGGTGGAGGCGTTGGAGGTGGGGATGGTAGAAGTCACACTTATTTATTTATTGTTTATACCATATGTCCGTACTTCGCAGTTGGGGTTGGATTCATCCCAGTTTTGCCAGCTAGTGGTGTTCCTAGGATTGGGTCCTGTTTTTATTTATTGATTATCTTTTATTTATTATCCAAGCCTAATGGTAAGGGAGCTCTCACGGGAAGCTCATTGCTCAGTGCTCGCTTCTATGACGCGACCCAGAGTTCGATTCCCGGTTGCGCAAGATTATACTGTGTTTTTTCCTTGCAATGTCCTACTATATGTTGCCGTTCGACGATGAAAACTCACTTCTCAGGTTGAGATGATCAGCATACAGCGAAGGGATGTCCATGTGCTATCCACACGTACCCCGTAACCTACGACCATAAGGCCGGGATACCACTGGTAGGTCCACGCTTCGTCAGAGGCTATTGCGCCAAAGTACATACAATGGTAAGGGTGTCATGTGCCGGGCATGACGTATACACATCACCGAACCTAGCTCATTCGACCTGCCTGAGCATTTTCTTTCGTCGCACAGCTATAGAAACAGACGATTTGTATTAAAAGTTACAGCTTAATTTTGCCCCTGCCCGGAACCGTTGTGTGATGATGTAATGAGATGATGGCGATAACTGAAGAGCTTATTTCCAAAGTTGATCCCTAATTTCTGTTTGTTTTCTAGCTTTACATATTAATATATTCTTAAGATCCTTCGTTATGCTGTCAAATATTGTTTCAAAAGTGTTCCGATGTCAAGTGGTATTTCCCTTCCTGTCAATTGTGTTTCATGGAGACATGGAAAAAATCTTTACTTATGACGAGGAGAATGATGAAGAAATAGTGGGTGAGGGGTAGATTGATTGATTGATTCGTGTGTTTGGGCGCGTCAACTACTCAGGTCATTAGTTCCGTAAGTGTAGTGCGTGCTTTACTCGGGAGGTGGCGATGATCTTTTTCCCTGCTGCATGGCGAGATCTGGCGCCGACCTACCATCGACTAGCGGGGTTTTCCCCTCAACCAGGTATCTCCCACCAGAGGGGCACTGCCCCAGCCGGGACAAGCTGTAAGCTTCCGACCTGTCTCCCGGCATGTGTGGTAGTGTAGTGCATGTTAGTGTAAGGGTGTGTGTAAGAGGAGAGGATAGGACAAGGAAGAGGAAGGAAAGATCGCGCGCAGTCCGTGGCCCGTTTGTTAGGGTACTGCTCCGGCATTGAGGGGCAGAGGAAACGGGAGAACCCTACCTGCTGGAAACGAGGAAACCCTGCGAAAAAACCTGCCGAGAGGTGGCTTTGTTCACCACGATGTCCAAATGGATTGGTCTGCGATCAAAACCCGGGTCGCAGCTGCTGAACGCGTATGCGCTAGGTATTACGCTTTGGTAATGATGGAGGTGGTAATGGAGTTGTAGAAAGTATACCCGGTGAAGATGAAGGTCACAGCAAAGCATATGAAGGCGGTCGAGATGTAGTCGAAGGAGGTGACACCAGTGGAGATGGAGGCGGTGGAGGTAAAAGCCGCGGTTCAGACGAGAGGCAGCGAAGAAGATTGAGGTGACGGAGGTAGAAGCAGCGGCGATGGAGGTAAAATACCTGGTACAAAGGGGAGACAGTGAAGGAGGTGGTAACGAAGTTGGAGACGGTGGAAGTGAAAACGTTGGAGGTTGATATCGAGAATGTAGAAGCAATGGAAGGGAAGGCTGTGGCAAATTCTTCGGTGGAGTACGACAAGAGTTTGAGAATGTCATGCAAACACAGCACCAACCGAAATGATTACCCAGATGGAAAATGGAAGTGTACGATACTGCAATGGCGACGACGGTGCTGGAGACAAAGAATAAGACGCTGGAGTTATTGTTAACTATGGAATAGCGGGGCAAATATGAATCAGAAAACAATTGTGTTTGTTGCGCCTATTATGACCTCACAAGTCTCTGATGGAGAAGAGATTACGATGCAGGTGATAAAGGGGGTGTTTGAGAGAATGGATGTGATGAACAAGATGTAAAACCTGAAGGTAAGGAAAATAGCATTTGAGTCGCAGGTGATGGTGAAAGCGATGACGGTTGGCAAGGAAGCAGCAGTGAACAATGGGGCAATCAGAATCCTATTGTTTAGTTAAAGGTAATGGAAGTGTTCAGCCTATGAACCTGATTACGATGTAGTATTTTTTACGGTGTCTGCTTTTAATAGACATGACGGCTGAGGTGAGTATGTTTGTCGGTGATTAATGAGATGAAGAGAAAGATTGTTCAAGAGGCAGCGTATGAAAAGCAAAGCGTTCGTATTTGAAGTGATAACTGACACGTAGTTCGCGATAACGATAACTGTATAATATGTGAAGACAGAGACACACCTGACAAATTAGATCTATTTGAGAAAAAGTTACTGGAGACAAACGTAGTGTATGCCGTTGCGGACACAGCTATGTTAGCCAATACATAGCCTATAGATCTCGTCTATATAGGCCTATAGATGCGTCTATAGATCTCTCTGATATATCCTTACATTTCTGAAAAAATATTCTTGTGGCAGATTGATTATAGAAATGCTTAATGGACAGTTATTTTATTTTCGTACGGTATGAGGATTGCTTAAATTTAATAGCATCAATTGGGATCTTGTGAATTGGCATAAGTGCAGAATCAAAAGGTGGGAACCTACTAATAGAGGAATTTTCATTCAATTAAATTCATGTTAAAATAAATCCATAACTACTCATATTTCAAGGAGTTCAAAATCATCTGACATATGCGAGTAGAATGGAATTTGAATTGGAGAGAAATAAATTTAGTCGATCTTGTAACATTAATAAATTAAAAATTAAATTTTTATATGCAATATAAAACACAATTTAAAGAAAACTGTCAATTATTTACTTTCACCAATTTACTTGATTCATTGGTATTACAGCCATTCGGTTTCTTTACAGCTTTTCACATATTAGCGATCTTGAACTAATCAGTCGGCATGATACTAAAAAATCATATGATTTGTTCTTTCCTTCTTTGCCACATCACAACCTGAAAACATCCGGTGTACTTGGCATTTGGACACACAATTTCGTATAGCTTGAATAGCAGTTGCATCCTTAGCTGTATGGTCAGTTCGCGAGCATCTGACATTATTCCTTCCTAATCCTCAGCCTTTAGAGCCTTTGTCCTTAAAGCGATTTTGCAGGCTCAATAAATAAAATAAATAAATCCTCAGAACCGGATTCATATCTCCAGGGACACTAGCCGCAGCCAATGTTTGGGGTCCACTTCCAATAAAGAAATATTGAACTACTTAATAACGCATCCAAAGTGGAGCCTCGTGGGGCTTCGGCCGCATATTAAAAATAGAGCTTTTACTAATTTTATTTACTAGCGAAAGTCATTCATTATATGAATTGTTAACTTTATAAACGTTAACTGTAAGGCAACAAATAAAAATGCATATTATATTCAGCACAAATGAAAAATTCTTTGTAAGAAAACAACAAGTCAGCTAGACACCTATAGCCGCCCTCATCAACCTGGGGAAACTCCTGGGCTCGCCTCTGGAACTGTGAACAAAATTGGACGGTGTTATGCATCAACCGGCTAAGCGCCATTTTTGAAAAAATGAGATACGGAAACCATCAGTTGCATTGGACCATGTTCTATGCTTACGCAAAATTTTAGCGCCAAATCTGTAAAAATATCCTTATAATTAATGAAAAATGTCTACGCCATCAGTCACATAAGGTTTTGCAACAACCGGCTATAAACCTAGATCTTCAAATCTGCTGTTCATAATTTCACATTTTGCAGATAAGCGCCAGATATTCCACTCATGTTTATGTAGTTTGGCGCTTCAATGAATGAAATAATTAAATTACAGTTTTTAGAGCTGAAAATGTAAGAAAACCTTTGCACACGATTATCTTAAAACTTGTATGATGACGCAAAGCCGGTTGATGCATAACACCGTCCAATTAATATGAAAATGGCCTCTCTTTGGACCGGTGTGAGATGGCTCAGGCCGACAACTGTTAACACTGCAACCACTCGAACGGTAGTTTCTAGAGATTGAGACCCGACAGAGGCGGAATTTCCACCCTCGCTAAATAACTAAGTCGAATTCTACCACTGCCTGGAGGAGAAACCTGGCCGTGTGCTGTTATGATCGGTAGCTTTCCGTGGCTTCTCTGATTAACACCAAGCAACTGCCATAGCGATACCTTCACAAAACGCCCGCAGATCGATCGGGATGTCTGCTTCATTGTGCACTCCTCTACCCTTATGCACACACATACAAACATGCCATACACTGCCGCGTATGTCGGCAGACCAGTCAAGAGCTTAGAGATTCCCGCGGCTGGGATGAAGCGCCGCTGAGGGGAGATACCTGGAGGGAAATCCTCCACAAGCCGACGTGTTGGTAGATGCCGGATTTCAGGTTCCGGAGAGGAAAGGACACCGTCACCTCCATATATATAACATTTCACACAACGAAAGACCATAGACCAGTTGACGCACCAGGAGATACCAATCAATCAATCCAGTCTGGTATTTTCCATACAAAAATTGAAAACTAAAATAATTTTCATATTCATGAAGTTATGCATTTCTGTTGAAATAAATATTGAGCTCCCTTATCCACGGACTGTAAGCACCTACTTAGTGTGCGTGTGCATTAATGCTCCAAAGGCTTCGGCTGTGATGGCGATCCCATGGACGGCGACTTGAGAGAAAAAGCCGGCGCGGTGGAAGCAGCGTCGTCGTCAGCAGCGGCCGGTGGCGCCAGCGCGCGGTTGTTGCGGCAGCGGCTGCGGGGACATGGAGGGGCAAACGCACAAGCGGCGAGGGCGGCGGCGGGGGGGGGGACGACCAAGAGAGCAGCGGCGGCGGCGGAGCCCGCGGCGGCGACAGCCCCAAGAGAGGAAGGGGAGGGGGTCCTGCGCGGCATTTGCGGCGGGGACACTCACAAACGCGTCGCCAACTCGGACCCGCTCCGCCCGGCCCCGCCCCGCCCCGCTGCCCAACTCCTCTCCGCAACTCCTTTTCTCGGGCCGTCGTCGGCGCCGGACTGTCACTCACCGACTGAAACGTCCCTCTCCCGCCCGCCTCCGCGCCACGCCCCCGCTCCCGCCCACCTCCCGTTCCCTCCTCGTCCCCGCCCCCGCCGCCCCCGCCGGCGGCGGGACGCACGGCTCGGTACACAGCGCTGCTTCTCACGACAAGTTACAACATCGTGTCGTGCGCAAATTTTTATCAATTCGTTTGTCTTCATTGCTCATCTGTCTGCCTAGCCAATAAAGGTGGCTCCAAGGCAAACTCAAGCTCCTTTTCTCTGTAGTGCGTCCCCCACTCCGAGGTCTCAACCCCACGCTCGTCGGGCATCCATAACACGACATCAAAGCCGCCGCCGAGGAACGAGTACACACGTTTTCAAAAAGCTTTGATTGCAATAAGCGTACATATTTTGTCAAACATATCTCACGGTGTAACAATATTTTGAATAGACTTTGGGAAAGGTCCTGAAATTGTGTACTAATATTTGTTTGCGCCGGGCAAATACAGTAAATTCAAACGCAATAATAAAATGGGAAAGTGCAGTTGTGTAAGCCCCAGTTGGCGAGGCTCATTGAGTTCGGAGGCACGCCGCCAGCCTAACACACGGGGGGTCAGGCTGGCTACGTCTTGTTGATACAAGAGAAGCCATACTGATGCCGCTTTCGACCCCGAAGGAATTCGCAGCGTCATCGAGGCACGTTAGAGAAGGCCCCGGCGCTGCATCGGCCCGGGAGGCGGCGGGGGCGGCGCGGCTGGCGGGGGCGGCGGGGGCGGCGGGGGCGGCAGGGGCGGCCGATTCCGCTGATCAAGAGGCGCTGCCGCCGCTCGTGCCGCCCCCGCCGACAGACGCCCCCGCACAGTGGCCGGAGAGGCGATTGTGGGAGAGTAAAGTAGAAGTAGTCTTTGATCCACAGGTTAGTTTCTTCTATACAGTTATCCTTCTCAATCAGATTACGAGCAAAAAGTTTGCTTGATGAACCCTTTGCGTACTATGGAAACTTTATAGCTGAAATGAGCTGTTTAATAATGTATTTGTGTTTCTCTTAACAGTAAATAATGAGCGGTTATTTCTTGGAGAGTTCATTACACTTGCGCTATCTATCATTTAATTTTTGGAATGAAACAAACCTTCTTTGAGTGTTTTCTCTAAATGGTGCTCTCATCTTTAAATTAGAGTAAAAGTTATGACCAACTCTCAAGTTTTCCATGTAAAAACGCCATTGAAATAGAGTTCTAAACAAAAATTTAAAACAACAAAATCAAAAACGAGAGATACAATGAAAATTTAGAAAGAAAAAAATTATAATTTCGTTTAGAAAATGAACATCTGTAGATAAAAGTGGTTCATGACACATTCGTATAGTATATATTATATCTTTTGCTAGGTCGTAACATTTTCAAAAAATATACAGGCGTTGAAAAATGAGAGTAACATATTCACAAGTTAACACAACACAAATGCGATTTTCAGAATGGAGAATGATATATTAACGCAGAATGATATATTAACACGTGTAGAGTAATTCAAATAGTAGAGTACTTAAAATTCACTAACATTTAAAGTCGTAACAGGTAATAGAATTATTTTCCATTGAATTTTCTAGTGCATGTGTATTGCAATTACTCGTAGTTACTGACACCTCGGTGTTTATGTTCGAAATATTGGAATATCGTTGTTGGAATATGTTAGAAACTTGAAAATACTGAAAGAAATTGCTAATGTTAGTCGTATGAACTCGTCCCGTAGTTACTTTCAAACCTAGATGTTTATTAAAACAGAATTGCTGACACCTCACGAAGTTAAGAGTAGGCGCATAGGATAAATGCATCCCACTTGTGTAAAATACGGATTACATGCCCCAATTTTGCGTTCATGTCAATTTCCATTGCAAACGAATGTCATGATTTATGATTTTAATCCATATTCTCACAAACAATTAATACGCTATTTTAAATTAATAAACGCCAAAATTTTGCCTACAATAAAAGGAAATGTGACGTGCAAATCACATGTCATTGAATACAAATCACCGCTTACTTCCATACTCTTTCAGAAGCGAAACGTGTACTTACAAGTAAAGAATAACCGTGTAAGTGTAACATTTGTAGCGCACTATGACCGGTGTGTATACTACTAATTACACGTGAACACGCGTAATGTTGGTTCGCAGGTAAGCCGTCAAAGATCCTGATACGGTCTCAGTTAGCATGGCAAGTCTTTAGCTAAAAATGATTAAAAGAATTCAACAACGTCCTTCCCCGTCAACAAGGATGGAAAAGATTATTGTGAACAAATTTCCTTTATCACAAGATCATGATCATATGCCAATATAAAGAAACAATGGGTGACCGCTAGAGGTCAAAATCGCAATTTCTTTGGAGGTAATTCTGTTCAATATAATCGAAAATAAAATGCGCATGAATGTGAAATTGAATCAGCTATTATGGAAAGGACACCTCTGTAATATTTGCGAAAATTAGTTCAGCAATAGAAATAGGAAATAATCAATCAATCGGAAGCGGTGGCGAGCGGAGCGTGGTAGGTAAGTGCTGGCACACCCCACGCGCAATTCTGCTGACCACTTTTATTTATTTATTTTATTTATTTATTTACGTCAAAAGCAGTTAAAAACTGTGTGTGACGAGCTATGAGGAGAAGTGAATTTTGTGCACGTTTTCATAATTCTGTGATCTCTACCTAGTCGAATTTTGAATACAGAAAAGAGAGTGTTTTTTTCGAGTTTTGTTGATAAAATATTCGCTCCTATATAATAAAATATATTTTCAAAAGTAAATTAGCTATAAATTCCTGCCCTGAACCCTCATGTTCTTTATGAAAGAATAATACTTTTTGCCGCGATAATTCAGAGCTTTCGCTTTTGATGATTTCTGACAGTCTTCACATTGGCAGAGTGCATTTGTCTACGTATGTCAAAAAACATTTTAAAAAATAGGCGATAGAAGTCGGCTTTATAACAAGGGTTATTGAAGAGTGGTGGATCAACAGTCAAATCCCTGTCCGTAGAGATCAATGAGGTAATGAGAGAAGAAAATCACAGACAGGTCAAGCAGTGTCATGGCTAGCATTTCTTTTGAGTTGGCTCGAGAAATAAACACGTAATATTAAATGAACTACGTACATACTTAGTACCATTCACCAAACACATTAACAAAATTTGGCCCTCTATGCAATATTGAAGAGATTCATAGAAATTTCGGTGTTTTCTTCAGCCACACAGTTGTTCTCTAATCTACATAATATCTGAAAGTGCCAAAGATCATGAATAACAGCTCCCACATTATGTGGAAAGCATTTTAAATTCGGGAGCGCTTTTAGAATCCACGACATCCTCATGGATTTTAAGCATTCCTCAGTCCGAGAGCTTTCGCCTGAGGGATTTCTCCTAATTGTTCTGCAACTATTAAAGGAAAACGCCAACACGATCTATCGCAACAGCAAGACTGTAGATTTTTTTAGGACGCTGCTTCGATCTAGGTAATATACTCCTCCGAAATCCGGTCAGCAAGTGGAGGAGGCACTCCACCCAAGACATTCCGGCCTACAAAGAGGCAGTGGCGCATGATGCAACCACTTGGGCTATTGTATCCAGCACGGTTGGATTGTCTCAAAGTTGTTGAGTAAACACTAGAGATAATTCCTGCTGTAGAAAGTTCTACTGGTACCGATAACTTTCTACATTGCCTACAGGAAATTAATCTTTCTGTAAACTCTTGATATCTCTATTTGTTTGAGATCTTTATTATTTTACTTCCGATTAATCTCCATTTTTGTTTATTGCCTTATTAACAAAAGTTACAGAGGATAGGAATTTCCTATTCCGCTATTATTAGAGCCAGGATTTTGATGATTTTGCATCTTTTTTCTCGTTCATGAGAAACACTTCTTCTTTGGTACTAACATATTTCCCAGTGTTTTGAGACGTTTCAGACGTATTTAATCTTATATATTATTTCTCAAAGGGTTGTTTGGTCTTTTCAATAAATTGGGCGACATACGAAACCGATCTGTATAAAGAAGCAATGGATTGAAAAATCGTGTTTCTTTTCACCTGCACATGGGACATTCGTATTGAAAAAGGGCGTTAAAAATACCTAAATATTAAAAAAAGTAGTAATTCGGGATCTGTAATATCTGATTGCCGCGCGATCTATCGGAAGAAAATTACACTCGGACGGTGGCGGGAAATGCAATCTCAAGCATTTTTGTTTGTTTCAATTTAGTGTAGGTTGTGTAAGCACGTGAACGTGATTTTCTACATTGAATAGAAATCTTGAAATATGAGAGGTTAGTGATCTTAGTGAGGTTAGGTCGTTTATAATGCTGGAATACAAAAAAGAATTTAAGCAGAAAACAGTTTGGTTATTTGACTAACCGTGCGATTTAATCGCACGGGATCTCACTAGTAGGGCTTATTTGTCATTTGTGATCGAAAAGGCACTTGTTTGCATTTCAGAGTTTTGAGGTCATTGTTTGGTAATTTTTTGCTTTTCTTCAATAGTTTTATTTCATTTTTTAGTACTTACTGCTCCTAGCTGAAAATCGTCAATCATTTGTATTTGAAAATCTAAAAAATTATCTTTGTGACACATTGCAACTCAAAATTCAAGGGTTTTTAATATGAATGTAAATTGTAAGTAAACAATAATAACAAATTGTAATCAATATTAATAAAATATTTATTCACTATAATAAATAATATATTAACTTCGATTGCACGGGGATGACGATCAATTATTGATTATGTGCTACTTAATAAGAAAAAGGGCTCTTTAGTACAAGATGTGAGGGTTTACAGAGGCTATGATGTTGATACTGAACATTTCCTATTGATATCGAAGATACTTCTACCCTTTAAATATCATTACTCTCAAGCAAACAAAACAAAAGCACGAGAAGAAATATTTGGAGTTAATTTGTTTGAGGAAGTTAGTATAACACATCTTTATTAACAAAGAATGGCCCAAAACTGATGTGAAATGCTTGGAAGACAAAACATCAATGTGAGGTGGAATAATCTGAAACGTGTCATCTTGCAAGCAGCAGAAGAAGCTTTGGGAAATACGAAGAAGAGAAGAAATAACCGTGGCCTAAGAATATGCAATAAAAGCTTAGCAGATCGCATAAGAAAAAAGAAGAATGTCTATCTACAATATATTTCCTCTTGATCTCTTCACAACAAACAACCAATATCAGCAATAGTTAAAAAATAAGCTCGGCGTATGAATCGGCAGAGCTGGGAAACATTTCTTAGTGAAATGGAACACGATCTACATGCACAACAGACAAAAGCATACAAAATATTAAAACAAGTAAATAAGAATGAGAAAGACAATATAAAACTTAATTGGCCGGGGATGACAAGTGGCTTCATTACTTCGCAAATCTGTGGACAAGTGAGGACCAGCAAGATGGGGAAATAGCTTTCAAGGAAGAAATACTTGACCCGATAACAATGGACGAGTTGAAGTGGATTCTTGAACACACTAAAAATAGAAACGCGCCTGGGTCAGACAACATCAACAATGAACTCTTCAAATATGCATCTGAAAGATTTTCCCTTGAGCTGCTGTACTATCTTAATACTTGCTGGATATATGGCCACACCTCAGAAGAATGGAGAATTGCTGTGGTCGTCCCGTTATATAAAAAGGGTGACAGGAAGAACAGCTCTAATTACAGAGGGATAAGCGTTTCGAATTAGGGATACAAAATATACGCCAAAATTATAAATCAGAGGCTAGCACCTCTTTCAGAGGTGCTCTTATTAGACGTGCAAAATGGGTTTAGGAAAGGCAAGTCTTGCATTGACTGCATATTTACAGTCTCACAGATAATAGAAAAGCATAGAGTTTGTAATGTTCCAACGTTCTTAGCATTTGTAGATTTAGAAAAGGCATTCGACTGTTAATCGAACAAAATTGTGGGAGGTGTTGCTAAGAAGAGGAATTCCACAACATTTAGTAACGGCCATTCGTAGTATGTATGTGGGTACTACTATAAAAGTAAATACAAGAGATAGACCAAGTAATGAATACAGAATAATAAATCAAAGCGTAAGACAGGGCTGTCCCATGTCACCCATTATTTTTAACTTATATTTTGATGACGTGATTAGGCGACGGAAAAGCCAATTGAACACAAATTTTATTGGAAAAATAGCCTTGAGTACATTACTATTGCAGAAGACCAGGTTATCCGAGCAGATACGGAAGAAAATCTACAAGAGCCTTCTTTAGTCTTTTTAACACAGCTAAAGATTTTAACTTAAAATTATCCACATCCAAAACCAAAGTCATGGGTTTTAAAGAAATCTTTCCTCTTCGAGCAAAGATTGAAATAAAAAATAACATAACTTAACAAGTTTCAAATTTTAATTATCTGGGATACAGTAAAGCCTATGAACATTCTAAATACCTAGAACAAAAACTTAAAATTCCTGAAGCTACTAGGTACAATGAAGCAAAATCTGCTGAAGAAAGTAAGAAAAGACCCTATAGAACTATGGTGGTTCCAGTCCTCTTGTATGGTGCAGAGCCATGGACAATAACAAACTCAACAGAGAAAAAGTTTCAAGCAGCAGAAATGAGGTTGCTGAAACCACTAGCGGGATACTCTTTGAGATACCACAAGATAAATGAAGACATTAGGTCAGAACTTCAAGTTTGCAATATATGCCAAATATTAGATTCACATAAATTCCAATAATATGATTATCTTCAAAGAATGGATAGTTCGCGCATCCCTCTTCAAAGTTTTGAATACAGACTCCTAAGAAGAAGAAATGTACGACGTCCACGACTGGGTTAGAATGACCAAATGAAACGCCGAGACGGAACAGGCCTAAAGGCCTAATCCATGCTATATATGAGGCTGATGACACTTTGTAATTAATGGTTATACATCTAGCCGTGTTCTTAATGTATTCAGCCCTGAGGACGGAGAAATAAAACTCCGAAATGTCGGCAAACTAATTTAAAATTTTCATTTCTGGACCAATGAACTACTCGATAGATTCCACTACAGAAGGTCATGAAATACAGCAGGTTTATTTTTGTCTTATTGTTGTTGTTATTGTTATTATTATTATTATTATTATTATTATTATTATTATTAACGGCAGTGCAGCTGTCAATGGCACCCTTCCAGATAACGTTCGTTCGTCAGGCCGTCGCTGCGCCTCCGTGCTTGAATGGGAATGTTCTTCAAAAATTTGCAAGATGTGTCTCGTTAATGAAAAGTGCAAGCTAATTACGTCAAGTAAAATTGATTTTTATTACGAACACAATAAGTGAAGCAGTACTCGATACGTCAGGTTTAAAAAATGTCTAGGGGAAAATCGCTCAGAAATGGTGAGACGAAAGTGCTTTCGCACGTTTTTGAAACAATGACGATTTTTGAAACAATGGCCGACAATGATTCTGCGGTAGATGGAATAATGACTGCCAAAGTGTCGGAAGTGTTAGTAATATGTGAAGTAAATTACGTATTCCTAGAAATGTAACTGCTCCTTGTAAGAAGAGAAGTAGTAAAAAACCAGCGCAGGGCGAGTTCGGTGAATTTGTTAAATTTGCCATTCGCAGTCACGAACATACTTTTTTCGTTTCGGAAATATTAATGAAGTTTCGGGATTGCCTAATTTAAAAAAAAGTCCCTGCATATTCTGTTGAAATCTTTCACAGCAACATCGTAACGTACATCGTACGATGAGACAGTACATCGTACGTACGATGAGACAGTATCGTAACTGTATGTACAACATCGTACATGTATGTACAACATCGCACATGTATGTACGATGAGACAACATCGTAAATGTATGTACGTAAATGTACGTAATCCCTCAACATTCGCGAGAGTTAGGTTCCCAAAAAACCTCGCGAATGTTAAATCCGCGAATGTCAAGTCTATCTTTTAATGAAGAAAGGTGGGTTAGGTTCTTGGATATCGAAAAACTGTTTAAAAAGAAAGAAAAAATCTGACAATCAATTACAGTACAACTGATTAAGCGCTACTACAAAATGATTGGATATAGGATTTGCTAGTTTTTTATTTCATCACCTTTCTCGCTGTTCTTATATCCAAATATGAAAGAGTTCCTGCTTCTATTCTCTCTTAAATTTCGAAGTTATTTCCATGTTTGGATCACATTCGAATGGAACAGTTCCACCAGAGCTTGTTGATCTTGGAACGCCATCAACAGTTTTGACATGGAAGTTGCTCCATGACGCCGTTTCGATTCCGTTACTTCATCATTACCGTCGATGAGGTTTCTTCACTGATGATTTCTCGAAGCTCCTCTACAATGAGCTCATTATAATGAGAGTTGCACAGATTCTGAATAGCTTTTCTGTTCATTCGGCCAAAACCCTTACCCCCAATTTGGCGCAACTGAATTGAATTATTGTACAATTTTGTTATTCTATAAATGTGAATTGACATTTCATCTGTGTAATTTTTGAAGAAAATTATACTGCGAGCTTCGAGGTCTGCGGAGTTTGTTTCCCAGATGATGATGATGATAATAAAGGAAATGAAGTGTGAACGCTTTCAAAGAAAATGTACGACCAAAAGACCCACTCGCGAATGTCGAAATCGCGAATGTTAAAACCGGTAGCATTTCTCTAATCGCGAATGTTCGGAACTCGCGAATAGCGAATCCGCGAATGTCCTGAGATTACTGTACTCTGATAATTCAGCAAATTATTTGTGTGTTGTGTCTGGAAATTTGGGTGGATTTAGGAAATAAAATTGAAAAGAATTTGTATTACAATTCTTGCTATGACACATGTTGGCATTTGAGTCTGATGATGGCGCGAAAGGCTCAGCCAATCATAAAATACAGGGTGGAGGGATACATATAAAGTTTGTTTACGTGCTGTGTAAAGTTCGGGCGAACGGATCGAAGAGGCCGCTATGTGTGCACCACCTGGCCGCCACGAAACCACCCAACTAACAAGGTTGAAGCGCCGCTACGACCTTGCAAGGTACATCTCGGCACGAGCCAATTCTCAGCCAGAATATGCTTACGAGCCGGAGTGCTGTTAAGGAGTGGAAGGAAACTTCCATTCTCCCTATTGTGTCAAAACGAAGTGGAGTCGTTACTCTGAGGAGAGGGAACGTGGCGGATAACCAAAAGTACATGTAAAATATCCGATAAAGACAATAAGATTTTTATTACCGTTAAACCGCGCGAGGTGTCTCAGGGCATCAACTGTCACTGCAGTGACTCTGACCGGGAGGTCCTATGTTCACGTCCCGATGGTGTCAGGATTTTTCGACACCAGCTAAAGAGCTACGTCGAGTTCAGTCGCTGTCTGGAGAAGAATTCTAGCTCTGAGTGGTAGTTTTTCGTGGTTTCTCCAGTCAATATCAGGCGAATGCCGAAGCGGTACCTTACCAAATGGGCCACGGATCGCGATCATTCCTTCCTGTTCCTTGTCCCATCCTCACCTCTTACTTACACACATTTACACTAACATGCACTACACTACCACACATGCTAGGAGACCGGTCTGGGGCTAAGAGCTTGTCCCGGCTGGAGGGTTCTCAGCTGTTGGGAGATACTTGGTTGGGGAAATCCCCGCAAGCCGACGGTAGGTCGGCGTCAGGTATCACCATCTAGCGGATAAAGATCACCGCCACCTCGCGAGGGGAAAAACCTGCACTATACTTCCGGGACTAACGACAGCAGTAGACGCGCCGGGAGTCACCAATCAATCAGTTATTACCGATAAGATTTACATTTCTTTCATCTGAGGCTCGTCCACGGCCGCCCGCATCGCCCCGCTCGTCCTCTTCGTTGGGCCAGCACGCGCCCCCGCTGCCCGTCGCATCGTCAAGAGCCCGCCGCGCGGTGGCGGGGGGCGGCGCGGCGCGGGGCCCGCGACGTGCGGGCGCTGAGGTGCCCTGCTCGCTGTCCGGCTCGCGGCCTCGGCTGCCCCGCCGCTAACAGCACTCGGCGACGCTCCTCGACCCGCCGCGGCCCCAGAGGCGCCCCGACGCCGCCTCCACTGCCCGCAGCTCGCGAGGGCAAGAGGAGACACAAATACCGGGGGGAGACTGGTTGGCATACGGGTGTTAGGGCCCGTTCACTCCACGTGGAGATATTTCGGGTCTGAGTTGTGCAAAACCGGAGTGAGGGATTTTTGGACTTCGAGCGAGAATTGATTACGGACCTGTCTACTACGTAGGTCATTACTGCCTCATATCCAGAAGGTGACGGAGTTCCTTCCCCGCTCGAACATGAGATCCGACGCCGACCTGCACGTCAACTGGCGGGTCTTTCCTCTCCAGATATATCACTCGGCGCAGTCATCCCAGTAACATCCCAGTGGAGACTGGACCTAAGTTCCCGACTGGTCTCCGATTTGAGTGGAATAGTAGTGCAGGTAGGTATGGGGGGGGCATGTATCGGGGAGACGAGCGGACAATAATGAGGAAGGAACGATAGTGTGCGGTTGCTCGTCCGTTTTCAGAATACTACTACGGCATTTGCCTAGTATTAATAGGAGATATCCTGGAAAAAGACTGATCAGAGCAGCCTGTCTCTTCCAGATAGTGATTTAATTCAACCCAGCTATGTAGTCGAAAGTTCGCCACCGTCTGGATTAGAACCCTAGAACATCCTCATTACGATCCTTTAGAGACAAAGGAGATGCCGCTGAACGGTTTTTAGTTCTTGGCGTTTATTTATGTAGATTGAAAAAAGGTATGCTATTTATGGAATGACGTGAAATATAATGTACAGTAATGTTCAATGTTATAATTGTTATTTACGATATTAGTGATAAAACTGGCGTTTTAAATTGCGAGTAGGAAAGGTTGCGACCCGAGGCCGAAAGACCAAGTGGTGCAATCCTATGAGCTGAGACGAAACTATTTTGATTTCTTTGTCGTATTCACTCTCTTTTTGTCTGAATTTTGAGTATTGTCTTACTTGAATCACAAGTGATAGAAATTAAAATTTTAATAAGGCTCTGCAAGCCCTAAATGTAATAGCTTTTACTAGTGCCTGTCTAAACATTACCCATCTGCTTACGATAGACAGATGTGCCAGTACCTACAATTGTTACTTCACTTGCGCTAAAGAGTGTTGGTTAACTAAAACATCCCGTTTCAACAATATATATGTATATGTTTTGAGGCATTTAGAATCAATTTAAGTTATTTTTATTTCGCAATGAATAATAAACCGATTTAAAACTTAACCAATACGAAAAAAAGAACAGTTCTTCTTACTAATATGCTCCTCAAAACTGATATGTGGAAACGTGCTACGATAAAAAGACAATTTAATCAAGATACTGCAATACTCAAACTCAAGATCCGCAATACTCAATGCGTATGAAGTATTCCTACAAGTAACTTTCTTGTAATGCTTTTCTTAATATTAAAGCTTGAATTTCTAACATCAGTAACGTAAGCTGGGATTCGTATTGAGTCTGTCGTAAAGATTAGTATTGTATTAGATTACTTCTTTACATTGTATTTCTCTTTCACTGATTATGACTGTGTTAATAAATAATTAACCAAATATATCATAAAATAAAAGGAACCACTGATGAATAAAGAACAATTATTATCACGTTATTGAACATTCTTGTTCGTCACCCTCAATCAATATAGAAAAAAATCTTTGGAATGTTTCAATGGAAATGTTTTTGGAACTTGCCCCATTTCTGCCTCAAAACATCACAATTATAAAATGATAATAAATGGTTCTTGCCTATAATATTTTATTCAAGGTCGGATGAATGGCCAAAGAAGTTTTCTGTAGTAATTATCATTACGTCTCATAATTCTTGTTTGTCGCTATCTCATATTTATTTATTTATTTATTTATTTTTCTTGTTCAACACAGTCTTTCAAGAGTTTTGATAGCATATGACGAGTAGACAGTGTCTGTTGCATACGATATGAGTGGTTAACACCTCTAAATTTGTTGTTAAATAAATTGAATTTGTTTTAGATTGGAAAGCGGAAGCGAAGTAAAGAGAATAGATATTCTGATAATTCGATTTTACTTGTAATTTCATATCTTCTTGTTTGTATATCTGTATTTTATAATACAGAAATAAATACTGCATATTTTACTATTTAGCAGTACGTAATTATAGGAGTCTCAGCCATAACAATGGCTTGTGCTATCTGTGTGCTATCGTGAAACAAAGGATGAAGACCTCTTTAAAAAAGAATGCGTTGTTGAGTGTTAGTGAACAAAGCCTGGTTTGTGACAAAACATCAGTGTTGAGCTAACATATTTGATGTCTTTGTACTACATTGTCAACGTCGTACGCTATTGTTTTCGCATGTAGTTGTATTATACTCTTAACCGTTCTGTAGTGTGTCTCTTTGTCCACTGCCTTTACAGATGTTTAATTTCGTGATTTATGTCGTTGACATAGTATTACACAAAATGAGTGGACACGATGGAATGTATATCATCTTGCATTAAAGTATTTATTCTTCCTTTATAATAATAAGAGACCTTTTCCGCCTCTTTTATTCACCTACTAAATGCTTTTATTCATACGTTTTAATTGAATGAAGCTTCCATGAGTGTGTTTTTTTGTGGAAGGAAAATCACCATGCCGTGTGTACGTATGTGTTCTAACGCGTGTTGTATAGTACTGAATTCACATGCGTCGGTTTTATGGTAGTAGAAGAAGTTCGGGTATTGTGGAATAGTCGGGTAATATGGGATTCCGAGCTTATTACTCTGTCAAGAGATGCAGAAAAGTGAAACAATGGTAATCTACTGAATGCCTGTATGATGCTGTGCAGTCAGTGTCCCTCGCTTGCCTGTTCCTGAAGATTTGTTTTTCGCAGAAACTGAGCGCAATGTAGACATGTTTTTTTATTACTTTATACTAATTTTGTGGGTTGCAGGTCTTCACGTTTAGGTTGGACGCTATTGATTTCAAAATGGTATGTCTGGTTATATGGAATAAATAACAAACATATTTGTTATATTGCAAATTCTTTTTGTAGTGTATATGTGATACTATAAAAATTGTTTTCTAAATAATTACATCATTCTAATATAAATAAATATTTAAATCAATTGTGCCAAATAAAGGAAGGTAACCGAAAACTCTAGGCATTTTGGGGGGCATGCTCCCCCTCCTGTATCCACCGGTGCTAGAGATACTGGCTGAAGAACTATTGTCTATTATGCATCGTAATTCAAGACACGAAATACATATTAGATATATTTCCTCGTGATATAATAAGCAAACAACATACCAGAACAATTCCCCAAAGCAGATTGTATACGAACATGTTCATCCCAATAAAGATTGTTTTTTTTAATAGCAAAATCAAATCCTTAAGCACTATTCAAGTGATACGAGCTGATGTGTACGAGTATAGACGACACAATCGTGTTGCTGCAGGTGCAGTCATTGCCTTTAATCATATTGAGAAATATACTTGTATGTCTAACATTTCTCCTAGCGATTTGCTTGTCAGAGTAGTAGAAGCATTCAAAAACTAGTGTGAAAATAATACAACAGCATAATGAATTGATGAAAGAAACTCGTAGGGGGTAATTTACATGCACGAGATTACATGCAGGATGATTATGTGGATTACAATCAAAGTAGACCAGGAGAAGAAAAGACTGAAGTAGATATTTTCCGCCAAAGAACCAAGAAGACCACACATCAAATCCATCAGGTGTTTCGCTAAACATATCTCACTCGAACAGTAGGACAAAGCACTACAATGTCACAAACGCAAATCGTCAGAGGATTTCGTAGTAAATACGCATGAGAATCACTAGCATTCTCACTCCGTCCGACGTGAGTACATCAGTAAGGAATTGCCGAATCATTCGATCCGTCGCAGGTGGCGAGAGACTACTCCGCTGTGCAGCTTACTTACACCCACTTACACTTACACGCACTACACTACCACACACGCCGGGAGACCAGTCAGGAATTTAGAGCTTGTCCCAGCTGGGGCGGTGCCCCACTGGTGGGAGGAATCTAGTTGGGAAAAATCCGCTAGCCCACGGGCAGGTCGGCGTCGGCAGCGGGTAGCGATTACCACCACCATCACCTCACGAAAAAATGCATTGCACTTACGGGATTAATGACCTTAGCAGTTAATGCGCTGGGAAGCACTAATTAATCAATGAATTAGTGAGTTCGCTGAGCACTTGACTTGATCGCAAAATATTTCAAACTTGATATTACGTCAGTAGTTTCCAAACTTTCAGTAATCTCGGAACCCATGACCACGCCCGTCATATCTCATAGAACTCTCCGAAAGACACCTGTTATTTAAAAAATATGGGAGAAACCAAAAGCCAAAGCGAAATAAAAATGTAAAAATACCAGCATAAGTTTTGAATCTGCAGCGTAATGTATGTTTAGAATCACGAAAAAAACAATTACACACTTACACTCTTAAATGAATCATTCAATAAATAAAATAAAATCCGTCAATTATTGGTGAGTATAAGCACTGTGGCGTAATGAGTATAAACGAAGATGAGGCTACCAAAATTCAGCTTCAAATACGATTACCACGAGTTACATGCATTATCAGAGAATTCGAGGCCAGTATAAAGAATGAGAGCATTCCCGACTTCTGCACCATCGGGTGCATAAAAATACATTCGGAACTGATCTCCAAGACTGGCTAATACACTCTTCAAAAAACATGCACCCGGAAAATCGATTGAGAACCGTCAAAACGAAGGTCGAGACAGCACGTAATTAGCATCGAAAACCAGACTTTCAGCGGTTTACGCAAACACAAATATTTTTCCGTCACCTGTCGCCTGTCGCGTCTCACTGGACTGAGGTCGCTTGACGAACACGACCGAGTGCGTCAAGCACGCGTGTTGACACCACCGCCCATTTCCGCTGTGATGAATAAATAAATAAAGTAAAGGAGTTCGTCCATTATCATGACGAGTACAAGCCGGCGTCGCTAGCCGAATTCCTTACCGACGCTCCGTAAAGTCACGGAAGTTATGCAATTCGACACATCGCGGCTTCCTGGTTGGGTCGCCGTCTGGGAACCCCGAGATTTAACGGCGCCGAACCCCTGGCCGAAGGGATAAAAGGCAATGACTGATTGTGACTGACGATGACTGAGTAGTGAAAGGTAGTTAAAGAAGGATTACTCCAAATATTCGATCAGGTTTTACTCCCCATCTTACTGCCCATCTCGATCAGGTTTTTGTCCAGTTTCCCTGATCCATTGAGCAAATGCTGAGATGGCCCCTTGTTTTGCTTCTGGACGTAAATGTAGCTTCACTGTGCGCACGTTTTGTTGAGCACTTCTTTTGCTTGTAGTTCATTTACAGTTGAAATTGATTTTCTATAACTCGGGAAAAAAACATTTTTCAAATATCTTTATTTTTCTAAAATAATTATTTTCTAAATTCATTTTTTCGTTTTTTTTTGTTTTTTTTTAATAAAATTCTGGCCCTCAAGAAAATGTGCGCAGATAAATTTCTTTCCCCACACGTCATATACAGTTTTTTACTGTTTTTTTGACAAATAAATAAATAAATAATAAATATTCGACGCCAGTATATGGTCATGGTCTGGGGTCGAGGGGGTCAGAGTAAAACAACTTTTGTGAAGGTATTTGTAATCAATTACAGCCTGTTATTACGAACTGTAACAGAACTTTTAAATAAATTAAAAAGTAGAAAAAGTTGCTGATACAATAAGGGCTTGTTCTACAAACACCTTCACAAAGTTGTTTTACTCTGACCCCCTCCCACTTTGAAGAATTTAGTTACATGAATCAACTCTCTTAAGTATGCGTACACAATTAGAATCACCCTTCCTCACTGTAAACGAGATGAACACTTCATTCGGAAGTGTTAACTAAGGAGTAACGACAATTTTAACCAGGAAGTACACAAAGTTAATTTGTAATTAACATTGAGACAATATTTGTAATAACCGTGTAGTTAAAGTTATCCCGCCCTGAGGATGGAGTAATAAAAACTCCGAAACGTCGGCTAACCGACAAATCTCATTATTTTGACCAATACCGGTGAATCACGCTACCTCCCGATGTTCATTTCAGGAGAATCCTGTGATTCATCAATCAATTTGCTCAATATACATTTCAAACAATGTTGATAAGTTAAACAAAAAATAGTTCTTTATGCACTAAGAGCGTTATATGGGTTCTAATGATCGAACGACGACAAAAAGCCCGAGGGCCTTTGGCTGGAGAGTTTTTGTCGCCCGAGATCTTTAGAACCAGTTGACGCCTCTGGTACATACATGATTTTATTTTTTACCTAATATTATTGATTCAGATTCACTTACTTACTAATGTGACGATCCATCGGACACGTCACAAAAGACAAGAATAATTAGGAAATAAGATATTTTAGTACGAATGAACAGTATCGGTACAGGTCTAGTAGGCTGTGACGGGGAAAGGGAATGTTATGAATACAGTAGACATTTAAATTGTGATAATATTCCGATGAAGTGCAGACAAATAAATTGAGGACATGATTTAATAAAGTCAAACGTTAATTGTGAAAACATTTAGATAAGTTGGCAGTTCTAATGTCGTAAAAGGGTTAAATACAGTGATTGCTAAGGACACTGGATGATGAGAGACAATTGAGTGCGATTTAAATGGAGTGTCAAGTAAAACCATTCTCGACGTTTTTGAAACAAGTTTGAATCGAACCGAATGCGAAATATTGTTCATCAAAATTTGATAATAAAACGTAGAATGAATTTAGCGAAGCGAACAGACACGAACTGTGGCCCAATTAAATAGTAAAGTGGTACTGTGACTTGTGAAGATGTCGACGTTTGTCTTTTGTTGGGTCTGCGCTGAGGCGAGATCACTAACAATGCTTTTGGTCAGTCGGTGTTAGGACTCGATGATAAGCAGTTGGCTGCAGTATATGCTCGTGAAATTTTTGAAGTTGGTGAATTTTGGAAAGTTATTTTTTTCTTGTGAAAAGTCAGCGAATTGATATCAGAGAACGGAAATGATATGGTAATTAGAGGAGCTTCTTTCCGGTGATTCTGGAGCAGCTACGCGTCCGGCAGTTTTCCAGGGAAGTAAAAAAAGAACTTTCTTGAATTAATTACAGAAGAAAATAAGATGTCGTAAGGCCAAGATTTGTACTTATAATTGAGTATTTGCAATGGCCATTTGCAGAATTTTCAAAGTGCATAATATGAAAGAAATATTTTGATGTATGAATGTGATTTGAAGCGTTACATGATAAATGTGTTGTTTTGAAGTAGTTATCTTGTGTTTTTCTGTTTTTATGTTAATTGGATTGAAATACGTATTTCGTTGCTGCAATAAATACGCACAGCCATGATAAAAGGGGATTTTTGTCAATAAATTTAGCCAACTGTTGGTATTAGAATTTTTTGAACTGAATATGACTAATTACTTTAGAAATATGATATAACCTAATAAAAGTCCCAGATCAGCAATTCTAGTGATAATCGCCTACCTGTAGAGGAGCGACTTCGCGACTTGAATTTTAATATCCGCGGAGGGAATATTAGCGAGAGGAATATGTCACGTAATAACATCAATAAATTTTAGAAGCATTTAGAATAACATTGTTGTCAGTTTGTGTATATAAATTTTAATTAAATAAACATTCTGGAGAGCATTTACGATTGTCTACAGTTAGCTTCCACGAACAGGAACATAGTTATTTTGCGTTCGTAAACAATAATAGAAAAAGGAGAATATTTACGATTTCCTACAGTTGGCGATAGAGACAAAGTTATTGTTGTTGGAATTAAATAAATATTACAATATATTCAGGGAATCCAAGTTAGGCGGAACGATTCCTTACACTAATTAACTAGATGTTCACTTGGCTCAGGTTGTCTCTTCATACTTCCCTCCTATAATTCCCTCTCATAATTCTCTCCATAAGAGAAAATGTAGCATCATTCAAATGTTTCCATATTTTCCTCGTAACCACGATCCTCATGCTCCAGGTAAGTTATGTAGTGTATATCGAGCTCCGTATCGAAGGCAATAACGTATCAGTACAAAATAAAAAAACATATTTAAACAGCCAGAAAATGCCGACAAAATGCGAAAACTATAACCGACAGACATACCGCGGACATCGACGTCACATTTTTCATAGCGGGTTCTCCCAGTTTAAACATCTTTGGTTGTTATTGTTTGTTTGTTTTTCGAAAAAAAAAACGAATTGGAGAGCTGGCTCAGGACATCAACTCGTGTCACTACAGTGCCTCTGATTGGGAGGTCCTGGGGTTCGAGTGCCGACGGTGGCAGGATCGTTGCATCCAACTGCCTGGAATCACCACTCATTTTATGTTCAGGAAGCGCAGGGAGTTCAAAGCGGGCGTCTATATTTGACGGCAAATTTCACAAAAAATACTAATATTTTCGAAAAATTCGACATAACATTTTTTGAAATATGTTTTTGTTGAACACATTTCATTAAAGAAAAAATGTATCTTCACAATTGGAGTTGCCAAACATATTTTATTTTTTTTTAATTTTCGAAAAATCAGGAATTTCAATGAACATGAGACCTGCACCATTCTCTAAGCATCCTTTACGGACGGACAGACATTTTGCCGACTTTAGATTTTTCGGTATCAAGGACCCATCAAACATGGATTCTGGCTACACCACGTGTTCGAGAATTTTTTCTAAATTTAGCAACTGGATTTATCCACTTTTTCGTTACCAGGGCACTGTATTAAGAGCTGTGTTGAAAATACGCAGTTTTTTGCGCAGCATTACATAATTTTCTCTACTGCGTAAGTGGTAGCGAGAAAATACAAAGTATGTATTACTACAACATGTTATTATTATTATTATTATTTATACCTACGTTGAGGATGATTATTTCTTTCTCTAAAACTTCTGAATCACAGAATTCCATAAAATTCTCCAGGAACCATCGATAGAGCTTGGAGTATTGCGCGTGGCCACGGCGGAAAGTCGTGTGCCCGCGGCTTCTTTTGGCGGCAGTCCCAACGCCAATTATGGTCAGTCTTGCTCAACACTATCAGTTGCCTAACTTGCCTCCTACGACGGCTCCTGGCGACAATGCACGATCCACGATCCTGGAGGGGATACTACCTTACATCAGTGGAGACATTCGATGGTGACCAACGGGATCCGTCAACGGTAAGTTGAGATGCTGAGACCAATTAACACATACCGAACACTACTTTTCACGGGACGCTACGGTTTATGGTAAACCACTATTTTACCGTCACCTTCCACCTGTTACCTATTTCCTGCCAGCTGTCGCTAACCAGCTCCATTTTCACTGTGCGTGCGCGCGGACCAGAATTACAAAAAATAAATTAATTCATCCCAAGTTACTGAAAATTTACGTGTTTGGTGAACTAAGTATGTATGAAGGAAAATGAGAGAAGTTACACACGTACTCTGAGAGATGCGTTCCGTAGTCCCAGAGAGGCAAAATGTCCAAACTCTACGCCATCGATTGCTTAAATGATGTGTAATCGGTAAATGCATTTAACTAAACGCTCTGAATCCAAGTGACGTCTGTCAATTGATGTGTGTGAACCCGTGTGAGTCAACCCGCTTGAGGTTCATGCTTTTCCCTCCAACTGTCTTGATACATTAATATTAACTGTGACACTGTGAGTAATAAGGAGAAAGAGGTGAGGAAGGCGAAGATATAGACGGTTAAGGAAAAGAGGAGGAGGTTATAAAAATGAAAAGAAAGAGGAGAAGAAAGAAGTAAAAAGGAAACAAGAAGAATATGGAAAAGAAGAGGTGATGAGAGGGAGGAGGTAGAAAGGGAAAAAGAGGAGAAAAAGAGGCAAACAAGGCGAAGGAGCAAGAGAATAAAAAGAAATTAGAAGTCGTAGAAGAAGAAAAAGAAAAGAAGTAAATGAGGAGGAAAAGATGAAGCAGTAAGAGGGAAAGTATGAGGAGAATGAGGAAGAGGGGAAGGCGGAAAAGAATGTCGAGAAGAAGAATTTAGAGGAAAGAGTAGACGAAGAAACAAAATAAGAAGTAAACGAAGGAGAAGGAGTAGAGGGTGAATAAGAAGAGAAAGGCGAAGGTAAATAAGAACAAAAAATAAGTAATCGAAGAAGAAAATTTGACTTAGGCAGAATACTGTTTTCGGTACACTAAATGAATAATGAATTCTGCACAGTTTTACTTGTTGCAAATATTTCCCCGGTACAACGAGACCCCGACAGTTAGTAAATAATTATCTTAAAAGTAAACTGTTCCATGACATATCCTCCCATCGCTCAGAATCACTTCTCTAGACATCCCAAGGGTTGGATGCACAAAACTGCACAGAATATGAATTGCAAGAAAATTGTTTATTTATGTCCTCTTTATTAATACTTCAAAAGTGTGCAGTATCTGAGTGGGATGGCAATTCTGTATCTCAAGAAAATGTGCGCAAATTATTCCCGTCCTCAATACAGTTTTTAATACAAATAAATTAATTTTAATACGCCGTGCGCGAAACAAGGTTTCTAATGCTAGGTTTCTGTGCGCGAAACAGCTAATTTTCATTACAAGAAATAGTGTGCGAAACATTACAAACAACCATGAATTCGCAAACATGGGAAAGCCCACACGAAATATCTTTTGCCCACGGCGAGTTAAAAAAGCATACCTGTACGCAATACTTGTGGAAGGTAATTATGGCACACGTTTTTCGTTGACAAACTCTGCTCGTGAGCAAATAATCTGTTTCATGTACTTGATACGTAACTGACTACGAGTATTATTAAATTGAATTAAACCTGCTTCAAAGCAGATTGCCACAAATTCCAAAAGAATAATTATATGGAAAGTCACAGTAAATTGAACAGCAAAGATGAGTGAGCTCTCCAGGAGTAAACTGAAGCACAAAATATAAAATGAAATAAAATAAATTTGAAGGAAGACGTTATGAGGAGAGACCAAGAATACTATTAGTAGATTGGTGGTGTCATTTGAAGTTCGTTTTACGAAGGGATGGATGGAAGAGCCCAAAAGAAAGATGGATTGATTATTTCATGTTTTCGTGCGCATTTTCGTCGTTTTCGTTCGATAGATTGATTATTTCATGCATTTTTATCATGGGGGATGGCGATGTTCTTCTCCGTGCCCCCCCCCCGGATGGTGAGATCCGGCACCGACCAACATATTGATTTGCGGGTGTTTCCCCAACAAGATATCTCTCATCAGCGGAGCACCGCCCCAGCCGGGACAAGCTCTAAGTTCCCTGCTGGTCTCCCGACGTGTGTGGTAGTGCAGTTAATGTGTGTGTGCGTAAGGGGTGAGGATAGGACAATGAAGAGGAAGGACAGATCGCGCGCGGACCATGGCCCGTTTATTAGAATACTGCCCAGCATTCGCCTGGTGTTGTACGGAGAAGCCATGGGAAACTACCAATCAGAGCAGCCTGCCACTAGAATCTTCTTCTAGAGAGTTATCTCCTAGCTGTCTATACTATCTAATTTTTCGAATATCCTGTGTCCTGCCATCGTTGGGACTCGAACCCTAGAACCTCCCAGACAGAACAACTGTGTTACCATACGAACTAGAGAGAGAGAGAGAGAGAGAGAGAGAGAGAGAGAGAGAGAGAGAGAGGTCCACCTCGAAATCTGCAAACTAATCTATCGATTGACGTCTGAAGCAGATCACACAAAAAAAACGATGGACAGCAATGGGAATTTTCACCAGATAATCGAAACATAACAACCAATTAGCACAGGCCGAAAACCCCACCGTTTGCGAGGCCTGCCTCGTGGTTTCCGCTCATCGCAACTATTTCCCCTTCCCTGTCGCCAGCGGTCAACAATCGACGGTCGACAGTTCGCGCGACGGATGCGCCCGAGTGCGTTGCGCGCGTGTTGACGACGACGAAGACGACGAGAATGACGACGGTGCCCCTTTTTCCGCGGCGCGTCCCGATTTTACGAGCGACGCCCGCCTAAAAATAAGTTCATTACAAAACGTACGCGCGATAAATGTTCTGTGTCAGGCGCGGCGCGCGTAGATTCTAAATACAGCTGACGACTTTTCCTGCAGTCATTAGCCGCACACGCACCGCGCTCGATCACAATCCCGCGCTACCCGGCGACGGTAGCTCGTCTTTTTACTCTCCGATTCTTTTTTTCGTCTTTGGAAATAGATCGTCACTCGCTGACGTTTACGGCACATCAACGTCGCAGTCGTTGGCTGAGAAGAGTAAAACGTTGTTTCCATATAAGACTTACTGAGAAACGGAATAAATATCTGTCATGTTGAGTAACGCTTGATAATACAAGTCACGACACTTCCTTCGTTAACTTCTATTTCAGATCTATGCAAAATAAAGTGACCTGTAGTGAACCACTGTGTTATGAGGTCAAACTTCGTGAGTTCATACCGGGAGAGCTAGCTCAAGACATCAACTGATGTCACTGCAGTCTCTGACCGGAGGAACTAGGTTCGAATCCCGACGGTGGCAAGATTTTCGACACTTGCTAGAAAGGTAGGTCGAATTCAGTCGCTGGAGGAAAATTCTAGTGGCTGGCTGCTTTGATCGGTAGTTTTTTTGTGACTTCTCCAATCAATACCAGGTGAATATTTGGAAATAATCGATTACTGGTGTGCCACACACACAGTCATTACACACAAATATTTTTAAAAAAATATTCAAATATAGATGAAGTGTACGAGTATAAATGAGGAGGCGTTACATATACCTTTGAATAAATGAGAAAGTACTATTACATTTTTTTTCGTCTCAATATCTGCACAAATAACGTTTTGGAAATTATTTCGATCTGTTTAGATACATATATGACTAATTACCAGTAATAGCAACGAAATGAAATAATGAATTTGGGCGTTTTGGAGTCAACCATTTCAATAGGCATAAGTGTAGTAAAACGGTGGGCTAAGTAACTCTTTCAGAGTTGACCTTGCTTACTCTCATGACGGTGAGTAATCAGCCCTACAGAACAGTGCGAGTACCCTCGAATAAGACTACATATGATGCGCTCTGTCACAAGACAAAGAAGACGTTAAACAAAACGCAAAAACCCTTAAACTTAGATTTTTTATTTCGTTTTATTCTGAAGTAAAAGTGACGGTCATCATTCGCACCAGACATCCCAAGCACTCCCAGCACCACTTTACACTTGGAAATTTTCAACAACATAATACTAATGGCATTAAAATATTTCTCCTAACTATTTCTATAATTTGTTTAATGATTTTTTCTAGTCAGAACTTATACAGGATGCTTCCAAATGATATACCTGTCATCGCCATAAAAAATTAACAAGACACGGTATTCTAATAACAATGCTTCAATTTAGTGGTTACGCGGAAGAGTAGGCCTGAGCCTCGCCACAAATAAAGACATTTATTTATTTATTTATTTATTTAATGCTGTTTCTACGTGTTATAGTGTTCTCGGCGAGGCTATTGGTGTGAACTCTCCTGTTGCGTGTCGAGGATTCTCAACCATTGTGATCCACCAGCAGCGGTTTCAGAGACAGGAGAAGATCCAGCCGATTGTTTTAGAGGGGGCCCATCATAGATTTTAGTTAAATAATGAATATTTGTTATTATACTGTATAGAGGAAAGTACCCAAACCTGGGCCCGGTTTCTAATGCGAACCCCTTGATTTATAACTATGTAGAGAACTGTTGCCTACTGGAAACGTACTAAATATTAGTTCTTTGCAAGATTACAGCTTAGTCAAACGGTAGTGTTTTCATCTTCACTTGTTGTCGGACAGTCGGACATTAATGCAAACAGTGAAAAGCAAAGTTTTTTCAAGTGCTTATTCTCAGTCGCCTGATTTCACTACTTCATTGGTAAGTCTTCTAACCATTACATTATTTTAAAGGGAACGTTACAAGCTATTAATGTAAGGTGATATAATTTATTTTCCTTGCCTGATAAAAATGTTATTAGCATTTGGAATATATACATTCTGGTACCTAACCCGGGCCCCCCAAATATTCGTAACGCTGACCCTCAATTTTTGGTCTTGTAATTAAAAACCATTAAGATATTCGGCGCTCCTTATACCTTAGGAGTCTAATAAATAGCAGAAACCTACTCTGAAGCGTCAATTCAGAATTTAATCCCAGGGAAGTCGAAGAAAGAGAAAGAGAGAGAAAGAGAAAATTCTAAAGTTAAACAAAAAGCGTAAGGAAGATTTCACCTCCGGCGAGGAATTGCACATGTTCTCTGGCTCTTCCGAATTGGAAGTTCTACCAAGGATATTTTCCTTTCCAGGTAAAGAAGATGTGGGTGATGTGCCTAATGTGTTCACTCTGGGCTCATGTAGAATGTGCGGAGGTGGAAAAAGATTTTATGTGTGACATTTGTTGCACTTGAATACATAGACTATGTGCAAGACACTTTCTTGTATATAAGATGCAAAACTAGTATTTTTGTAAAATTATATTGAGTTCAATCTATTTTCAGTTTTTTAAAATTTATGTTTACCCATTTCATACGTTTGCGGGAGGCTCCCATTATAAAATCGTTTTTGGAAATCTACAAAATGTAATGTTTACGAAAAATTAATTTATTCTTAAACTACGTGGCCAATAATTTTAAGTACTAAGTGGCCAGTAATTTTTATAACTAAGTAAGGTATGCATTGCAACTATTTGATTTAATTGTGTAGAAAATTGGACTTAAAAATTTTCGGAAAACAAAATGGGGGCTCGGGTTTGGGTATTTTCCTCTACTATTTTTAAGTGTTTGATATGCATGTACTTTTTTTAAATAATTACATAAATTCTAATATGAATAAATATTTAAATTAATTTTGCCAAATAAAGTAACAAACGAAAACTCTACACCTTTGGAGGGGACATGACCCCCATAGCCCTCCATGGTCCCCCCATGGTCCCGCCATGCCCGTATCCGCCACTGTCCACAGTTCACTGGCAGCAGATAGAAGCGGCGACTCAGAAGCGAGCAAAGAGAGCGAATCCCCGATATACAAGAGTCACGCCATGGTATTGCTTTTCTATGAAATGTCTTATCGAGCTAAAAATACAGTTGCTGTTTAGTTTTTGAAAATATGTTCCCCTACTACACATCATATTAAATCACAAGGGTTTTGGACTCTTCGTAAAAAGAAATTTCATATAAAATTTGTTAAATAGATCATTACTTCAACTACAACTATTTAACATTTATGTAACTACACGTATATCAGGATCTAAAAGGTAATGGATGTAAACGTAAAGGCTGCATTTGCACGCCTTTGATTGATTGATTACTTTGTGTTTACTGGCGCATCAACTGCTATGATAATAATTTCTGTAAGTGAAATGCATGTTATAACTCGGAAAGTGGCGATTTCGCTCCCACTGATATGCGACATCCGGCGCCGACCTATATGTCGACTATCGAGGTTTCACTTGGAATCTCCAACACGGCAGGCGTCCATCCCAGGCGTGACGAGATCTATACTCCTATCTGGTCTCCCTGCGTATGTGGTAGTGTAGTGCATGTGAGTGAAATTGTGTGTGTGAGTGTCTGAAAAAGGGGAAAGAGGGACAACGATGAGGATGGAAATATCGCACGCGGATCGTGACCCGTTTGTCAATGTGCTCCCCTGGCATTAGCTCAGTCGTCAGTCATCACCATCATCATTACCACCGGGATTGTCGCTGTGCAGGACGCCTCCGAATCTCCGCGGATGTTACACCGCCACCTCCCGCACTATAACATTCATTAAGTTATTGGACTAATACCCAAAGCAGGTGACGTATCTGAAAACTTCAATGAATCAATCAATCTTTATAATCATTGTCACATCTTGACAATGCTGCTCCGAGGATACACACCGGCGCGTCAGTCGGCAGCACTGAGAGTCTGTGGCTCCGGAATTGTGATAATCGGGCCGTTTTTCATCAGATCATAACGCACTATTAAAAATATATTTATTTACATATATAAGATGATTTATAATTCTTTTTCCTACAATATATTTTTCTGGCCATCCCGCGTGAACGCCGCATGATCGCCCACCGAGTTTTCAGTGATATCCAAACCTACATGCATAAAATCAGTTCGATTCAAAGAAGTCGAAGATGGTAAATTTCCTTTTACGAAATGTTTTCTTCCGACAGACCTCGTAAACGCCGTGTATCTGCACGTTTACCCAATCAGCCAACGATATTTAAACCTGCATGAAAAAATACAGGATGAGTAATTCGAGGCGAAAAAAAATTCACCGCAGTCTTCTTGATGAACAATGTTTCAATAATTTTGTTGAGAATCGCTTCATTTCTCCACAATAGTTTCTTGACTACCTCTCTTTTTCTATAATATCGAAAAGGTTGTGATTACAGAGAGCCATAACTTGGATATTCGGATATTCCTAAATATTCCCCAAGACAAACTCATATTATACGCCAACAAAAAATGCAAATTTGTGAATTGACGGTTTGTGGTGCAAATTACGACAGTTCTGTGTTGCGTGCTGTCCCGCGAGATTGATTTTAGGTCGTCAGAATCTGACCCTACCCGCTGGTCGTCACAACTACAGTGCACTCGCTGTTCAAAAATAACGCTAATGACCTCCAACGAGTCTACAACAGCGCTTCGATTCCTAGAAATGCGCGTAAAGATGCGGTGTTGTGCAGACTGGGGAAAATCGCAAAATTACAAAACTCTGTATGAGGAATGTACAGTTTTGAGGCCAAAACGATAAAAGAGTTATTTATTGTCAATATTACAATTACCACGCTGGTGTTTGCATAAATTTATGAATTCGAGGTCAAACGTATAATTTTGAGATCAAAAACGGGAAAGGAATCCATTATTGCTAATATTAAAAGTAACAGGTTGGTGTTTTTATTTCTCACCTGTTGTGACTCATCGTATTTAAAGTGATTCAATTAAACTTCCTAATGGTGAATTCTCTTTGTCCGGGACGTTTTCGCCCTCCGCGCCGTGTGAGCACCGCATGTCCGTGCAACCAATCCCCGACACTATCTAAACCTCCGCGAGCGCGTTATTCCGCGAAGTCCGCGGCTGCGGTGGCGGCGGTGGCGGCGGTGGCGGCGGTGGCGGCGGTGGCGGCGGTGGCGGCGGTGGCGGCGGTGGCGGCGGTGGCGGCGGTGGCGGCGGTGGCGGCGGTGGCGGCGGTGGCGGCGGTGGCGGCGGTGGCGGCGGTGGCGGCGGTGGCGGCGGCGGTGGCGCGCCGGCTGCTAAATCCGGTGGCGCCGGCAGCGCTGTGCAGCTGCACGGCGACGGCAGCGAGGCGGCGGCGGCGGCGACGACGGTGGTGGCAGCGGCGGAGGCGGCGGGCGGCTGGCTGACTGCGGACGAGGACGCCATCGGCGCGGCGGCTAGCCCACGTCGTCTACACGAAGCCAAAGCCGACTGGGGTATCACGCACGCCCGCGAACAATGTGAGAATTTGAGCCCTGACTTTTTTTAGTTTTAAAAATTTAGAATAATAAAAATAAATAAAGGATACATTGAAGGGTTCGGGGCAGTATCATGAAAAATCACACCCGCTCTATGGAGTCTTCCGCTATACGTAAATGTTAGTATCTCTATTTTGGTCGAAGTGACGCTGATCTCCATATTGTATATATTTCGTTCATATGTAAGAAAAGCTTCGGCTAGTAGCGAAGAAAATGTATCGAAGAAAATATTGAAAATGAAGAAAATATTTCGAAGAAAATGGGGAAATTAACATTTATGAATTGCTAAAAACTGCCCTTGGCTGGTATGGCTTATTTTACTGCTCCAAACCTTTCAATTGCAATAATGCTGTTTTATCAGTAAAAATATATATTCGTACGCCTGAATCCAGAAGGAAAATGAAGCCTTATCTAAGAATGCAAATGTTCTCAAGCCTAAACTATGCCTGTGGAGTTCCAAAACCGTTCATTGTCCTAGTATTGCTTTTGTTCGCAAACTGACAACAATACGGCGATAGATCAGCTCGTATCACACGGTCACTATAGTTAGTTATGCGATAGGTGCATAACCAAATGCATGGCTGAAATGGAGACAGCTGTAGTTCTGAGCTGTAGTTTCAGATCAGAACAGAATAGAAAGTAATAAAATAATGAGAATAAACTTCCGATACTTGATCGGCGTTTCAATTTGTTGCGTCTTTTCGACGAAACGCGTTTCCAATCTCTGGTTCAGCATTGAGCGCATGAAGTAGAGATAATCCTCTATTAACCTATCTAATTTTTGTCAAGTCTGATTACGTGGCAGTAGTACCTTTTATCCCTTCGGCATGAAGCTCGATTTAGTTCTATTATTTTTCAATAAATAATGAAAATGTGACATTGAATAGTGTTAACGTGGCTAAGGGCGCCATCGCGGACAATACATTTACAGTGCATCTTGGGTGAAGCAACAGCTGTCTTAAGTCATGTACCAATGCAATTTGGGTACTCGAAAAACACCAAAGGGGAGTAGCATGAGGTGAACACTGAACCCAAATATAAATTGAAAAATAATTTAAGGAAAATTTATTTCGTTTATTTGAGAACTGCAGCCCGAATCCATGAGAAGACAGACATTATTTCAACTTTATGAACCGCCGTCTTAAACTTTTTTTAAAAACAACCGAATTCACAAAATTAGTTTAGTACACTTTTTAGTCCGTTTTCAGTTAAAATCAAGTGTATTTCTTTTATCTCAATTCAAAATAATTCAATAATTTTCGAAATACGTCTCCTGATACAATTATTTTAAGATTACCACAGTTGCAGCACGAGATCAGGCCGAATATCACAATGAAGTTTTTGCATTTTCAGTCTCAAACGAAACTTTTTCATTTTTTTAGGTTTCTTCCCCCGAGTTACTAAGTAATCTAACAAAACCATAGACACCTCTCACATGGCCCGAAGTTGCATAGTTTTCTTTGAATTTCTGTGCGCATTGGAAATTAGTATTACAGATGAATGTCAAACCGTGGAAAGGTTTTTAAAATTAACCTAAATATACGAGTATCTACGCTCTAAAGGCAATACCAAACTAGCGGTGTTGCAGACTGGCACAGACTTTTCCATATTAGTTTTCTATTTCCTTTGGTCTCGGTCTCCTAGCTCTTGGTCTCCTAGCTGTTCGGACTTGCCACATACTCTTGCCAGCTGCCATCTATCGGCACCCAAAGGACATTTTTCGACATATTTTTAATTTTTCGGTTTCCTAATGGTAGAACGGAACTATTATTTTAGGAATATTAAAGGACAGTAAAACCTCCTCCAAAATGGCAATTTTCTTTGAAAAAAATTGAGCCGTTTTTAAGAAAATGGCGTTTTAGCGCTACTGTAATTTCGAAAATTGAAGCTCTTTTCACAGAAAAGTTTTGTTTTCGAAAAACTTCATTAGAAGTCATTTGACGTACATAAACTCACAATCTCACAAACTCACAATAGTGTTTACAAATTACAAGAGATGTGAATATTAACGGTGAGAGATCTTTAAAAACATTACATTTGTGTAATTTTTGAAAAAAAAATCCAAAATTAAACTTAAAGTCATATTAAAGAGTGCAATTAGCACTATCCGTATAAAAAGTTTGAAGAAAAAATTTGGAGCCATTTACGAGAAAGTGGTGTTTGACCGTTTCTGAAAATGTGGAATTTTGAGCTTATTTTCACAGTAAACTGTTCGAGAAACTTTATATGACATTCGAGAAACTTTGACTTTATATGAGCATTCGAGAAACTTTATATGACATTATTTAAAGTACATGCACACATAAATTTAATAATTGATAATTGTGATAACGCCTCTAAAGTCACTACAAACCCTGTTTTATTCCTCTTGATAATTCACGTGTACGGGAATGTGAGATGAAGAAACATTTTCTTTAGGCTTCAGTGCCGTGGGTGATATTAAATCACGTTTAACGTCAATACCTAGGCTTTCGCGACCAGAATTTGTCTTCAGATGCCCGTGCGACATCGCTTTACAAAGACAATGAAAAGAATGAATTTCATTCCTGAGAAAAACGAAGAGTGAATCGTCATCAAAACAGCTTCGATGCGACGTCACCCGGACATCCAAGACCAATCAAACATCGCTGGATTCAGAGATGGCCGAGAATAAAAAATCAGTGTAGATTCATTAAAACGAAAGTGAAGAAATCGACAATTTCTATGGTTATACAGAGTTTGTTACATGGATGAGGAGTATCGATGAATGAACTGCACGGCAAATCAACTAAACTCAAGTAACATAACGTCTTCACAATGGTTATAAAGAAGTACGTCATAGAACAGGCGTGTCAAACTGCGCCCTACGAGCTATTTGCCCGCCTGCCAAGCCCAGCGATCCTTTAAGTACGGACAACTTCCTCTGGTTTCTATCTCATTTCCTCTTCAAATTCAGGAAGGGTGCACAAGCTTTAGTGCGAAAGCTGAGAACAAAACGCGCTCGAAATATGATGCAAAATGGTTGGTCAAAACGAAAATATATTTTCCTAATGTTTTTTATCAAATAGCCGACATGTCAATGATGTTCATATAATTTACTACATATTACTTTGTTTCATTTTGTTTTTGTTTTTATTTTGCCTTGTATAAACATATTTGCTATGGAACAGAAACGTGTATTAATGGCAAATTCTTTGTTTTTGTTGTGTTATGTTTTATTAAATAATTATGGTATTCGTTCTATACATTATTAGTAATGTTAAATAAAGTCTCTACGGACGGAGAGCTCTTTTAACAGAGAAGAACCTTTGTGTGTTAAACCTCCTAATCTGAAAGTAGGATGTTAGTGCAATCATTACTTTTTAAGTAAAGGTAATTACGATAACTAGATATTTTCGATTCAAAATATTTAAATTTACTCTCCACTAACAAACTGAAATATCTGACGATTTCAATTGAATGGATCATCTCTTTGCTTTGGTAGCGGAATAGAGAATTAATGTCGCTTTTGGGAAAATAATGTCTTCAAAAAAAATTTTCTTCAAACGACATGGGTCAGGAATCCAGTCACGTACTGTCACCCGCGAGAAATTTATACAACTGTTCCTTTTAAATCAAGCGGCAGTTACTCTGGACGCAGTGCCGCGTCGAGACACCGTCGAATAAGCTAGTTACATTGATCCACACACACTTCCAAGTCGGATTCGAATAACCGATCCTTCGGTCCAAGATCGCCACGGCACTACTGACTCGGCCAACGGATCGGCTCGGATATCAGACAACTGATTTCACAATCCTCTCTATGCTAATAGAGAACTATCTGTTGTGAACAGACACTACTGCTGCATTTCTTTCATGCGACAAATACAATTATGTGATCCCATAATATTAAAAAAAATTCCATGAGTACTGCCCCAGACTTCATAATTTATTTCTGTGAACATTCCCCTAGTTCCTAAGATGAGCTCGACCGTTCTTCGGTGCCTCCATCGCGCTCCAATTATTTGTGTTGGAGGCGGTGCTCTGTGGGTGGCTCGGCGGCGGCGCGCGCCCCGAGGCCGGCGCAGGCCAGGGCGAGCTGTCTCGCCGGGGCGCGGCGCCCAGCCCGACGTAGCACCGCGCGCAGCAACCGCGCGCAGCAACCGCGCGCAGCAACCGCGCGCAGCAACCGCGCGCAGCAACCGCGCGCAGCAACCGCGCGCAGCAACCGCGCGCAGCAACCGCGCGCAGCAACCGCGCGCAGCAACCGCGCGCAGCAACCGCGCGCAGCAACCGCGCGCAGCAACCGCGCGCAGCAACCGCGCGCAGCAACCGCGCGCAGCAACCGCGCGCAGCAACCGCGCGCAGCAACCGCGAGCAACAACCGCGCGCAGCAACCGCGCGCAGCAACCGCGCGCAGCAACCGCGCGCAGCAACCGCGCGCAGCAACCGCGCGCAGCAACCGCGCGCAGCAACCGCGCGCAGCAAACCGCGCGCAGCAACCGCGCGCAGCAATCGCGCCCAGCAATCGCGCCCAGTACCCGCATACAGCACTGCGCGCGCAGCAGAGCTGCGCACATGGGTCGGGGCCGCCGGATCGAGTTGCTGCCAGGGGCGGCGACCAGGGCGGCGGCCGCGGCGGCGACGGCGAGGGCGGCGAAGCAGGCGCGGGTAAATATACAAGTACCGTCAAGCACCTTCGTTATGGGCTGCGTGGTTTATAAGCGCTCAATCGAGCGTCCTAATACGGGGCGGAGGCGGGGCAGGGCAGGGGTAGAGGCGGGGCAGGGCAGGGGTAGAGGCGGGGCGGCCAGGGCGGAGGCGCGACCCGAGTGCCCGCGGCGACGCCAGGGGGCGTCCGGTTGCCTCCGCGCGCGCGCCGACGCCACCGACGCACACGCCACCGGCGGCGCACGGCGGAGGAGCGGACGCAGCGGGCGGAGTGACGCGGGGACACGCCGCGCTGCAGCATTGCTGGTGGAAGAACGAGGAATAGAGAGTTTTAGCGCCACGCGTAAGCTAGCGACTTTCAAATTATAACGCCTTACCTGAGGCCTAAGGCATGACCTTACACCCTTGCAAATATTGCACGCCTGTTGGAATCTCCTGACAAACGTCTAAAAACAGAAATGGTTGCATTTTGAAACTTTACAGCTCTGGCAAGAATTAATGAAACATTTTGAAAGGTGACAGTCTTGAAATTCGCCTCATATCTCCGTGTTAGATTATGTCTTATGCTCATAACGAATTCTGTTGTTAGATATTCTTTAGATATTCTCAAGAAAAAGCCGATTAAAATCCCAGACTGCACACTCATCGCGGAAGACCAGAAAGTCTAAAATTCCTTGCATGATGGAAATATGTTTACTCTTCACTCGAACCGTGGTTCAGATGTCTCAGAAATAGTCTACCTTCTTCGATATATTATGCAACTTCTTTGCCCGACCCTTGAAATGCTTATTTTGTTATAATGCATAACGCAAGTTCACAATAGCTAAACGTCATTTCGAGGTTCTTTCTAACGACCACATAACATCATTAGTCTCGTGATCTATAGCGTTTAAGGATATCTCCTTACGCCTGACACAAAAACTCCCTAACAAGTCGAAACTACGGACCGCGCAATACCAAAACGATTGATTGATTGATTGAGTCTCTCTTACATCAAAGGAATAACTATTAGGTAGTTATACATTACAAATGCGCAGAGAAGTTGGGACTAGGATTTCAATGGCTACTACGTCTATTTCAGAAGGAATGTTGATTTTTGAGCAGGATGTGTATGTTTTGAGCAGGTATGTAATATTTAATAAATATAGCAACTCCACCACTAGCTATATTGGAAGAAGTCATGTTTCTGTTAAAACATTTGAAACCTTTTATTCTTCCTGAACATTTTGCTTTAAAGTTGGTTTCTTATAAGCAAATTATGTCCGGTGAGTGATTTGTACAACAAATCTAATCTTTTTTAGTCGTCTGTAAAATCCATTTATATTCCATTGTAAAATTTTCATAAGTGTAAAATTAAAAAAAAGTTATTCGAGTTTCCTTAGATTTGATTACCAAACTTTCATTAATTAGAATCAATCATTTAGAAGTCTACACTTGTAACAGTATCAGTTTCTTCATACTGCTTCAGAGCTCTTTTCAGCCTTTTAGAGTGTTACTAGTAAATATACTTTTTATTGACCTTTCATTAAAGAGTTTATGTCTGATTCATCATTAGTATTAATGCTTGAATGTCTTTGGTATAATCTTTTGCTCTAATCATTGCAACTTTGGCTCCAAATGTATTTTCTATAAATGATTTAAATTGCTGAAAATTTAGGGGAAATGTTTCTTGATTAGGCACTAGAAAACTTCTAATTGGTGCAATAAGATCATTAACCGATTTTATTGGGTTGTGTTCTAATGAAGGTGGGTCTTCAGTTATGTGTTCCTTTTTTTCCTTGTGCAAATGTCCTTTACGCCCTGCAGGTTTAGTCTTACTGTTACTGTTCAATACATCACCCTGAAAGGACTCAGATGGAAGTTTTCTTTTGGTTAACACGTTGACTGCCACGGGATTTTCGGATATATTTCGCCCGGGGCCAAAACTTTTTTCTTCTTCTAATTTTATCTAGGCTGATTGACAATGCATTTGGTTCTGATTTCTTATTTTTTTCTACATCGGTATCTTTTATATGAGCAATGGAAAGTGTCAGTTACATGTGACTGACGTGACCTCTTGATAAAACGTTTCACTGCAGGGCCATGTCAGTTAATTACGTCTGACACTTCATTTCCTGGTAGCGCAATTTTCATCGATATCATTACCAGTTCTAGGAATTATACTGTTCCCTGCCTTGCTTTGTTTCCTCGCGTTTGCAGTTGCCTCGCGAATACTCGCGTATTGTAGTTGACTTGCGAAATTAGTGCAAGATGACTGGGAAAAGAATGACGACTGACGAATTATGTGCAATATTGGAGAATGAAACAAGTGAGGAAGATTATTCTTTCGATGATTCATTGTTGGATCCACTGTGGAGTCCTGTGGAATCGGAAGATGAATCCGAAGGAAATCTTGCAGCCGTACTACAGTATCTTGAATTCGAAGAAGTGGAAAGTCTGAACCAGGAACAAACGGAATGCCTGAACCAAGAAGAAGCAGAAGGCGAAGAATCTGAAAGTAAAAATGAAGAATGGATGGAATACACGGGCCGTCACAAATCATTTCCATTTACAGGCAAGTCTGGTTTACAAAAATGTATTTCTCCTGACATTACGCCATTTGATGCATTTCATTTTTTCCTGGATGATGTTGTGCTAAATTATATCGTAACTGAAACAAACAGGTATGTAGAACAAATTATTCAGTGTTCTCGAATTTCGCTACATAGTAGAATAAAATCTTGGAGGCCAACATCAAAGGAAGAGATGCAGAAATTTTTCGGATTACTTATGTGGATGGGGTTGAACAAACGTAGCATTCAGTCTTATTGGTCAACAAAACAAATTTACCAGAACACTGTAACAACAAAATGTATGTCTCGCAACAGATTCGAGCTTCTTTTACGGATGATTCATTTTTCAGATAATGAAAAAAGTCTACCAGGTGACAGACTTGCCAAAATAAAACCCCTCACCGATATGTTACATGAAAGGTTTCAAGGAATGTTTTATCCTGGAGAAAATGTTCTGATAGATTAAACGCTTGTACCTTGGAGAGGCAGATTGGTGTTCCGGCAGTATATTCCAAATAAAGCTCACAAGTACGGAATAAAACTGTTCAAACTGTGCTCTTCTGAAGGATACACTTGGCTTACCAAAATTTATTCGGGAAAATCGCAATCTTATGACATGACGGTGGGACTTGCTCATAGTGTTTGTCAGGAATTATCACATGAACTTCTAAATCAAGGGCGCACATTGTATGTAGACAATTTTTATACAAGCTATGAGTTGGCTCTGTCGTTTCTCCAACAAAATACTCATGTTGTTGGTACAGTTCGACCAAATAAGAAGAACTTCCCAAAGTGTGTAATGCTCACAAAATTAGATAAGGGAAACGTTATATCTACGAAGATAAAAATGGCATTGTTGTGCTAAAATGGAGAGACACCCGTGATGTGAGGCTACTGACTACAAAGCATGCACCAACAATGACAGATGCTTCTCAACCATCGACGAGTAAGAGATCTAGAAAGAATAGACCAAAACCTCATGCTATTCTTGCTTACAATAAAGGGAAAGCTGGTATTGATTTATCTGATCAATTGGGCTCGTATGCAACAAGTTTGAGAAAGGGTGTGAAATGGTATAGAAAATTGGCAATGGAATATATCCTCGGCATATCTGTAGTAAATGCTCTTATCTTGTACAAATCTGCCACAAAAAGGAAAACAAAAGTCACATGGTTCAGAGAAGAAATAACAAAGCGCTTGCTCGATTTTCAGGATGTGCCTGAACACAACAAGCCTCCTTGTCATAATGTGCATGTCTTGACAACAAAAGTTGATCAGAACAATAAGAAAGTGAGACGAATGTGCATATTGTGCTATGCTCATTTGAAGGAAACCGAAGGAAGAGCAATTGCCAGGAAAAAAGTAAAACAAGTAAGCACCTACTGCCCTGATTGCGAAAATCAACCTTACATGTGTTTGGAATGCTTTGGAAAACACCATAAAAAGTAGAAAAAATTTAAATGTATTTCTGTATCCTATGTTTTTAATAAAAACAGTATCTCTGAATTTGTTGATTATCTTTTCTTGTGTACGAGACCGGCCAAGGCCATATTTACCAAAGATGCATAGGAGGCCAACCTACCTCTTCGCTACATAAAATCGCATTTAACGTCAGTTTCCAGTGACTGACACGGCTACAACCAAATTGAGGACTGTCAGTCGTATGTGTCTGACATGGCCTACGAGAAGTGTCCAGTGTCAGTCACATACGACTGACGCGGCAGTCAACGTGTTAAAGGAGGAAAGTTATCTTCATTAATTACTGATATTAAGTCATGTGATTGTGCAATTTCAGGTTCTTTTTTTCAGTTTGTGAGTTTTCAGGAACTTCAGAAGAGGTTTTCAATTGCTCATTTTCAGTAGATTTAGAGGGGCAGTGATTGGCAATATGACCCTCTTATTTACATAGGAAACAAGAAATGGTTTCAGTAGAAAAATAAATTCTGTATGTTGTGACTTCATAAAAAATTAAAGTAGAATCAGGTTATTTCATGACATCAGTATCGATAAAAACCTGCCTTCTGAAACTTAAAATATGAGATAATCCAGGCTCTGATATGCCTGCTCTGATGAAGGAAATCTTAGTCGATGTGTTAATTTCTTTTTGATTTAGAAATTTTACGATTTCTTCGTGGGGCATTACTGGGCTAACATTAGAGATGATGACACTAACATGCTTATTATTTAAGGGTCTTACACTTAGTCTATGTTTATCAATTTCTATGAATTTGTGTGTATCTGTAATACTCTTAGCTATTTCAGGGCTTGAGAGAAAAATGCAGATCCTGTTATTGGATATACGAGATATGAATCGTATGTTACTGGAATCAACTATTCATGCAATCTTGTTTATGTATCCTTTAATGCTTAATCCGTCTTGTTCATCAATGATAATATCTTGATCTTTACTAGGAAAAGTATCTTTCTGGGCAACATTAGCATAAGTTCAGCTTACTTGGTCTGGATGTCCATCTGTAGTGGTGGAGGTTAGGGTTGCCCTGTAGCCAGAACTACCCAATGAATGTTGAGATTCAGCCACGGCTGTGGCTGTCTTCACTTACAGTATTGAAGAATCACTTTTGTGCTCGAATAACAGTAAACACAAGATCTATTTTAACTCGAGACACAGATATTAAATAAATTATCAGACGACTCTGATAGTAGGTGTTTACATTTGCCAAGCGCTACCAACCTAATATCTGCTTGATTGTTATGATTTGAATGCATTACAAGGAGGGAATTTGGCTCCTTTCCTCAAACCACTGGCAAATAAAGACATCACAATGAAAGAACTAAACGCAACTGTTAACGAAACCAGAAATTCCTCACCTGGACCTGACAGTATTTCTAATATCCTTATAAAAAATCTACCTCCCGATGGAAAGAAAGTACTTCTAGCAATATACAACACCATATGGGACAAAAATGTATTTCCTAAAATATGGAAATTGGCTATTGTTGTTCCAGTACCTAAACCTGGTAAAGATCCAACAAAAAAACACAACTATAGACCAATCTCACTAACATGCAATATGTGTAAAATATTTGAAAAAATTATTAACAAGAGACTTCGATGGTTTTTGGATTTCAATAATATAATATCTCACAATCAATTTGGTTTCAGACCAGGCCATTCTACTACGTCCCACTTAGTAAGCATTGATACATTTATACAAGAAGCTTTCATCAACAAGCAACATGTCCTGGCTGTAAGTTTGGACATAGAAAAAGCCTACGATATGGTCTGGATCCATCGAATCCTAACTATTTTAAAGGAAAAAGGACTAAAAGGTAACATATTTCACTTTATAAAAAATTTTACAAATGAGAGAGCCATACAAGTAAGAGTCAATGGGAACCTATCTGAAGTAAAGTATCTCGAGAATGGAGTGCCGCAAGGATCTGTACTAAGTGTCACACTATTTCTCTTGGCAATTAACGATGCTGGTACAAGAATCACACCCCCAGTAATCATAAGGATGTATGCTGATGATATAACTATCCTCTGCAAAGGAATCTCTATCAAATCTAGCAAAGACATTATGCAATCTGCCTTAAATAAAATACATAAATGGTCTCTCAAGACTGGCTTCAAATTCTCAGCATCGAAAACACAATGCATCCTATTTTCTACAAAAAAGGAAGAGGAAAAGCCTTCACTACATCTAGGTGAACAAAGTCTCAAATTTGATGAAAATATTAAAGTATTGGGAATGTATATTGACTCCAAACTGAAATGGAAAAGACATATTCAATTACTAGTTGATGAATGTAAAAAGAGGTTAAACATATTGAGATTCATTTCTCATAAAAACTGGGGCGCTGACAAATCTCTTCTTTTGATGACATACAAAGCAATAGTCCGTTCCAAGATTGACTACGAAGCCATAGTATATGATTCTGCCAGTAAAAAAGATCTAAGAAAACTTGAAGTTATTCATAATAAAGCCTTGAGAATACGTACAGGCTGTTTTCATTCTAGTTCTATTGGTAGCATTCTAATAGAAGCAAAAGAAACAAACATATCACATCGCAGAGATTTGCTAACCCTCAAATATGCCATCAAAGCAGCTGAAGTAAATAATCCAATAATTCACCATGACATCTACCCAAAACTTCAAGTTTATTATAAAGATCATAAACGATTTACCCCAATATATAACAAAATCAAAAACTTATTCAGGAAGTTAAATATCATGGAAAATTTCAATGGAGAGAAAAGAAAACCAAACATTCCACCATGGATAATACCTGACATAGAAGTAGACCTATCTTTAACCTCCATCCTAAAAGATAAAATATCAGATGAAGACTGGAAGATAAAATCAACTGAGTTAGTAAACAAATACAAAGATTACTATATGATATTCACAAAATTCATAAAAAATCAAGAGGATAAATATGCAATAACATTCACTCAAGAAATTGAAATTAAAAATAGACTGCATTATTACTCCAGTCCAACTACTGCAGAAATGTGCTCCATATTGACAGCTTTCAAACTTGCAAAGGAATCTAACAGCAAAAAAATTGTCGTCTTTTCCACATCTATTGAAGCAATCAATAAAATATTCAATGGTGTCTCGAGTGCAACAATGATAGACAACATTCATGAACTGTACTATGGCATGCAATCCAACAAGACTCTAGTAATGACCTGGCTCCCAAATTACAAAGAGATACCTGAAGATGACATAAGCGTTGAGGAAGAAATGACAACTCCAGAAATCGGAAGAGTTTTAGCAACTTCCCACATATGGACTGATCTGTGGTCACACTCCATAAAGAAAATGCAGAAGATATGGGACAACTACTGGAGAACATTCAAGTCTAGCAATTTGCACAAAAAAATTCGAAATTTTTACTCCTTGAAAACCTCCAAAGACTTTTCTAAGCAAGAACAGGTGATCTTATCACGAATAAGAACAGGTCATTGTAATTTTAGTCACAAGCATCTTCTAACCAGAGATCCCCCTCCCATCTGTGTGCCCTGCAATACCTCTCTCAACATCCATCATTTGCTATACTACTGTAATCTATTTCAGGACAACAGACGCGAGCAGAATATTGATGAACATGATGAAGAACTAATCCTAACATCCGAGGATTATCAAAAAAAATACATTTCTGTAAATCTTGTAATTTCCTAAATGACATATAATCCTTTTAAATATGATTCAAAACTGTTAAATTTTTCTGTATAATTTTTCTGTTTATTTATTGTTTGTTGTTTCTGTTTCTGTTTATTGTTTCTGTTTCTTATTTCCTGTTTATTTATCATTGTCATTGTGAGAGTATTGTGTCATTGTGTTATTATCTTTGTCATTGTGTATCATCAATTATCATTGTTTTTATAACTAAAGAAAATATTATGTATTGTACAAATTGGTAGTCGCTAATAACCATAGCAGTTGATGCGACTTAAAATAAACAAATTTAAAAAAAAGACATTAAATAAGAGCCTATATAGATCGCATGTCAAAAGCTCCTCAAGACTGCCATTAAACTGCTTAGCAACGGTAATTCTTTGGACAAGAGTTGTTGGATTGATAGGACTCAAATGGTTAAGATAACGACGGGTAACATTGTCATGGATGAAACATTGCCACAACTTCAAAAAATTTAAGAAGCACAGTCTGTATCGTAAATTTATTTGCTTTCTGAATTCCCCTAGTTAGCTACCTCTTTTAGACACATTATACAATCGTTTGTTGCATTGAGTTATAGTTGAAAGCTAAAATGTCCGTAAATATGTATGGTGTTTTGTGATACAGCCAAATATCGTAATCGAAACTTCGTTAATTTTGGACCGAGTTGAAATAAACATCATAGATAAGTAAATATGTCATGTTCTAGGCATGCCATGTCGTGACTTAAAAATTATCCATTACAAACAAGAGAAAATGTATTAAAAAGCATATACCGCTTTCAGGGTAACATTGCTATACTGACCATCTTGCCCCTACATTTATATCCTTTGAGAAAAAATTCTTACATTGAAACAATTCACATTTGTGAGTTTATTTATATCATTTCTAAAGCATATGACTTGTAATTAATCAATGTTTACAATTTATATTTGATGCAAAATTCCTTTTTTGTTGTCGCCATACTTTGTAACTGCACTGTCACTTTGCCACGTAGACAAATAAAATCTAAAGCTTACAAACCAAGGATGAAGTTAAAATGCAATAAGCAATGAAAAATGTAAATAATGGAAAATTAAATATGAAAAAGCTACTTAACTGTATGGAATTAGCAGATCGACTTTACATGACGTGGATGCGTGTGATATGCCAAAATACGATATTGTTGCTGAACTTCCCAGACTAAAAATAAAAAGGAGAAAACACGTTTTCCCTACCGCATTTTATCACAATGTAAAACTGTTAATAACACTTTTTTAGTGTAAGTTCTCTAAGGAGTATTTATCCCTGTTTAAGTACTTAAACTATCAAAAACCAAAGACTATAATTGTTCTGATGCATATTTACGCATTTCTGTTTCCTATCCAACTCTCACAAATTTAAACATTGCCATAGACTTGGAAATAAATAGAGGTGGAAATGTTTGGCCCCTGTGCGGTAACATTGCCACTTTCCTTGCTTTTAATAAAAATAAAATCTTCCAAATTATGGAAGTTACGTCTTCAATATTTTGAAGAAACATTGTACTTTTTTGATGGATTAAATTGTTATTTAATGCCTTATTTTACGTGGAGAGACACGGGCCATAAGGCCCGCTCTTCCGTCTGACCACGCAAATTTCACTACGCTCCTTTCACCACCTAGCGGAGAAAGAAGGTATTATCTCGGGCGAAGAAACAGGCGATTTGAATTGAGTTCAGAGGCTTCATTTAGGCTTAAGGATTTTTTTACATGCAGTAAATCTACTACATAGGAGAGTCGGCTTTACTTCCCCTCCGAAGGAAGGCGTACGAAGGATTTTTTCGCCCTTAAAAATCCACGGCTTCGACCGGATTTGAACCCGTAATCTTGCGTAAAACAATCCGATACGCTGACCGTTATACCATCCGAATACACGAATTGTCCATATCATTAGTATGAAAAATTGATGCAACAAAGTAAAACTTTAAAAGAAACCAAAGGTGTGGCAATGTTACCCCCGTTACCTTATATATTTTTATTACACTGAACATTGTTGTGACAACAAGTAGTTTAACTCTATCACGCTCCTTGAATTTGACAGTTGGATCATTGAACTTAAGTTTGAAGAAGTGTTCCGCACGACCATCTCTGGTTTTGATGAAATTTTGTATACCAAGTCCCATATTCCTCAAAGAAACTTTCGTGAAGTTCTAGCTTCAGAGGTGAAGATAGATTTTGAGATATAGCGATTTGTTGGTATGCATGTAGCGTCAGTACGACTTTAAAAATTTGGCAAAATTCGGGAACAATATTTCCTTGTCTGCTATTTTTAATAAATAAAACTGATCTTATTTGTATATTTTTTCCACTCTTGTCAACTGAACCACTGAATCAATTTTACTTTCATTGATGCATACATAGTAAGTAAGTTACATAAATATTTTATAAAATGAGTGTTCAAAAATAATTTAAAATTTTAACATTGTATAGCTTCCACAATATTCACGTAAACTATTGTTGCTAATTAGCACATACTTTCTCGCATTATTTCTAACTGCTCCGCTATATTATACAACCACATAAATCTGCAAGTGTTTTCAACCAGCAACATTTTTCCCGCATCGAGACACGAATTCAGACATCAGGTAACTCGCCCGTCACCCATACCACTACACTACAGATGCGCCGTGTGCGGCGAACTCGGACTGACGCTTAAAAATGTAATTGTCTCAACCCAAAATTTTTCGAAAACAAAATCTTTTCCATTTTTGAAAATAAGAATAGGTTGCTGAAAATGGAACTAGCGCTATATTTTTTATCGTCCGTTCCTACATACGACGAGAAAAATTAATGAAATAATTTGTTGCGGTTTTTGAGATTTTTTTCTTTTGAAATTCCATAAATTTCAGACACCACTTACGCGGAATTTACTCGTTTTTTCAAATAATTCTAAATTACCTTTTCTAAAGAGCTGATGTTTTACAACAGACTTTGTCTAAGGAAATAATCTCTTATCTTCAATTTTGTAGTTTTGAAATGTTAACTTTTTGCAATTTTCGGAAAAAGAGAGTTCACCGAAAATGAGACCAGCAACATATTTTTTAGCGACTCTTGATACATATGAGAAGAAAATGTAAAGAAAAAATTTGAAGCGATTTTTGAGAAAAAAATTGTTTAAAAAATTAAAAATTGCCTGCATTTTGCGCAAAATTACAGGAAAAGTACTCATATTTATTTAAAAAAAGAACACGATTTATTTCATTATCTGTCTTTATTATAGTTGTTGGAAGACGTCCCAAAAAGTTGTACTTTTGCAAGTTTCGAAAAGTCAGGGATTTAAACGGACATCAGACTGCACAATTCTATTAAGCGTCCTTTATCTTTGTTCTCGGACAGCGTAAAGAAAAAAATTGGAGCCATTTTTGAAAAATTAACATGATTTAAAGCTTCATGTAAAGTGCCTTTGAAAATCAAAATATCCCGTTGAAACTCGCAAGGTCTTGAGTTCATTCAGATCAATCTGTATATCAAGTTTGAGGGAAATCTGCTGAACGGATTAGGCGCTAGCGTTGACCATGGACGGACGCACAGACATGTTTCGCCGTCAATCGAGTGTTCGATATCAAGGACCCGCAAAGCATGGGTTCTGGCTACATCATGTGTTACAGGAAATAATTTACTACTTATAGCAACAGGATTTATGCTTTTTCGTAACCAGGGCAATAAGAGTGTTTCTGCCGAATATTCCCCGTTTTCCGACGCAGGATTACATCTCTTCTTACGAAGTAAATGCGAGATAGTAAAAGTACTGAGGTCCTCTAACCAACCAGAGTTCGAAGCACGTGCTTAGTGTGCTTGTTCATAAATCCTCCCCTTTCTACTGAACACTTCTTCGAGGGAAAGATCATTAGCGAAAGGCGAAACGCAGTGCACGATACTACAGTCACAAGTTTTATTAGAACAAGGATGGTGATTTCAACGATTTAAAACAAATCAACTTTCCTTCAAACTTCTTCACAACTCCTAATAGCCCGAATTCGATTTCTATAGTTCGCCACACTGTTACATCACAGAAATATGTTGGTTTATTGGCGATGTTGTTAGAATGACAAATATGTGAATAAAAGGCTTACTATTTCCAACATTTTTGTTTATTACTTTAGCAAATTTCAATGGCTTTGCCATGATCAGACATGTGCTGTTGGAAACCAGAAATTAGACTACAATTACTACTTCTCAGAGATACTACTACAAATCAAATTTCTTGCTTCCAAACAGCATATACCTATTGATGGCTAAGATACCGGAAACTACTAATGTAATTAACAAAAATGTTGGCAATGGCAAAGCCTTTATACACATACAGAAATGTGTCCAACAAGCACGCTTCCCAAGGGCCGTGTCACCTGTATACCAAGAACCTAAGCTACTAAAGCTGTCCGTGTGTTATAACAGCGAAGCAGGTTGGCCAGGAAGTGCGGGAGCGCCTTGTGAAAACAAATTGTTTCAGAGGCCGGCGCCGCCGTTGCTGGCAGCAAGCACCTCGCTGCAACGCCCTGTCGACGCTCCGCGTTTGAGCCGGGGCAACAGCGGATGGGGCATGCAAATTGTCACATATGAAATGCATGCAGGTATTTCATCTCTATATAAAAATATTATCACGGTGAATACATAGGTAAGCAGAATTGATTTCTTTTGACAACCTACAATTACGAGGGTAAGTCAATAAGTATCTGCAATAAATGTTTATAATTTATTAAAGGAAGTTTACACAATCTTTTTTCATATCATTTTTTAACATAGTCACTCTTCTTTCCTATACACTTGGCTCATCTTTGCACAAGCTTTCCGATACCTTCTGAAAAAAAGGTTTTTGATGGTGCAGCAAGGCGCGTATGCACCATTTCTTTGAACTGTTAATCGGAGCAGAATCGACGTACCAAACAGATGGTATTCCGACGGGGCGAGATTGGGACTGTGCACAGGATGCTTCAACACACGATTGCGCTTGTGCTCTTCATCGAGTCGTTTTGGACCCCATAGCTTCTTTCTTCAATTGCTGCCGTTCTTCACTCTTTCTTGACACTCGTTCGACCACTGTTCTGGGAACTGGTAAACACTTCTCTGTTGTAGAACATTGTGCCCGTATTGTTCTGAAAACCTGCTATGGATTTCCGCCCCTAGTACGCCTTTAAGCCATAAAAAACGGATTACGGAATGCTCTTCTTCTTTGGTGCAAACAGAGAGTGCTGTAGCCATCTTTACACCACAACAGCGCAAAACAGACTGATCAGATAACGCTGAAACCTCCTAAAGGCAAAGACAACGGTCCCATCTAGTTGTTAGGCAACACACAAAGCCGTAGAATCAAACTAAAGACAATTAGAGCAAAATTGCAAATACTTTTTCACTTACCTACGTACTTCTTTTTAAATATTGGCAACTAGTTAAAACTCGGAGACAATGTACGTTCGAAATCAAGCAAAATCTTATTTTTCAGCATTCGTGCATGAAACGTATTACTTTGTTTCGATTAAAAAGTGTAACTTCCCGGCACTCGTACGGCAAAATAGATTGTCTTACGCATACCGCAGAGATCATATAAAACATAAATATAAAATTTATAAAACAATACAAATATATAAAATAAGTCCATATAAATACATATATACAAGATACATATAAAACAAGTGGGCACTGCAAATTAAACAAAACATTGGATCGACATGAAACAATATGGCTGCCGCATTTCGTATTGAGAATAAACCGTGAGAGATGACTCAGGGCATTAACGGATGTCATTACAGTCCCTCTGACCGTGAGATCATAGGTTCAAGTCCCGACGGTTGCTGGATTTTAAACACTAGCTTGTCAGGTAGGTCGAATTCAATCGTTATCAGGGGGATAATTCTAGCGGCCGGCCGCTCTGATCGGTAGTTTTCCATGGTTTCTCCCATCAACACCAGGCGAATGCCGGAGCAGTACCCTAACAAACGCGCCACGGACCGCGCGCGAACTTTCCTACCTCTTCCTTCTTCTATCCTCTCCCCTTACACACACTTACACTAACATGCACTACACTCCCACACATGCCGGGAGACCGATCTGGAGCTTAAGAGTTTGTCTCGGCTGGGGCGGTGCCCTGCTGGTGGGAGATACCTGGTTGGGAAAACCCCGCTAGCCGACGGTAGGTTGGTGCCAGATCTCGCCATCTAGCAGACGACCACTGCCACTTCCCGCGCAAAAACATGAACTACACTTACGGAACTAATCACCCTGGTAATTGACGCTCCCGGAATCACTAACAATCAATCATCAATATTGAGCATAATCCCAAGAGTATATGCATGTAAATTGCCTTGAATTCGTAATAAAAAGTAATGCACGCAAATTGTACGAAGTGTTTTTGGCTCTATTGTAGCCTCGCTTGCCTACATTTCATTCGCTCGCCAAGGACTCACTTTTCGCTCTACTAATGTAAATAATTATTTTGAAGCAAAACTTCTGTAAGGTTTTTTAAAGGGTATATCTCATAACGGAAAGTAATATTTTTTTTATTAAAACACATGTTATTGAATCACACCCTTGTTTATTGTTAAACTGTGTCAACGTACCACACGAAATGATTTATAATACTTCCTTGTTCTATTTAGCCCATGTATTCCTTTTGTCCTAGAAATGGGTAGTCAATTTCAACGATATTTTTCTTACTTCAAATACTTTATTTCGAATTTTATTCAATAGTCGGAGACGTCCTAAGTGAAACATAGAAGCAAGTTTTACCATTCCTAAATGTCGATTTAGATGAGATCACTGAAGGATTGTACGCTCGTGGACATGGTGTATTCATGACTTGCGACATTGACTGACCTATCAGAGCAGCCGGCCGCTAGAATTCTCCTCCAGTCAGCGGCTGTGTACCACCTAGCTATGTAGCTAAAGAGGAAGAACTGCAAAGGTGAAGCGAAAGAGCGTCATTTTTCGAGAGAAAAATCATATTGTCAGTTTGTGCTACCGAAAAAGCGGAAAATTATTTTAACCACATGTAGTAAATTAATTCCTTTAAAATGTTGGGTAGTCAGAACCCACGTTTTGTGAGTCTTTGATACCGACAAATTTTACTGCAAAACATATATCTGTCCGTCCCTCTACAACACCAGTGCTTTAACCGTTCAGATGATTTCCTCCAAAACTGGTATTTCCCGATCGAGGTGCTGTTAATTTGGAAAAAATATTAATTTTGGGAGGAATTTACATCAAACCGCAAGGGCAGTTTCAAACTTGTCTCAAAAATGGCTTGAAATTTTTTCTTTACATTTCATGGCGAGTAGCGTGAACGCTTACAAAAAATAACACAGGCCCCCATTTTCGTTTAAATCTCTGAATTTTCAAAAATTCCAAAAGTTTTTTCGGGATCCACAACTACAATATTGATCGAATTTTTTCCTTAATAAAAAAAATAATAAAAAATTGTTTTTCAAATTTAGATTTTTAAATTAGGTTTGTACTCAGCTTCAATAATAATCTCAAATCCTTCTTTGGGCAAAATTTGTTTTATAATGTTCAGGAATACATCAATGACTAAAATGTCCAATCTACTTTCAGGTGCTGAAATGAACTCACGATTCTTATCAGAGGCAAAACACATTGAAACTACCAAGAAACTGCGCAGAGAGTACCCTCTCCCGATACTGTACAGAAAATATATTTTTCCTCTATGCCGATACTGCCGAGAAAAGTCGAGAAAGCGATTCCAAATGTAAAGTTAACTGTAACTAACCTATGTAATTCCCAACTTTGTAAATACTTTTTTAAATCGAAATGGGTGGCATTACCCAATTTGTAAAAATAATATTTTTCCCTGGGTAAATGATCTTGTGAGTAACTGCATTAAACCGTAGAGTTCACACTACCTCGGCAATATTACACGTGTAGGAAACACACGCGCCACGAAAACGATTAAAAAGACATCCACCCACGCGTGAGAATAAAACTGACATCCGGACAAGCGGCGCGGCAGGGAAGGAAGCTGAAGATAAGTAAATTCTTTACAGGAAGATGTACCGGAGTGCTCCTGGTGCTTCCTGGAGGAGACGGCAGCGGCGGCGGCGGCTGCTGCTGGAGCCTGCTGCTCTCACCCCCGCCCCCGCCCCGGACACCGCCTCCGCCTCCCTCGGCATCTCCGCCGCCTGCATTGACCCGCCGCCCTCGTCGCCGTCGCGTGGAGGACGGGAACTTCTTTCCGGCGATGCAGGAAGCCGACGGCGCCGCTTCGTTCCCGACGCCCGCAGCCTCCTCCCCCGCCCTTCCCCCACCCCCTGGCCCCGCCCCGTCCCCGCTCGCGCCCAAGCTCCGCGCCGCCGCCGCCGCCACCGCCGTCTACACGTGGAGTTCGAAAAGGCATCTGGCAGCCAAATTCCTTACAAGCCTCGAGGCGTACAGGAAAACGGAAAGAGTTGCTGTACACAAATCACGGACCGCATGAACACATGAAGCTGGGGAGGCAGCCCTCAAAGGATAGGTGGCTGGGAGGAGGAGCAGCTGCGGGGGAGCAGGAAAGGGCGGGGAGAGGACGAGGCGAGGCAGGGGCGGGGACGGGGGAGGGGGCGAGGGCGGCGGTGCGAGCCCCCGGCGGCCTTAGCCACACAGGGCCCGCGCAAACAAATACACCAACACGCATAAATATACAGGCGGCGAGCAGACCCGGCTAATGCTGGGTCGCGCGCCATTGTTAAGAGAGGCTAAATAGGGCATATTTTCTTTTAAAGCACATAACCCAGATAGGCCTTCCCATAAGAGCGACGGCGAAAAAAGAGAAGCAAAATAAACGCAAAACAAATGCAGCCGTCATATCGGATAGGGGCTACAGGCGCGGGGGAAGGCACTTGACGCTGAGTGGAACTAGTCGACGAACGGTGGAGCGCGGGGGCGGCGCGCCCCAGACGTCACAGCACGCGACGACGCTGCTCAACGAACCGATGACAGAAGCACACGCGCTCCCGAACACGGGGAAATTGGGGCGGCGAGACGCCATCGTGAACGCGCTTGTTTGCCTTATATGCGTGCAGAGGAATTTCTATTAATGTTACCACTTTCAGGTATAGAATAGATATTGACGCCATTAGGTCGTATTTGAATAGGCATTATCGTCGTCGTCGGTAGGTATAGGGCAAATAACGGATGTTGTTCAAATTTGTGAACGCGGCCGATAGAGGTTTATAACCGACCAAGTCCGTTACGTGTGTTATCGACTCTGGGTCGTTCAATATTTTTCGTAATACCACCTCCTTGTGAAAAATCAAATAAATTAGTAATACATTTGCTTTGAATAGTAGTCCTAATACGCCGTATTTTTTATGCAAATTTAATTGTTTCGATTGTTCCTAATGGACGGCGGCCGTTAAAATCCTAAATGGATGCCAGCAGTTAAGAGCGGCTTTTCGTCCATGTGTATCGTTGCGTTATGAAGTTATAACAGTAGAGTATTAGGAAAATATATTTTACTGCGTATTTTTGTTTGCTCAATCATAATAGTTTAAAGATCACAACTTCTCTTAGTGACAAATACAGGGTGTGTGTGTTTAGTGCATTTCTAGATGCTAGATATGGTATAATGGAGTAGATGAATGTTGGTTACTGAATCTAAGACGCGACAGTACTTCAATGATATCCTTTCAAATAAATAACAATTATTTTCCCAATAAAAAGAATTGGAACCGATAAGACGTAGAGTGATGCGGAAATGGAGTAAGAAATATCATCAGATTGTATTGTATTTATTTTCTCTGCAGCCTGCATAAGCGGTAATGAAGCATTCCACACAATACAAACTGGTAAAAACCCTTCCTACACATTATGATAAACAATATTCAGCTCCATTTTTCAGAATAGAAAATATCAAATCATCTTCTTTCATCTTTCACATTTTCGTTGCATTATAATCAGACACAAATGAAAACGGGATCAGCCTCTACGGACATAACAGTCATAAAATTGCTGAAATGGGGTGATAAAAGGAATGACATATTTTGATAAAGTTATGAATTAAATGCAATTTTATGCTTTAATATACAGTTATCTTTCATGTGAATGGGTAATTATTTTTTAAATTAACAAATTTGGCATATAACGGATAATGTTCCTTTTCTTGGAACAACAATGTCGTGTAATGACTAGCGCAGCTGGACACGTGTCGTCTCAGATCTTTCAACTGCGCTCTTTGGCACTCAGCTTTCTGAGAACAATTCCAAGAATTTCTGCTTCGTGGAACGCCGCAGTTGAAGTACGATTGAATAATATTCCAGTAATTCACTGTATAATTCTCATATTATGTAGAAACTAGTGGCGCTAAAATAACACGTCCTTTCTCGCATTATTTGTAATTTATGCAATTTTCGAAAATTCAGAGGCATTAACGAAATGAAACCAGCTTTATTTATTTAAGCCTCCATTGCTCTGACCTCCAAAAAGTCTAAAAATTTGGAACCATTTTTGAAAAAATTTTGAAAATGTTGTTAAGGCGTCTTGTGAAGCATCAGCAAGTATCAAAATATCAGTTTGTAATTCGCAGGGCCTCGAGTTCGGACAGATCAATTGTGAAACATCAATATCGGAGAATATTATCTGAACGGTTAGTCGCTCGCTAGTGTTCATCACAGACGGAAGGTCAGGCAGGCAGACGTTTTGCTGCAAACCAATTTTTCATTATCCAGAACATTCAAATCGTGGTTCTGACTGCACAACCTGTTATAGGAAATAATATACTACATACAGGAACAATATTTATCCACATTTTTATATCAGGGCACCATTTTTCTGCCGAAAAATTGCCACTTTACTGCAGCATCACAATACTTTCACTTTACTACGTAAGCAAGTAGAAAGCGAAAAACTAAAAATGCTATTTCATTCTATATTTTTAAATATGTGTTTAAATTTAAACACGATATACATTTTTGATTAATTTTAACATTGACTTTTACTTTGCAGTTAATAAAATTATTAATGTACGTTCACTTTCCATCACAATAGCCCCTAAAAATACCGCGTATTTTTAATGTTTCCTAAACACAGAACATTTGACAAATACAATAAAACAATTTTTTTCTTTATTAGTGACATCTAATATCCCTAATTCTCTACTACTTTATTATGAGAGGCTGATATTTAATAAAGTATATTATTTATGAAACATGATTACTCAGGTTAATGTTTCTTTAGAGTATTAAGATAGATTGGAATATTTATCAAAAATCGGAATGTATTCTTGGCGCTTTTCATAAAGTATAATTTTATAAAGAACGCGATGAGTTGAGTGAAGGTGAAATATTGTTCAGGATATGTTTAAAAAGGCTATCAATATTTTTAAAAATCACTGCAGAAACTTCTTTGAGTGGATTTTCGGGGAATATAAATATATTCATATTTTCTGGAAATCATTGTGCCGATTTTGTATAGAACAAAATTTGTATAATACGCAATTTTTTATAAAGCGATTAGAAATTGTATTTGAACAATTCTGAAAAAATAAGTGAGATTAATGTTAGTGTAGAATATCTTTGAATACCCCCGTAAAAAACAAGATGTACCGCTTTTTAACGTAGAAATATGTATTTTTTAAAACAAGAAATATATCACTGGATGGTTTTCCTCGAATTTACCTTGAATTTTATCAGGGAAAAGTCATATTGTTTTGTTTCTATATTAATTTATAGCTGAGAAATGCATGCATATTTTCTCACTTTAAATAATGCAAATTTGTGCCCAATACATGTTAAAATGGCATACTTATGGTCTTTCAAAACATCTATATTTTATGCGCTGGTTCGTCCTTGCGCTTTTTGTCTCAGCCAATTCCAACAACATAAGATGCAGACAATTAAATTCCAACAATTTAATGACCCTTGGGATAGTGTTCTGAGGTCAAGTCTGGATTTACAAAACGCCAAACGAAGGAGAACAGCCGCTACATTCATCTCAGCAATATCAATCCGAACTTCACTAACGGGACACCTTTGGGTGCGAAAACAGGGAGGTGCCTCAGAGTTAGAACAAAATGCAATTCACATACTCGTAAAATAAAACAAAAACTAAAACAAAACCACACCAAACAGTCGAAAGAGTTTACAAAACTTTGAAGAGAGAAGATTAAGAATGACATAATAGGAACTCCGAGCCTATTTCCACCATTTCTCTTATAAACAGACGAGTGCCATGTTTACATACAAGACGAGATGAAGTTTTACACTTGTACTCTTTTTTATCGTGAAGAACCTTTTTACCACCTACAACCACAATACGCCAGTAGATAATTAAACATTTCGAAATTGTGTGTGAAGCCTCCTTTTGCCTGACGTCGGTGCTAGGGGCGCAGCCAGCATCTGGGCTGGACGACGAAGGCGGCGGTGGTGGCGGCGGGGGCGGTGGCCGTGGCGGCGGCAGCGCTGGGCGGTACAGCGTCGTGGCGGCCTCTTCGATGGTAGAGGCTGAGTGGCTGCGTGGTGGGGCCGAGGCCGCGGCGGAGCAGTAATGGATTGGGATGAGGCGAGGAGAAACTGCGGCGGGCGGGGAGGAACTGTGGCGGGCCAGGGAGGAGCGGGGACGAGGCGGTAAGGAGTGTGGAGCGGGGGTGGGGCGCGGAGGAGAGGGGTTGGGGCGAGGAGGAGCGGGAGTGGGGCTGGAAGGGGGCAGAGGCGTGATGATGAGGGGATGAGGGGTAGGGCGGGTGAGGTCGGGTGGGTGGAGATGGGTGAGGTGCGGGGAGGATTGAGATGAGGGCGGCGAGGGAATTGAACGGGGCGGGGCGGGACGGGGTGGGTCAGAGACAGAGGGTTGTGGCTGATCCGTTGAATTCCAGCGCACACCCTTTCTATGTCTGCTTGAGCATGCTGCTTCTGTTCCTGCCGCCCCCTTCTGGCACTGCCCACACATTCCGCCCGCCCTCCCCGAGTCGGCACCCTGTTAAGAAAGCAGAGCGTTTAGACATGGCTCTGTCGCTTCAAAATGGCGTAATGAATTGGCCTCGGTGAAGTACGACATTTAGGTCAAAGAACATCTCGTGATGCAATAAAACCTTCCAATGCCGGCCCCGTGGCCGAGACCGCTAAGGCAGTAGTGCCGTAGTGGTCTCAGACCGTGGGGTCGCGGGTCGAGTCCCGCCTCGGGCATGGTTGTATGTGTTCGTCCTTTCACCCTCTCTCATCACCATATCGTGTCATCATCATGTCATAACGTTACTCCCAATAGTGGTCGCTAATGACCGAGTAGTTGATGCGACCTTAAACAAAAAAAAAACAAAAAAAAAAAAAAAAACAAAAAAAAAAAAAAAAAAAAAAAAAAAAAAAAAAAAAAAAAAACCTTCCAAATTTCAATTCCACTCATTTGAACTCCCATGATTTCAATTCTATAAGCCCTTATCTGCTATACTCTGTTCGAAAACATTATTATCAAATCTATCACCACCACCATGACTATCACCATCTTTACCATTACCGTCACAGTGACCATCATCTAGTCCACATAATATACGTCAATGCCTCACGGGATGCAAGCGACAAAGTACAGAAAAACTGGTAACTGGCTTTACTGGGCAGGATAATAGGAGAAATATGAAAATATATAAAGGATATTGTCATTTACATCTCATAAATGGCTGATCTCGATTTATAAACCCTTACATTTGAAGCATTTATCTACCTCTTTGCTTTTGACTTTCTAATCTCATGTTACAATAACATCTACAAATAGATTTTTTCCTAATCGCGAATAACAATGTCCAGTTTATTGGCTGCTATCGCTCGATCAGTATGGATTTGTTTCTCATCCAGTTTCGTGCACATTCCTAGTGAACTCGCCGGTTGTTGTGAATATTCCCGCCACTTTGAGCAAGCACTTGGAATTTCAAGGTAGTGGAGAATCTGCGAATAGAAGAAACTATCAACCCTATCGTGCTTTTTCAATTATTCAGACCTAGCTAAAATTGCAGACACGATAAGATCAATGGTTTCTATATGTCATGACTAATACGGCATTTAACACCCAGTAAAATTCTGAGAGCATCTATACGTCGTGTTCTCAATGTTTGATATTGGAGAAACTATCCGTACCTGCTTCCCTTCAAGAACGGTGATATCTGACATGTTATGTTCAGGTCTGTCTGGATATTGAAATCTCAAATTTTGTATTGATGTTTTTTGATCACCTTCTCCAGTTTGTGCTTCTGTTGATTAGTTCTTTGCAAGTCGTATTTTCTGCATAGATTCCGGTGTGGTACGGTAGGTGTTCAAACCCTCAACTTTATTTTGTTTTAGTTTAGTTTAGCTTAGCTTAGTTTTGATTTCAGTTCCCTTCTCGTGCAATAACCAGTGCAGATTTCGCCTGCTCTTAGCCACGTGCTGCAATGCACTACATGCGAGGCACCAACTGTCTACTTCTGCACATCGAACAGCAGACTGATTCCCGATTTCACGACTTCGGTCCCCGGCAATGTGACCTAACTCCATGAGTGCTCTAAAAATTCTCCCAAACGAACTTGGATTCGTTCAGAACCTTCTATGTCATCCTAAATTCAACTAACGCGCGTGGGCGGTTAACTCACTTCACGAAAGTAACTGACCTGATGAAACAGTCTAAATCAGACATTCACAAGGCTCCGAAATACTTTGAGTGTCTGGACAAGACGAACACCATTGTATCCTTTAATAGCGGTGAATCAGCATGATCTGTTACACGAAGCACTGCGCAAACTTGCTAGAGTTCGCTAAGAACTACATCTGCTCTCAAAAACTGTAAGTGATCACTTCCAGTGAAAATACAGACTCTGCGCGTCAATAAATCTAACTTACATAAACTTTCATACACCTTCGGATACAACAAAGCAGTAGATTAGTGTGCGAAATCCAATATCTTCAAACTAATGATGCTTCAGCAGCACATACTTTCTCATATTATTTGCAACATCTGCAATTTCGAAAAATTAGAGGATTCAGTGACAATGAGACCTGCGCCACTTTTTAAGCGTATTTTACTCGATCCGTGGAAAAAACTAATGAAAAATTTCCGATCGTCTAATACGACAGGTTCCAGCCGCAAAAGTGAGGACAACACATTTATGAACTTTTTCTTGTGGCGGTTGATATCGTTTTGTACCGAGTTGAAATATTTTAATGAGCAGGGTCACCAACAGTTTATTTTAATCTTTTAAAGACTAATTGTGTGCAGTGATTTTGGGGAACAAAATCATCTCATGCGACCATTCGACAATATCTTAGAAAATTTTTCGAAAACATTTATTTTCGTATTTGAACGCTCAAGTTGGACGCTCCATCAATTTGTGAGCGCCCCAGCCACTTCGGTAATATGGCAAAGTCCTTCACCCATGTCATCTTCGTACTCTGTCACGTGCCCGCTCGCTTCGCTCCGTGACTTTCCATCCCCACATCCGCCCTTCTGCACCCTCGTGTACATTCCGACCTCCACTCACGCTTCATATCCTACATGCGTCCTCGCCTGCGCAACCTCCCATATCCTGCACCCACACAAGGTTGCCACAAGCTGAATAAATGGGAAGAAAATTTCCTTCAAACGTTTCTCCCAAAAAAGAGGAGAAAAGTACATTCGTAAAAAATCTAGTTTCGGATTCTGCAGCAAATGTCCATTGTTGTATCTTGGAGAAAACGGCCATTTGTTAACTACAGTGCACGCTGTACTAGCAAACGGTTCGGATTTTTTAGTATTATTTTGAGGCGTTATATGAGATGGGGTTCCCGTCTCAAAACATAAAAGGAACATCAACACACGGAGCAAATTACGAAGGAGATCTTTCCAATAAGTGTTTTAACCTCACAAATATAAACCATCTCACACTAATAATGAAATTAAAATATATTTACTATCCGATTTTAATATTTTCCAGGGTTTTGTGATGAAATAAAAAATGAAATTTATATATTTTTATCTACAGCGTCTTATTAATGTGAGAATAGAATTATCAAAGTTACAGCTTCCTTAAATCTAAAATAATAATTGAAATCGAAAGAAAGACAATTGGATAAAATTTAGCGTGAAAATTAGGGAAATTGAAATTGACTATTATTGTATTTGAGTGTAAAAACAACACAAAATCTAGAAAAACATTACGTATATCAATCTGGATTTGAATTTCTAATAAAGCAGATTTTGAAGGGTTTTTTTTTTTCAGTTTTGAAGGTAATGTTTATCATAACTCGACCCAAACAAAACAAACCGGTCGGCGATTTTTTCCATGATTGTTCCCACTTCGACATACAATCAATCCATATTTTTTGTTTCGACGTCAATGATTAAAAGTTAATTATTACGTAAAAATCATCAGTTTTCATTTCTCAATTTTCAAGTGGATTATTTTCAAGATATGTATTGTTTTATCTACAGTCTCATGAAACATGATTTAGAAAGTTTAAATTCACTGCCTACTAATTTAATGTAAGTACACCAAATTAATTCAAATTAATAATATTTAATAAAATATTTTAAGGTATTCAAATTTTAAAATTTGGTGATTGGATTAAAGTGAGTGAACTACATTAAATTAATCATTACATAAAAATAATTTTAAAAAACTGTATAATCATGTATCTACGTTTATGTATGTTTATGATTATGTACATGTATATCTTTGCATGTATACTATGTGTAACTAAGTGTTTGTTTCTTTAAGTAAATGTAGGCATGTATAAGTAGGTGTGTGATCGGTGGTGTGTGAACATGTGAGTGAGCATTCATGTATAAGAATGTGTATGTATGTATGTGTATGTGTGTATGTATGTACGTGTAAGCATGAATGTGTGTATGTACGTGCACATTTTTAAAAGTATTAATAATTTTAACGGTTGGTTTTGAGGGTCTCTAGAGAAATCTATTGTATTGTTCCATCCTTTGACGTAGTAGTAGTTGTAATTTATTTTATTGTGTTATATTGTAAATGGGTTTTTTTTTAATTGCAAAAGTAGATGTATTGTAAAGCTACAGACGTATGGTTACCACCTGGCAATCAGCCAATTGTAGCCTAATAACTATATATTATTATATTATTAAAAATTGTTCATATATTTATTATCATTAACAACCTAAAGTATCTTTATCGCCTTCTTCAAATATTTCTTTACTTTTACCCCTTTCCACACAAGCGTGTACGTTTTTCTGACGCGTTGGAAACCCATTGCAAGCGACCAGCCTACATTTGTATTTACGAAGGAAAGTGATCGACGTTTAATTGTTTATGGTGGGGTTGTCGTAACAACATCAACCCCAGATGTTCTTGCGACTTTTCTGGAGTGTTTGGTATCAGTTCCGGGGACAGATTCGTACACCAAACGCTGGTGCAAGGATTAACCAACTATCTTGGATATAAAAGTCGAGTATTTTTTATCAAATTTCGACACAAATTCCATGATTAAATGGTGAACTTACGAAAAAGTTTATAAAAATGTAATCATATCAATTTCTGACCAAGAGTAAATATAGAAAGGTACTAACGAATAATTGCTGTGAGTAAACTTTCGCGGAGTGATAAGTTACAGTTAATAGGGAACCAAAGTTCAATACTTCAGAATAGAATTAAACATTCACAAACTCGGGAGGTTAGATACCTCCCTCAACGCAAACCTTAGCCTTCTCTCATTTAATGCAGCCTGTGTGGCTCTGTTACATTGATAAAGAAAAATTATATTGACGAATGGAATCAAAAGGAAATGTAGAAGGAAATGTACATTATTGGAAAGAAAAGTATTTTTATGAATGTTAACACAAGAATATTGGCCGTTTGCAGCAATGTACGTAATTTTCGGATTGGACGGAAGGTTTTCGTAACTTCTTTCATCTTCTCTTTCAAGTATAAAACCGCTAGTACGTAGCAAACTTACGAACAAATTTTTTCGCTTAGATTTTAAAAATCTACCCATTTCATAGTTCTAAAAAGTCATTAAAGAAGAAATTAAACACTAACATGTAATTATATTTTTCATTCCTTGGAGCAAATGTTATCCCAGAGAGTTAACTAATTATATTCTTCTAAAGCACAGATTTCCAAATTTTTTCTTTCATCAACACCTTTAAAAGAAAGCTTCACAACATCGGCTCTCAAGATTTTTCCTTTGAATTAAATTGAATTTAATTGTGCTGCTGAACTCTTCCGCCTGACCACGGAAATTTCGCTGCGCTCCTTTCACCAACTTAGTAGAGAAAGAAAGTATTTCTTCGGCGACGAAACAGGCGATTTGAATTTAGCTCAGAGGCTTCATTTAGGCTTGAGATCTTTTACATGCAGTAAATCTACTAATATGGGACAGCCGGCTTTACTTCCCTTCCGAAAGAAGGCATACGAAGAACTTTTTAACCCTTAAAAACCCACGGCTTCGATGGGGTTTTAACCCGCGAACTTGGTATAACAGCCCGATACGCTAACCGTTACACCATCGACACCGCACCGCATCCTTATATACAGCGCACAACATAATTTTAATACAAATAATTCTACAGAAAAGACTTGATAACAAATAGATAAAGAATACAAAAAATATTTATTAGATATTTCTTTTTTGTGCAATTATAATTTTAAATGTTTACATATAAACAAGTATTATTTAAAAGTTTGAAGCTTTATATGAAAAACAATTACCTATCAACTTCATTTATTTTTGTTTTTAATCAACAGGATCTTGATTAGTTCGATCAGTCGCCGGTGCATATTCGGCTACCGATCCCCTACCCATCTTTTGATCATCTTTGACCCTCTTTATAATTTCATCGACCCCAGGGGGTCGAACAAGCCCTCGTAAGGAACTACTGCATTGAAGCTATTGCCTCTGTCCCAGAATGACTTTCTGGGCCGTTCTAGGTCGACACTCAGAGCAAGCCTAGCGCCGCTTATTCGGTTGATTGATTAAATTGTTTAACGTTTGCGGACACGTCACCTGCTGTGGTTATCAGACTAGTAAGTGTGTGTACATTACATCTCAAGTGATCCGGTGTTCCTCTGCCGCTGCCCCACGTGACATCCGACGCCGACCTACACAACGGCTTTCGAGAGTTCTCCTCTCTCCAGGTATCTCCGCCAGCGATTCACCGAACCTAGCCGCGTCGGGCTACAAGCTACCGTCTGGTCTCCCGACATTACGGTAGTGTGGCGCATGTAAGTTTTGTGTGTGTGTGTGTAAGGGAAGAGGATGGGACAAGGAGAAAGAAGAAAAGATCGCACGCGGTTCGTGGCCGGTTTGTTAGAGCACTCCTCCGGCATTCACATAGTATTGTTCGTAGAAACCACGGAAAACTACCGAAGAAGCCACCGGCTACTAGAATCGGTTTTAGCTAGGATAGAAAATCCGCCACCGTCGGACTCGAACCCTAGGACCTCGTGGTAAGTGCCACTGAAGAGGCAACAGTAATGCTAGCAATGAGCCCTCTCGGGGCAGTCCGCATATTCAGCATGTGCTGTGTTGGCGCAAGCGCCGACGTCGGGCCCTGGCCTCAATCACGTTGCGAGTCCACTTCGGGCAGCCTCTTCCCCGCCCCCCGCGCCAAGCCACCATCCCCGCCGTGGCCGCACTGCTGCAACCTCACAGCCTTCTCTATCGTCGTGTTCGCACCCGCCTCAATCTCGTCGCGTTGCTCTCCAACGCATTAACCAACTCTCACTCCCACATTACCGCGTCTTTCGTTACTGACTCCGTCGCTACCCGCACCATCAATATCATCTTCCTTACCATCACCTTTACGACCACCATCGTTACCATGAACGTCTCCAGCACGTCTCCGTGATCGCCATCCACCACGTCGCCGTTACTGCCTTCGTCTCCGCCACCATCATTTGCTGTCTCTAGTTGCTGACGCTTCCATCCCCGATCTCTACTTCGTCTCAACCTCACCGCCTCCGTTTTTATCAGTTCCCCAACATTTACCATCGCCACATTTCACATGATTTGTCACTCTTCCCATCACCTCTTTCATTAACAGCAACCCTTCTCCCGCACACCCTTCCCCACATCTTCCTCCTGTTTTTGCTTCTGCCTCTCCTGTATAGATGCTCGCACATGTCCTTCCTGCCACCGCCACCCTCATACTCACCATCGCCACCATCACTTCGACCATCGCTTCCTCGCACTCCCACAACACTTTCCTTTCCGTCTCCGCATTCCTTCCCGCCCCCGCCACGGCCCCCGCCACGGCCCCCGCCACGGCCCCCGCCACGGCCCCCGCCACGGCCCCCGGCCACGGCCCCCGCCACGGCCCCCGCCCACGGCCCCCGCCACGGCCCCCGCCACGGCCCCCGCCACGGCCCCCGCCACGGCCCCCGCCACGGCCCCCGCCACGGCCCCCGCCACGGCCCCCGCCACGGCCCCCGCCACGGCCCCCGCCACGGCCCCCGCCACGGCCCCCGCCACGAGCCCCCGCCACGGCCCCCGCCACGGCCCCCGCCACGGCCCCCGCCACGGCCCCCGCCACGGCCCCCGCCACGGCCCCCCGCCACGGCCCCCGCCACGGCCCCCCGCCACGGCCCCCGCCGCGGCCCCCGCCGCGGCCCCGCCGCGGCCCCGCCGCGGCCCCCGCCGCGGCCCCCGCCGCGGCCCCCGCCGCGGCCCCCGCCGCGGCCCCCGCCGCGGCCCCCGCCGCGGCCCCCGCCGCGGCCCCCGCCACGGCCACCGCCACGGCCACCGCCACGGCCACCGCCACGGCCCCCGCCACGGCCTCCGCCACGGCCCCCGCCACAACCTCACCCCCACCTTCACCCCTGCCTCGCCTCCGCTCTGCCTCCGCCCCCGCCCCCGCCCCCGCCTCTACCTCCACCTCCACCTCCACCTCCGCCTCCACCTCCACCCCTCCGCCTCCACCTCCACCTCCACCTCCACCTCCACCTCCGCCTCCGCCTCCGCCTCCGCCTCCGCCTCCGCCTCCGCCTCCGCCTCCGCCTCGCTGCGCCTGGCGCCTGCCCGCCGCGCCGCCGCGGCCGGCGGTTAAATTAAGAAGGCGAGTGTTTATAAAATGGTAAAATCCGCATAACAGCGGTGTAACACCATCAAGTCACGAAGTGGCGGTGGCGGCGCCGCGCGCTGCAGCTGTTATAAAATTATAACACAAAAAGATGTTCACCACGTTTCCGGTCGGCCGCAGATTTAAACACTGTGGCGCTCTCTTTCGCGCCGCCTCCCCTCTCTTTCTCGCCCTTACTTTGCTTTCGCTAACGTTCAATTATAAATTTAAGAGGGGAAAGGCTTAAATAGACGTAGTTAGAGCATCCTTAGTATACTACGACGTGCGTTAGACAAACAAACACGCGCTTGAAGAGTTCCGAGTCGAAAAGTCAAAGCGCAGCGGCGGCAACGTCAAATATCGCGTTCCACGGAATTTCCTCAGCATTAAGCGCCCCAACTAATGAATGGCACACAGGAGGAAATACTTGCCAAATGGCTCTTTGTTTTCGCAGGTGCAGCCAACAGACGGCCCTGGCCACTCCAAACAGCCAATGCGTCAGACTTTAAAATGGCTATTTTATGAGAGACATTTAATTACTTGTTTCGGGCCGCAAAGGCGCCGCTCGAGCTGACAAAGGTCCGCCGATGAATGTTGTTGGTTCTGGATCAGGTGATACACTTGTGAATAGTTTCCGATTTGAAAATTGGGAATGCGTCTGATGCATATTGTTTGTAAGAAGGACGAGACAGCTAAAGAATGTTGATTATCGAGTAGTTTTTGGTAAAGAGTGCAAAGCATTTTGTACTGTAGATTAAGGAAATTAGAAGAAAATTTTACTAATGACTAAAGGAACAATATTCGTAGTTGAAAACCTTAATTTCAAAGTGACACATCTCCAAAAAACACAACTTTTCAAGAAGGGAACGCACTCGCACTCAGCTATATAGTTCCAGATAACATTTGAGGGTTTTTGGACACCGTTTAATTAACATTGGAGAAACGATATTTAGCAGCATGATGGAAAATCGTCTTAAGACTACAAATATTGGTAGTAAAACCAGGAAACAAATGGAGATAGTCGCTTTATAAATATGCTCTTTAATTACCCCGATACTTATGCCAATTATACAAAACATGAATTTGAAACATTAAAAACTTGAAGAAAAAATAAAATATTTTTAGTTGTCGCACCGTTTTTTAATGTACAATCCATAATTTATCAAATTTAACCCATCAAATTGGTCTCGCTTTATCACATTTATGACTTATAAATTCACTAATTACATCAATGAAAATTCTAAAAGTGTAAATATTAACAAACACTCATGCTTAATTTAGTACAATCTTGCAAATATTTTGTACCTAAAATTATTAATAACATAGCATACGCAATTTCTTTTAATTTGTATTTTCGCCCAATGTTTATTTTAATACTAGCTAGTGTCACATAAACGAAATCATAAAATTGATTTTTAACTTTCGTCAACATATTAAATAGGTTATCTTGCCGGCCAAGCATTAAGGGCCATATATTTGGATTGATATTTTATTACAAAGATATTTCACTAATTATGTAAATATGCGATAAATAAATTGACATTACTTAATTATCTACATTGGGCTATGATACTCGAGTGGTTAAGGTGAATTATATTCCAAACAAATTTTAAACCCTCAAATTTAAAGAAAATGTTTAATAACTTTGTTTTATATATTAATTGAATAAATATGTCTACAATGAAAGCCAAAACGTTAAGAAAAAAATTGAAAATTTATCTCGGGAGATAACGGAATTTTGTGTACAGAAATAGGCTCTGAGCTGCGACATAATTTTGGAACTACTATATCTATTGCTTGAATTCTTTTTTCTCATGATGACAGATGATTTGAACTTGTGCCTTAACGAAAACAATAGTTTGTACCATTAGTATTTACATATTTTAAAAATTTATTTGTCCTAAAATTAAAAAATAAATCTTTTCAAAATATTTTTTTCATGAAATAATTGGTTCAAACGTTGTTTTGATTCATGACCTAGCTATGTATTTCTGAATTTAATAAAAAAGAATCATGGGGTTATCTTACAAAGAATCGAAGATATGATGTTTGAGGTTCCCAATAACAACCAAAAAGTCAACTTTCAGGGAAATGGCTTTAAATTTTGTAATGCTCTTGCAAGCTCCATGGTTATAGGTTATGCCTTCTTTTTCTGTGTCTGAATCTTCTCTTATTCTTTCTCCCTTTTAAACATTTTCTTCTATTCTTATTTTCTGGTGTTGTCTGCTTTTGGCTTTGGTTTATTTTTAGGGGAACCACGCCCCTTTCGTAAAAGGGGGCATGGTTCCCTTAACGCAAGGCTACATAAACATCCAAATAAAAAGAAAACAAAAGATCTAGAATAAAACGGGTTTCGACATGTTAAAGAGAATATATCAAAGATTCTGATTTTGTTAAAAGTCAAAAAAACTGATTTTCTGCGTTTTTCCCTTCTTTAGTATAATACCTTAAGAGGACGCACCAATAAGATTTAACCCATATGCGATGCATAGTCCTGTCACAAAATGCTTATCACTAAAAAAAGCATACAATATTATAATCACATGTTCCAAACGTTGTTTCGATTATGTATTATAGTGAATCAAACATCAGATAACAAGGAATGTGTATTTCCTTTTGAAGTCGTTATTACAAGGTAACACACACACATGTGTGTGTGTGTGTATCCTTGTTCTCTTGTATTGTTCCCTGAGACCTTTTGGCGAAATTTTAATTAACACTCACTAAATCACAATTCTATTGGTTAGGATTTATGTAAAAGTAAAGATTATTACGACTTGAGTCCCCTGACAATCTTCTGCTTCTTAAATAGAGCTAACAATCACTACTTAATCGAAGCTTCTCAATTACGTTTTTAACTTGAGTAACCACCAAATTTTGAACACAAAATCTATTGGGATATTAAATATATTCCATAATAAGTTACAGTCTATTGCCGAACTAGGTCACCAAATTTATCTGTGAGAAGTTCTTAAAACAATTACTAAACGACGTTATAATTTTATTTTTTTACATAATGAGTTTCTCCAAAATTGGGAAGTTGTAGTAAAGGAGTTAGATCACAGTATTGCCTTAGTATAGTATAAAATTATTTACTTGTAAGAGGTACAAAATTTTCTATGCTATGTATTTCGTATAATATGATAACGTAAGATACAAACAGAAATGATTTGATATTGATGTGTACAAAATTCAATTGAAGTGATTGATCCAATTAAAAAGGTAGGATTAGTTTCTTTTTCACTGAAAGAAAAATGTTGAACTACCGTATATGTAGGTAGCCGTTTTATTACAGCTACAATTTAAATAATGTATTTTTACAGTATTTTCAAGAATAGGGCTACAATTTGCTATCTGGATATTGAAGTAGTATTAACATGTTCCTTACGTAACAGATAAAGAGCAAAAATACGGATAAGAATGCATCGTCGCACCGTGATTTCACAATAAATCTATTCACTTCAACGTTTAATTTGTTCATATTACTTCTCGTAACAAATTTAATATACAGTTTAAGACACATGTATTGATACCGCTGCAAACGAAAGTTGGAACAGCGTAGCGAAAAGGTCACGAAATGTTCAAGGATGGGAGGCTAGGGACGCGGCTGGGAGCCGCATCTGGACCCGCAGCAGCCCTCTAGTCGGGCCGGATGACAGACGAAGCACGGCCGGTTTGTAGTAGTCCACAGAGCCAAGATCAATATCTCCGCGGACACATCTATCAAGAGGACTGTTGCTATGTCTAATTTAATTTTCTGGAATCATTACACATGGCAACAAACTAGCGGGATTTGCCGAGGAAGTGGCATGTTTCGTTGAAAGACCCCTGCTATAAATATTACCCGAACGCCAACACACCGTTCCCCTGGAACAGTCGGAGACAATTAAATCGCCATTTCTCACGCGACGACACCCTACTTTATCTCTCTCTTTAACTTCGCCTCCCTAACAAGCCACGTATTATTGCATTAAACGCATACGGAAAGGCGCCGTTCGGCAAAAAGTATTCTCTAATTAAGAGAGCTCAAAATACGCCCGAATCTAAATATTCGAGTGGCGAAGGAAGAGCGGGAGAGGGAGGGAGTCGGGGGGGGGGGCGGGAAGGATTTATGGCACGGCGCGTGTGTCGGCCACCGGCGCAGGAGAATCGAGTTGCCCCTGCGATAATTATGGCAATTGCCCAAACGGTGCGAGCTGTAAGGGCCTCTACGGGGGCGGGCAAGTCCTTGCAGTAGAGCTCCAGAAAGGCGCATGGACGCTAGCATTACTCAGCTGAGGGTACGTAGCGCGTGTGTATGAGTGATTAAATGAATAAATATATGATTAACATAAGAATTTGTGTATATATATATATATATATATATATATATATATGTGTGTGTGTGTGTGTGTGTAGAGAGAGAGAGAGAGAGAGAGACCATAAAAATAAAGTTAGTTTTGGATGCAAGGGCAACACCGGTTCCAATAAAACCGTTTTAAAAATGGGTTTAGGGGTGCGACAAATCCCATAAACACTCCATTTTTCGGCCTTTTTCGCTACCCTTTACAAAATAACAAATAAATATTATTTAATGTAATTTTTATCAGCGAATTTTTGGCTCAGGTGATGCCCACGTAATTCCACAACAATTTTATGATCATTGAACTTTACTTATTCTTTCCGAATGCACATGGAACTTAATTTCGTGTTTAGTTAATTTACATTGACTTTCTATTTGAAGCTTAATTGGAAAGTGTTAAATGAACAAATTTCAATTGCGCATGTGTTTATTCTCAATTTGTTACTTGAAATGCCGATTTGCATTGAAAAGTTTTCGTTAGTTCATTAATATTATTATTATATGCTATTTTTATTGTTATTATTTTTAATGTTATTATTATTGTTATTATTATTATGCTACTACGAGAACATTTTGAAATATCTGATGTTTCAAAATTTACCGTTTTGCATTTGCAAAGCACATTTGTGTGTTCGTTGTTTTTTTTTTAGCAAAGAAAAATGTTATTCGGTTCCTAATGAACGACAGCATATTGTACTTATAGAAAAAACACGAAAAGACCGAAAATGTATCCCTACAGGACTACACACTTAATTGGCAATACGTCTGAAATATGCTGTAAAATATGAAAGTGCTATCATGTCAGTAATGTATTTCTATTCTTTAAGGTAGATATTTAAGAAAATATATCCGACTTACGGCAATGCTAGGAATTCCATAAAAGGAGGTAAGCTGTGTAAGTAACGTATTATGGTGAATTACGTCAAATTATTTCGAATGATCTAAATATACGCCAATATATACTTCCATTTAATTAATTATTTAATATCAAAAAGTAAATAAACGTATGAGGGAGACGTGCAATCTTCGAACGTTTTCTTGACCTCTGGAGTCCCTAGCACAGTTTTTGTATTAGGTATAAAATATTAAGTTGAATTATGAATTCAGGCAGCAGCGAGCGCTTTTGGCAAGATGTAACAAGAAATATTTGCTTCCGTAAAATAAAATTTATTTGCAACGACAAATTAACTAAAGACGTATTTAGCCTTAATCCCATATTATGACACACACGTGAAGGAATCGAAATATAACCGCCAGAAAATTGAGAAAGGTCAGTTGAAACTCCACAAACATCCGATAGAGCTCAATAATACGTGCACAGATAGTAAAGCTACGGCCACATGCAAAACAAGGGGCCATTTCTCTATTTGTTCAGTGGATCAAGAGAAACTGGACAAAAAACTTGATCGAGATATTTCATTTATATTCACTAATGTAGCAACATTTTTAAGGAAAGAAATATGATAAATATTAAAGGAATTTCTTGATTGTGCTAAGGATAAATACTCCGCAGTCTAAATGCAGAACTTGCAGCATATTCGCTAGCGTAATTACATTGGCATTCTTTGGCTCATTACAACGCTCTTAGGACACCAATAAAAGTTTGATCAAGTTCTCCGAATCCTATGAAGTAAGGAGTATTAGTGAGTGTTCAAGATAAGCAACAAAAATTCCGAGTGTGGCAATTTTAAGTACCCCTGATCGGCAGATTGCTTTCGTAAATATCCATTCCCAATACATTTTAATTATAAGTCCCTGTATAATTTAAAGTCCAGAGAAACACGAAATTGAACACCTTTATGTTAAAAAAACGGAGTCAGCAGACATGGCATTTGTATATTCTTGTATTGTTTTATTTCCAGGGAAAATAGTAAAATATGTTTCCCCTGGCTTATGCGAAAGCTTAATAATAATAATAATAATAATAATAAAAATGTCTTTATTAATGGCGAGGCTCAGGCCATGGGGCCTGCTCTTCCGCCTAACCACTCAATCTACATTAATACAGATAAATAATATTTTAAGAGGGGGAGGGCCAGCTGTATATTTACAGCAAAGCTTGTGTACGAGAGACAAATAATACATTGCAAACAGGAACAAAAAGACATTCTTTATTTCTTGACATACGAATCAACAATATTGAAGCTTTTTTCACACACAAGCAAGAAGTTTTAAAACTAGTGGTGCTACCAAAGCACATACTTTCTCGCACTGTTTCTACATGGTCCTAAATGCTAATACACTACTACATAAACCAGCAAAAGTGTTTTCTACCAGCAAATTCTTGTCCCGTTCCGCGACCCGGACTCATATCTTCAGAGCCAACGTGCCGGCACTCATAACAGTACGACAATCAAGTGCCGTATGGGTCGAACTCTGGCAGAGGCATAAAAGGGTACATGCCAAATTCATGTAAAAAATAATTAGGGACAAAGTATAAAAAATCACAGCATAGATATATTTTCTGCTTTTTCATAGAAATTCAAATTCAACTGGTAACGCTATCAAAGCACATTGCATTCTTTCTAAATGCCCCGCAATATTATACCTCTACATAAATCAGCAAAAGTGTTTTAAACCAATTTTTTTCCGTTCCGAGATCTGAAATCAGATCCTCAAAATTAACGTGCCGGCACATATACCACTACACCACACAAGCACAATGTGGGTCGATAATATGAATCGAACAGAGCTATAAAATGGTAAATGCATGATAGGAAAACAACTGATGGCACATACGTTTTACAAATACAAAAAAATGTGAAAAAATTGTTAAAAACTTGACAATTCGAAAATTACATACAGACACTTCCAGTTACTTACCGTAATCATCAATATTTGTGATTCGAATGGTTTCAAATAGTTTTCAATAAACTTTCTAGAACTGTCAATTATTTGCTGTGACAACAGAGAATTTTGACAAATACGATTCCCCGACCAAGACTCAAACTAGCGAAGCTTCCCTCGGAAGAGCAGAGTCCATTCTCACCATTTAGTGACCGCGATCACCCTGGCAATGCGTGGCATTTACACTTATATAATAGTAATAAGTGTATGGTGGTTTCATTTCTCGCATTAGGGAGCCGACAAATTCAGAGAAAATGAAAAAAATATCCTTTGGGCGACCAAAGAAGGTATCTGGAAAATATAATCATTCATAACAGAACTAGTGGTTCTACAGAATGGCACAGACTTTCCCGTGCTAGTTTTGTATTTCAATTGGTCTCGGCTTGCTATTCGGACTTGACGCTTACTCTTGCCAGCTGCCATCTATCGCCAACCACCCTATATTTTTTGATATTTTATTAATTTTTCGGTTTCTCAATAGTTGAACGGAAATATTATTTTAAGAATATTAATATTAATTTTAAGAACAGTAAAACCTCATTCTAAATGGCATTTTTATTTGAAAAATTTGGAGCGGTTTTTAAGAAAATGGCGTTTAAGCGCTTCTGTAAATGCGAAAATAAAAGCTCTTTTTCACAGAAATCTTTTGTTATTTCGAAAAACTTCATTAGAAGTAATTTGAAGCATTTTAACTCTTAAATACAATAGTTTTTACAAAGCTGGAAATTAACGGTGTGAGAGATCTTTAAAAAAATTAATTTTGTGTAATTTTTGACAAAACAAAAAATACTCCAATGTGAACTTTACGTCATATTAAAGAGTAAAAATTGCAATATACGTTTGAAAAGTTTGAAGAAAAAATTTGGAGCCGTTTTTGAGAAAATAGCATTTGAGCGTTTCTGAAAATGCGGAATTATGAGTTCATTTTCATAGAAAACGGTTGAGTTTCCAAGAAACTTCTCTTGACATTATTTAAAGCGTATGTACTCATAAATACAACAATGTTAACAACGTGCCGTTAATGTAAATATTAAAGGCGTTAGTGACAAGAATAAATTACATTTTTGTATTTAAAAAAAACAGGTCAATATTGTGTTAATGTTATCTCATAGAGTACATTAGGCACTATCCTTACCAAAAGTTTAAAGGAAAAATTTGGAGTCGTTTTTGAGAAAATCTTGTTTTTGTATTTTTTTAAATTACTAATTTTGCACGCAATATTGCGCGAAAACTACTATTATCAAAAATATACATGATCTTAATGAAAGAACTTACTATGGAGAATAAAATTTATTTGAGGGAAAAATCTCCATCTTTAATTTTGTACTTGTAGGAAGAGAATGAAAAAAAATCAAACTTTTGCAATTTTCGAAAATTCAGAGTTAACCGTGAAAATCGTACCTATGCTAAGTGCATTTTACTCTATTCTTACAAGAAATTTACATAAAAAATTTGGAACCTATCTGAGAAAATTTTGAAAATGTCCGGGGGCAGTCATGTAAAGTACCCCCAAATTTTGAAGGATCTTTTGCAAAATCTCAAAGCTTCGACTCAAGCCAGATCGACAGGAATTTCTTCAATTTGGAAAAGATTTGTCTTCATGCAGAAGGAAGATTCCGCACTGGCTATTCCGCAAAGGGAATCAATCCAGAGTAGTTAAAAAACAACTTGTGCAATCACAGAAACTCCGATGGAGGAAATTAGAGGTTCACAATGCGTTGATTATTACGGATGTGGGCGAACTGTCACCATCAGACGCAAGGTTAAAAATTTCGTTTGAGGTCGTTCGGTAAGTCGCCCTGCTCGGAGGGAGCAAGGCAGTGAAGATAGGAATAAACTCCTGCTTTGCTGGGTATACCGTGAAGGAAATCACGGATTCACGATCTCCGTCAACGATTTGGTGAAACGTACCGATAATATGCACGAAGAAAATTTCAACTAGGTCGTTCGATGAAACGGCCTTGTTCATAGGAGGGCAGGACAGTGAAAACAGGATTAAAGTCCTGCTTCGCTAGAGATACCGGAGGAAGAAATTAGGGATTTACGATCCTCACGGATTTGGAGAAACGGAACGATAAGTCGCAGGAGGAAAATTTCGCTTCAGGTCGTTCGGTAAAATGGCCCCGTACCTAGGAGGCCGGGGCAGTGAAAAAAAGATAGACCTGCTTCCCTAGAGATACCGAAGGAGGAAATTCGGGATTTACGACCCTCGTGGATTTGTAACAACGGCCCAATAAGACTCAGGAGGAAAATTTCGCCTGAGGTCGTTCGGCAAAACGGCCCGCTCGGAGGCGGCGGGGCAGTGCCGAGAGCGTCGGCGGCGTCTGTGACAGCGGCGGCGGCGGCAGAGGCGGCCGGCGTGGGGCGCCGCAGCAGCCGTGACCGCGGCGGGCGGCCTGTGATGTCGCGGCAATTAGCGAAGGGGGCCTAAGCGGCATTAGCGCCGGGGCGGAACGGGCGTCACGGCGCGGGCCTCCGCAAAGGGAGCGGCCCTCTTTGCCCCCGGCGCCACTCCGCCCCGCGGGGGTAGCGCGCGCCCGCCAGCCGTGACGCCCTTGCCACCTGGGAGGCATTAGCCGCGCTCGCCCCCGGCGCCGCCGCCACGCGTGCGAACTGCCGGTATGCCCCGGCGCTTCACATGGAGCGCCGCCGAGGGATGGGGGTGGCGGCGTCAGGAAGTGTGGAGATAGGTACATATCCGTCCCGTTGCATCCTGGTTTTGATTTACTAAAAAAAAATTGTTCTGAATATATACACACACTGTCGGAAGGGTAAAGTTTAATAAAATTACTGCAACACTGCTTCCATGAAGTTGCATGTTGAATTCAATTTAATGATGCCTAATTTTTACGTAGCGAGGCTCAAGTCATTAGGCCTGCTCTTCCGCCAGACCACGCAAATTCCGCTTCTTTACCGTCTTTACCGTAAAAACTTCTTCCACCGTCTAGCAGAGAAAGGAGGTATCACTCGGGTGATGAAGCAGGCTATTTGAATTTTTCTCAGAGGCTTCTTTTAGGCTTGAAGATATATTACATGTAATAAATCTACAACATGGGACAGCCTGCGTTATTTCCCGAACGAAGGCTTTTTTCGTTTCGTATACCCGCGAACTTGGGTATAATAGCCCAATACGCTAACCGTTTCACCATCCAAGCCACATTTTCACAGTCGCATCACAGCCCCTATAGGGGGCGGGGATGAACGACGCACCCAACATAGGTTTTCCCTTTATCTTTGTTCAGTTACGGTTTCATAGTTTACGACTTTTATTATTATAACCTTTCCAAATTTAAGTGATAGTTTCGACTTTCAACGCATATCGGATGTTTTACAAACAAAAAAAATCGAAATCTTGGCCATGCGTAATCGCCTCGTGGAATCTTCAGCATTCTCTTACAACCAGGGTTGCCCACACAAACGTAGCAATTTCATTCCTTTATCTGTCGATTTAGAGCACAGTTGTGCATTCGGAGCAACACAGAGAATGTTGAACTAGTTCATACAAAAGCTGTAGACATGTTTGCGCTCTTCGAAGAACAGTGCAGTAAATGTTCAAAATCTGTATGAATTTCCCATACCTCAAAAATAAAAATATTTTAAAACAAAAAAAAATCTTTCTAACGCGTTGCGAAATATATGTAGCATTAGTTCTCAAATATATAGCATTTTCCTAATAATATCCTAATAATAATTGAAGTATTATTACTAGGATATTTATTACATAAATACACGAGGTGGTCGGCTGTTCGGTTTATCGCTACCTCCCCACGATTATCTCCTTGCTACTGCCTGAACTGAGTGACGTGCTACTGACTGAGTAATGACGCAATTAATTCTGCCATACACGGCAAATACGTCGTCATCTGTGCCATAAGATATCACTTTATGAACGATTTCTTGTAACGAAAAATGTCGTTTATAATGTCGGAATGCAAAAAACAACTACTAACATAAATTATAATGGCAATATCTGCATTCACTGTTGACCTGAGAATAAAGAGAAGAAATTACAAATGAAGGATACATAACATGAACTTAAAAAAATTTTGAAAATTGTGGTGGCCCTCAACATACCACCATCAATCTAATAAGTAAATATACACAGAAAGAAAAAATAATAAAATTTTATTGAATGAATTATGAATAAGTTTTTACTTTACAAGTAAGTTTGAAATATTGTATCTTTACATTTGTGGGAGTAAGGTGTGAGAAGAAGAAACTTTTACAAGTTTTTGTGCGATTCTGCTCTGCAAGATTGTGTCCCACGTCTCCAGATTGTTTACCTTTAGGAGCCATACTTTCTCCCTTTCAATATCTCACACACATTTAACATTTTTTACGATAAATGAAAAATAAATACCTATGTTTTAATGCAATACTTTGCAATGCATTTGCTATTGTTGATTAACAATATTCCGAAATATAATTTACGCCACTTCAGGAAACGATTTATTTTGACATTCCATAAATAAAATTAAGTACTTAACTGAGGAAATATTGTCTGTATGTATGTAAGCATGAATGCATGTAAGTAAGCATTTATTTTGGAATTTAGGATTGGATTAATCTTACTGGTGATCATAGGCTTGGGCTCCGTTTTATTTATTATCTGTGCATGGATGTGTAGACATGTGGCAGGCATGACGAATTCTCTACATCGTATCTAGCATAATTGGACTGCCTGAGATTTCTTCGTCACACAGCTGTAGAAACTGAAACGATTTTATTGGAAAGACAATGTTATTTTTGCCCCGTAAGGTAATAGAAGAAAATGAAGTCCCCTTTAGCATTATTTTTTAAAACAAGAAAGTATGTTTCACTCAAATGTTTACTCGACTGTGTGAATGAAGGTGGGTTGTGTTTCACATTGAATTTTCCTAAGCTCGTTTCTTCCCGCTCTAATCATGCTTTAACCTATCAACGGATTTTGTTTAAAGAAGATCAAAATGATTTATTTTCAGCGTTAAAGCCTGTAACAGGTACTACTTTAAATTAAATGCCATAAAAGCATGTGCATAGTGCGCCGATCACTCTTAAGTTCACTATAGAATATAAATTTCTTTAGATCAGGTGGGTTTAGTGTTTGATAATTAAAAGATAACTTTGGATTCTTGGAGCGAGGACATGGATCGCATCCAATAAAAAAACATAAAATAAAAGAATATTTCAGTTTTTGAAACAACGATTTTAAGAATGCATCATCTGAAACAACAGAGTGGATTAGCGGTTAAGATCAAGAAAGCTTCCTGGTACAAACAGAATAGATCACAGAAAATCTACCACCTTTCAAGTCACGAAGTCAGATAACGGAGAGATCCGCAATTTATGACAAGCACGTGAGGAAAAAGTGAAGCATATTGGAAAATGTTAAGAAACAATAAGTAATAGTGATATAATACGTGAGAAATACTTCATAAAAACGTAATGACATTAAGACTACTGCAGGAAAAATAAGACGCAAAATGGTTTCGCGCTTTTAGCCCTTTTAGGCGAATTGAAAGAGGCCGAGTCGCTGTGCGCACGCGCGCGTTCCCTTAAACTTTGCCAGAGACGATGGCAAAGAAATGGACATTAATAACAATAAAACTGAAATGGAAACAATAATACACTATCGCTTTTGGATGACCACATTTGGTTGTAATGACATCCAAATGAGAGAGACAAAGTAACGGCCAAGTTGATTTTAATAGTTCATGTGACACCGTTGCCGGTATTGGGATATATGCGTTAGATAGCAACAAGTCTATAATTCCCTCTAGTGTGTCGTCGATTTTGTTAAAATGACAGTAATCTGATTATATATTAATGTCCGTTGCGAAAGACGAAATTGAAAACTAATGGAGAACAGTGATAATATTTCTTTATCTAATGAAAATAGTGAAGTTAGAGCCGCCAGACTTTCTCGTATTATTTCTAAATTAGCTATTTTCGTAAATTCATAGAGTTGAACGAAAATGAGACCTGCATCCTTTTAATCGTCCCTTAGTATTTCCATGAAAAAATATTGAAGAAAAACTTTTGAGCGATTTTTGAGATTTTTTGTGAATTGCATTAGTTTGAAGCAGAGAGTATGCAAAAATCACTCATTTTTCAAAAAACTTAACATGGTCGTTTTTAAAGTGTTGATTTGTTAGAACTGATTTTGATTAAGACTGAAAACTCTATCTTCAATCTTTTAAATTTTGAATTGTTAAATTTCGCCATTTTTGAAAATACGAGTTCGCCGGAAATGAGACTAGCAGCATTCTTTACTGTCCTTTGATACATATGAGGAGAAAATTAAAAGAATTGAAAAAAGATGAGAAAAAATTGTTTTAAATAATTTCAAATTGCCTATATTTCAAACAAAATTATGCAAAATGTACTCGTATTTTCGAAAAATTGTATATTTTATTTCAAGATCTGTCTATAAAGAACAGATTTTATTCAGAAAAAAATCTCTATCTGCAATATTGTTGTTGTAGGAAGACGCCGAAACAGTGTGAACTTTTGCAATTTTCGAAAAGTCAAGAATATCAACGAAAATAAAACCTGCACCCTTATGCGTTCTTGCGCTACCCGAGAACAAAGTATAATAATAAATTTGGAACCATTTTTGATATTTTTTTAAATGTTGAGCCTTCATATCAGGTACCCCAGAAAATAAAAATATCCATTTCAAAGTCAGAGAGCATTGGGTTCTTTACAATAAATCGAGGAATATCAGTTTTGGAGAAAATGGGCAGAATGGTTTTGGCACTAGCTTTGACTACAGGAGGACGGACAGATAGACCTTTTGCCGCCAATCGATTTCTCAGTATCAAGGACCCACAAAACATAGATTTTGACTACACAATGTGTTATAGGAAGTAATTTCCTGTAATTAAGAACAAGATATATCCACTTTTTCGTTACCAGGGCTCGGCAATAAGAGTTTTTCTATTGATAATTCGCCATTTTCGAGAGCACGATTACAATACTTTTGCCTTGGGCCCGCCATCCGCGGCGCACGCCGCGTCCTGCAAAAACCTCATAACATGTTTAAAAAAGTCATAAATAGAGCTCGGAAGTTTGACGAAATGCAATGTTGTTTTTGTTACTATTTTATGACTATTAACATTAGTAACCACTTAATTGTTCTTCTTGAGTTGATTCAATAGATTTTCATTTTGCCGTGTTTGCCTATTTTTGCGTCTGATGCCTATTTTCGCCATTTTGTCTTTTTTTTTTTACTTTCTCCGTCTTTTAGTCATGATTTTTGTTTTTTTTCTCCTGGCTCCGATCTCAATAAAGCTGGTCATATATACCTGCAAGTATGGACAATACGAAGGCACGTCCGTATTTTGTCCTGTGGAAGCAGAGATTGTATTAAAAATCTAAATATAAAAAGAAGATAACAGTCAAAATTTTTGATATTTTCATTGATACCGACAAGCTTTGTTCGCTCATGGGGAATCCTATCCTGCTTTTGAGTATGGCTTCCGGTCCCTTTTAAGGAGAGACCCCTTTGAGGGCAGATGTACATGATGTAGCCTTCTCAGTGCTGGCAATTACACAAGTGCACAGAACGAAAAATATAATTCCGTTTTCACTGATGCCATTTCAAGTTTTAAAAGAGAGCGCACAAGAGCATTTCGAAGAGAGAACGTCGCGAGTAAAACAAATTCGTAGTCATCATATTGGATGGTCATGTGGAATCTAGATTTCAAAGAAAAAATGGTTTCCTTACACGTTAAGTGCAAATATAATTTTATGAGTACGAATAAAAATTTAAATCATTTTAATAATTATTTGTTTGCAATAATATCTATTAAGTGCAATTTTTCATTATTTACATGCTTTTTGGCACCCCTATTATTTATAATAATATATTATTTATTAATAAATGCCTCTTTTTCCCTATTTTGAAATAAATGCCTTTTTGACTCCCTATTTGAGGTAAGATAAATGCTTGAACTTGCGGGCTCTAGTCATAAAATATGTTTGTATCTGTAAAATAAGCATGGATCAAATAGTCTACTGGACTAAAAAGTTTGTATTTAAAAGTTATTCTATTATAATTAATATTTCCAGTAAATCATTTTTTTCGGATGGGGATCCAACGCGATTTGGTGCTAGGGGGCTACGCAGAACCTACATCCGGTGCCTCGAGCATTAAAATCTCCGTAGATCATTCCCAGAGCGACATGTTTGCCCTCATGTACAGAGCAAATTTCATTGCGAGGGTCTTTGGGGAAGCTATTAGCATTGATGGCCAATCATAATAAGTAGTTGTCTTTCTAACATCGGTCATTTCAGAAATATCAGAGCTTCATTCATACGTTCGTTAAATCTAAACAATTCAAAATAATCATTAGATTTAAGTTTAATTCTGCATGGGTCATGTATATTATTTTTATTTTTTCTGTATTTCAATATTTGTGCTGTATAATTCCTTTCTTATAAAAGGTAGAATGAACTTATTTGCTTATCTTTCCCAGAGCTTGTAATAAGCGCAGACAAAAAGGCACTAGTGCAATTTGTGTAATTCATAATTTCGTAATGAACAATTATAATCTTCAAAGAACATATTCCGAAATTAGATATTGAAAAATCCTTCCGCACATTATTACTTCTGCGCATTCTGGTAAATTTTCAGAGTGGAAAAAAGATGCGAAATACAACTCATCTCTTAAGGCATTTTTTATATAAGATGAGAGCTAAAGTTATGCAACCAGAAAACTAGTGGTGCTGCAACCACACATACTTTCTCGCATTTCTTGTAACTTTTGCAATTTTCGAAAATTCAGATAGTTCAACGAGAATGGAACCTAAGCCATTTTTATAAACAAACTTCGCAATATTCAATGAAAATTAAAGAAAATATTTAGTTTTTTTATATTTTTTTAATTTACTTCACTTCATGTAAAAAATACGCGAGAACCAATCATATTTTCAAAAAAATTGTACTACATGACTTAATTTAATTACCTATTTTGTAGAACCAATTTCATTAAGGAAATGAATTTCTTCTATCACTATTGTAGTTTTGCAATGTTAATCTTCTGCACTTTGCAAAATACATGATTCACTGAAAATGGGATCTGAGTCATTTTTACAGACGTACTTTCCTATATTCGAAAAAAGGTGTTGCAGTTTTGAAATTGCCTTTATTTCATGAAAAGCTACATGGAAACTGCAGAAATTTTTAAAAAAGTGTCCCATGACCTTATTTAAATATCTGTTTTTGAAAAATAGATTTCACTAAAGGAAAAATCTCAATCTTCAATACCACTTACAGGGTAAAGCCGATAAAATATTATTTTTTCAATTTTCGAATGTTCAAAGAGTTTAATGAAGATTTTATTTGAACCATTTTCTGAAGTGTACTTTGCTTTATCCAGGAAGAACGTTTAATCCAAAAATTTTAGCAATTTTGGAAAAAAGTTTGGTGAAGCTTCACGTAAAATATCCCCTCCAAATCAATACACCCATTTCATATTCGCAGTACCTCCAGTTCGGCCAGATCGATTGGGAAATATCGGTTTTGGAAAAAATCTTCTAAACGGTTTAGGCCCTAGTGTTGACCAGAGACGGACAGACGAATGGTCAGACAGACGTTTTGGCGTCAATCATTATTCGATATCAAGAATCCAAGAAACGTGGATTGTGTTTACATTCCGTATTTGAGGAAGTTTTTTAATGAATATAAAAAATAATTTATTATTACGTTACAAGTGTTAAAGAGTGCCGAACGTTAGAGGATGTCACTGTATACGAATGAGACTCCTAAAAAGATACTACATCATATTACTCTCGGTAATACACTATCTGCTTGAAAAATAAATTTAAAATAAAATCTTTAATTCATTATCTACTTAAAGTATTTGATAATGACGTTGTCAATTCAAACACCGAAGATCTGATGTTAGAGGTCAATTTATGAAGCGGTTTCCACAACTATGTTTTTCAACCTGCCCACATAGTATATTAGTTTAGTTTACCCCCGAATCCTCATGCAATGGTCACCGCCTCCTCTGGGTTTAGGAGATAAGTTTATCTATATCGTCAATTGTTGTACGCCGATAAATTTGCTGCAGGATGTACATGTGCGTAAATGATTCTCTACATAAAACTAGGAATATGTTTTCTGAGAACAAATAGCAATAACTATCACTTTAAATTTATATATGCACTGCGTACAAGACAAGTATTATATTCGTAATTTTTAGTTGACTGACGAAATATGTTTACAACATAAACAATTACTACTTATGAACATTTCAAGTTGTTCGGAGAGACAATCGGTATATTCAGGAAAACGCTTTGTCTTTGCAAAATAAACCGCTCCGCCCAGGTGAAAATGCCACTTCTGCAAAAAGGCAATTTTTGAGATGTACCACTTTACTTGTACATCGACGATATATTATTTTATTTATTTGATGATGAGGATAAGTTTAATATAAATAATAGTAATAATAATCAATTTAATAACTTAATTATAATGTTGATGATGATGGCTATCAAATTGTTTGGCAATGCTGGGTTTATAAGCAACTGTGTGATGCAAAAAAAGCAATTGGCGACGGAGCTCTGGAAATGAGAGTTCCGGCGTGCTTCGAATACCAACTGCTTTATCAGATCGGCAGCAGCCCGAAGCGAATGACTGAGAACGTTACCTGGCCAGACCACCTGTGCAAAGGAATCTTGTTCTGCTCTAGTTAGTTGGGCAATCTAGCTTCCTGATCTTCAGCCTTCTGCGCTAGGATAGGCAACAGACGAGAGGAAAAGCAATCCGACAAGATTTTCGAAGATTAGTTTTGAAAACATCATGTAGAGAAAATAAATCCTAATTCGTTTCCTATTTTTTTTTATTTATCCTGCAAAGTTCACCCTTTCATTTTCCAAACTAATTTTAAAATGCAGGTTTATATTCTGATTAACGGAATTTTTCAACATTTATTTTGCTATTCTCAGAATACGAGACAATATTCTCACGAAACTGCAGCAGAGTTTTGTTTAGTTTAGTTTTCAGTATGATCATATGATCATCAGCGAAGAAATGCAAATGGTGCGTAATGAGGAGAAGAAAAAAATAGAAAGGACGACTTTGCTTCATCAATTATATTTCATAACGAATGTTCTCAAGATTCTGAGGTGATTTGCTGCCATTCATTTCATTTTGCATTGGTTTGCTGAACTCAATATTCATTTTTGACGCAGCCACTCAGAGATCAACAATTCAACACCTTCAACATGGGTTCGTCCATGTAGATATCATTTCTCCGTTTACTAACTGCTTCATTCATTCTCAAAGAAGGTCTCTTGTAAAAGAACCAACCTTTCTTTAAAATACGATGTGTTGTGAATTCATTTCCGCTTCTTTCGACAAACTTTAATTAAGAAAGAAAATAAATATTTCTTGCAATGCACATCAAGAATGAATATGGCATTTGTCTTGTGCAAACTCAGAACGTCCGTCGTTTAATGCACGCAACAAGTTAGGTTGCCAAATCTCTTACAGTGACTTACAAGATCTCAAAATACAAGTTTGAATCTCACAACAGAAACCACAATGTTGGGAGCCTAAACGTTAGCAAATATAATTTAAGAATATAATAATATAAAAATTGTTGAAGTATAAAATGTAAGAACTATATGTAGCATATTCAAATAACAGCATTCATTGTCATTGTAATAGAACTGAATCTCCCCACAAAAAACCCTTATTTTATTTCGCAACACTTTGCGCTGAAACCATTCTACATGCTTATGATCCTAATTTCTTGCGTCAATAATCGACTAATACTTGTCGGTAGTATTAATAAATGAAAAGTGCATTCGTAAAAAACTATACACGGGAACTCAAATTGGATTTCTTGGAATTTTACAGACATTGAGGTAGCTTATATTCGCTGCGTATTATGATACTTGAAAACTTCTTGTCCACAACTCGTCCCGTAAATGTTAACTAATGAGATTTTAAAAGATTGCTCTCTTAAGTTCTCTTCATTCCAATTAACATAATATGGTTTAGGGCTCGCTTCATTTTTTAGTCCCGACAGCCATATTGTGCACATCACAGCGGAACGAACGCTGGCAATTGAGTATTCTCAGGAGTTGAACTGCCAGAGTGTCAGTGTATTGGGTTAAGTGCAGTGCTCCAAATACGATTTATTTCCATACCATTGCTTAAAAAACAGAGCACGAGCAATTAATTCTTCTAAAGCTTAAAGATCTGGCCTCGGCCACAGACAGCATTTCGCAACCGTTAAATGTTCTTCATGAAAACCGCAACGTAATGGAAATTCATTCTCCTCCGTTTCAAATCAACGTGGATAGAAAAAAGCATGTGTTAAACCGTCGAGAATACTACATCAAGTTCGACAAAATATTCCTCAGCAACAAATTCTGCAAATGCATCCGCATGTCTAACCAAGCTTACAGGCGAAAGGTAGCCAGAACACGAGAGCCAGAAGGTGACTACTGCTATACTAGTAAACTCAGAAAGATTTGCACTTAATCTCAAGAAATTAAGTAAAACAGTGATTGCATATATACTTACAACTAACGTATTTGGTACTGCACAACGATGAAGGTAGTTCACTAGGAGAGGAATTAAATGAACCAAAGATATTACAAAACTGATACCTTCTAATTACAATCATTTAATATTCGGTTAAGTATTTAGCACAAAACATAATTAATAGGGTTATAAAGTAAGGCAACAAAGTCTTTCAAGATATATCATAAAAAAATTGCAGAATTAATACATAACCGTCACGTACTATACTATTCAAAAAACGTTAATTTGGATAATCTCAATCAAATACTAACAAAAAATTTCAAACTCCCAATGCATTCAGTCCGAACTAAATTCGAATCATACGTCAGTTCTAGACACATACAATAATAATATTCTGGCAATTGAGACTATTCAACAGACCAATAGCAAGATAAGATAATTTTATGACATATTATCTAACAGCACGTCGGCTCCAAAACGTTTAAAAATAATGTTAGAATAGGACCCGGAATAGGAAACTTCACGGCGATAATACATTCCGGTATTAATGAAGATAACGAACAAATCCAAAACTCTGTTTCCTCACAAATTATAATCAATGTTATCCTTTAGTTATCCTATTGCTATCAAATGCGAGCAAAGATCAAAAAGTCATATATTAAGGCTTCGTCAAATAAAGGATCAAATCATTAAGTTTGCTCATAATATGAATGAAGCATTAAAAAAGAAATTTGAAGCTTCCCAAAAATGAATACTATACATTTCCTCAGCTTCCAGAAACCAGTGGTCAACACCCTCTCATATTGAAAAAAGGGAATCATGCATTCACGATTTTCATCCAAGCAAAAAAAAAAGAGTGTAACTGATCACGAAAAACCTCAAGTATTTGTAAAATATGATTCCTCAATTTTCGCACCATGTGAAAAGAAATTCGCATCAGGTGTTCAAAATGAAATAAAAAAGGGCCTGGCACCGAGCCGTCCCAGAGGCCCCAGCCCCCCAGCGCCCCCGGGGCCGGGGTCATCGTCCGCGCGGGGGGGCCTACGCGTCCGCAGGGGCCCGCGGGCGCCGCAGGTGACATCATCGCGGCTGCCGCCCAGCGTGACGGCGCGCCGCCTCAATGAGCGCCGACTGAATGAAGCGGCAAATTATTTTCCGAAACCGAAGGCGCAGTCAGCACCCAGCGCGGGTTCATCCGGGCGGCGCGCTTTGCGGCGGCCGCGAAAGCGCCGGGCCTTTTTTCAGGTGGAAGTGAGAACAAACTGCACACAAACCGGCCACCCCGCGCCGCGCCGCGCGCTCGGGAGACGGAGGCGGGGAAGGGACGCGTCATTCATGCCCTGGGAGCCGCGCGAGAAGGTGGCGGAAGGGAGGGGGGAAGCGCCGCGGGGCGGGGTCCGGGAACTGCGCCTTGGGGTGCACCCCGAAGCGACAATATTGCAGGTGTCCCCCCCGGAGAGTGGGCGCGTTGTGGCGGGCGGGCAGTGGCCGCGGGCCGCGGCGCCCGGGGGCCCTCAAGCGAACGCTTTGTGCGGCGATGGAGTGTCGCGCGCTGCGTCATTGCTCCCTGGCGGCGACGACGGGCGCTGGGAAGAACGCGCGCTTGTGCCGGGCGCATCGGACCCCCCACCCCTCCGCGTGCCCCCGCCGGCGCCCCGCCCACCACGCGGGGAGGCGTGCACTGCGCCATTTTCCCCATCGGCGCGCACGGAATGAGGCGTTCGGGGTTCAAATATCGGGAGTTGATATTTTCGGTGAAATCGAGATTATTGGCATATTATATATATATATATATATATATATATATATATATATATATAAACGGGAGTAGTTCTTTCTCCTACATTCTAAGAGGTTTTTCGGAACTGTTGACATAATAATTAACTCTTACGTGGACATGTGTCACTTGTGTCGCCTAAATGGTGCAACAAATATGCATTTTCCTAGAGAACATAATGTCAGAAGTCCGCGCAATGGACAGGCGTCCTCGATTCTAAGGCGTTCGCAATGACAAAGTCCACGCCAGTTAGACGCCCTATATTGCTATTTCTATATCAACGTTGTTTAAAAGCATAATGACAGAGAAATGAGCGATCCGGTAAATTTCCACGACTTTTCATCTAGCACTTCGAGAACTGCGGTTTATCTTATGCAGCGACTAAAAACACAACATCTAATATCGTAAGTTGTTTTTTTTAAATTGACAGAATGTATGTTTCCGAAACTTCTTTTGAGAATTCAATTTTGAGAACTTTTTGGAAATATTGAGGTTTCAACTAAAAAAAGTCAAAATATCCCTTTGAAATTCGCAGAGCGTCGAGTTCGGCCAGATCGATCGTAAAATTTTAATTTTGGAGAAAATCGTGTGAAGAGTGCAGGCTCTTCATTTGTCCACAGACGGACAGTCCGACGGACGCGAATGGAGACGTTTTATCGTAAACCAATTTTTGGGTAACAAGTGCCCACAAAACGTAGATTCTGACAGCGCAACTTAGTAGAGGAAGTAATTTCTACATGTTGGAGCGTCAATTATCAACTTTTATGACATCAGGGACCCACAATACGAGTTTTTCTGTCGAAAAATCTTCACTCTCCCCGCAACATTACAATGCATTTTCTTTACTAGTAAATACATTGTACGCGAGAAAGTAAAAACCGGAATAAGGATGTTTCTAACAAAACAACATTAGGGCAGAATTTTAAAAAAATGTTTGTAAGACATTTCATAAAGTACATCAGTGAATCCATGGCCATAAGTGAGAATACAAATTTATTCAGCAATTAATTCTACTATATTTCATGATTATTTATTCCTGTATGTACGTATTTATTGTTTCATTGTTTTCAAAATAAAATCAATGTGTTCCTAATTTCGAAGTGAATGAAATGATACTTCTTCCGAAAATAATGATGATTTCAAATATGTAAAATCTTAACTACTAATAATACCTTGGCCGGCACAACTATATCTGTCTTCTAAAGTGTTTATCAGATTTTTGCTCTGAAGGTTCTAATCTGTCGGTTATGCGTGACACGTCCGTCCGTCTGTCCATACATACATACAAACATACATACATACAGATATTCCGATTTTCGGGTACAAATTACGAGTATTTCGTCGCCGCTCGCAACAATCTTCACCATCTTTTTTTTAAATTTATTTAAGGTCGCTTTTCAACAACAGGGTCTTAAGCGACCAGGAGTATACATTTATAATAACACATAAGATTATACATTTTTGTAATCATTTCATTATACAATTACAGTTCATACAAGCATTAAATTGTTACAAAGTGTCAATATTTTGGGTACTTTGGATACTATACAGGGTCGAAACATCATTGAGATGGATAGACATATTTATTTACAAAACACAGGTCTTTGGTATTTATTGTACGTTTAAAGGGTTGTACTGAATAAGGTGTAGGTAAAGGAGGAATTTTATATTAATGTGTCAGTTTTTGAGATTTTTAAAAGTTGTAAGACACATTCTTCTGGGAAGGAGAAAGTATTAAATAAAAAGTAGTTTTCACCATCTTTGTTACAACAGTAATAGACCTTAATCCTGACGTGTGGGCTAAGTTATAGCTCAAAATAACCTTAAATACGGACTTTTGAATCGAGAACGTAATGTGAAGATTCCAATACATCTTCTCCCTGTACTGTAACATTGGTAAAGCCGTGATGGTTGGCAAATGTGGCTAGAGCGTATGTCGACTCAGCGCCACGGTAGACAGGGTTATGGGTTCGAGGGACGCCGTGGGCATTTTTGTTTGTTCCTTGCCTTTCATGTATGTGTGTTTTCGCGGAAGGCCTTGTGAGTCTCCTGACCACACACTAAGGAGCTCGCAAGTGTGTCAGTGTCTAGTATAAAGGTTAATATGTGTTCCCATGAGGGACATAATGTGTACCCGGCGCGGATAGTAAATAATCGGCATCCCCCTGAAGCAGGCAAAAGCCCCCGGGAGAGAAAAAACTATAGTGTAGGGAAAATTAAATAAAAATTACTAACCTAGATAGAACTGATGGTGTTCAAGGTAAGTAACCTTGCAACTTTCATATTTACATTTACAAGAAAGTCCGTGCAATTAAATTACGTGATTTTAGTAAAGTGGTCCTTTTTTTCGCTAATCTGCACAATAATTTAGCGATGTTACATCTTTTTCCGCATACCTCGTTACAAGGCTGGTTTGCGCGTTTAAGTCTTTTGGAAGTACATTTTTCACCACAATATTTGAGACATTTTCTTTTCATTTCCTTACAGATTTCTTTATTTATTTTTTGCCTACGCCATGCACAGTCGGCCATCTTGGCTGCCGTTACATCTTATTTTCATGGGATGCAATGTTAAATTAATAACAGACGAATTGCCATAGGTAACACCACGAGTGCTTTGGAAATTGTCGATAAATCCCCTACTCACGAAGCGAGAAGAAATAATTTCTAAAGCATGAAAAGTATTTAATAGGACTATTACAAGAATGAAACTACGTCCAACAGAGTTCTAAAATGCGCCAATTATGGAAAATAAATTAAATCTATGTTATAATCAAAGAGGCTATGTTATAATACTGTACGAGACGTGGTTTATTGAACGATGCATACCGCCTCTTCAGATAGAGGAGTCGCAGCTTCTTATTGGCCAATGGGGAGGAGAAATATCGTATAGAAAAAGCGATAAATTTTTGAAATACACTGCCCTGATCGGGGCATTTCATGTGTTTAGTTAAACATTATTGGTTTTAATTTCACGAATGGAATAGTCTAGAAAAGAGTGTGCTACGATGTCCGTGTGCGCCAAGATAGGGAGGTCAACTTAAGTCACGGAGGCGACGTGTAACACAGTAACGATTGTGAGAATCCAAATCCAAGATACTGATACAAATGGTTCACTTTCACATTTCAGATAAAAGAATCTGCAATGAAAATTGGACCTGGTCTATTTTTTAAAACGTTCTTTGCTAGATTCGAACAAAAACATAAAACATTTGGAGCCAATTTTTACCAAATTTCGAAAATGTCATTTAGACTTAATGAAATGTACCCTCAAAAATTAAAATATCTCTTTTAAATTCAAGGAGGTATGACATCAGCCTGATAGATGGAGAAATTTCAAATTTGGTGAAAATCCTGTGTAAGGATTAAGCACCAGCGTTGTTCACAAACGAATGAACGTTTTGTCCAAAACCAATTTTTCGGAGTCAAGGACCCACAAAACGTGGACGTTCACATCCTCGCTACACAACGTATTAAAGATGGTAATTTACTGCATGCAAGAGTAAGAAAAAATTACTTTTTTTGGTATCAGGGACTCAGAAAAGATTCTCTTTCGGTTGAAAAATCGAGGCTTTTCTTTGCAGCCTGGCAAATTTTCGCTATTCAACGTAGTGGTACCGAAAACGTGATACAACAATTGTATAACCTCCTCTTTTCTCGATAAAGGACTATAAAAATCACTAAATCATTGTAAAACACCTCGTCAATGCAATATTGTTAATTTAAATGTCATTATTTTGTTGAATTGAGTTTCAAATAAGTCCATCCTTAAACGTTGCCTCTAATAACGTGTTCAGCTCTGAACACTAAGTACTCGTGTTCCTTAACAACTCCAGCTTATTATTTCTGTCAGGTAAGTTTGAAAGTTATCTTTCTTCGATAAGAGTCGGAGCAAATGCTTCTCCGAAGCGGTCAGGGGAAAGTTACAAAGAATTCCTTCAGGATCGCTTAACCAGACCGTAAGGAATGAATTGTATTATAAACATAGGAGTATAATGCATCCATACACCGGAATTGGAGAGCGAATGCAAATATTTATATATGATGAGAAATGCATGGAATGCAAAATATATGTTTCAAGAACTACAATTTATTTTTAAAATAATGGTAGGAGGAAATGAATAAAAGTATTTTTCTATAATCCTAATTATTTGAGTTTATTCTGACGTTCTACATAAAAACTATGAAGATTATGACGTTATAATTGCTTACTCACAAATGCATCTTCCTTTCCTTTGTTTTTTACTGTCTTGTACTCTTGTCACATACTCTTTTCTGTAGACATTATTATCTGTATAGTAATCATTCTGGTCTTCAATTGAGAGGGGTTGGCATTGAAATAGTAATACGATTTGATTTCGTCTTGACCAACACTTTTATTGCGATGAATGATCATTAATGAGCAGTTTTCAAAAGTTTAACTCATCACTCTCAATAAGATCTCTCAAAGAGCCAAAATGAAACGAAACGAAATGAAAAAAATTAGGTATGAAGTAATAGTAGTTTAAATCTACTCATTGAAAACCGAAATTTCTTTTACCGAAAGGACAGCACCACTGCTATTTCTGCTGTCGCACAGTAAATTCTGAAAACTCGAAATCAAATTTTTGTATCTATTTTAGTCTTACAGTCTCAACGCATCCGATAGGTTTAGGGTAGTTCTTTAGTTATTCCATTGCGTTTTGGTTTCTAGAAAAGTAGCATATATTCAAAAGAAACCGTATTATGAACTCTACTGGCATATATTTACAAACTTTCTCATAATTATGTTACTAATAATAGGGCCGTGTAGTGCAGAAAACTTCCAATTTTGTGGGTAAAACCTCCTTAGTATGCTTCATTACATTTTGTTTTGACAAAATAGTTTACGGTGTATTATACTTCTTTGTTAATTACGTTATAGTTTTGTTGATCCCTATCTTTAAAACAATTTCATTTCAATATTTAATATCTTACACAAATATGTGACTTTTATCCTCCAGAGAATACGAAATAAACAACTTGTTCGCCCGAAATACTAAAATGCATTTAACTTCCCTTGTATGACTTAAGAAAATACACAAAATCACTTATCTAGGTCTTAGTGTAGTTTCTTAATCTAATCTCACGTGACACCACACTCCAATAAACAGAAGTAGTTTTACCAGGAATAGGTCAAACCTCCCTCCTCAAACCAAACCTCTTCTACGTTTCCCCTACGTTTTCTGAAACTTGTTTAACTTGAAAGCAGTAAATGTTCTTGAAGCGACGCGCAATAAATAACAAGCAATAATTAAGACAATTAGGCTCAATATTAATGCCAGTCTAATTATTAATATTCTTATTTAATGCAATAACTCCAACTTGTGAATCGTTAATGAGCCAACAGGTAGACTTGTATAGTAACATTAGGAGAGAATTCATGAAGTTATTCATGAAAAGTATTTTGACATCCTCCAGATAGGAAATTGCTCATGATTACAAATTTAGCCTTCCTGCCTTTCGTATTTGCGACTTTTGACGAGTAAATAATGAATTACAATAAACAAGAATCAACCAATTTAATCTAAATATTTTCCAGGAAACCCAGTTCTTTCATAATTTATGGTTGATCAGAGTTATCTAAAAAAATATGTCCACAAATATTACATGACGACAAATTATTTCCAAACTTCCATATTAGCATGAAATTTCTCAAGATTGTGAATCGACCACATAATTTCAAAAAAGAATGTTTGCAAGATCGGAGCCATACAGAGCTGAGTTGTTGAAGTCTATCGATAATTGTGGTGGTAGTAGAGCCGGGGGGTGTGGGTTGCTATTTTGTTAGCAACACTATAATATCAAATCATTAACTGGTGCCAATAAGATTCCATAACTGGGAAACAAAAATTTCTGGTTTTTAAACGTTACTAGCCACACTGGTTCGTTTTTTTCGTCTTTCAACTATGTAGAATTGAAGACAGTGGTAGAGATTCTGGAGTTTAAAAATCGCGCGCGGAGTTATGCTTCCTCCCTGTACACACATTTTTTACTTTTTTTATTTTGACGAAACTAAATCAATTCTCCTGTGAACCTGAGCCTGCGGAAACGGCTTTTCGTTCACGAGTCTAGAGCAGGGGTTCCCAACCTTTTTCATGCTCCTTTTAAAACAATTGTTTGCTTCATTGATCCCCTCAATTGTTTCTATAGTACGTAGCATGTACTATAGCATACAATTGAGCATAGCATAAAATATTATTATAATATAAATTATTGAATATAGCTGACTTAAACATAACATTGAGACTAATTTGAACAAGATTTGAAAAAGATTAGATTTAGTTTTTAAAGATTTTGTACTCCTACTATTTTTAGTAATAATTAATAAACTTACAAGTATAAATATGTTTTCAAAAACAAAATTAGAGATAATGTTTGCACTTGTTTTATTTTATTAATGTGAATGATGCAAAATTCCAAAAGATGAGCGGAATTGTAATTTATTGTGTGTTCTGTAGTTTTATATAAGTAAAAATTAAAATAAAATGCCTAAATATTTTTTGTAATCAATGGAATCTTGATCTTTATTATAGCAATCGTCGTCAGTGTATATTTGGATTTTGCCCTCCAGTCGATTCCTTGATCATAATCGATTGCCTTTAAAATGTCATCGACCTCCGGGGGTCGACACCGTGCCCGTTGGGAACCCTTGCTCTAGAGAAAATGTCGCTGTGTCCAGCGGCCGGCGGCGGCGTGACACTCGGGGCCGCTCCGTGAATCCGCGCTGCCCCTCCCCGGGTGCACCCCTGGAGCCCCGCCCCCGGGCTCCTGAACGCGCGACGCCCGCGCTGCTCCCCCTTCGCCCCGCCCCCTTCGGCACCCACCTCGCTTCCCCCCACGCTGCCCCCCACGCGCAGAGCCCCGTGAATGAATCTTCAGTGGCCCCGATGATTTCGGGCTAAATGCTGTTCAGATGTCGAGTCTTGTGGAGAGGTGTACTCAGGAAGAAAGCGTGTGATGACTTTGGTAATGGTTTCCCACGAACGAGTGGTGTCTCGCCGCAGGAGTGGGCGCTGGGTGGCGCGGCTTCAAACGGCTACCGGGCGGCCCGCCGCCGCTTCAACCAATGTGTCGTTTTTTCGAAAAGTTTTTGGCGATCACGAGTGGTTTCCTCATTCTGACCGCCCGAAGAGCTGCTTAAATACCCAGCGATGCATTCCGTTCGGAAAACGAATTTCACATAATTCTCGTCATTTCGTTTCTTTTAGTATTAAAAAACTTAATATTTGCCTTACGTATAATATTTCTTGAACGTTTCTGCTACACTTTGCTTTTTATTCATATTTCATTAAAATCGATATACTACGGTTTCCATCGAGCCTACCCAAAGTTCGTTTTGGTATTTTTGTTTATTTATTGATATATTAGTAAGGTTTGGTAAACAATTATTCAATTTAATATAATAATTAATAAGTAAACAATTATTCAATGTCTAACTCAACATCGTTTCCACCTTCATTTTGGGTATGATGTTTAACTCCCATAATCAGTTTCGGCGTCTTGGCAAAGAGAAGAGAACAAGGAGGGCCCTGTACTTTTTCAAAGAAGACACTTTGTCTTCATTCTTTACGTTCTCTATCACAAAAAGAACATCTTCATCCGTAGTAAAATGAAATATCCTCAGCAACATATATCATGAGTGCCATAAACCATTCCTGTATCTATTTGGTACTATTTCTGGGTTGAACTCATTTTTAGAAATCCTGTTCAAAATTGTATCATATGCGTCAAGAATTAAATATTAAACGCTGTAACATAAAACGTACATTCTGCGAAATACAAGAAAATATTTTTAATTCAATAAAATGATTACAATTGTATTGCAGTGATAAGATTGTGATATTGTTGACACCACATATAAAACAATGTGCTTTAATATTTCATTTAATCTACCATCATTATGAAACACGAGGTTTAATAGAAAATCCATATACACAGTTAAAGGTGGGATAACAATCTGAAGTCAAAATTGTGTTCTTAAAGCAAATTTAATATGGATGAATTATCGTAACATGCAAAAGATAATATTTGAATTTTGTTATTATTTACTCATTAGAACACGTTTTGTCGCGGTACGCCATCCTCAAAGCATCAACATTGTTTCATTGGAACTAAAGAAATTTGAAATAAATTGAAAAACATGGAAAATACAATGGTAAAAAACCCAATTTATATTAAGTCCTCGGACACTTATGAAATAAATGAATGAAAAATAAAACGTGGCATATGAGAGAGAGACAAATGTTAGAAATCTGAATAAAAAAAGACGATCGGAAACACAAATTAAAGAGGAATAAATTCTTCTCCCAAAAGGCAGGAAATCGAAGACCCACTCATTGCCCTCCTGGGAACGGAGCCCTTCTCCTAGTGTTTAGGATCAATAGCCCGTGCATTCGCAAATAAGGGAGCGCCAACCAGAAGTGCTGACTGTCACAACGTCATCGCAGAGGGCATCGTAAATAAGTTGGCGAAACACTACTTATAGAGATCTGAGCAAACAGATTACGCCGCCCAAGGCAGCCCTCTTGCCGTCCGTCAACCGCGTAGCCAGGATGCCGCCATGGCGCCTCCGCCGCTTCCC